>CM035136.1:94370053-95570053 GCA_020205605.1 Panax ginseng | reverse complement strand
GTGAAGAGAATTCAATTATTATTGATAGATCAATGCCAGTTATTTCGGCTAGATCAAAAAAGCAAAACTTGATAGGTTTGAGAAGAGAAGAGAAGAGAAGAGAAGTGATTAGATATTGAAATCTTTGCATTTTGTTGTTAAATCAAATTCTGATTCAAAGACTGAGAAGAACAACTTTTTATATAAAGGGAACATTTTAGGTCGTATATTCGGTCATTGCGCACTTTTAAGTATTATGCATAATATAGGGTATAATAAATCTGATCACTTGTTATACTTGCAGAGGGGTATAATTTAATCTTTATGGTTATCTGATACACCTGCATATATATCAAAGTAAATCTTTGATAGATACCCGGGTGAATAGTAATTTAGGTGAATAGTAACTCGTGAATAGTAACTTGTGAATAGTACTCTGACACAAAAAGTGCCCCAAATACTCGAGTGAACAATACTAGAGTGAATAGTAATTGGGTATTTTATGACAACTTGTCTACTTTGAAAATTTTTCAAATATCACCCTCAACTTTAAACTTTTATCAATTTAACTATTTACCAAAATAGAAAAATTGAATACTTTTATTTCATAAAATTCGGGGTCTCACAATTTCTCCTCCTTATGAAATTTTGCCCTCAAAATTTACGTACGTACCTGATATTCGAAGAGATGAGAATACCTTGCTTTCTTTTCGGATTGTACCTTCCCGATTATTTCCTCTCTATCATGATTTTCCATTTCTCATCTCCTGTATTTCAAATATCATTCTAGAATATAGTTTCAAAATAAGGGTTAATTGACATACCACATAATACCCCTATATTATGACCAACCAATTAAATAAAAAAATAAACTTAGGTAGGTCATACTAGCGAAGGAATTCCCCGTCTCTCCCCTCCTAGTTCTTGTCTCACATCTCAGCCAGGGATCATATCCCTAAGCTCTTATACCAACTGTGACGCCCCCAAAAATAGGTATACATCACCCATCTTGAGTCGCCAGATACATGATACAGAATACAAATACAGCTTAATTATATAACTGTCGTGTACAATACGACAAAATATAAACTGTGAGTTTGAATACAAATATTGTCTACTAGAGAGTATACAAACTCAAATTCAGTCCTCATTACATTTATTATCACACTATTTCACAGAATAGTGAGGACTACTAATGCACCATCTAGGACCATCACTTTGTTTCCCGACTAGTCCCAGCTACGTTCTCATTTCCCGAAGAGAACAGTGAAAGAAAAAGGTGAGCTCAACTAGCCCAAAGAAGAAATATTATTATGACTAAGATAATGCAAAATAAATTATCGTTAGCCTTCAATGAAGATAAAACGATACAATATAACAAACATCAAGTTTAACTGCAGCGGAACAAGCAATCCATTAAAAGAGTCAAGTAGAACATAATGTCTAATATCTCATCTAGATTAAAAGTCCATCGTTGATATTTTATTCCTGTAATACTCATCAACAGTTCTTTGTTATACTCAAGACAAATAGAACTTTCATCACTTGTCTTCACCTGAACCACCAAAGATGTTAGTTAAATTCATAATTCATATTTATAATAATGTGAATTAACAGTTCTTTCTTGCCACAAAGGCTTAATAGAACGTTTACAAAATATCCTTACCCCAAAGGCTGAAGATATTCAAATGTAATAACAATGATCATACCAATCAGTTGTCTATCTTTGCACTACGGGCCAAAGATATTCAACTATAAAACCGATGGTCATGATCATACCAATCAATTGCATGTCGATTACTACTTCTGACCAAAGACATTCAATCTGTTAACTAATAGTCATGATCCCGCTTATCACATCATTGAATTATCCATGCACTACAAATGCCCGAGGATATTCGTTAAGATCACTAGCTTGATCATGATCATGTCATACACCGTCCCATCTTCGCACTATATGGGTCAAAGCTATAAAACAATGATCATCATTGCACTACTACGTGCCAAAGATATTCAACAACATATCATCTTTGCACTCTGTGCCAAAGACATACAACCGTAAAACTAATAACCAACAAAGATAATAAAGAATGGAATAATAAAAGAATTTCACCATGTATGCAACTTTGCATGTATGTGTTATTCCAACATAATAATAAAGAATGGAATAACAGAAGAATTTCACCATGCGTGCGTAATCCGCACAGACAGGTTATTCAAACATAATAATAAATAATGGAACCATGTCATGCGTAATCGCACAGATAGGATATTCCAACAGAATAAATAAGAATGGAATAACAGAATTCACCATGCATGCGATAGATCGCACAGACAGGTTATTCCAACAGAATAATAAATAATGGAACCAGGTCATGCGTAAACGCACAGACAAGATATTCCGACAGAATAATAAAGAATGGAATAATAGAAGAATTTCACCATGTATGCGGTACTTCGCATAAACAGGTTATTCCAACATAATAATAAGAATGGAATAACAGAAGAATTTCACCATGTATGCGGTACTTCGCATATACAGGTTATTCCAACATACTAATAAAGAATGGAATAACATAAGTTCTCTTCACGAATAAGAAAGAAAGAATACCCCTTATGGGTACAACAAATAATATCCCCTACGAGTACAACAAATAATATTCCCTACGAGTACAACAAATAATCTTCCCTACCGTAAAAGAAGAGTATTTTGACTAGTAGGGCGAGGATATACTCAAAAAAAACTTGCACTACGCTCAAAGCTTTCTTAAACTCTAAAGAAATATGCTCAAGATTATAGAAGAAGAACTCTCTCTATAGTTTCTCTCTCTAGAGTTTCAGTGAATTCGTAAGAAATAATGAATGAATGAGCTTCTATTTATAGAAGAATGGACTGCATAGTAACTAATTCATGAACGGTCCAGATTGATTTACTTTTAATCGGACGGTCCATATTTAAAGCAAAATCTTTTAAATAAAATATAATATATTCTATTTATAATCTAATAAAATGAATAACTTTATAAAAGTATTCTGTTTTATATAAAAAGATTTTACTATGCAAAACACTATGCAGGCACTATGCAATACTATGCATAATAAAATATAATATATTCTATTTATAGAATAACTTTATAAAAGTATTCTGTTTTATATAAAAAGATTTTACTATGCAAAACATTATGCATAATTATATTCTATTTATAGAATAACTTTATAAAAGTATTTTGTTTTATATAAAAAGATTGTACTATTAAAACTTTAAACCAACGACCCATATTGATTTACTATTATAATTTCAACCAACGGTCTGAAAAATTAGCACATCTCCTCATGGAATAATATTGTACCCAAAAATGATTTGGACCGAAAAGAAATATATTTTTCGGGTGAATAGTACCCCGTGAATAGTACTTCGGGAATAGTACCCTATGAATAGTACCCCGACACAAAAAGTGTCCCAAATACCCGAGTGAACAATACTAGAGTGAATAGTAATCGGGTAAATAGTAACCCGTGAATAGTAACTCGTGAATAGTACTCCGACACAAAAAATACCCCAAATATCCGAGTGAATAATATTCGAGTGAATAGTAATTTAGGTGAATAGTAACCCATGAATAGTAACTCGTGAATAGTACTCCAACACAAAAAGTTCCCCAAATACTCGAGTGAACAATACTAGAGTGAATAGTAACCGGGTATTTTATGACAACTTGTCTACTTCGAAAATTTTTCACATATCACCCTTAACTTTAAACTTTTATCAATTTAACTATTTACCAAAATAAAAAAATTGAATACTTTTATTTCATAAAATTCGGGGTCTCACATATTGTATTTTACACGACAATTGTAGTAATAAAGTTGTAGTTGTTTTCTGTACCATGTTTTTGGCGACTCAGAATAGGTTGGATTGAATGGATCTATTTTGGGGGCGTCACAGTTAGTATCAGAGCTTAGGGATATGATCTCTGCCGGAGATCCGGGATTAGAACTAGGAAGGGAGAGACGAGTATTATCCTTCGTTAGTGTGTGTGTAATAACCCGAGATTTTCTATATAAAATAAATAAGAAATTTTGCGTATAAATATTTTTTTTATTTATTTAATGACGAGACTAAGTGTCAAGTAAAGTGAACGATAAATGCGAATACATTTATTACTTGAAAAATTAGAAATAATTTTGAAATTATAAATTACCACAAATTATATGGTAATAAATTTCTGTAAGCCGAAATGTTTTTATTAATTATTTTCCATGAAAACATGATTGGAAATAATATATGATGTGATAATTAGATTTATATAATAAATATTTTATTATATGAATTGTTCATAATATTTAAGTTAATTATTTTAACTTGATTATTGATGTTGTGTACGAAGAATAAGTCAGACATGAGATCCAAACCCTAGATTGGGATTGTGATCAAGAGATGAGAATAATAATATTATATTATTTATATATTGATTTTACAAGATTACCATAATTATGTACTTTGGTATAAAGTGACAGATAATATTGAGCAATGACTATCAATTAGGTCGGAGCATATTACCGCGTCTTTGTGAAACCCTAATTATTAAACTCGCTTATGGGATATTTCGAGTAGTATTTGTGTATATGAAGTTACCGTGAATAAGAATATCGATAATTAGAAGAAACCCTAACTCTTCGTTGTGACGTCGATAATTAGGACAAACCCTAATTATTATAACCCTAACCGGTTGAAATTAGAAACCGTAACGACTGTGTTAGTAACATACACAAATAATTAAAGAACCACTAGTGGTCAATTAGAAACCCTAATTGATGACGTTGAGAAACCCTAATTTTAATTAATGGTTTTTAATTTCGATGTTATCAGTCTGAAGTGTTTTAATTTACCAAAGGATAGAAGTTAATTGGTAAATTATAAAAATTAAATCTAGTGATTAAATATTATATTTAATTGCCTTGTACAAGATTGCCCATACACTCTTAAACAAAGCCCAACCATCACCCATAACAAATCAGAAGCAATAATCAAGAATTTTTGGCAAAAAGGGTATAAGAACACTAAACCTAGAAATCCTTTGATTCGATGTTATTTGATGCAATTGATTGTTTAAAGTTGTGTAATAGAATGTTAATTGATGATATGGGTTGATAAATCAAAGACCCATAACATCAAAGTGCACGAATTTGAAGATTTAAGCAAGTTGGAAAAACCGAATTCTGTTATTTTTTCACCAAATGTCAGAGGCCATAACTCTTTACTCGATCATGAGTTTTGTTCTTCAAAAGTTGTTATGTGTAGCACGATATGTGGTCTTTAATCTGCAAAAAGAATCAAGTCCATATCATGTATAGATTAGAAGTTATAGATGGTCAAACATGGTTGAATCGAGCATGATAAACTATTTTTGGGCGATCAGAATGGGGGTATTCGTCCACTTTTGTGCTTTAAAAGGTCCGGGCTTTTTATATGTTGTAGTGCATTGAGTTAGGAAGCCATAGGCTTTGGAATGACCTCATTCCGACCTCGGATGAGGGAATTACTATGATTGAAAGGAAATGTGTCAAATTTCTCAAAACCGAAAGTCGGCAATGGATGTGTTATTCGGGACACTTTTCTTGATCGATTAATGTTTCCAAAACCTTCCGGGCTTTTGGTGAATAAGTTTTCCATAGACTCAAACGGACTAAATCCGATATCGGAGGAGAGAGTTATGACATTTCAAAATAGTAGTGTCAAAACTTCCCAACAAGTGCGGTGCGATCCATTTGAACGGAATTTCGGGCCGATGTGTTCGGGTATTTGGAAATGGTCAAAGAATAAAAGTTGTAGCCCTGTGGTTAGCTTCAAGTGGGCTCAAGAATCGCTTCAAAAATGTTTTAAAATGAAAGAGTTATGACTGCTTTTAGCGAAAGAGGGTAAAGCTGAAACGAGATTGAAAATCATATGAACGTCCACTTTGACGCCTTTGTTTGGGCTACCTAATGAACCCGAATTGGGTAATTCAGATTTTTAAAAATAGTCTTACATACCATGTATAACATATCCAAAAATCGATTAATCGGAGTTATGAGCAATGCGTTAGAAAATCGCAAAGTGAGCTATTGAAAATTAGTATAAACCAAGTCCCACATCGACTAAATTGAGAACTTCACCATTTTCTAAACCTATAAATAGAAGGGCTTGGCCTTTGTTTCATTCACCAACAATAAGGCCTCCAATTTTTGAGAAAGGCTTTGTTGTGGGAGAACTTTTATAAAGATCTCCTTAGTTAAATTTTAGGCGTGGAAGTGCGTATTCATTGCGTGGAATTCAGTATTTTCTGGTATGTTTCTTATTTAATTTTTGTAATGTTATTATTTTTAATTGTTAGTTAAAGTTTGAATTTTTGAAGTTTAGTTAGTGTTGTTAATAAACTAGTTAGTTTACTATGTTTATTTTGGCTTGAAATTGATTATGTAAATGAGTTATTTGTGATGACTTTTAATATTTTGTGATGAATTTCATTAATTAATAATTATTAATGATATTAAAGTTATTTAATGATTATATTAAATAATTTAGTTTAAAAATGATTTTAATATTATAAAAATCATTTTAAATGAAAATAAGGTATTTAAAATATTTTAAGTTATAAAATATAACTTTTAATATTTAAATGATAATTTCATTAATAATTAAATATTAATGATATTAAGATAATATTAATGATATTTAGTTTATTTAATGATTAATATTAAATAAATAGTTTAAAAATAGTTTTACTTATTTAAAAACCATTTAAAGAGGATATTAAGGATTTAAAAATATTTTAAGTTATAATTAATGACTTTTAATATTTGGATAAATAGTACATTAATATTTAAATATTAATGGTAATTATTTGGGTAATATAAATGTTTTAAAAATAGTTTGAGTTATTATAAATAACTTTTATATTTTAGTAATGGTTTCATTAATAGTTTAATATTAATTAAACTATTAATAATAATGGAATTGTTTAATGTTTAAATCATTTAATTATGATTCCGATATTTGAAAGTTATAAATTTACCAAACTAGTTTTACTTGAGAACCCATTATGAAGTTACGAATTTGAAGAAGAACACCTATAGTAATGATTATATCACTATAGGCCCTTTAGTGATGATTTGAATTATTTTAAATTTTTCAATTTCGGAAATTGCGAAAATGATTAAAAATAAGATGTCCGATATTTACAGATGTTGAGGTATAGAATAAGAGTCTTAGACTCAGATTTACCCGATAAAGTCACGATACGTGACAAATGTCGAACCTTATAAAAGAAAGAAAAGACTACTCAGAAGAGCATGGATGAGATATTTGAAAATGTATAAAAATATTTCAAGTATAGAATATGAACTAAAAGTATGATCACTTTGATTATATGATTAGACTACGTCTTTGTTGTAATAGATGCGATTTATGTGTTAAGATATATTGTTCTAATCGAACGAATGATCCGATCATTGATAGGTTGTGATAAAGAGATAAAACCTAAGTTGAGATTTGTAATCGTAATCGTGCAAGTATCCTACCTTTGCACTTCCTTTATGCAATGGACATGAGTAAGAAGTTTCGTAATTATTCTATCCCCGTCTGATTATGTACTCTTTGATTATCGACATGTTAGCTCGTATATATATTCTTCATTGATTTCTATAAATGGTTATACAAGTGTCCCCACTTGGATAATCATGGCATTTGTTCACATGTTGATACACCTTTGTCAATTACCCGTATATATATGTTGAATTACATATTATTGTTGAAAGCAAGATTAAAACCTTTGGGTTTGGAACCGTGCATGTATGAACATCCCTATATGGGAAGATTTTTTGCGTAAAGTGATAGAGTGAGCGATGAATTTCGTTCAAGTTATGTAGTATTGATCAATATAGGGTACAACGGGGTGATCACCCTCCGTGCCCATAAGTTATGATTTCGTTTGAGGATAGAATTCCGCTAAACCACTTGAAAATAAAAAGAATATTCATAGTATGTTTCTTAAACCCTATTCAAGGGTAGAGCGAGCCAAATTTAAAGAATTTGAAAGAGAGTTGTTATGTGAATTTTTTATCAAGATCTGATTACTTCACAACTTTCAATTCGTTGTAGAAGTGTTATGTAAAGAGAATACTTATATTCTTTCAAACATATATAATTGCTATTACTTGTCGGGCACTTAAATGCTCATCCTTGCTTAAATTAAATATTTTCACATTATGTATGATGCAACACAAGGCTCGGCATGAAACAAAGGAAAAAGGAAAGCTGATCGAATAGGTGTGTATTATGAGTTAATGGTTATAGTTGTATTGGTATCTATTCAAGTATTGTAAGGAATGTATTTGAAGGTCACGCACCTGGGGAAGTAAACTTTGATGTATATAAATTAAGTTCGAATGTATTATTATTTAGTATTATTCAGCTTAAAGAAATGGTATCGTGGAGAACCGAGTTCGGGTTTCAAGTACCTGGATTTGGGGTCGTCACAGGTTGGTATCAAAGCTGTTGGTTATGAAGCTTAGGTAGGAATACCTGAGACTAATAACCGCAATGATTAGGATAAATATTAACTCATATAGAGTTAGTTGGTCGATAAGATTCAAAGATGAATCTCGGCGAGTGTAAAGACATAGAGTTCCCTAACTCTGATTATAAAGTTAAATGAAGAGTGGGGAGTAGATTGAGTCTAAAAGACCGAAAGTATGCGATTATGAGAGATCGTAAAATAAAACGATCAAGATATAGAACTAAATCGTAATATATACGATGAGATCACCCCATGATCCGATAAGGCTATAATGACCGTAAGGAATCAACTCGATGATTGGAAAGTTTACAAACAAGATTAACATGTATGAATTGTACTATCAATTGGTACAGATCCGAGAGAGAATTATAAATACGAATTAAATTGCATTATGGAGAATGGGGTTAGTGTTAGATGGGGATTCAATTGAGGACTCATGTCAACAAATTGAAGTTGTATGATTCTTCGTATGGGAGCCGAATTGTACTTGGTGTAAAAACCACTTAGTTTCCGCAATCGATAATCATTGAAATGTCTGTGTCGCGCTATTTGTTATATGCACATTAAGAGGATGACTCCATTCTCGTGTGTATAACAGTAGATAGGTCATAGATAGAGAATATAAGATTAAGTTCGAAGTTCTTAAAACTCATACCTATGAGACATTCTTGACTCATAATTATATGAAATGTTTATGAACCCTCAAATGAATGGACGCCAAAGGTCCGACTAGGATAAGTTCTTAAACTCATATGATTGTGGCAATTTATGAACTCATAAGTGTAATTTGATGAACTGGGTATAGTTTTATGTGAATGGAGTGTTATGGATTACGAGAAAGCAGATAGATTGTTAAGTAAATGATTTTTAGTGAAGGTGTTAGGTTTTCCTAAACTCCTAGCTATGCTAAACTTCAAAAATTTTGACATCGAAGCTAAATACGCCTACGTGCTTTTTTGAAAACAAAAATGTAGACTCGTAATCATTTTTGAAACGGTTTAAAAGTACTGGCCTATATGCTACTTATTTTGGCTAGACGCGAAATGATTTGAAATATCAAAATTTGTTTTTAATTATCACTCATGTACCATGTAACTTTGGTGCAGAGAGATGATAAAATGTGATGGAGTTGTAAATACAGAATACTTAGTGTGAATTTGACCAAGTCGTTGTTCCACTATTGTATGATGTGTTATGACAAAGTCATACAATGACGGCATCCTCAACGGATTGTTAATACAAGACGGCATCATGACGTCATTCTCTAAAATGTTTTCAAAAGTTTAATTTGCAATCTGGTTTGGCTACATCTAAATAATTCGATTGAATTGAATTATTGATATGAGTCTATGCTATTTGAATCAACTAGACTAATGTTTATGAAAACTCTAAGTGTTCATTGAAAGAAATTTCCCGAACCAAATTGTTTGATGCGGAATCCTATGATAAGACCGAGGTGAACAATGTTGTTTGGATAAATGATCCAATCTAATGGCGTAAATATTCGCTAGGTATGATTAATACGTTATGCGTATGACGTAGGGGGTACAATAGGCTAATCACCTAAAGTACTATTAATGGTAGTTTACCTTCTTTGTGATTGTAAACATACCGTAATGTTTTGTTTTTGCAGTATGAATACTGCTTAAAACTATGTGTTCATGGTCTATATGACCCCTCAAAGACAATTTGAAAACTTTTACTCTTGTGAGAGGTGTATCAGGTAGCATGTGATGATATGTGTGAATGTTGTAAGCACGTATAGAGTTAAGCTTAGAGTTATGAGGAGGTTGGAACAGAGGGAGATATTCGGATAAGACAATTGAAGGTTGAAATAGAAGCCAAAGACACCGAGATATATACCTTGGCGAAGCTTTAGTCATCACCTTCATGCGATTCAATGCAGAGTGGATGGAGCGCCTTTCTCGGCAGAGATAGGCGTTGATGAGAATTGAATAAATTTATCGTCAATCAAAATAAGAGACAACGATATATAGAACTCTTGATTGTTTGTGTATATATACTATATGTTAATCGTGGTAACTTATGTATGTAGATGTCTCTGTGAGAAAGATATGTGGAATAAGAAGGATCATATTCACACCCCGAGCTAATATCGAGGCCAACAGATGAAATAGAAGCTCACTAGGAACCAAAATCGGACGAGGTGGCTATCATGGAAAAACGTAGCATCGGATCCGTAAAAATGTTGGATTTGAGATAGTGATTCGTACACTAAAGTTGAAGTCGCTTCAAGCATCAACGGAGGTGCGAGATTTGGAGAACAAGGTTTCTTCATTGGAAAGGTTGTGGGAGATAGAAAAGTTGATGCGTCAGGCGTTAATGGCAATGGAAGAGAAGGATAAGCTCAAAATCCAAATTGACTCGGATGGAGCCTCAAGCGACACATCCGTGAAGGACACACCTCTCCTCGTTGCCCGACTATAAGAAAGGTGGATGTTTTAATTGTGGGATGGAAGGACATCGAAATAATGAATGTCCAAGAAAAAAGGCTTGGTAAATAAGTAGTATGGGTTATGTATGTAATATGTGTGATAAGTAATGAACTATTTTTAACTTTTATGTTGGTTAAGATTTTAAATCCAGACTTTCGTAGTCACAAAGGGATAGTTGTTGATTAAAGCGAGGATGTCTTTGTAAAATATTCGATAAATGAATATGAATCTAAGTTTAAGAAATGAAACGAGTTTAATACATTAATCTTATGCAATAAGGTTTAAAATGTAAGGTATAATTTATGGTTTTATTTAACCAGATAATGCCGCCAAGACGTCAAACTCGAAACCAAAGGATAGAAGAATCTACTATCTTTGAACGACAACGGCGGAATCGATGCAAAACTTTGCAAACATGGTAGCTCAAAGCTATGCAAATAGGAACACCAATTTATGGAAACCAAATGAATAATCGCTGGCAAAATTCAAAGACTTCAAAGCCAGTAGGACCAACAGAATTGAGAGGATCAAATGACCTATAGAAGCCCGGACTTGGGTGAACGAGATAGAGAAGGCGTTCGAATCGCTAAAAGTAGATGAGGGCAAAAAGACAGCTTTTGTCACTTATATGATGAAAGGGAAGCTAACTTTTGGTGGGAGGCAAATAAGACTCGAAGGCGAGAAGAAGAAATTACTTGGGATAGGTTTAAGGATTTATTTTTCAAAACTATCTCTCTGTTAGTATGCAATCCTAGAATGGAGGTGAGATTCACGGAGTTAAAGCGAGATAACATGATGTTATAAGTGAGTATGCAAAGAAAATTTAATGAGTTGGCTATGTTTGCTCCACATCAAGTGGATACAGAGGCTAGGAAGGCAAGGAGATTTGAGCCGGGCTTAAAACCACGCTCTACTGATAAGGTGTCGAGATCAAGAAATCAATACTTTTGGCAAAGACTCATGGAGAAGGCTATCATTCTTTGAACAGGAAGTGAGGCCATGAGCCTCTACCATAAGGAGAAGAAGAACAAAAGCAAGTCGGGAGGAACAAAGAAAGATAGAAAGTAGTAGTGGGAATAGGGGTGAGAAAAGAATGAGGAATTTTTCTGAGAAAATGCAAGTAAAGCAGGAAGGTATAAAGAAGCAGGTAGTGCAGTGGAAGAACTGCGGGAAGAATCACTCTGGCGAGTGTCTGAAGGGCAAGTTTGTATGCTACAAGTGCGAGCAAGAGGGTCATATCTCTCCAACCGCCCCAACTCAAGGATGATCGGTGGATGCTTCATATGTGGATCGACTGAGCATAAGGTGAGGAACTGTCCCACGCAGAGGGGAATGGAGGCAAGGAACGTAACCACGGGGAGAAAGCGGTGGGACGTTAGCAATTTCGAGACCAAACTCAACCAAGAAACTCCAACGAAAGTAACTCCAAGGGTTTACAACACGATGCCCGTGATACGGTGGCAAATGGAAATGCGAACTCCGTGTGTTATTTGAATAACTTATATATCTTATATTTCTACTTAATCGGATGAGACAAGTGTTATGATGAATAATTAAAGATCGATTCGATCAAGTATGATTGAGATCTACGTCAATGATTATATGCTATGTATTCTTCTCGCAAAGATTCCTGGGGACTAATCCTTATAAGGAGGGTGAATGTAATAACCCGAGATTTTCTATATAAAATAAATAAGAAATTTTGTGTATAAATTTTTTATTTATTTATTTAATAATTTAGACTAAGTGTCAAGTAAAGTGAACGATAAATGCGAATACATTTATTACTTGAAAAATTAGAAATAATTTTGAAATTATAAATTACCACAAATTATATGGTAATAAATTTACGTAGTTTAAATGTTTTTATTAATTATTTTCCATGAAAACATGATTGGAAATAATATATGATGTGATAATTAGATTTATATAATAAATATTTTATTATATGAATTGTTCATAATATTTAAGTTAATTATTTTAACTTGATTATTGATGTTGTGTATACGAAGAATAAGTCGGATATGAGATCCAAACCCTAGATTGGGATTGTGATCAAGATATGAGAATAATAATATTATATTATTTATATATTGATTTTACTGATTACCATAATTATGTAATCGGGTATGTGCTAGACAGATAATATTGAAAGCAATGACGATTGAATTAGGTCGAGCATATTACCGTCTTTGTGAAACCCTAATTATTAAACTTCGCTTATGGGATATTTACGAGTAGTATTTGTGTATATGAAGTTACCGTGAATAAGGATATCGATAATTAGAAGAAACCCTAACTATCGTTGTGACGTCGATAATTAGGACAAACCCTAATTATTATAACCCTAAACCAGGTTGAAATTAGAAACCGTAACGCATCGTGTTAGTAACATACACAAATAATTAAAGAACCACTAGTGGTCAATTAGAAACCCTAATTGATGACGTTGAGAAACCCTAATTTTAATTCACGGGTTTAATTTCGATATTATTGTATAAGTGTTTTAATTTACCAAAGGATAGAAGTTAATTGGTAAATTATAAAAATTAAATCTAGTGATTAAATATTATATTTAATTGCCTTGTACAAGATTGCCCATACACTCTTAAACAAAGCCCAACCATCACCCATAACAAATCAGAAGCAATGAACTTGGACACGACTCACAAGTAATCACAAGTAATCCACTAATAACGGATAAAGACAAATGCTAAGAATTTCAAATAGAGTACTAAGTTAAACAGGTTACCACTTAATACCAAAATATTTCAAATCTAATTATGTCATTAACCATGTTTTCCTATATTTGCCCAACAAATACTCACATGTTCTGCAGATATATAGTCACTCAGATCAGCAAATGAATTTCTCTCACCAAAAAACAAATGAATTAACTTACCTTGCATAAGATGACAGTTCGGACAAATCAAACAACGGCTACTACAAGGTACTTTTCCGTTCTTCGAGTCATAAATAAAACTTTATCTATTACATTATTAAGAAGAAAGTTGCGCCTGTAAACAAAAATTGAAATGCACATTTAATCAATTATAATTTTAATGCAGCTGATCAAAAATAGATGAACGTGCAAGAAACAAGATGGTTACTTTATTCTATATGGATGGTACAAAATGCAAAAGCATAGAAGATCACATATGTTTAGAAGTATTTCAGGTTTCACTCTAGTTTGATTCTCCAGACTTCTAGAGCCAACAGATTTATGAGCTGGACCACTCTGAGAGTATGATGATGTTATCACATCAAATTAGTTGACACAAGTGCTTCTCATAGAAAATCTCAATGATTGTATCTCTCTGCAAAAGAATGAAATAAGATCAAATAATCAACATGTATAAATGATTAAATGAGAACTACCAACTAAGCACCACGTGAAAGGAGCACAAGGATGAAAAGAGATTCACTCTTGCATACTAATGTAACTGGGACAAGTATTCACATACCCAAGTGAAGTTCAAGAAAAGATGGATGATATCAAAAGCATATAAAAACACAATGCAATGAAAACAGAAACAGCCCAGCTGGTTGAAAAACTACATTAACAGTCCCCCAACACTCATATTTTATTACTATGTTATAAAACTCGATCAAAATCCACAGTGTAAGGTATCCTTAGGGCCATTCCCTGGGCCAGCCAAGGACTTTCCGGATTTGGGTCAATGAAACCGTGCATGAGGAATTGCTCTGCTTCTTCGTCTACTAGTTCTCTAGCCCATGTTACTCATTTTGAAGGGCAACTACCTGGTCCATAACACTTGCATCAATAATCAAAGTATCAAACCTTTTGAATCAGAACATCAAAGCAATACAATCACATTACTGGGCAGTAGTATAACTCAAGACAAGCTTTTTCTGTTCACTTTTCTTTAACTGATGAGTCAAAAGCAACAGTCAAAAGTTAAAGATGAATTTATGCTTGTAGGTGGGTGAAATTTACTTATCAAAGACTGAAAATGAAGTACCTATACTCATAAAAGCAAGCACTTCTCTCATTCTCCATTTTACCCCAGTTATTCCAACCATGATGTCTGATACATGCATCCATCCATGTGTATGCAAAAACTACTCTCCCAAAAGGTCCCCACGGTCGTCCAAGATATGCATATGATGTCCCTCCATTGCCAGTTATAACACACCTGCAACGATACCAGAAAAGGTAATAACAGGAAACCAAAGAAGAAAATCCTTTCACATGACAAATGAGGGGTAATGTAGAAATAAATTTATGTAACAACAACAAAAACTTCGATTGAGAAATGAGTCAGACAGTCATTAGGCTAGGGAGCTGGGATTTTGTTTAAGAAGTAACCATATTAAACACGGAAACTAATGCCTTGCTTAAACAGTTTGGCACACATTTTGCTAAAGCTTTATCAGACAAATCTAAAGAGACGTGAATCACAGTGTTTCTATCAATTTGGCTAGACGAGGTTTACCTTAGCATTATTAGATAACCAGGACATAGCTTTTGGTCAGAATACAAGTCGATGGTTAGTAAAAGAAAACCTGCTCAGGAGAACCATAAGCAATACATGCTCAGGAAAACCTGCTCAGCTGGATACTTGGATGCCGGTACTTGCTGTCCATCTACAAGGGTCAGAATAGCCCATATCAGTTTCAAAATAATGTTGCATTAGTGATTCAGTAATTGGCGAATGGATTCTTAAGTACCACACTAGATACGTGACAAATATTAATAATGGACCCAATAACATGTCTTTGCCAGATGATTTTGGATACCCTAATAAGGTTCCTCTATTTCTACTATAAAAGCATTAAATTGTGGAAAATTCTACCACAAAGCTCTTCAGGTACAATACTACTTCGT
The DNA here is from genome assembly GCA_020205605.1 of Panax ginseng. Taxonomy (NCBI): domain Eukaryota; kingdom Viridiplantae; phylum Streptophyta; class Magnoliopsida; order Apiales; family Araliaceae; genus Panax; species Panax ginseng. The sequence continues at coordinate 95,554,211 of CM035136.1, read as the reverse complement.
GCTGGCATTCTATCACGCACTTGAAAATAACATGAAATTGGAAAAGTTAAATACGTTGGCATAGCAAGTCAAAAGTTCTGCTGAAGCAACATATACCTTTGCTCTAGGAACTGTTTTCACTTCAAAGTTTCTCTTCCACAGTTGAAGCATTTGTTCATGGACACTTGTAGAACGTATTTCATACCCAATCTGCACCCAAAAGCGAATAAAATAATTTACTAACAGCCCCATGCATTCACTATTGGTGTTGACTGTTGAGGAGCGTGAAGAAGAGAGTGGGGCACACGTGCTATTGACGCATTACCAAAATCGAAGTTTTGGGTCCCGAGAGTGCAAGAATTGTTTGCAGAAGTGGTTCCAAGAGATGCTCTGCATAAACCTTGTCAATTATGATGGAAATTAGTAGTTTCTTTACAAATTACTTACAGAGAAAACTTTCCATCAACCAACTTATACTGTCCAATTTCATATATGCAAATTGGAGTGCCTTCCCATATCTAGAAATTCAACATATGAAAATATCTCAACATACAAGGACCACTGGTGAATAATACTACAATAAAGAACAAACAAAAAACTTATATCCCAGACTATTAATAATTCGTAAATGTATAAACAAATTAGTAGGCCTTCTCCATTTTTTATTTTATGATCATATAATGGTATATTGTTAAAATCTTATTTCCATTAACAAAACTGGGCTGTTAAACCAAAAATAATGACTTAATTCAAGTACTTTTCCAATTTCACAAAGCAGCCTTTCCTGGTCTGACATAACTAGGCTCCCACCATGCAACTTAGTTCTAAATCAAAAGCTACAAAATCCAAAAAAGGAAAACAAAAAACAAAACATTTATCATCCTACATACAAAAACAAACACCCAACGGATTACAAATTCAAAACACTTCACAATTCCCAATTGTAAGCCTATGGCATAGTCGGATTGTAATTATGTATATTAATTGTTAAAAAGAGGGAAAAAAGCATCCACATTTCCATAGACAACAACAATATTAATATAACAGAACATAACAATTTATCATCAAATTAACAAAAACACATAAATTAGAGGGATTTAAGACAAAATCAACTGACCATCTTGCTATAGTTGACATAACCATAGCCCAGAGATCGACCGGTACTCAAATCCCTACAAACCCTAACTGAAACAACCTGACCCACTTGGTTAAACAGGAGACACGGCAGAGAGTGGAGGACAGAAAACCCCAGATTGAGAAATTTGGTCTGTGTTTGTCTCGCAGTAATAAAACTCACTTATTATTCAGAAGATTTTTCACAGCCACAACATCCATCCTGCAAAACTCCTCTGTAAACAATTCTATACCCTCCTTCACCAATACCATTCTCCTCCGTAAACCCATACGTCGTTGTTTCAAGTTCCTTCAAGCTATACCCCACCCAATGTTCATCCCCTCGGCGGACACCGTCGTCGAGGCCTCCTATTGTGGCTTAGCTTCCGATTGTGGCTTCATCCAAAACTCTGGATCTAGATCTAGATCTAGATCTGTTCGGGTTCAAAAGATAAAAGTTATGTAATTGTAATAAGTCTATAATCTGAATAAAAAAATAATAAAATTTAAAATAAAATTTATTAATAAATGAATGTTAATTTTATTATTTTTAATAAATATAATGATTAATGTTTTAAATTATAATTTGAATAAGTTTTTTTTATCATTTTAGAAATATTAAATTTTAAAATGAATACTTTAATTACAACTATAGCTAGAATAAGAAAAGAAAAATAATGAGTTTTAAAAGTATAGTATTAATGAATAAATTTTAATTTATTTATTTTTTATAAATATAATAATCAATAATCTAAATTACAATTCAAATGACTTTTCATCATTTTTGAAATTTTAAATTTTAATTTTAAAATGAATGCTCTAATTACAATTATAAATAGAATAAGAAAAAAATAATAAATTTTAAAGTATAATTCATTAATTCTAAATTAATTCAACCTAACACATTTTAATAATAAAATTATATTATCCATTGTTATTGCCTCATGTTATCACAAGTAAATTTTGAAAGTATAAAATTTATAACAAGATAATACCTATATATATAATTTATATAGTTAATTATTCATTAATATATATATATAAAATTAAATAATTATCTCTATGAAATATTTCAAATTGTAGTTAGAGTGGGAAGATTTTTGGGATAATATTTCATTTTTCGTGTTTAATTTTTTATTGCTACTATTTTATTCACCTTTGTATTGAATTTTACTTTTTTAAATGAGATAATTGATTAATTCTCTTTGTGATATAGTTTAATTTATGAGATCTTAATTTCTATATTCTAGACATTCTTTTTTTGGTTGGAATAACTTGTGTTGATTGTTAATAGATTTTTTTTATATTTCGGTGTGGGATAATCATAACAGTTGAAAATTTTTGTTATGTTTTTATACTGATTTGACTTCATTAAAATAATTAATTAATACCCTTTTACAATATACCCAAGGATCCCATCGAGATATACATATTTACACTTGTAAAGTCATCATTTGTCAAGCATTCATATATAAAATGAGCAAAATACGGATCAATGAAAATGTAATTAAGTTTGGTAAGTAATTAATTTGACATCGCAATTAAGTTTTTTGAGTAAAAAAATTATAACAAGTTAATAATTATAATTTGGTAAGTTAATATATAGAGCAATATGGTCATACACAGTTGTGTATAATTTATTTGTATATAGTCTGCCAAAATTATGTCGTTTTGCCAAGGCATTTTTTTTTTTATTTATTAAAAAGCGACTTCTCTCTCTCTCAAATCGTAAATCAAAATAAATATATCAAAACGACACAGCTTTTGAAAGATCATACACAAATAGAATATAAACTACATATATATATATATATATATATATATATATATATATATATATATATATATATATATATATATATAGGCCCTCATTTTTGGCAATCAACATCACGGGTACTATTTCAGCAACCATAATTTATACCGTTGATTGCAACATTGGATGGCATTGATTGAAATGGATTTTCCCCTGCCACTACAGGCTGTAGAGACATGCAGATATAGTAGTAACATGCAGATCCAATTACCGAATTATTATTATTATTATTATTATTATTATTATTATTATTATTATTATTATTATTATTATTATACAATCGTATTATAAGGGTAAAATGCAAAGTCCACCACCTAATAATAATAATAATAATAATAATAATAATAATAATAATAATAATAATACTACTACTACTACTACTACTACTATAATAATAATAATAATAATAATAATTAATTATCATATTTACATATTTACATCATATTTACATCATAACGCATATTATATTATATCAATTATACTAAATGATGTAAATATGATAATATGTTATGTTATGATGTAAATGATGTAAATATGTTATGATTTTAGTATTTTAATGATGTAATTTGAATTTTTGTTGTTTTGATTAATTTACAAAATAGTTTGAATTATAGTATTTTAGTATTTTTTGAATTTTAGTATTTTTTTAGTATTTTTTAATTAGTATTTTTAGTATTTGATGTAAATATATAATTAGTATTTGAGTGTCGTATGTAAGTGACTTTTAGTATTTTGATATGTTATACAACTATGGTAAAATTTTAGTATTTTGACATGTTATACAACTATGGTAAAATTTTAGTATTTGAGTAAAATTTTAGTATTTTAGTATTTGAATTTTAGTATTTTGATTAAATGATGTAAATATGTTATGATGTAAATATGTAAATATGATAATATGTTATGTTATGATGTAAATGATGTAAATATGTTATGATTTTAGTATTTTAATGTTGTAATTTGAATTTTTGTTCTTTTGATTAATTAACAAAATAATTTGAATTTTAGTAGTTTAGTATTTTTTGAATTTTATTATTTTTTAATTTGATTTTTTTAGTATTTTAGTAATTTTTAAATTAGTATTTTTACTATTTGATGTAAATATGTTATTAGTATTTTTAGTATTTTAGTGTCGGGTAATTGACTTTATAATAAAAGATCCCTATAGCTTAGTTGGTTTGAGTATTTGTTTAAAGAGAGTGGGAGGTCTAGAGTTCAATTCTCAAGGAGAGCATTATTTTATTTTAGTTTTTAAAAAAGTCCACAGGTCGGGTCATGCTTTTTTATTATTAGTACTATTATAATTATTGTAAAAATTATTATTATAATTATTATAATAATAATAATAATAATAATAATAATAATAATAATAATAATAGTAATAGCAATAATAATAGTAATTATAATAATGATTAATAATAACAATAATAATAATAGTAGTAGTTATAGTAATAGTAATAATAATTATAATTATAATTATTATTAATATAATAATAATAATAATAATAATAATAATTATTATTATTATTATAGTAATAATAATAACAACTATAATAACAATAATAATAGTAACAATAATAATTATTATAATAATAGTAACAATAATAATAAAAATAATAATAATAACAACAACAACAACAACAATAATAATAATAATAGAAATTATAATAATAGTAATAATTATAATTATTATAATAATAAAAATAATAATTATAAGATTAGTAAGAATTATTCTAATAATAAAAATTAATAATGATAGTAATAATAATAATAATAGTAATAATAATAATAGTAAATATAATAATAATTATAATAATAGTAATAGTAATAATAATAATAAAAAAAAATATAGCACATGAAGCATGAAAAAAAAATTAATAATGACTTATAAGTAAAAAAAATTAAAATTTAAGTTATTGTCAAACACTAAATAATAACAAATGACTTATAACTTAGTTTAACCAACTTATAAGTCATTGACAAACACCCTCTAATACAAGATATAAAGAGAAATTAATATTTGATTATAAAAAAAATTATAAGTCAAGAAAAATGAGAATTTGAAAAATGGGAGTTAAAAAAAACTTACACATCATTGGTGCAACTTTATTATTATTGTTATTGTTATTATTATTATTTTTATTAGTACTATTATTATTATTATTATTATTATTATTATTATTATTTTAGTATATAACTTCTTGAGATTATATTAATGGTATGTAGTGAAGGAGAAGACATGAATATATGGGGAAAATCTCATATTTTGATATAAATATTAACCCTTGTAAGATATTAACAGATAACTTGTGTTGCTCCAGTGCTCAAATGACCAAAGTTCCAAATGATAGGTCACAGGTTCGAATATGTTTCGCATTTGGATATAATTTTAAATACTAAATATGAATATTTTTGAAAATTCTTGAATCTAGAATATGGTCTTACAAAATATATGTTTATTGGGATTATCTTAATTTAAGGCAACATTTTAATAGTCGTTGCAAAAAGTTGTATAAGATATGCAACGAAAATAAAAATTGTTGCCAATGAATGTAGGTCCATATTAGACAATGAAATATAGCAACAAAAATTTTCGTTGCTCATGATGAGGAGAAATCAAGTGGTTAGAAATTTTGCAACAATTTCTAAATTTTTTTTCAAATTTTGCAGCGACTTATGAATTTATGTTGCAAAAAGTGAAAGCTTGACACAATCTGCAACGAAGGACAAGTTTCGTTGCTAAATATTCACTTTTAGCAACGACTTATAAAGTCATTGCTTTAGAAAAATCGTTCTTAAAGCCCCATTTTTAGCAACAAAAAACTTTTCGTTGCCTTATGATGACGGGAAATCAAGTGGTAGAAAATTTTACAAACTAATTTCTAGCGAAATTTTTCCGCCAATGAATTAATTATGAACGAAATTTTGCAACGACATGATTTTTGTTGCAAAAAGTGAAAGACTGACACAATGTGCAACGAATGACAAATTTTGTTCCTAAACATATACTTTTAGCAACGACTTATAAAGTCGTTGCTTGAAAAATCGTTACTAAAGGCCCATTTTTTGTAGTGTTAATATTTTGATAAATAAAACATTAATACATTAATATTAATGGTAATTATTTAAAGATGATTTTAAATGTTTTAAAAATCATTTAAGGGTAAAATAAATACTTTAAAAATATTCTAAGTTATTATAAATAACTTTAATATTTTGGCAATGGTTTCATTAATAGTTTAATATTAATTAAATATTAATGATAATAGAATTGTTTAGTATTTAGATTATTTAATAATAATTCCGATGTTTGAAAATTCATGATAAATTATAATAAATGTTTAAAAATTATTATAAGTGATTTAAAAATAATATAACCGATACTAAGTTACAGGATAGAGTCTTAGACTCGATAATTACCCAATAAAGCCATCGGTACACCGATATATTTCAGAAATTGATCTGGACTTAGATAATTTGATTAGATATGTGTTTATTTGTGATTCAATGGTTGTTAAACATATATGACAATGTGATTAGATTATGTCTTTGTCGCATGATAAGCGGTCTTTATGCGTTATAGTATGTTATTCTAATCGATAAAATGATCTTATTAATGATAGGTTTCGATATAAAAGATAAAACTAAGTTGCAAATTGTAAGCAGCGTATCAGGCAAGTATCTTACCTTTGCATTTCCTTTATGCAATGGACATGAGTAAGAAGTTTCATAATTATATTATTATTGTATTAAATTATTAACCTTATTGTTGTATTGTTGGGTAAAATCTAATTACGCACAACACGCAAGTATACGTGGTCAACAAGTAATAAAGTGAAAGTAGAGTATGCTCGTTCCCACGAGGAATTGTTTAATAAAATCACCAAGATTAACCCAGTAACCAAAATTCGCATTTTTAATAAGCATTTTACGGGCTACCATTTTGTGAAGTCTATGCTTTTTTGGTCCCTTACCTGGGTTAGGGGCTGTCTTGTGACTTGCAAGCCCACCACAGCGACGCCAGAAGGAAAATTTTCTACTTTGATGTCCTTTGGGAAAACGGCCATAACTTTTGATCTGGGAAGAGGTACGAGGCCTGCCACCTATCAAATCGAAGATATCGACGAGATATACAACTTTCATTCTTTATGATTTGAGAAATAACGAACGGATGAAGGTCGAAATTGGGCTGGAAGTGACTGCTATGCAAATGGCCACCCAAAACAGTGACGTTCGACGTCCGTTGGTACAAATGTCATAACTCTTGCATCCGAACTCCGATTGGAATGATTCAAATGTTCTGGAAAGCTAAGAAGAAGCTCTACAATGTAATCCAAGATCTAAACCAAGAACATGAAATAAACATAAAAGCACAAACGATGTCCGGATTGCTTTTCTTTGCGTTTTCATACCAATTCTTTGCGATTTCAACTCCCAAGTATATAATCTACAAAATGAACACAAAATGCATGAAAAGTAACTAAGAAACATGAGATTAAGCAAATAATTCAAGTAACAAATACAGGATAAGTAGGTATAAAACATACTTATCAAATACCCCCAAACTTAAACCTTTGCTTGTCCTCAAGCAAAAACACAAAACAACAATGCTATGCAATGCAACTAATCTACATGCCTACGAATCCAGTAGTATTGACAGAAACAAGTCTATTCAACCAGCCTTAGAGAAATCAAGTAAACATGATAATACATCATATCAAAACAAATCAATAATTTCTCAATCAATCATCAAATCTTAGACTGTTATCACTAATATAGTGCGTGTGTGCTCCATAACAATGTTAACTGATATAAAATCAAATTTAACACATAACAAGTCTCTTCGAAGGCATCATACAGTGTAAACTCAAGAAATCCAAAAATAAGCTAGATCCAACTAAAATCAAATAATTCTAATATCGCGGGTCAACATGGGATACTTATGCTTTATTTTTCATCTACGGGGGCTTTTTGCTTTTATTTCCCGTTTTATTCATTTTTTTTCTTTTGGTTTACATACACATAGCTATGTAATGTCTTATTCCCTTAGGCTTTTCAATGCTACCTTAACGAGCTTTCGACCAACGACTCCCAGACCATTAAGACCTTAGGGCGCTAAGTGTAAAGACAATCCCCTCGGGCTTACTTACTCAAGTAACAAAGGCCACAAAACTAGAAAAGCACGCCACGGTGTTTATTCATATTTTTTCTTTTTCTTTTTCTTTTTCTTTTTCTTTTTTCTTTTTCATTTTTTATAGCTTATATACCCCGAATATTCCCCCAAACTTAGGTTCTTGTCTAACTTTAGCCATCACTATTTATTCTTGTCATTCTTTCATTCAAACTAGCATTATCCTTTAGAATCCCATTATGTATCAATTTAAACTCAATCATTCAACAGAGTTGTTTTTTACTGTCTATCCTTATTATACCGGTTTCAAATGAAAAAAAGACTCAATTCATAACAAGAAATCACATCAAAGCTCTAATGGTCAAGATTATATGCTTTATACCCAATTCTAATCTCATCATTGGCAAAACAAACCTGTAAACTATCTAACAACTGGATTCGCGCAAATGAACATAGTAACTAACTAATAATTTTTTTTGAATTTTTTTTTAGTTATAAATACAAACTATTATGCAACTACTCTACTATGCAAACTATTATGTAATTACACTACATGAATGCAAACGTAAATAAACCTAAATTATTTAACTCCCCCAAACTTAACAATTACAATGTCCTCATTGTAAAATAAAGCATGAAGTGGATGAGGACTTCCCTGTAATCATTTAAGCTTGTGGTGATGGTGGCGTTGGCGGCTACGATCATTTTCCTATCCATTGAACCTCCAATACCTGCAATGAAGAGAGACAACATGGATTAGAATAACACTTGGATTCCTATCTACTAAATAAACTAGGAAAACATATAAATAAATAAAATCATCAGAGCTCTTCAGTAGTTCCTGCTCCAAAGCAGTTTGATACTCTTGATTGGTAGCTTCAGGTTGAGTAATGGATTGGACTCTACGATCATCATCTTTGGACATATTTTCAAAGGTTTGGATAATCTGAACAATCGTGGAGTACCAATTTCTTGTAGAGGATGATGGAGTGTCTGATAGTAGTGCTGGATCATAAAAAGGCTTCTGGTTTTGGACTTGAATATCATCAGCAGTAGAGTGAACAGACTCTACGATTTTCTCCTTGGTCATGACTCTTTTTCCTTCAGAATCCACTCTACGATCGTAGGGGATGTAGAGATTCTCAGCATGTTGATAGACCTTGAAGTGAGGCTGGTTTGTTATCATCTTGGTAGCATAAGTTTTCACCCTTGGAAAGTTTTGGGCTACCAGTTCCATGCTTGGAAAAGTCTTGTAACACCAGCTGAAGTAATTTCCATCTCCTTCAGTAAAGGCCTTCAGCCAAGGCATTGATTGGAAGAACCATCTCATCAGCAAATCATCAGGGTTGTAGAGAATGGTTGAGCAGTCTAGCTCCATGTTGTTCTAGTTCTTGACTAAGTCAGAGGAAGTCATTCTTGTTACTCTGAGCTGTTCACCTCTATGGTTTACCCATCTGTCAGCAGGATTTTCTGATGGTTCATTGGGAGCTTCTACCACAATTCTCTTGGTAAATCTAGCAGGTGAGAGAACAGGGTGAAGTTCTGAATTTTCTTATTCCTGCTCTTAAGAGTTGGAATCATTTCCTGCTTCTTTCTTCTCAGAACCAGAACCGTTTAGATCAGCTTCAGCAGATAGGTCTTCTTGCTGCATTTCATGTTCAGAACCTTCTTGATCATCTTCAACAGAAAATCCTTCTTGTTGAGTTTCATTATCAGCACCTTCTTCAACAAGTATTTCCTCAGATTTTTCTTCTTCACTGCTGGCTTCATTTTTAGCACTTTCTCCTGGGGATTCAGACTCATCATCACTCAACTCAATGATGGCATTTGATTGGCCACTGTTCCTTTTGGAGGCAAACTGGGCTTGCAGCCTGTAGCTTTTCCTTCTTCGAGGAGGTTCAATTATTGGAGACACTGACTCTTCTTCTTCTTCTTCTTGACTCGACTCCTCTTGCTCAATGAGACATACTTCTTTGGAGTTCAAAGACTTGCAGGGCGATTCTTCTTTCTTGGACTCGGCACTTTCCGAGCTATCATGAGAGCTTTTACGGATTGGAGGGACATTTTCATCTTCTTCTTGAGTAGTATTTTCCGACCCATTCTCTGGGCTCGTTGGGGCAGTGGCATTTGGGGATGTGCTTTGGTCACTTTGACTTTCTTTTTCATCATCAAAGTGGCTTCTCTGAGAATTGGCCATGGGGCTTGAGCACTTTTCTTCATCAGCAGTTTCTGCACTTTCTTTCATCACATCTGCTTCATTCTCATAGCTGGATGCTGTCTGTGGGGACTGGACCACATTTTCGCTTTTTCTCTTCTGGCTTGACTCTACGTCCCTTTCTTCAAATAGATGTATTGATTTGAGAAGCTAAAATTTGGTTTGTCATCCACCTTAGCTTTCTTCTTTGATGTGCCCTCAAGCAACTTCTTTTGCTTCTTCTTTTTTTGTGGTTTTAGCGGTTTGGGCCTTTTCTTCTTTATCCTTGTTCATGGAGGAAACTCTCCTTGGTGTGGCTGGGCTTTCTTAGCATTACCAGCTTTCTTCACCACTTTTGATTTCTTTCTAGCTGGCGTGATTTCAGCTTCTGCAGAGTCACTGGACTCAGAGTTCTCTGTCTTTACTATCTTCCTCTTCTTTGTAGAGGCTCTATTACCTTTCTCACCGTCGACCTTTTTGTTTTCCTTGGGGTTCTTCTTCCGGTTCTCAAATAATCGTGGAGACATCACCTTAATGCACATTCAAGGCTTCTCCTCATCATCCTTAATTTTCCTCCTAGTTTCTTCTTCTTCGAATGATACTCAAAGAACCTCCCATGAAATACCTTGGTCAGTGGCTTCTTCTCAGCCTTCTCTACCCACTTAGAGATTTGATCAAACAAAATGGCTCCAAAGTCAATTTGTTTCTTCAAAACTATAAATGACATTATCTTCGATTGTTGATTAATCACCGTATCATGTCAGCGGTGTTTTTACGGTATGCACTTTCCTACAATTTCAAAGTAGAAGGAACTCATACTCTTCGTGGAACTCCTTCTTCTTCATGTCTTTGAAGCTAGGGTTTCTTTGGTATCTCATCAACTCCTTCGCTTGCTTTCGATGTTAACATCTTCAAGGTTCTTGACCCTTGGCTGGGAAACCTAGGCATTGATTAAGGTCGAAAGATTTCACTTTCAGAATCGACCTTTAACCTTGGTAGATAGAGTTCCGAGTTTATGGAGACGTTTGAGTAGAACTCCTTAACTGTGTCAATGTATACACGAGTACTCGCCTCGAGACATTCTCGAAAACCCGACTTCCTTTTACGAGTCTAAGTATGTCCTCGAACTTCTTCTCGCATTTCTTAAACGATTTGGTTCCAAGTCAATGAATCTGGGGTGACAACTTGCCGCCTCCATTTGAATCGCTCAAGACCGTGGGTGTTTGATTTAGAGAGATTTATGCGAGATACCGAATCGAGATTTGGTAAGGCTCGGAGGGTTAACGATTTTTTTGCTCTTGAAAAGCTTTCTAGGGTTTTGAAAATGGGAGGGAGAAAGGTTCGATATCTTTTAGTAATCGTCTGCAGATTTGAAATCGTCTTTATGGCGGTTCCTTCTAACTCTGATACTTTCGATGATGTGTCAACTGTCCATTGGTTGACGTTGCTCAATAAATGAGTAACTCCCCATAACTTTTCAGTTATTTGAAGAGTGTACATTTAATTGACGTGGCTTTGACCGTTGACCTTTTGATTCGTAGAGTGGCATGATGAGGCCGCTATAGACTCTACGATTTCCTTTGTTGACTCAACGATCAACTTCTAAGAGATGATGCAGTGGATGGCTCTGTCTTTCCTCCTTACTTCGATGCAGCATAACTCAATCACTGATGTATTCGAACTTATCTCCTCAACTTGAATGGCTTAGCAGATGTCTTATTGTTCATGCTCCTTGTGAACTGGAATACCCTTTGGTAGGACTACGATCGTTGAGTTGACTTCTTCTGTCGCTGAGGTTGCACTACGATCGTTTAGATATCATTACGATCGTTGAGTTTGTACCACAATCGTTTAGTCCTCTTCAAGTTCAACTCTACGATCGTTGAATGACTTGGTTCTTTTGAGATGAACTAGATCAAGCATTCCTTTTGGGATAAGGTAGCTCAGGAAGGGCCAACCTCTTAGAGTGATCTAAGGGCCAGGTTTGTCCCTGAGGCACTTTCCAGATGAAATACTAAAGCAGTGATTTTCAATGACATCTCATTAGACCTTTTCTGATGGGGAGGTCTTTTTACCAGCTCTGGATATCTGTATTGTTGAAATCGTGGTGTCCTTCTGCTCTTACACTACGATAATGTGTTTGATCGTAGGAACTTTACGATTATGGATTGGGTGGCTGAAGGGTTATCAGTAGTACATTTTGAGACGTTCCTACTGACTGTGGATCTTCATTTGGTTCATCGACCACAAAGTTTTGGGACTTTGTAGGTTGGTACATCTCTTCCGGTTTTAATAGTCTCATTATTCCTTAATGGATCACCGCTCCCCCATTGTTGATGTTGTCTTCTCGAGATAGATGTGATTCCTTCTTCATGTTCATTTGAAGGTCGCCCAACATTTCTCCTTCCTCGACCGGAATCATCATCGTTGCTTAGTTTTCCTTGTATCGTAGATGAGTATTTTCAGATTGATCACTCTACGATCATTTGACAAAGACTACTTCTGACGTAGTCTTCTTTGTAGTCCTTTGTTTTGAGAAGTTACGCCGTAAAGAACTCCTTTGTCTTAAGCTCAATGATCTTCTCATTGTGAGCTTCCTCGAGGATCTTTTCCATAAAGCATGTCCTTCTTGATATGGGCACATAGAATCCTCTTTATCTTACATTGCATGACATGCTCCCCATATACGATTTGCGACCGTGAGCTCCATTTCGATTAGCTCAGAGGGTCTTCAAGGACATGCTTGGACATATAGGAACCTTATCAGACTCATCTCTGAACAGTCCTTAGCCTTCTGCTGGTTGAGTCCTGTTGAATGAAGTCTTCTGCTTCAGCATTCCTTAGTGTGGTCAGACTGACCAAGTACCTGCAGGTTTAAGTATATTTCTACTTTTGGTCCCCATTGTTGAATGGGTCCTGCTAGGTTAGTTTTCTAAAACCCCTATTCCTCTTAACTGGATAATCATCATGTTTATCACTAACAGACATATTCATGCATGCAACTATCTTGAGATGATACATTTTTGAGATGCATGATGGTGAGTGTGTGTAGGATTTGACAATTAATGACACACTCTTTATCTATGATGGTTTCATCATTTACTGGGTTATATTCACAATGTTTAAGTGTTCACAGAGTGTGAATTAACTCTTCGATTTATGAGTATCTAGTTGATTCATGGATGTGATCAGTTTCTACAAATCCGCAAGATCCTCTTTTAGAACTGTTCATTCTCTGTGTGTTGTCAAACACTTAGAACGTAGGCTTGTACATACATACTAGCACACCAACAATGATTACTTAACATAAAGTCCATTTGGTCTGTGATACTCTTATGATCTATTTCAGATTTTCTTCAAGTTGTCATCTTCAGCCTAAAACTTGGTTAAAGAGAAAGTTTGTAGACATTTGAATTTTCCATCTTCAGACTACTTTCTCTCTTCACCTTTTTAGGTAGATTATGACTTCTTGACAGAATACTGTCATAGTTCATAGGATGGTGCAAATATGATGTATACATTAATAATGGTGAGGAACCGTACCTTTTTACTGTCAGTTACGAAACAGTCATTTATTGAAGATATACTGAGTTTGGGTATTGATGTGAATGGCTTTACTTTTGCTCCTGACATCTTAATGCTCTTGTTGGCCTTTCATCAATCAGTCATGGTCTTGAAGATGTAGATCAAGAGAATCGTAGCATTAAGATCTTTGACATCTTTGAGTTTACAAATATAGCACCCAGTTGCTGGTTGGTCACTCATAAGTTTGAGAAGATCTTCTTTCTCCTCCCGATCAGCATTTCTTAGTATGCGTGACCTCTTCATCTTTCGGTCGATGAATGCTTTACTCTTTGTCACCGATGTCTCTTTTTTCTTTCTCTCGTCCGGTCTTCAGACTACAAAGATTATTCGCAGGCTAGGATTGGTCTTGTTGATATAGCAATCGAGGATATGGACCAATCTGAGCGACTTCATGTGTATACATTTTTACCTATACACAATATTTCCAACGTGTGAGCTCTTACTCGCATATAACAAGTTACTTACTACTAAACTAAGTTTAGAACAATGTTAGTGCACGATCCGACTCAAAGCGATTAGATTTTGAATATAGCATGAGAACTCCGCTCGATACCAATTGTTAGTTCCCAGAGGGCACAATAGATCTAGAAGGGGGGGGGGGGGGTTGAATAGATCCTTTTTATTTCAAATACTTTTCTGGTTTATGTTGTATTATTCATATTTAAGTATATGAGAAACATAAGAATCTTTTCAAGCACAGCGGAATAAGTAAAAGATTCCCCTTCATTGATATATTCATAATCATACATACATTGTTCGTTGGGTTAGTTTAGTTAAGCGCTTAGAACATTCATAGCGCTTATAGACATAATGTAAATGACATAATGTAAAAAGACACAAGGGTTTTAAGTGGTTCGGAGACTCAAGCTCCTAATCCACTCTTCTCGCTTTCAACTAGCGAGATTTCCACTAAGGAAGGAAGCACCTCAGATCTCTACGATTCCTTCAGGCCCGCAAGACCTTGGGACTTCAGTTCACTAAGAACTCTTCAAGGCCAACAACCTTGGGACTCCTCTAGTTCCCTAGGAACTCTTCAAGCCCAGCAGACTTGGAACTTTATTTAGTCCCTTTGGACAAGGACCCTTTGGCCCTGCTTTGTTTAGTCCTTCCGGACAAGGACCCTTTGGCCCTGCTTTGTTTAGTCCCTCTGGACAAGGACCCCTCAGGCCCTGGCTTTGTTGAGTTGTTTGTTTGTTATTGTTGGAGTCGGTGCTGAGCTGCTAAGATGTCTTTATGCTCTGAACATCTTTTATGCTTAGCAGCATGGCTTGATCATCCTTGAAGTGTAGCTGAGTGTTGCATGATGCTCAGCTTTTTAGGTTGCTCAACTACACCGGATGACCCCTTGATGAACTGCCTTGAAGATCATTCTCCTTGGTACTTGATGGTACGCATACGAGAGGCTTCTAAGATGACCATAAGAACTTCATTAGGTACTTAGAAGCTATCTCTCTGCTTGACACCAAGATGGCTTTTGTGATCTCCTTCTTCTTTACTCGATGCGTTCTCATGATGGACTTTCTAAGATGACCGTAAGCTCTTCTCTATTGTACTTAGAGTCTTCCCATGATGGACATCCAGATGGCATAATGCTCTCCTTTCTCTCGGCAGTTCAGAACACTCTTCATGTAGTAGAACTCTCACTTCTACATAGTAGAACTCACACTTCTACTTCTTTCTTGATTTGACTTCTGAGTGTTCTTGGTGGATCGTAGAGTGAGCCTTCGGACTCACTATCACATGGTTTAGATTAGTCCACCTTCTCTCCAAACTCGACAACTCCAGCAACCTTTGATCTTTGAAGTTCTTTTCATTTATACTTCTTCCCAATCCTTCCGCTGGAAAGTAACCGAAGAAGGCTATTCAAATATCTTCACAGATCTCAAGTTGCTTGAGGTAGACTGCTTGATGTGACTTGTCATACTTTTTCGACGTCCTGCGGTCTACTTGTTTCACCTATCCTGTCAGATGTATCACTTTAATGTCTTGGGCAGGTCGAAGACTTTATTACCTCTTTCTGATTCCTCGATTAGAGGTTGTCCTATTGCATCGATGCTCTCAATAGGCACTTGTCTGAATATTACCCTTCAGATTGAACCTTTGCCAATGCTTTAGTCTTCAGTTATTCGGACTCTACGATTCTGATGCACGTCTTCAAGGACCTGATCGTAGTGTCTTGTTGAGTGTTGCTCGTTGACTAGTAGAGTTAACACTACGATCCTGAAGAGTGTTGATTGGATCTTCAATGTAGAACACCTCTTCCTTGTATTGTGCGAAGGCTTCAATACTTACATTTTGCTTCGATCGTTCTCGACAATCGATGGCCTAATTCCTTGCTCTGGTCCCCTTCTGAATATCAAGACACTTCATATTTGTGGCGCGTCCAGCTTTCTTTCTCCTGGTGATCTTCCACTCACTTATCATCAATGATCTGACCCTGCACTTAATCACTTTAGCCTTGCTCTTCAGAAGCTGACCAGTATCTCGATTCACCTTCCATCAGTTCTTTCTTTGTCTGACAAACACTACGATCCTAGTTGCTTCCAAGATCGTTGTCTTCTGTTCTCTTGACAACAACTGCATTAGCTGACTTTTCCTTAGTTAGCTGCTGAAGTCTTCTTTGAATCATCTCGTGGAAGACTTCATCACGAATGGCCTTTTAACTCAATCTTGATGCTGATTTGATTGGTGCTTAGTTCTTCTGCTAGCCTGCATGCCATTTGTTGAGTGCTCTCTGGTTCCCTTACTGTGGATTACATCTTTGCAGTGCCAACCAGAGGCTTCGTTCCTTTGGATATTCTAGGAGTGCTCATTCATTGAGAACCGTAGATTCTGACTTAGCATTGTGAGCACTTTTGTTGGAGTCGTAGTTCTGCACTCTACGATTCAGCTTCGGCTATGCAGACATTACGATCCCGAGATCAGATCTTAACACTATGATTTCTGCCTTGTGCTTGTTGTCTTCATCTGATCTTGCCCGACTACGATCTCTACCTTCACTTAATGAACTCTACGAACTCAGAGTGTAGTCTACGATCCTTGACTTGGCTTCGGCATCACTAGACTCTACGACTCCGAGTGTAGTCTATGTTTCAGACTTTGTTCCGGCAGACGATCGTTCGGCTCATAGGCAGGCTGTCTCTATGATTCTGAACATGACTTCCTCAGTACACTACGATCCCGAGGAAGCTCTTCTCGACACACTACGATCCTTCTTCGTTTCCTCTGGCAGTCTACGAACTCCGAGATCTACTATCTTGCATACTCCTATTCTCATCTCGATAGCTCCTGAGAGTTAACCTTGACTCACCCGGCGGACTACAACTTCGTGCAAAAGGTTTCACGATCGACTAAATTTTATCTATTACATCATAAGATCAACCTAACATGCTTGATCTTTCTATCTTTATAGTCCTTGTACATCTTTTCTTTTTAAGGACTTTACAAAGTCATCTTTCTTATGTAGGATTAACTCTAACATATTTGATCAATTCATTCTAAGTCCTTGTACACATATTTCTATTATCTATCAGAGGACTTTACAACTTTTCTTAATGCAAGCATACTTGCATATTATTCATTCATATACATATATATCATAATCAAATCATATATAAATAGGAATAACATTCTCATGCTTATTCCTGACAAAAGGTACATAAACATGTTAAGGATATAAAGAACATTCCTATATGTAATTCATTGTAATACAATTAGAACTAAACATACATTTTAATGA
The DNA here is from genome assembly GCA_020205605.1 of Panax ginseng. Lineage (NCBI taxonomy): Eukaryota > Viridiplantae > Streptophyta > Magnoliopsida > Apiales > Araliaceae > Panax > Panax ginseng. Next base: position 95,536,657 of record CM035136.1, on the reverse strand, counting down.
AAATCGTTGTCTGAGTCAGAATCATTTTGTACAAGTGTCGGAGATTCATAACTATCTTCTTCTTCAGATTCTGTGTCAGTGTTAGTCAATAACTCTTCCTCAGTATCACTATCATCAGGCACAATAACTGTCTCGGGATACAATTCATCAGGTTCATCTCCACCCTCTAACTGGATTACATCATTGTTGTCCTCTATATTTATTATAGGAGGTCTATGAAGTATCTCCTCTTGGTAGAAATCCCCGTCTATTACTTGGACACGACTGCGCGCAGGAGTATGAATTACAACTTGCCAATCTATAGGCGGTCTATCCCTTTTCCTAACAGGATTAGTAGTGTAGTATACTTGTACTGTTTGAGTTGGTAAAACAAATGGTTCGTTCGAGTAAGCCGACCTATGGAGGTCAATATCGTTGATTCCATGTCTGTCAACACGTATCCCTTTTTCTGAATCAAACCAACGACACTTGAACAAGTTAATATGTCCCCCGTATGTGCCCTTGTACGACAACTCTATGATTTCCTCCAACTCCCCATAAAAGGCACAACCAAGCTCATTTTAACAATCTCCTTGGACACACACTCCATAGTTCGTTGTTCTTTTACCGCGCCCATATGCCTTTGTATGAAATTCACAACCATTTATTTTGTAACCATTGCGGCTGACTTGGTCCTTGTCTGGTCCCATAGCTAGGACTTGTACATTAGCCGGAATCGTTGATCTCTTAGTCAAAGCCTACAAAAACTCCATCTTATTAAATGAAGTCATAGTTAATATGGAGTGTATATATATATATATATATATATATATATGTCGTGCTTAAGAAATTGAACTTACTTAATAGGCTCTAGTGGATCACCAATAGGCTCGTTAATAGTATACATGTTCGCAACTACCCGACCAATAAAAAAATTTCTCCAGAGTCTCCCCTGTAATATGGACTAGCCACATGCACGACGGCATGTATATAAGGTCATTTCTAGGCACCCAAGACACAAACCAAGAATCCACATAGACGATCTTGCATAAGTATAAGTAATGTGAAGAAAAGCCTAACTATTACCCATAGACGATCTTGCATAAGTATAGTTCTCACTTGGGAATCAACTGTCCTTCCTCATTCCATTTTAGTAGAACTTGGGAATCAGTTACTAACAAAATATGAATTTCTTCATATTCATAAGGAAATATGAACTTCTCCAACAAAATCATTCTCCAACAAAATATGAGCTACCCATAATATCAATTGTAATTCTTTTCCAATAAATTATCCTAGAAACAAAATTAATTCACAACATATAAAAATACCAGTAACTAGAGTCAGAATATATAGTCACATGTGTGAAGGTAATAATAACATTTTTAGAGTATTAAATGCAAACTACATATACAATTAATATAAAATGCATATATTTTAATTAAATCTACTTTCTATTACATGCCAGTACTTTTGATTATCCAATTTTGACTAAAAGAAAAACAACCAAAAAATAATAATCTGAAGAGGGAGGCAGTCCCTAAGATACTCTTAAGAAGGGTGGGAAAGGAAATGGATTAACAATATTTTTTGTTGTTAAATTACACTAGGAAAATAATATGATATGAGTCATAGTACTTAACGGTAATAACTAAAGGAGAACATGAAAATTGTCTTTTGTTTACTCAATATGTAAGCCATGGAAACATGATAAAAACAAAATCATCACCTTGACCATAAAGGTACCCATAATACCGTAATTCTTCATATCAGCTACCCATAATTTTGGAACGAAGAAAGTAATAAATTGTGAAAGGAAGATTGTAATATACAATAAATTGTGAAAGGAAGATTAAAGGGGTTATCGGCGGTGGTACGGTGGTGGTGAAGGCGTCGGCCGGGCGGATGTTGGTGGTTCCTCTTCTCTTCTCCCCCTAATCCCTCTTCTCCCTCGTCTGAGCAAATGCCTGAATCTGATTAAGGTTATAAGAATCAGCTACCGCCATCAGCGAGCGCATGCGGTCGCTAGTTTTTAATGATGTGGACATATCAGCGACCGCTAGCGGTCGCTGATATAGATTGGTCGTCGCGCCAAAGTTTCGCACCAAATTTTGGGTGGGAAATTCATCTCAGCGACCGCATGCGGTCGTTGATATATACTAGCGACTAGATTTCGTGGCAGTCGCAGATAGTGGTCGCTAATAATATTATGTTAATGTAATTAGAAACCCTAATTACAAATTGTTAACACTAATTGCAAATTGTTAACCCAAATAATTAATTATAAACCCTAATTGATAAATTTGACACCTTAATTGCTAAATTAGAACGCTTAATGATAATTACTATATGTTAAATCCTTATGTTCAAGACCTAAGTGGTTAGTTAACCTAACTTAATTAGGAGACCCTAATTACAAATTTTTAGAAACTAAAATTTATTTTAATTTTTTTTAACAAACCCTAATCGGAAATCATATAAATGATTTGTGCTAAGACTTAGGGTTAAACCCTAAGGGTCAAACCCTAAGGGTTTGCCAAATGATAAGAATGCCATTAAATTGGAAAGCCAATTGACCATTTTGCCCTTTTGTGAATTATTGAAGCTATTTTGTAGGTTTTGACATTAGGTGGAGTTGGTGACCTAATGTAACAACTCTTTTGACTTAAAAACACTGAGATCAGCCACCTATGCCAGCCAATTCATGTATCTAGCTTAGTATATATAGATATGAGAGAGAGAAAGTGTCACTTGCTAGCTCATTTTGTCCAAACACTCAACATATCTCTCTCAATTCAAAACCCACGAAATCCTTTGCTAGATCAGTCCCATAAACAAGCCCCACGTTTACCATTAATAGATCAGGGGGCTAGAATCAAAATTTTGCTTAGAAAGGTATAAAAACCCTAGCTATAATCTGACCTTGATCTGCATGTTTGATGTTAGGATTAAATGTTAAAATGTGTTGTTAATAGTGTATAAGGATGATCTGGGTTGCTAGATGTTAGATCCATAACATCTAGATGCTCGGATTTGAGATTCTACAAAATCTGGAAATTTTTTAAAACATCATCTGACAACGAATGTCATGCCTTATAAATTTCATCCTGTTTAAGTAATCTGCTGTTTAAATGTTTTAGCATGTAGTATGTTGAGAGATCATTGGTCGGGAACTGGAATTAGGGTCATACGATGCAGAGATTTCATGTTATTAATGGTCAAAGATCGTTGACCGGCATTGACCGAGCAGATCTGGGTAACCCAGATTTGCCCAGAAAGGGCCTGACAAGATATTCAACCGTCTAGATCTGTCAGGGTGTTGTTGATTTGTTGTTATTGATGCATCTAAGTTGTTGTATGTTGCTTATACTACATTCTTGTGTCTTTATATTACATTAACATTAAACATGTTAGTTTATATGGGCGGTCAAACCAGGCAGCTTGACCACGTGCTCTGTTTTTTGGGTAACCCAGAAAACATATGAACACGGTCTCTGACATGGTTTGACCTGATCATAACGGTTGATTATGTTTTTTTTATATGTGTTTTAGATAATAGATCTCTTCCTTGTCATTCTGGCTACATACTGCACCCTTTATATCACACAAAAATTACATGTATTACAAGTTATAGAAGCTCAAAGGTGGACAGTTGAACTGTTCTTCATTTCTGGGTAACCCAGAAATGAAGAACAGGTCTGACAGCTTGTTCAAGGCTCCAGATCTCGCTAGTCTTATGCTTGTTGGCCATGTTTGTTGGTGGGTCTTGTAGTGTTGCAATTATACTAAACAATCAGACCAAAAAAATCGCGAGAAACACATTACATGATTCATAATCATGGTCAAACACGTAAGAACATGAAGAACACCTATAGCGATGATTACATCACTATAGGTGGTCTTTAGCTTTATGACATAAAGATGTATTTTAATTAATTTAATTTTTGAAAATTATTTATTTTAATTAAATAAATAGAAAAAATAGTTTTTAATTATTAAAAATACCAAATAAATTATTAAAATTATTTTAAATTCGAAAATTAGTTTTTATTTATTTTAAGTATATTTCATAAATATTTAATATTTTTGAAATATTATTGGTATTTAATTTATTTAATTATAATATTAAATAAATCGAGTTAAAAATAATTTTAATACTTAAAAATCATTTAAAATTATATTATGATATAAGAAAATATTTTATGTTATTTTAATGACTTTTAATATTTTGTGATGAAATTCATTAATAAATTAATATTAATGATAATTAAGTATTTACTAAATGAATTAAATAAATTAATTAAAAATGATTTTATTATATTAAAAATCATTTTAAATAATAATAAGGTATTTAAAATATTTGAAGTTAAAAAATATAATTTTCAATATTTAAAGATAACTTTCAATAATTAATTATTATTAATGATATTAAAGTTATTTAATAATTATTTTAAGTAATTTAGTTTAAAAATGATTTTAATATTATAATAATCTTTTAAATGAAAATAAAGTGTTTAAGGATATTTTAAGTTATAAAATATAACTTTTAATATTTAAAGGATAATTTCTTTAATAAATGATATTAATTTAATATTAATGGTATTAAATTTATTTAATAATTATATTAAATAAATAGTTTAAAAATGGTTTTATTTATTTAAAAATCATTTAAAAAGGAAATAAATGAAATAAAAATATTTTAAGTTATAAATAAGAACTTTTAATATTTTGATAAATAAAACATTAATACATTAATATTAATGGTAATTATTTAAAAATGATTTTAAATGTTTTAAAAATCATTTAAGGTAAAATAAATACTTTAAAAATATTTTAAGTTATTATAAATAACTTTAATATTTTTGCAATGGTTTCATTAATAGTTTAATATTAATTAAATATTAATGATAATAGAATTGTTTAGTATTTAAATCATTTAATAATGATTCCGATGTTTGAAAATTCATGATAAATTATAATAAATGTTTAAAAATTATTATAAGTCATTTAAAAATAATATGACTGATACTAAGTTACAGGATAGAGTCTTAGACTCGATAATTACCCAATAAAGCCGTCGGTACACCGACATATTTCAGAAATTGATCTGGACTTGGATAATTTGATTAGATATGTGTTTATTTGTGATTCAATGGTTGTTAAACATATGTGACAATGTGATTAGGCTATGTGTTGACTGCAATAAGCAGTGCTACGCGTTATAGTATGTTATTCTAATCGATCAAATGATCTTATTAATGATAGGTTTCGGTATAAAAGATAAAACTAAGTTGCAAATTGTAAGCAGCGTATCAGGCAAGTATGTTACCTTTGCATTTCCTTTATGCAATGGACATGAGTAAGAAGTTTCAGAATTATATTATTATTGTATTAGATTATTAACCTTATTGTCGTATATATTATATCCGATCATTGTTTATCAACATGATATTATATTATATAACTCATATATATATTCTGTTCGTTAATTTTGAAATATGGTTATACAAGTGTCCCCACTTGGATATTCATTGTAGTTAAACACATGTTGATATATATATATATATATATATATATATATATATATATATATATATATATATAAAAAGTCGTCTAAGCTATTTGACCCAGCTAGACACAGATTCAGAAATATCGTTGAATAAGTTAATACCTTTTTGTATCCAATCAAATTATTTTGGTTCGGATTTCAGATTAAGTATGAACATCCCGATCATGGGAAAACTTTTATACGCCCAAGGCGGACAGAGTGAATGATAATATCGTTCTTGCAATGTAGTATTGATCAATACAGGGCACATTGGGCAGATCACCCTCGTGCCGGTAAGTTATGACGGTTTGCAGATGAAGTTCTGCTAAACCTTAGCGAAAACTAAAAACAATGTTCATAGCCTGTCAACTAATACCTATATATAAAGTCAATACGTAGTTTCAAAAATTTGAGATAGAATTGTTATGTTATTATTATCGGTTCAGTTTACTTCACAACTATAAATTCGTTGTAGAAGTGATGTACAAAGAAAACATTTATTTCTTTCAGCTAATTATATTTCTAATTGTTATTACTTGTTGGGCACTCAAATGCTCATCCTTGCTTAATTTAAATGTTTTCAGCTAATCATGATCAACCTGAAGTTTTAGACAAGAACAAGTGAAAAGGAAAGCAAACAGAATATGTTTAATGGTATCTTTTGTAATAGTTTGAATGTATTAAGGCAATGATATATATTATCTATCATGTAAAGAATTATAGTAAAGGTTGCGGACTTGGGATTAGACTCTGATATATGTAAACTAAGTTGTTATTTATATTATTGTTATTATTATTAGTATTATTCCGCTCATAGAAATGGTATCGTGAAGCATCGAGTTCGAGTTTTCAAGTACCTGAATTTGGGGGCGTCACAGGTGAATAATAAATTAATATTCTAATATTAATAGTAATTATTTAAAAATAATTTTAAATGTTTTAAAAATTATTTATAGGTAATATTAATGTTTTAAAAATACTTTGAGTTATTATAAATAACTTTAATATTTTGACAATGATTTCATTAATAATTTAATATTAATGATAATAGAATTATTTAATATTTAAATTATTTAATAATGATTCCAGTATTTGAAAAATCATGATAAATTATAATAATGATTTAAAAATTATTATAAGGCTATGAAAGATAATTTGACTGATATTTAAATTATCTAAACGAATATTGAACTACAGAATAGAGTTTTAGACTCGATAATTATCCGATAAAGTTGTCGGTACATCGACATATTTCAGAAATTGATCTATACTTATATAATTTGACTAGATAGATATTTGTTTGTGAATCAATGACTGATATAACTATGTGACAATGTGATTAGGTTATGTGTTGACTGCAAATAGCAATACTATGCGATATGATATATTATTCTAATCAAACGAATGATCTTATTAATGATAGGTTTCGGTATAAAAGATAAAACTAAGTTGCGTTATTGGAAGCAGCAGCTCAGACAAGTATCCTACCTTTACATTGACTTTATGCAATGGACATGAGTAAGAATATTTCAGAATTTTATTATTATTGTGCCAAATATTTATTCTGTTCGTTAATTTCTAAATATGGTTATGCAAGTGTCCCCACTTGGATAATCATTGTATTTAATCACATGTTGATACAGACTTATTTATTTCTAGTATGTATATGATTACTTAAAATTTGTCTAAGCTAATTTATTCAGCTAGACATAAACTTAAAAATATTGTTGAACAAGAAAGAAATTTATTGTATCCAACCAGATTGTTTTGGTTCGGATTGCCGACAAAGTATGAACATCCCGAACATGGGAAAAATTTTGTGCACCTAAGGTGGATAAGATGAACGATAATATCGTTCTTGTATGTAGTATTGATCAATATAGGGCATAACAGGCTGATCACCCCCCGTGCATGTAAGTTATGATGGTCTGCAGATGAATTTCTGTATACCTTTTTGAAAATATAAAATAATGTTCATAGTATGTTGACTAATCTCCAGTTATAATCAGTACGTAGTTTCAAAAATTTGATATAGAATTGATATGTTGTTATTATTGGTTCAGCTTACTTCACAACTGTTGATTCGTTGTAGAAGTGTCATTCAAAGAAAACATTTTATTCTTTCAGCTAATATCTATTGTTGTTATTACTTGTTGGGCAATCAAATGCTCATTTTTGCATTAAATTTAAATGTTTTCAGCTAAGTATGATCAACCAGAAGGTTCAGGCAAGAACAAGGGGAAAGGAAAGTTGTTCGAATGAGTTTTATGACATTCTGTGTAATAGTTAAAGTTTATTAAGACAATGATATTTACTATCTAAGATGTAATGAATGTTTAAAGGTCGCGTACCTAGGATTAGACTTTGATGTATGTAAATTAAGTTTGATATTTATATTATTGTTATTATTATTAGTATTATTCTGCTCATAGAAATGGTATCGTGAAGCACCGAGTTTGGGTTTCAAGTACCTGAATTTGGGGGCGTCACAGGTTGGTATCAAAGCTTTAGGGTTAGAAACCTTAGGTGGGATGGACCTTAGGCTATAACCTTAGAACAGAGGGAAACGTTGAAAATACAAATAACTCATATAGAGTTTAAAAGGAGATGAATTGAATAAATTCATCGTTAAACAAAATAAAAGATAACCTTTATAAAACTATTTTTTGTTATGTGTATATACTATATGCTAATCAGGATAATTTGTGTGTGGATGTCAGGTGGAAAAGAATTAGGATACCCTTAGATTGTAAAGAATGAGCCACTATCAAAGCCAATAACTGAAATAGAGGCTCACGGTGCAAGCAACCTTGATGAGGTGGTGGTATTGGAAAATGTAGTACCAGATCCAGAAATAATAGAACTGACAGATAGTGATTCAGACACTAAAGTTGGAGCTGATCAAACATCAACGGAGATACAGAATCTGAAGAACAAGGTTTCTTCTCTAGAAAAGCTGTGGAAAATAGAAAAGTTACTAAATAACCAATTGCGAAAGGCGTTAATAGAAACTATGGAAGAACAAGATAAGCTTAAAATCCAAATTGATCAAATGGGAGCCAGAAGAAGCAAATCGGGTGCAGCTCCGAGCAAGAAGGGGAAAAGAAATATGAAAGACCGTGACTTAGGAAATCCTGATAAGAACCAAGGGAAAAAAGATATGTTATAATTGCGGACATGAGGGACATATCTCTCTTCATTGTCCCAATTCGAAGCAAAGTGTTTGTTTTTTTTGTGGGATAGAAGGTCATCAGGCAAAAGGTTGTCCAAGATCCAGAAAAGGCGTAGTGAATCAGTAGTATAAGTAATGTTAGATTATGCGTATTCCATAATAAGTATGTGTGTGTAATGTAATATTCTCAAACTTTTGTATAAGTTATTGTAGCGAATCCCAACTTTTGTGGTCACAAAGGGATATCAGTATGTGTTATGTTATGTAAAGTGTTATGACGTAGTTGAATGAATATGAATCTATGTTTGATTAATGGAATAAGTTTTGTATAAAACTTTGTGTTACATGTTAAACGTATACAATAAGGTTTAGAATGTAAGTTAAATTTATGATTTTATCAGATAATGATGCCAAGACGTCGAACACGAAATCAAAGGGCGGAAGAATCTGTCAACAACGCTGAGGGACAACAATAACCCGATGCAAAACTTTGCAAACATGGTATGAAGCAGGGAATACCAGCCGCAGGTAACCGGCCAGACAATCACTTGGCAAATTTTAAAGACTTCAAGGCAGTAGGACCACCAGAATTCAGGGGAACAGCTGAACCTATAGAAGCCCAAACATGGGTTAATGAGATAGAAAAGGCGTTCGTAATTGCTAGGGTAGATGAGGGGCAAAAGATCGCTTTTTCCACCTATATGATGAAAGGGGAGGCGAACGTTTGGTGGGAAGCAAATCAAGCGAGGGCATGAGAAGGTGTGGTAACTTGGGATAGGTTTAAGACTTTGTTTTTCGAAAACTATCTCTCAGCTAGCATGTGGGCTTGGATGGAGGTGAAATTTCTGGAGTTAAAGCAGGATAACATGACTGTTGCGGAATATGCCACAAAATTCAATGAGTTGGCTAAGTTCGCTCTGCATTAAGTTGATACGGAGGCTAGGAAGGCAAGGAGGTTTGAGATGGGATTAAAACCCTGGCTCTACAACAAGGTGGCAGTGTTGCAGATCAATACTTTTGCAGCACTCATGGAAAAGGCTATCATAGCTGAGGAGGGGAGTGAGGCCATGGGCCTCTACAACAAGGAGAAGAAGAACAAAGGCAAGACCGTAGGAGCTGTGAAGGTGGACACTAATAGTGGGAATAGGGGTGAAAAGAGAAAAGGGAATTATTTTGGAAATATCCAGGTGAAACAGGAAGGTGTGAAGAAGCAGGTAGTTCAGTGTGGGAACTGTGGGAAAAATTACTCTGGTGAGTGTCTGAAGGGTAAGTTTGTATGTTACAAGTGCGGGCAGGAGGGCCATATTTCTCCCAACTGCCCCAACCCAAGGATGAACATTGGATGTTTTCTGTGTGGGTCGATGGAACATAAGGTGAAGGATTGTCCAACGAGAAAAATGGAGGCATGAAGTGTAACCACGAGGAAAGGTAGAGGGACTATGGCGATCACAGGATCGACTTCAACCAACAAACCAACAAAAACAATCGCGAGAGTCTTCAACGTGATGGTCCAGGATAATGTGGCAGCTGGGAATAGAACTCCAGGTATTATTCGAATAACTTTTATTTTCGTATATATATGACTTTCATATATATAGCAAATTATGTTATAAATAAATTTTGAAGGAGGAATTTGAGTTCTTTTAGAAATCAAACTACCGTTTAATCAGATAGACAAGCTTTATATGAATAGTTAAATATTTGTTCGATCAATTATGATCGAGATCTAATTGCAATGATTGCGTAGGCTATGTACCCTTGTATGTATGAGTTTTAAAACGGTGATTCCGGGGACGGAATCTTTATAAGGGTGGGTGAATGTAATAATCTGATATTTTCTATATAAATAAATAAGAAATTTTGCATATAAATTTTTTTTATTTTAATTTAAAGGTGGGAATATGTGCCAAGTAATGTGTATTTATATATGTGATAAATAAAATTTATTTATTACATGAATAATTTCAAATAATTTTATTTTAGAATTATTGATCATTATAAAGTATATTCTTATAATAATTACTTTTATAGTAGATATGTCTTTATTATTTATTTTCTATGAAAATATGATTTATATTTTTAAATAATATATGAAATGATTATTGGAATTATTATAATTCTATTTTATTATATGAATTTTAGTTCGATTATTAAGTTAATTATTTTAACGTAATTAATAATGTTATATATGAAAGATAAATCTGATATGGAATCCAAACCCTAATTTTGGATTTTGAGCTATGAATGAGAATAATAATATTATATTAAATATAATATTATTTTTCAATGTTATAAATATATACTGTATGTGTGTAATGATAATAATTGGTCAATTATGGTGTATAATGTTAAAACCCTTGTATCAAGTTGTTAAACTCAATTATGAGTTCAAAACTGAGTAGTAATTGTGTTATATGAATTATGTTGCGTATTATAGAATTTTTGTTAATTAGAAAAAACCCTAATTATTTTTTGAAAACCCTAATTAAAATTAGAAACCCTAATTGCTAAAATTAGAAACCCTAATTATTATTTTAGTAAATTAAATTGTTAATTTGGGAACCCTAATGATATTAAGGAACCCTAATTTTTTTTTTATTAAAACTCTAATTTTAATTAGTAAGTTGTAACTAAAATTTTATTACACTTGAATCTTAATTTTTCAAATCCTAGAAATTATTTGGGAAACCTTAAGATTTAAAATCTAGTGATTAAACCCTAGATTCAAGTACCATGGACAATAATACCATTAAAATTAAAATGCAATTAACCAAAGTACCCTTTTTGTCCCATTCTTGAAATAATTGCTAGCAAATCTTGGCAAGTCACCACCCTAAGCATAGCCATGTGCCTACAAACTCTACAATCCAGCCAATTCATCAGCTACATACATTGCATACAAGAGATATATATGATTAAAGAGAGAGAATGTCTAAAAGCTAATTCATTTATTTCCAAACACATAACCAAGACTTTCTCTCTCTCTCCTCACCCACGAATTTCATTAGTATTTCACTCCCACATGAAGCTCCTAAATCACCCATAACATATCAAGAAGCTAAGAATCAAAAGTTTGTTCATAGAAGGTAAAAACCCTAAACGAAATCTGAACTTTGATCATGTGACAGCCCCAAATATGAGTCCTAAATCACAACGAATCTGGTTCAATCATTCCATCACTATTACTATTTGCGGAAGATATAAACATAAATTGTTTATACAATAAACTTTACACACTTTTTCCCAAGGTCGAGTAACCTTCACTTAATACACAATTCATAACTTATTTAACTTATAATAACATTAATATATAATACTGTTACAAATCTAACTGCACACGTATACTAAAGTTGGAACTATCTTTGACCTTTCTTTGTATCCGACGTAATCGTCTTAATCTGCACTGTTAATCATGATATAGCAAGGGTGAGCATAAGTTTGCCCATCAAGTATAAGTTTATTTAAGGATATATCATGATGGAAAGAATTTGAATAATAAGCTAGCTATAATTCAACAATATAGTTGTGAATTAGCATGAATAAATTTTCTGACTGAACAAGCATTTAACATGAACAAGTATATCGGGACCGAATGGTAATGAAGGTGATCAACCTTTTATACCTGATGAATACAGGTCATACGCACAGGGTGCAATTTAATAATTCTTAGACATGGCAATCAGAAATGATTAACCACAAGTATAATTGAATAATACAACTTGAGGTCGAGTTAAGAAAGACTTGCCTGAACCGTTGATTACCACTATACAATTTAATAAGCTTTGTCTGGAGACCTAATATTAATAATAATTTTTTCAAAGTTAGAATAATATCATCACGATATTTAAAATAACCTAACCACATTATCACATAATCCTATCCGTCTATAACACACATAAGACTTAACCTCAAGTCAAACTTTTTACGATTGAAGCCGAGTTAGTTCTAGATAACTCTTGCCATCCCGACTGACTTAATCGGACTATTATGGAGTTTAAGTTCAATTAAACTCTGCCTAAACACTTAACAATTATCTTAGATAATTATATTATCAGTCAAAACATTTTTCATATGCTCGTAATATTTTTCTTATAATTATTAACATTTATCATGAATTTTCAATCATTACAATCGTATTTATATGAATTAAATACCACATAATTCCTTTATCATTAATATTTATTTAATACTAAATATTAATGAAAATCATAACATAATATTATAATATATTTATAATATATCAAAGTAGTTTTAATACCTTTTAAACCGTTAAATTCATTATCCGATAATTGCTATTAATATTAAAATATTAATATTTTCATGATAAATATCAAAAGTTATATTTTATAACTTAAAATATTTTTATAACACTTAAACCACTTTTATATGATTTATAAATCATTAATTATATTTTTCCATAATTTATTTAATATATTCATTAAATAAATCCATTACCATTAATATTAATTTATTAATGAAATTCATCACAAAATATCAAAAGTCATTGAAAATCACTTAAAATATTTTCTTATACCATAACATAATTTTTCATGATTTTTCATGTATTAAAATCATTTTTAAATAATTTATTTAATATTATAATTAAATAAATTAAATACCATTTATATTCCAAAATATTAAATATTTATAAAATATATTAAAAATTATTAAAAACTAATTTTTGGACTTTAAAATAATTTTTAGGAATTTATTTTGTATTTTTAATAACTAAAACCCATTTATTTCGATTTATTTAATAAAATAATCATTTTCTAAAATTAAATGTCGCTTTAAAATTCCCTAAAGCGACAAAAATGTCGCTATAGGTGTTTTTGAGTTGTTCCTTGAGCTTGCCCAGAAACTCATGTCAGTGTGAAGGGTGAGTGGTTTGACCAGTCCTAAATCATGGATCTTGGTGTATCTGGGTTAGCTTATGGGTTAATGTTATAGTATTGATGCAATACTAAAACCTTAAACAAACATCATGGCCATTTCATATCTAAACAGAGAGATCAAAGCCTCCAAAGATTCTAACAATGCGGTTCTTCATTTTTGGGTTTTCCAAAAAATGAAGAACAGTCGAGGGTGCTAGGTTTAGGTCCTTATGATTTGCATTCTGGACTTGGTAATGATATTATAAAGGTTCACAACTGTAGACGAGACGTCAGGGTACAAGTCTATTACATTAGATCATCATAACAACAAAAAAACGACATGTGACGCCCCCAAAATAGGTATACATCACCCATCTTGAGTCGCCAAATACATGGTACATAAATCAAATACAAACTTAATTATACAACTGTCGTGTAACATACGACAAAACATAAGCTGAGAATTTAAACAAGAATATTGCCTTCTAGGCAATATCCACTCTAAATGGTGTCCTCATTATATTTATTATCACACTATTTTACAGAATAGTGAGGACTACTAATATTATCATCTGGACCGTCACTCCGTTCCCCGACTAGTCCCAGCTATATTCTCATTTCCTGAAGAGAACAATGACAGAAAGGGTGAGCTCAACTAGCCCAGTAAGAAATATTATGACTAAGATAATGCAGAATAAATTATCATTAGTCTTCAACAAGGTTAATCTGATAAAATACAATAGACATCAAGTTTAACTGCAGCGGAATAAACAATCCATTAGAAGAGTCAAGTAGAGCATGATATCTACTATCTTCTATGATTTAAAATGTTTTCATCAATTTTTATCGCTGAGACTCAGCTTCATAATTAAACCACATCATCTAATCATCCCTGCACAACGGGCCAAGGATATTCATTAAATCATCAATGATCATGACTATACCGAATAATCCCTTGTCATAATCATACCAAAAAAACTGTCCATCAATGCATTACAGGCCACTGAGGACCTTTACCACATCATTTATAACATTACAGGTCATGATTATACCGAATGATCCCTGGTCATAATCATACCAAGTCCATCTATGCACGTAAGCCAAAGATGACTTTCATCACAATATAAGCATGAGGATGATGACAATGACATAATAATTCAATAAAACAAGTTCAAGAATTAATTTTTAAAGATTTATAAGTTAATTTATCCTGAAATCAATTACGTCCAAATTGTCAACATGATACTGCTTTGTAGAGTAAAATTCAAGAATGCTCAGAAGAATATTTCCATGAAAAGATACTGGATGAAGCACAAATATCCATGATATTCTACTAATTTCATGGAGTATAGAAGTCAAAACTTTAATCAACTGAGTATAATAGAATATATGAAATTGCAAATGGATTTTCGCTTGCATTATGCGCAGAATCCACATATGCATCATTTCCACAATTTAATAAGGAATGAATACAAAGGATCATTCACCATGCATGTGGTAATCCACATAGACAGGTTATTCCAACAGAATAATAAAGAATAGAATAACAAAAGAATTCACAATATACATGCGATAGATCGCACAGACAGGTTATTCCACAGAATAATAAATAATGGAACCAGGTCATGCGTAAATGCACAAATAGGATATTTCGACAGAACAATAAATAATGGAACCAGGTCATGCAAAAGCACGCATGCATGGATATTATATTCGATGAATAATAAAGAATGGAATAATAGAAGAATTTCACCATGTATGCGGTACTTTACATATACAGGTTATTCCAACATAATAATAAGGAATGGAATAACAGAAGAATTTCACCATATATGCGGTACTTCGCATATACAGGTTATTCCAACAGGATAATAAGGAATGGAATAACAATAGCTCTCTTCATGAATACGAAAGAAATAATACCCCTTACCTTAGAATAAAGCTGGATACTGGAATAGAAAGGTAGCAGACTTCTCTTCTTCTTTCTCTCTATAATTTCTCTCTATAATAAATGCTCTATAACTTTAGTGAATTGGTGAGAAATGAAGGAAGAATGAGATTCTATGTGACGCCCCCAAATCAGGGTATCTTCCAACCCGACAGATGGTCCTACACGGTGCTACAGTTCACATAAACATTCAATTGAAATTCCTCAAAAGAACGGATATGTCTTATATATATATCAAAAAAATATTTACATACCCCAGGTTCTTTGCAACCAATACATTGTCTTTGTCATAATATCAATATTATTCCTTACAAAACCTATACTATTACATAGGTAATCTACGGGTTCGCCTTTGCCTTCCCTTTATCCTTGCCGGATCCATCGGTCCATTCTGTCTTAGCTGCATTCATATGGTTTAAGCAAGAATGAGCCTAACTAGCTCAGCTAGTACAACAATTCAAAGAAAATAGCATGCTTGAAACATAAGAATCGTATATCTTCAATAACTAGACAATAGTTACGAAGTACTATTGAGAATTTAAAATAGCACTTCTTTTCATTCAAAACGTTTTACAGCTATAATATTCAGTAAAACATCAATTCCGGTTCAAGACCGTAAGCATTTCATAAGTACTTTGAAAAGGACATCATAGCATGAAGTCCGTAAGTTCGATATAGCTTACGAGCACATCTAGGTGATCAACCTATAGTACTCTATGTTGATCAACACTACATTCATTAAACGTGTATACGTTTAAGTTGTGGCAACCTCACGTGCGTGTCATTTGATGACAAAACAATTTGAGCATATACCATCTACTTTTGAAAACCATCACAATATTAGTTCGGTAAATCCTTATCAACACTTGATAGAATAACATAGCATACTTCTAGCCGAAAGGATTGGCTTTGACATTCCTCAAATACTAACTCATGTGAAGAATACATGAATCACAAAGACTTGTCCAGATCGAACTGGAATAAGGGTTAGAGTACTTGCCTTTAGCGTCTGCTATAATTTATAACACGTGCACTTTACGTCTTTAAGGTCTCTACATTAGATGATAGCATAACATAGAACATTAGGTCATGAATGATCATACATGGTTCCTAAAGAATCTTACCCTACTTCTCAATCTAATTACATAGTAGATTTGTTATTTTAGGTTTCGGCTTTCTGTTATGTCATTCTTACATTCATAAGTAATTGACTTAACTTAACTCTAAGTGTTCATGCTTAAGACTTAATTATGTCTTAACAATGTTTCATTAAGATCTTCCTTTAATAAATTATCAATTACTAACCATGCTCTATATATAAACATTCATTATTGTCTTGTCTTCGAGGTCGAAATATGCTACCGACTTTTTACACTTGGTGCCGTCTTCATGATCACCTATTATCGCTAAAAATCGACTCATTGACTGCGACGCCACTCTCCAGAAGGTTATGACTTTGATCGTAAGCTCTACAATAAGGACGCGCGAAATGGCTCAAATTTTGTGCCATGACGCCAACTCTCTGTGGCACCGTAAATTTTTTACAGACTTCAAATTTTGTGAGATTCCCGAACTCGTAACTTCTTCGGTATAAGTCCAAAATGGCTCGTTCAAGAGCCTACAGTAAGACCCCAACTTTTTGAATAAAGATTAAATTTTCTCGAAATATATTTTTGAATATTATGGTGTGGATTTGATATAATGTTATAGTGGTGGGTAATATTTACAAATTTTTCAAAGTACGCAAGTTGTTATATAATATTCGATTGGTCGGGGAATATTCGTTTTAACAGGGAATATTCGTACAACGGCACAATCATTGGTGGACCCCCACAACAGAATTATTGTTGGTTTGAGAAAATGACAAAAATACTTTAACGGCGGAAGTTTTACCGTTAACTATTGAACTACCCGGTAGTAAAAGTATAGTAATACGCGTGGTTGCATAGTAGCGCACGGTATTGATTATTGATGCTTACGTGAGAAGTCACTCAGTTATACTCAATTATTGCTACAGTAATTGCTGCATCATATCTATCATATTATTGATTCAATTATTGTCACAGTATCATCTGCATAAAATGTTTTTTATTAAATCAATACTTGAGACGACAAAGTTATTCATATTATAAATTTCAATATTTACAATGTCTAGAAGTTCTGTCAAGGAGAGGTTTGGTCACCTAATTGCGCGCCAATAGGGAGAAATCCTTATTGGAAAGCCCCCTCTTTCCTGGGAATGACCTGATTGATAAATATTGTGAGTTATAATATTAATGATGAATGTTGTTCGGAGTTGAATTTGGAGACACGGACGTGATATTTGAGTCCAGAACGACGAAATTAGTTAAAATAGTTTATAAACACAAAATTTTTCGGGATTCACTATTTGGTCAAAAAGTCAACAGTTACCTTTTTCGGGAAAAGTCAAACTTTGAAATTTCAAAATTTATATTTTTGATAAAAATAGTTTCATTATGTTGGAATTGTTTGTGTTAGTGAAAATCGACATTTATTCTGATGATAATTGATGTCTAGGAGTTATATTGATAAATCGGGTAATTTATCAGATAAATGAGCAATTAATTGCTACTAATTCACATGCTTATATAACTATTTGTTCACATATGTGTACTATTGAATCACATTATTTACTATTAGGGGAGTTGGTGCAAGATTGATAATACTTGCATGACTAAGTTAAAAATGGAGGTATAGATGGAGGTACTATACTGTAATTCGTATTTTTACATGATTATACTATTGATTCACATAATTGAACTATTGATTCACATTATTTACTATTAGGGGAGTTGGTACAAGATTGATAATACTTGCAGGACTAAATTAAAAATGAAAGAAAAGTTGGAGGTATTGTACTGTAATTTTTGAGCCCCAAAACGGCAAATTATCGAAACTATATTTTTTATAAATAGAAGCTCATTCTTCCTTCATTTCTCATCAATTCACAAAAGCTTTAGAGCGATTATTATTGAGAGAAATTATAGAAAGAAGAAGAGAAGTCTGTTACCTCACTATTCCAGTATCCAGTTTTTCTAAGGTAGGGAGTATTATTTCTTTCTTATCCATGAAGACAACTTCAGTTATTCCATTCTTTATTATTCTCGTTGAATAACTGCTATATCTGTAGCTACCCTATACTTGGTAAAATTCTTCCGTTATTCCATTCTTTATTATTCGCTTGAACATCCTCGTCTGCATGCATTCTACGCCGGACCGGTTCCGTCTTTATTATTTTGTTGGAATATCCTCATCACATGCGTTTTATCTGGGACTGATTTCGCCTCTTTATTATTCTGTTGGAATATCATGTCCGTGTGTTTTGGCCGGACCTAATTTCGCCTTTTTTATTATTCTCATTTGGAATATCCTCGCTCATGCATTTTACGTTATTTGGACTGATTCCGCTCTTTATTATTCTCGTTGGAATATCCATGCATGTGTTTTATGCGGACACTGATTCCGTTATTTATTATTCTGTTGGAATAACTCGCCTCTTGCAGTCTATCGCATACTCGATGATTTCTTTTGTTATTCCATTCCTTATTATACTCAATTGGTTAAAGTTTTGACTTCTATACTCCATGAAATTAGTGGAATATCCTTGATATTTGCGCTTCATCCAAAGATCTCTTTCATGGAAATATTCTTCCGAGCATTCTTGAATTTTACTCTACAAAAGCAAAGATCATGTTGACAATTTGGACGTTATTAGTTCCTGGATAAAATAATTCTTGAACTTGTTTTATTGAATTCTTATATCATTGTCATCATCCTCATGTTTATATTTTGTTGAAAGTCATCTGTGGCCTATAGTGCATAGATGGACTTGGTATGATTATGACCAGGGATTATTCGGTGTAATTATGACCGTAATGTTACAAATGATGTGGTAAAAGTCCTCACTATTCAGTGAAATAGTGGAAAATAAATGTAATAATATTGAATTTGAGTTTGAATATTGTCTAGACGACAATATTTGTATTAAAACTCACAACTTATGTTTTGTCATACTTTACACGACAGTTGTATAATTAAGTTGTATTTGTATTCTGTACCATGTATTTGACGACTCAGAATATGTGATGTATACCTATTTTGGGGGCTTCACAGTTGGTATCAATGCTTAGGGATATGATCCCTGGCTAAGATGTGAGACTAGAACTAGGAGGGGAGAGACGGGGAATTCCTTCGCTACTATGACCTACCTAAGTTTATTTGGTATTTAATTGGTCAGTCAGAGTGTAGGGATAATATGTTTCATGTCAATTAACCCTTGTTTTGTGGAAGTATTTGAAAATGGCATCTGAGAATGTTGAGAACATCAATGGAGCACAGGAGACCGTTAAGTCTCCACAGATCAATAACCAGGACAATGTGCATCAGGAAGGCGACAATCCACATGCAAACAACAACACTGACCAAATGATGAACGATGGAATATTTCGAGGCTTCATGCAATTCATGCAACATCAGGCGAGAGCGGCTCCTGTCCAAAATGTAGGTGGAAACACTGGAAACTCTTTGGATGGTTACCGCTAAACAGTTCAAGGAGCTGGGACCACCAGAGTTTATTGGAGAGCCAAAACCACTTAAGGCTGAAGCATGGATAAAGCAGATCACCAAGATATTTGATGTCTTGGGATGCTCCGAGGAGCAAAAGGTTCCTTCGCCACCTTCATGTTGCGTGAAGAGGCGATTCTTGGTGGAATCAGAAAAGCGACTCCCGACTGGCGACTCAAGATGTCTTGGGAGAATTTCCAAGAGCTATTCAACGACAAGTACTTTCTCGAGAGTTTTCATCACATGAAAGAAGTGGAGTTTATCAAATTGGAACAAAACAATATGACCGTGTCGCAATACGAGGCTAAATTTATGGAGTTATCCCGGTTTGCATCCCATTTGGTCGATAATGAGGAGCGAATGACGCGAATGTTTTTAAGAGGTTTGAAACCAGAGATACGTCAATATCTTATTTCTCATAAACTGTGTTTGTACTCAGATGTTGTAAATAGGGCTCAGTTATTAGAGCGCGGTAACGAGTCAACGCAACCAAGGGAAAGCAAATTTGCAAAGATGAAAATACCAGTGGTAACAATCATCGAAATGGTGACAACAAGCGTGGAGGGAATGAACATGCCAGAAATGGTAACCACTTCGGTGGTAATCATGGCCAAGACAGTAAAAATGGACATTTCAAGAAAAGGAGATTCAACAATGATGAAAAGACGTCAGCACCAGGAACTGTGGTTAAGGAAGAAGAATGGCCACCTATCATATACTTCAAATGCGGAGGGGAGGGACATATCAGTCCAAACTGCGCGATGCCATCCAAAGCGTGTTATAATTGTGGAAGAGAAGGTCACCTAACCCGATTTTGTCGCTTCACCAAGACAAGTTCAATTAGGATGGAGGCACCAAAGGTCATTCGGAAAAGTCAAAACCGGTAGTCTGAGGAGAGCGTTTGTTGTGACCTCCCAAAAAGTAAGGAATCCGAACGAGGTCATCACGGGTAAGCTTATCATAAACTCTAGCAAAGTCTATACCTTATTTGATACCGGTTCTACCCATTCTTTTATTTCTCTTACTTGCGCTCAATGATTAAATTTGACTCCGGAGAAATTAGACTTTGACTTATCTGTTGAAACTCCATTAGGAGAAACCTTCATTACATCCACTGTTTATAAGTCTTGTTTGATTCAAATCGGTAATCGCACGTTACTTGTTGATCTTATCTCCTTAAAAATACTTGCATTTGACGTGATTCTAGGGATTGATTGGTTAACTACTCATCATGCTAAAATTGATTATTTTCGTAAGGTTGTTAGCTTTCATATTCATAATAAACCTATTATGCGAATTCAAGCGACCAAACCATTAAAATCAATCACGGTCATCTCAAGCCATAAAGCTATTCGTTTATTGAAAAACGGATGTCAAGCTTTCTTAGCTCATGTCACGGATTTAAACAAAAATACGTCAAATTTGAAGGATATTTCTATTGTTAATAAATTTCCTGACGTATTCCCTGAAGAACTTCCTGGCCTACCCCCAGAGCGTGAAGTTGAATTTTGTATCGACCAAAACCCATTTCCAAAGCCCCATATCGAATGGCTCCTATTAAACTTCAGGAGTTAAAGACCCAATTGCAGGAATTGTTAGACATTGGTTTCACTAGTCCTAGTACGTCTCCTTGGGGTGCTCCTGTTCTATTCGCGAAGAAGAAAGATGGGAGTATGCGACTTTGTATTGATTATCGGGAGTTGAATCATGTCACCATCAAAAATAGGTACCCATTGCCACGTATTAATGAACTGTTTGATCAGTTACAAGGAGCACAATTTTTTTCAAAGATCGATCTTCATTCTGGATATCATCAGCTGAAGGTTAAAACTGAGGATATTCCAAAGAATGCCTTCAGAACTCGGTACAGGCATTATGAATTCTTAGTCATGTCTTTTGGATTGACTAATGCTCCTGCTGCCTTCATGGATATGATGAACCGAGTATTCAAGGAATATTTGGATCATTTTGTGGTCGTCTTTATTGATGGCATCCTCATATATTCCAAAAGCCGTGAAGATCATGAGCAACACTTGAGGCTGATACTCCAAAAGCTTCGTGAAAACAAGCTATATGCCAAGTTAAAGAAATGCGAGTTCTGGCTTGAGGAAGTTGCATTCCTTGGGCAAGTGATATCAAGTCATGGAATATCTGTTGACCCAGCAAAGATTGAAGCTATTCAAAGCTGGGAGCAACCTACATCAGTGACCGAAGTACATAGCTTTCTCGAATTAGCTGGTTATTATCGGAGATTCGTGGAAGGGTTTTCTCGAATCGCTACTCCATTAACTCAGCTGACTCGAAAAGATACAAAGTTCGGTTGGAGTGAGGAATGTGAGAAGAGTTTTTAAGAACTCAAGAGGAGACTCATTTCAGCACCTGTTCTGACAATACCATCTGGCTCGGAGGGATTTGTCATCTACAGTGATGCTTCAGGCAAAGGGTTAGGATGTGTTCTCATGCAACATGGGAAAGTCATAGCCTATGCCTCACGACAACTCAAAGAATATGAGAGGAATTACCCTACTCATGATCTAGAGTTGGCAGCTGTCATTTTTACGTTTAAGATTTGGAGGCATTACTTGTATGGAGAGAAAGTGGAGATCTTTACGGATCATAAAAGCCTCAAATATTTCTTCACTCAAAAGGAACTCAACATGCGACAACGACGTTGGCTTGAATTGTTGAAAGATTATGATCATACTGAGTCAATACCATCCCGGAAAAGTGAGCGTGGTAGGTATGCGTGAGTAGAAGATCATATGCGGGTACAAGTGCAATATTCACAACACAAAAGCCCATTTTGTGTGACTTGCAAAGGATGGAGATAGAGTTAAAGACTCCAGGGACCCATGTGATGATGGAGAATATACAAGTAGAACCGACTTTAATTGATAAAGTTAAAGTTGCTCAAATTCTGAATCCGGAGGTGATGCGTTTGAGGAAGAAAGTGCAAGAAGGTGCTATCTTGAAAAGCAAGAATCGATGAAGAAGGAATACTTGAGTCAACTCCGGACTTTGTGTTCCTAACGACCCTAATTTAAAGTATAAAATCATGATGGAGCGCACAACACACCGCTTATAATCCATCTCGGGAGTACCAAAATGTATCGTGATCTTCGCTTATACATTTTGGTGGAACAATATGAAGAGAGAGATAGCGCTTATTTATCTCAAGGTGTCTAATTTGTCAACGAGTTAAAAGCGAGCATCAAGTACCAAAAGGTCCATTGCAACCACTTGAAATTCCGGAATGGAAGTGGGAGCACATTACCATGGATTTTGTTACCTGTCTTCCCAAAGTTTCTCGAAGGCATAGATGCGATTTGGGTCATTATTGATAGATTGACCAAGTCCGCTCATTTCTTCTATATCGAAAAACTTATACACTTGAACGTCTTGCTCGTATGTACATAAACGAGGTAGTAAGAATGCATGGTATGCCAGTATCCATAGTTTCCGATCGAGACCCAAGATTCACTTCAAGATTTTGGGTTAGTTTGCAAAAAGCTATGGGCGCGGATTTGATTTAGCTTCTAGCATATCATCCTCGAGACGGATGGGCGATGGAGAGGAAGATTCAAACTCTTGAAGATCTATTAAGACTCGTGTCCTTGACTTCAAGGAAGTTGGGACAAGTTCTTACCATTGGTGGAGTTTTCCTACAACAACAGTTATCAAGCAAGTATTGGCATGGCTCCATTTGAGGCGTTGTATGAAAGAAAGTGTCGTTCTCCAGTATGCTGGGATGAGGTGGGTGAAGCAACGTTGTTGGGACCAGAGTTGGTACATATGACTATGAAAAAGATTCAAATGATCCGACAACATATAAAAACCTCACAAGATCGACAAAAGAGTTATGCTGATCTTCATCGAAAGGACGTAGAATTCGATATTGGAGATCAAGAGTTGTTACGTGTTGCTCCATGGAAAGGAGTTACAAGATTTGGAAAGAAAGGAAAGCTCAATCCTCGATTCATTGGCCCATTTTTAATCCTCGATCGATTAGGAACTATGGCCTATAGACTTGCGTTACCGCCAAGTATGTCTCGTGTTCATAACGTTTTTCACATATCCATGTTACGTAAATATGTGAAAGACCCGAACCACATTATTGAGTTAGAACCGGACGAAATAGAGGAAGATTTAACATATGAAGAGGTTCCTGTTAAAATCTTGGATAAGAAGGAACATATTCTACGCTCCAAGGTTATACCTCAAGTCAAAGTTTTGTGGAGAAACCACGATGTTGAGGAAATGACCTGGGAGTTAGAATCTGAAATGAAATCAAAGTATCCTCACCTCTTCGACATACCAGGTACACAACCTAATTTCGAGGACGAAATTTCATAAGAAGGGGAGGTTGTAAGACCCCAAATTTTTGAATAAAGATTAAATTTTCTCGAAATATATTTTTGAATATTATGGTGTGGATTTGATATAATGTTATAGTTGTGGGTAATATATACAAATTTTGTAAAGTACGCAAGTTTTTATATAATATTTGATTGGTCGGAGAATATTCGTTTTAACAGGGAATATTAAATGCAACCAAGATAATCATTCTTTGGACCCCACAAATGTAATTATTGTCGGATTGAGAAAATGACAAAATACTTTATGAAAATAACGGTGGAAGTTTTACTGTTAATTTGTTGAACTACCCTTAGTAAAAGTAAAAGTACTGATGTCTGGCGTGGTTGCATAGTAGTACACGGTATTGATTATTGATGCTTACGTGAAAGTCAATCGGTTATACTCAATTATTGCTACATAAATTGCTTGCATCATATCTATCATATTATTGATTCAATTATTGTCACAATATCATCTGCATAAAATGTGTTTTTATTAAATCAATACTTGAGATTTACAAAGTTATTCATATTATAAATTGCAATATTTACAATGTCTAGAAGTTACATCGAGGAGAGGTTTGGTCACCTAATTGCGGCGCATGATAGGGAGAAATCCTTATTGAAAGCCCCTCTTCCTCAGGAACGACACGGTTGATAATTATTGTGAGTTATAATATTAATGATGAATGTTTTTCGAGTTGAATTTGGAGACACGGACGTGATATTTGAGTCGAATCAACTGAAATTAGTAAAATAGTCTATAAACACAAAATTTTCCTAAGATTCACTATTTGGTCAAAAGTTAACAGTTGACTTTTTCTAGAAAAGTTAAACTTTGAAATTTCAAAATTTATATTTTGATAAAAATAGTTTCATTATGTTGGAATTGTTTGTGTTAGTGAAAATCGACATTTATTCTGATGATAATTGATGTCTAGGGGTTATATTGATAAATCGGGTAATTTATCGGATAAATGAGCAATTAATTGCTACTAATTCACATGCTTATATAAATATTTGTTCACATATGTTTACTATTGAATCACATTATTTACTATTAGGGGAGTTGGTGCAAGATTGATAATACTTGTATGACTAAGTTAAAAATGGAGGTATAGATGGAGGTACTATACTGTAATTTGTATTTTTCACATGATTATACTATTGATTCACATAATTGAACAATTGATTCACATTATTTACTATTAGGGGAGTTGGTGTAAGATTGATAATACTTGCAGGACTAAATTAAAAATGAAAGAAAAGTTGGAGGTATTGTACTGTAATTTTTTGAGCCCCAAAACGTGCAATTATCGAAACTATTTTTTTCTATAAAAAGAAGCTCATTCTTCCTTCATTTCTCATCAATTCACAAAAGCTTTAGAGCGATTATTATTGAGAGAAATTATAGAAAGAAGAAGAGAAGTCTGTTACCTCACTATTCCAGTATCCAGTTTTTCTAAGGTAGGGAGTATTATTTCTTTCTTATCCATGAAGACAACTTACATTATTCCATTCTTTATTATTACATTGAATAACTTTTGTATCTGTGAGCTACCTATACTTGGTGAAATTCTTCTCATTATTCCATTCTTTATTATTTTGTTGGAACATCCATGTCTCATGCGTTCTCTACGCAGGACCGATTCCGCTTTATTATTACATTGGAATATCACATGCATGCGTTTTTTATCTGGGACTTCGATTCCGCCTCTTTATTGTTCTATTGGAATATCCTCATGCATGCGTTTTACTGGGACTGGGACTGATTCCGCTTTATTATTACTGTTGGAATATCACGTCATGCGTGCGTTTTACTGGACTGATTCTCGTTATTTATTATTCATTGGAATAACTTTCTTTGTAAGCGGTCTATCGCATGCTGGTGATTTCTTTTGTTATTCCATTCCTTATTATACTCAGTTGGTTAAAGTTTTGACTTCTAACTCCATGAAATTAGTGGAATATCCTTGATATTTGCGCTTCATCCAGTATCTTTTCATGGAAATATTCTTCTGAGCATTCTTGAATTTTACTCTACAAAGTAGTATCATGTTGACAATTTAGACGTTATTAGTTCCTGGATAAAATAATTCTTGAACTTGTTTTATTGAATTCTTATATCATTGTCATCATCCTTATGTTTATATTTTGTTGAAAGTCATCTGTGGCCAATAGTGCATAGATGGACTTGGTATGATTATGACTAGGGATTATTCGGTGTAATCATGACCGTAATGTTACAAATGATGTAGGAAAAGTCCTCATTGGCCAGTAGTGCATTGATGGACAGTTGTTGGCATGATCATGACCATTATTGAATACACAAATATTCTTGGCCCGTAGTGCATGGATAATTGTGGTCGTGATACTAAAGAATATTCTTGGCCTTAGTGCATGGGTGATTCGATGATGTGGATTATTTATTAAGTTGAGTCCCGGCGATAAAAGTGATGAAAAACCTTTTAAATCATAAAAGATAGTAGATTTTATTCTCTACTTGACTCTTTTAATGGATTGCTTGTTCCGTACCAGATTAAACTTGATGGTTGTTATATTGTATCGGTTTAACACCTTTGTTGAAGGCTAACGATAATATATTCTCGCATTATCTTAGTCATAATATTTCCCTCTTGGGCTAGTTGAGCTCACCCTTTTACTTTTATTGTTCTTCTTGAAATGAGAACGTAGCGAGGGACTAGTCGAGGGAACGGGTGACTACGAGATGATAGCATTAGTAGTCCTCACTAGTCAGTGAAATAGTGGAAAATAAATGTAATAATATTGAATTTGAGTTTGAATATTGTCTAGACGAAAATATTTGTATTAAAACTCACAGCTTATGTTTTGTCGTAATTTACACGACAGTTGTATAATTAAGTTGTATTTGTATTCTGTACCATGTATTTGACGACTCAGAATAGGTGATGTATACCTATTTTGGGGGTGTCACACCTACGATTCATAAATCACGTACTCTATGTTTTTATTCAAGAATTTTATCTATTCAACTTCGTTTGCTAAAATTCCACCTATTAGTCCATTTTTAACGAAAACTATAAACGTTCGTGAACGTTTAACGCTCGTTTCTTCGTTCTAAGTCGGAATCCGGCCATTTTCGAGTTCGCAACTCTATAATGCCAAATATGACTTGCCTCCATCGAAAACCCACATTCCATTGTCAAACACAAAATACGACTTCTATTCTGAGAATTTCACGAATTCGACGATTATCGTCCAATCATGCAAATTCCGGCGAAATCTCAATACTAATCATTCTAAGTGGATTTTAATCAACATGTAGACATTACCAGTTACTTATTACACCAACTTAATATAAGGTAGGTTTTGACTTATTCTCATAAGCCAATGACTTATTTCACTTATTAAGTACAATTCTCATGCTTATGACAACAAATGGAAATTCTTCATAAGTTCATCAACTTATTTAGCTTCTTCATAAATTCTTCATAAACTCATCAATGACTTATTACATGCTATCATCAAACCTTCTCACTTCTCTATCAATCCTATTATGATAGAGATGGAAGAGACAAGATAATTTACCTTTGATGATTACTTCAATTGCTTTGGAAATCTACTAAGGAAAGGTTAAGCTCAAAGTGCTTATTGACTCTAACAAATAAGTTGTTTATCTTGTGAGGAGTTGGATGAAATTTAAACAACCAACTTATGAAATAAAACTTGGTATTTATAGGCAACCCAAAGTGAGGGCACTATGGACATTTAGGCCATCCCACCTCCTTAGTTAACCTCCTCAACTCCCACCTCCTTACTATTCATAACCTAGCAACCAAGTAACTTGCTAGCCACAACACTTGCTCATCACATAAAGTACTTGGTTACCACATCACCCATGGGTTGCCCCATGGATCCTACTTTACCCATTGGATCATCCTTTGGGCTTAGTGCTTAATTCAATTAACTTATCTTTGGGCTTGTATTAATCTACCAAGGGCTTTATGTTATTACTACTTGGGCTTTAGAAAAATAATCCCACATAGGTTTACATCTTATACATATTGGACTTGCTCTTTATACAATATTCACCATTCCATTTTATTATATTATTAATACATACATTCTCAATTTAAGTCCGCATGCGAATTATTGCATTTTCCATACTTAGATTATTATTACATAATCCATACTTAGATTATTATTACATAATCCATCACGTCTTGATATTCTAACGTTACGTATTTCTCAGAAGTTCAAAAATAATTTTCGAGCGGTAATCGGTGAATAGTGTTTTTCGTAAACTTTCTCGGAAAATATTTATTTTCGTCTTGGAAATTCAAACACTTTAATTCATTCACATGGTTTAAATACTACGATCTTCTGACGTTTCTAGGTTATAGAACGCCATACATCTTATCAACACATATAATAACAAGTAATATTATTTTATTCATTATTTAATTCTTTCAAATATTTTTACAAAGGATCCGAATTTCTCAAATTAGTTACATTCTTCCCCCTTTATAAAGATTCTGCCCCCAAAATCTCGCCCTATCTTACTCAAACAAAAGAGGATAATTCTTTCTCATCTTTTCTTCAAGTTCCCACGTTGCTTCCTCCACCTCGTGGTTCTTCCATAACACCTTTACTGATGGTATTACCTTGTTTCGCAGAACTTGCTCTTTTCTATCGATAATTTGAATTGGCATCTCTTCATATGTTAGATCCTTCTCAATTTGAATAGGCTCATATTCTATTACGTGCTTGTAATCTGGTTTGTAAGGACGTAACACTGAAACGTGAAATACATTATGTATTCGCTCTAGGTCTGGAGGTAACGCTACCCTATAAGCTACCTCACCTACCCGTTCTAATACCTCAAAAGGTCTTATGAACCTCGGGCTTAGCTTTCCCTTCTTTCCAAAACATATCTTTCCTTTCCAGGGAGATACCTTTAGAAATACGTACGAGCCTACCTCAAACTCTCTATTCTCTTGATGTAAGTCCGCATATTTCTTCTGTCTGTCTTGAGCTGCGACGAGACGCATACGTATCAACTTCACCACTTCCGCTGTTTGCTGCACCAATTCTGGTCCTAGTATTCGGCGTTCTCCCACTTCATCCCAATACAATGGCGTTCTGCATTTCCTTCCATACAAAGCTTCATACGACGGTATACCTATACTTGCATGATAACTGTTGTTATACGCAAATTCTACTAATGGTAGATGATCATCCCAACTACCCTTGAAATCCATGACGCAAGATCTCAACATATCTTTTAACATCTGAATTGTCCTCTCGCTCTGTCCATCGGTTTGTGGATGATATGCCATACTCAACTTCAACTGCGTCCCCAACTGTTCTTGAAGACTTCTCCAAAAGTTTGACGTAAATCGTGGATCACGATCTGACACTATCGAAACAGGTGCTCCATGTCTGGAAATAATTTCCTTAATATAGAGTGTAGCTAACTGATCTAAGTTGTACTTAATTCGAATTGGAAAAAAGTGAGCCGACTTTGTCAACAGGTCCACTATTACCCAAATCGCATCATATCCCTTCTGAGTCGTCGGAAGTCCCACCACAAAGTCCATCATGATATGCTCCCACTTCCACTCCGGAATCTCCAATGACTGTAACAATCCACTTGGTCGTTGATGTTTGGCTTTAACTCTTTGACAAGTCAAACATTTACTCACATACTCGGCTATTTCTCTTTTCATGTTTGGCAACCAAAAACTCTGTCGAAGGTCTTGATACATCTTAGCGCTACCAGGATGAATCGAGTACCTCGAACTATGAGCCTCTTGTAATACTTGCTCCTTTAATTCTGTCTCATTCGGAACCCAAATTCTTCCCTCAAATCTTAATAATCCCTCATTATCAAGACTAAACCTAATATCTTTTTTAGTGGTTAACCGCTCCTTCATCTGATCACACTCATCGGTTTTGAGCTGCACCTCCTTGACTCTTTCTACGATGGTAGATTGAATCTCTGCCAAAAAAAGTCTCTTTCTCGCCTCACTTGGCAACTTCACCTCCAACTCCATCCTAGCCATCTCTCATTATTAACTCGGTTTGAAAGCCATTAACAAAGACAACTTCTCCAGACCCTTTCTACTTAAGGCGTCACCACTACATTAGCTTTTCCAGGGTGATACAGATTTTCACAAATGTAATCCTTTATCAACTCCGACCCACCTCCTCTGTCTCATATTCAACTCATTTTGTGTGAAGATATATTTGAGACTCTTGTGGTCCGTGTATATCTCACACTTTTCCCCATAAAGATAATGTCGCCATATCTTTAAAAGCCAACACCACCATGACCCGAGTTCAGTTATGAGTAGGGTAAACTTTCTCATAATCCTTCAATCGCCTAGATGCATCTGTAATGACCTTCCCATCTTTGCATGAGCACGCAACCAGATCCCTTATCTGAAGCATCGCTATAAACTACGAAATTTCCTGTGTCATAGGGTAAGGACAAAACAGGCGCTTCACTCAACTTCTTCTTCAGTTCTTGAAAACTATCTTCGCATTTCTTAGTCCATACGTACTTCACCGTCTTCCTCGTAAAGTTAGTCAGCGGAGTAGCTATCTTTGAAAAGTCCTGAATGAACCTTCGATAGTAACCCGCTAACCCTAGGAAACTCCGTACCTCGGTCGGTGTTTTTCGGTTGTTCCCAATTCATCACGGCTTCCACCTTCGCTGGATCTACTGAAATACCCTCATGGTTAATAACATGACCTAAAAACTGCACCCTCTCTAACCAAAATTCACACTTAGTGAACTTCACATATAACTTCTCTTTTCTTAGTGTCTCCAACACTATTCCCAGGTGTTCAACATGATCTTCTGGCGTCTTAGAATAGACTAGAATATCATCGATAAACACTACAATGAACTTGTCCAAATATTATTTGAACACTCTGTTCATCATGTCCATAAATGCAGCAGGTGCATTAGTCAACCCAAATGACATCACCAGAAACTCGTAATGACCATAACGAGTCCTGATTGCTGTCTTCGGTACATCTTCATTCCTAACCTTCAGCTGATTATACCCCGTCCTTAAATCTATTTTGGAAAAATATTTTGCCCCCTTCAACTGACCAAAAAGATCATCGATCCTGGGCAATGGATACTTATTCTTTATCGTTAACTTGTTCAACTCTCGATAGTTGATACAAAGTCTTAACGATCCGTCCTTCTTCTTGACAAATAATACCGGTGCTCCCCATAGCGAAACGTTCGGTTGAATGTACTTCCTGTCCAACAATTCTTACAGCTGTACCATCAACTCATTCATCTCCACCAGCGCCATGCGATACGGTGCCCTAAAAACTGGTGCCGCTCCTGACACAATGTCTATTACGAACTCGGTCTCCCTATCCGGTGGAAGACCCGGTAACTCGCTGGGAAATATATCCATGAACTCACTCACTATAGGTATTTGTTCCATGGTCGCTCCCACTCTCTGGGTATCAACCACATGACACAAATAAACTACACACCCCTTCCTCAATAATTTCCTAGTTTGTGTCATGGTAAGACAACACGAATGTCCCGACAATTTATTCCCGTAAAATATTACATGAGATTGTTTTAATGTTTTAATATTTACGCACTTCTTTTGACAATCTATAATTTCCTCGTGATTAATCAACCAATCCATTCCGAGGATTACGTCGAATTCTCCTAACTTTATCGGTATCAGATCTACCGATAATTTACAACCTCGAATGTCTACGCAACAATTCTTATGAATATCTTCGACATGAATTATCTCTTCGTTGGCTAACTTAATGTTTAAAGGTATAGGCAACATTTCGGGAAGTAAGCCTAATCGTCTAGCAAAATCACATGCGATAAATGAACAAGTAGCACCCGAGTCAAACAACACATATGCATTTAAGTCATTGATCAGAATAATACCTGCAACTACGTCCCCCGAGGCCATCGCGTCTTGGACGGTCATATTAAAAGTGCAGGCCATCTACGGCCCTACCATTGCTACTGGACCCCAAATAGTTAACTTACCACTATTAGGCGCCCTTATTCCCATCCGTCCCCTTCTTTGGGCAGTTCTTTGCCATGTAGTCCGTAGACCCACATACAAAGCACCCATGATTCTTCTTCGGGCTTGGACAATTTGGCGCAATATGCCCCCTCCTGTCCGTAATTATAACACACGGCCTTTCCTTTGAGACAGACTCCTAGGTGAGTCTTCCCACAGGTTTTACAGGCCTCCATCCTCCTCTTAAGGTCTCCTTGTTTCACTCCGGTATTCCCCGAGCTAACTACCTTCCTTTTATACCCTTCACCACTCCCGCTGGAACCTTCAACCTTCACTCCTCCATCCACCTTCCCCTTGTTTTTCTTATCTTTGTGGTATTGCCTCAATGCCTCGCTACCACCTTCGGCAATTATTGCCTTCTCTAACACAACCCCAAATGAAGTACTTTGGAATACAGAGATACGATTATAGAGCCAGGGTTTCAAGCCCTGCTCGAACCGTCGAGCTTTCCTCACCTCGGTATCTACTTGATGTGGAGCAAACCTTGCCAGTTCATTAAACTTGGCGGCATACTGGGGAACTGTCATGTCCCCTTGTTTTAAATCTAAAAATCGCATCTCCATCCTTCCCTGCATGCTCGTGGGAAAGTAGTTCTCGTAGAATATTTCCTTGAACCTCTCCCACGTTATAGCATCTATTCCGGCCCTCACCTGATTGGCCTCCCACTAAAAGTTGGCCTCTCCCTTCATCATGTAGGTTGCAAAGGCAACCTCTTGGGCCTCGTTGACATTTGCTATTACAAATTCCTTCTCAATCTCCCTAACCCATGTTTGGGCTTCGATAGGGTCCGTAGTTCCTTTGAACTCCGGCAGACCCACACTCTTAAAGTCCTTAAATGTAGTAGCTCGTACTACACCAGGATTTATGGGAATATTAGCCCCTGTTTGATTAAACGCTGTGGTTAAAAGGTTCAAAAATTCTTGCATGGGGTTAACCGGACTTCCCTCCGGTTGATTCGTGTTCGCACCTTGGGTATGTGGTACTCTTCTTGGCGGCATTTTGCTGATACAATAAACACATATTTCGTTATTATGCATTTCCTGTCAGTTAGTTATTATTCAATGCTAAACAATAACTTAAACATTCATTACTCAACATTTTTCAAAAATGGAAACTTATATTAATTCATCGTAGTATAATACTACATTGATTACATAAAATGACCTAAAATTGGATACATTACTTTCCATTATTGCTTTCCAAAAATTGGGATTTACAAAAGACTACCCTTGATTATACAAAAGAGGGCTTTACGTCACTAATAGATACACAAATATGTACATACCTAACTACTCTAACAACTACTCGATCATATCCGCCTTAAGGCATTCTCGAAATCTGCCTTGGCAAGGCCGTGATAATATCACTACGGTGATAGTATGTCAAGCGTCGTCTGCCTGTCTCTGAGGATACCCAGCTACCTGCAACTAGAAATCCTCATGAGAACTCCTATGAATATAGGACATTCTCCCTATCTTCTATTTCTTGGTCTTTAGCTCGCTCCTAAGCTCAAAGACCTCCTGTTTTAGCTCATGGACCTTATCCTTAGCTAAAACTCTCTCGTCATGTTCCTGTTCCCACATGGACTCCACATCCGTCTTGTCCTCTATAACCGCTTGGAGCTCTGCCTTCAGCTCTATGACCTCCTGACAATAATGTACATTCCTATCTATCACTAACGTGAACAGTGAAATCATCGACTCCCCTGGAGTTATCTCTGCTGCTATAGCCACTGGATTGAAGGATACTACCTCCACTTCTTCATCCAACATGCCGTCCAATACCGACATGAGGTCTAAGCTTTTGGAGTCTCCAGACTCCACCACAACTATCTCAAGATCTGCTACTATAGGGTTCGGTATGATTTCTATCTAGTTTACCGACCCTTCGCTGACTACCTGTACATCTCTATTTTCACCTGACATCTATAACAACAAAAAGAGTTGATTAGTAAACGTCAGTATAATAAATCACATAACATATATGATGCATTTTTATAAGGTTAACTTCCATCTTTTATTCTTTGACTTTTCTTAAGGTTATGACTTAAGGTTTTATTTCCCCCCTTAAGTTTTATAACCTATTGCTTTGATATTAACTGTGGCGCTTCTAAATCAAGGGTATCTTCGGCCGGCCGAAGCAGATGGTCTTTACAGTCTTCAGATTCACATAAGACATATCCGCTCTTTTGAGGCATTTCAATTGAATGTTTATGTGAATCTGCAGCAAATATAGCACCATCATCTCTTCGAGTCGAAGATACCTTAATTAAAAGCGTCTGATTCTATTATAGGAAAATATAGTTTTGATAATTGCACGTTTTGGGGCTCGAAATATTATAGTACAATACCTCCAACTTTTCTTTCATTTTTAATTTAGTCCTGCAAGTATTATCAAACTTGCACCACATCCCCTAATAGTAAATAATATGAATCAATAGTTCAATCATATGAATCAATATTATAATCATGTGAAAAATACGAATTATAGTATAGTACCTCCATCTATACCTCCATTTTTAACTTAGTCATTCAAGTATTATCAATCTTTTTAATTCCCCTAATAACGATACATGAATGTGATTCAATAGTACACACATATGAACAAATAGTTATATAAGCATGTGAATTAGTAGCAACTAATTGCTCATTTATCCGATAAATTACCTGATTTATCGTTATAACCCCCAGACATCAATTATCATCGGAATAGATGTCGATTTCCACTAACACTAATAATCCCAACACAATGGAACTATCAAATTCATCTTTAATCAACACGAACTTATTCATCATTAATATTATAACTCATAATATTTAACAACCAGGTCGTTCCCAGAAAAGAAGGGGCTTTTCGATAAGGATTTCTCTTTATTGGCGCGCAATTAGGTGACCAAACCTCTCCTTGACAGAACTTCAAGATATTGTAAATATTGCAATTTAATAATATGAATAACTTTTTCGTCTCAATTATTGATTTAATAATATATCATATAATGCAGATGATACTGTGACAATAATCGAATCAATAATATGAGAGATATGATGCAACAATTACTATAACAATAATTGAGTATAACTGAGTGACTTCTCACGTAAGCATCAATAACCAATACCGTATGCTACTATGCAACCACGCATATTACTGTACTCTTACTACCGGGTAGTTCAACAGTTTTAACGGTAACACTTTCGCCGATATTTTTATAAAAAGATAATTATGTCATTTTCTTACTACGACAATACTTCCATTATGGGGTCCACCAATGATTGTGCCGTCATACGAATATTCCCCGACCAATCGAATATTATATAACCACTTGCTTACTTTGCAAAAAATGTAAATATTACCCACAACTATAACATTATATCATATCCACACCATAATATTCAAAAATATATTTCGAGAGAAATTAATCTTTATTCATAAAAGTTGGGGTCTTACACGACATATTAGGGTTGGTCAAAGTAGTTGTCAGGAAACGGTTCTTGAAGATTCTGGGTTACTCAGAATCTCCTACCAGCGAGTTGGTCAACATAGGTTTTACCACTCACAACTTTGATCTTGTTATGGTTCTGGGTGATCTATTAGCATGACTGTGTAGTCCTCGTGGTAGGCTACAACATCAAAACAACAAAACGACCAAACTACTAAAACACAGTAAGATATAAGGCCTTGAAAAGCTTGTCAGAGCTTTCTGGGTTTCTGGGTTTACTCAGATTTCCAGTTTTCGTGAACGGTCAACGGCTTTTGACCACTTATAACTTTTAATCTACACTTGATCTGGACTTGATTCAAGTTCCAGATCAAAGTCCTTACAACATACTACAAGTACAAACTCTTAAAATACAAAAACAATTAACATGCAATGATCTGTGAGCCCTGACATTCGGCTGTCATGCCATGTTTTAGGGTTCATAGTCAGTTTCAAAAACACTATTTTGTGCATCTAGATGTTATAGATATGTGATCTAACAACCCAGATAACTACTTAACACCCTTTGACACATTTCTAACCAACAAATAATAACATCTAACATCAGATCATAAATTTTTTAAAATTAGGGTTTATACCACTTTCTAGCTTTGATTCTTGATTTTGATTTTTGATTCTGATCCTTGGCTTACTATGATCTGATCATGGCTTAATTTCTCTCTCTCTCTCTCTAAATTTTGAAAAGCTAGAGAGAGAATGGGTTGGACATGAATGTGACGCCCCCAAAACAGGTATACATCACCCATCTACACAAGTTTAAGAATAAATTTTTAATATTTATAAATTAATTTATCCTGAACTCAATAACGTCCAAATCGTCAACTTGATACTGCTTTGTGAAGAAAACTTCAAGAATGCTCAGAAGAATATTTCCATGAAAAGATACTGGATGAAGCGCAAATATCAAGGATATTCCACTAATTTCATGGAGTATAGAAGCCAAAGCTTTAACCAATTTGAGTATAATATAATATATAAAAGCTGCAAATGGATTTTCACCATATGCGGTAATCCACGATCATGTCATTTCCATAATTTAATAAGGAATGAATACGCAGGATCATTCACCATGCATGTGGTAATCCACATGACATGGTTATTCAACGAAATAATAAAGAATGGAATAACGAAAAGATTCACCATGTCTTGATAGATCGCACACTTGCAAGCGAGTTATTCCCAATGAATAATAAATAATGGAACCCGGTCCCGTAAACGCATGCATGCGTGATATTCCAGCGGAATAATAAATAATGGAACTAGGTCCCACGTAAATGCATAGACGAGATATTCCAACGAATAATAAATAATGGAACCCGGTCCCAAGTGTAAAGCGCATAGGCGAGATATTCCGACAGAATAATAAAGAACGAAATATTAGAAGAATTTCACCATGTATGCGGTACTTCGCATAAACATGTTATTCCAACAGAATAATAAGAATGGAATAACAACGAATTCACTGAGCATGCGATGATCCTTATGATAAAGTTATTCCAACAAAATAATAAAGAATGGAATAACGTAAGAATTTCACCATGTATGCGGTGCTTCAGATAAACGAGTTATTCCAACATAATAATAAAGAATTGAATAACAGAAGCTCTCTTCATGAATACGAAAGGATAATACCCCTTACGAGTACAACAAATAATATTCCCTACCTTAGAAAAACTGAATACTGAAGTAGTGAATAGCAGAATACTTTTCTTCTTTCTCTCTATAGTTTCTCTCTCTAGAGTTACAAATGAATTAAATGAAATAATGAAGGAATGAACTTCTATTTATAGGAGAATGGACCTAATAATAACTAATTCATGAAATCAGTCTAGATTGATTTACTTTTAAGCAGACGGTCATCCATATTGGTTTACTATTAAAACTTAAAGCAACGGTCCATACTTGATTTACTTATTAAAACTTTAAACCAAATGATCCATATTGATTTACTATTATACTTTCCACCAAATGTCCATATTGATTTACTTATTATATCTTCAACCAACTGATTCAAAAATTAGCACATATATCTCCTCATGGAATAATATTGTATCCAAAAATGATTTGGACCGAAAAGAAATATATTTTACGGGTGAATAGTATCCTGTGAATAGTAACCCATGAATAGTAACTCATGAATAGTAACTCATGAATAGTAACTCGTGAATAGTAACTCGTGAATAAGAACTCATAAATAGTAACTTCGTAAATAGTACTCAAACCACGAAAAGTGACCCAATACTTCGATTGAACAATATAACCTCCGGACATCAATTATACTAACACAAATAAGTCCAACACAATGGAACTATAAAATTCATCTTTAATCAACACGAACTTATTCATCATTAATATTATAATTCACAATATTTAACAACCGTGTCGTTCCGTGAAAGAGGGGCTTTAGATAAGGATTTCTCCTTATTAGGCGCAATTAGGTGACCAAATCTCTCCTTGTGAACTTCTAGACATTTGTCAATATTGCAAATAATAATATGAATAACTTTGTCGTCTCAATTATTGATTTAATAATATAACATATTATGCAGATGATACTGTAACAATAATTGAATCAATAATATGA
Source organism: Panax ginseng (assembly GCA_020205605.1). NCBI lineage: Eukaryota > Viridiplantae > Streptophyta > Magnoliopsida > Apiales > Araliaceae > Panax > Panax ginseng. The sequence goes on along the minus strand of CM035136.1, from coordinate 95,498,048 downwards.
GAGATATAATACAGCAATTCTCAGTAAGTGATAGTTCAATATAAACCGAGTGACTTCTCACATAAGCATCAATAATCAATACCGTGTGATACTATGCAACCACGCATATTACTGTACTTTTACTACCGGGTAGTTCAACAGTTTTAACGGTAACACCTCTTCCGTTATTTTTATAGAAATATATTTTTGTCGTTTTCTAACTACGACAATACTTCCGATTAATGGGGTCCACTAATGATTGTCTTGCGTCATGAATATTCCCCTGTTAAAACGAATATTCCCAACCAATCGAATATTATATAACCACTTGCTTACTTTGCAAAATTTGTAAATATTACCCACAACTATAACATTATATCAAATTCACACCATAATATTCAAAAATATATTTCGAGAAAATTATTCTTTATTCAAAAAAGTTGGGGTCTTACAATGAATGAGAGATAAAGTAAGAATTTTACTTAACTTTTTGATTTTTAGATTCAATGTATCTTATCATTGCAAGGTGGCACCAAATCTGATCTTGGAGGATAATAAGCACATGGGATAAAGTTTGGCTTGATGACTCACAAGATTTGGCATATCTTTTGCTTAGGTTTTAAGAAAAGGCATTTTGGTCTTTTTCCTTTTAATTTAATGGCATGCTAGTAATTTGTCCATACCCTTAGGGTTTAGGGTTTAACCCTTTAGGTTTTAAAAATAAATTCTAGGATTTCTAAATTATAATTTTGTGGATGTTGTCAAATTCACAATTCAATATAGTAGTAATTATATTAAAAAGTGAATTTTAGATGTATGGATAGTTTGGTATTATTGGGATGTAAACGTATTGTATGTTATTAATATTCTTTGTAATTGATATATTTTGAATTTGAGATATATGGATAGTAATATTATTTGTAATTGATATATTTTGAATGTTTGATTCATTTTGGCTTTAAATAGATGACATCTTCTAAACGTTGTATAAATGTGTTTAAACATTGTCTGATGTATCAAATCTCAACATTTTATGCCAAAAAACGTTGTGGAATCATATCATCTACAACGTTTTCAAGCATCCAAGAATTTATGGAAAACAAATATACAACGTTTTTAAAGGAAAAAATGTTGTGTAATGTGTCAAACTACAACGTTTTAAAAACGTTGTATAAATGTATCAAATAGACAACACCCTTAAATACCACGTTTCTGTAAGACCTTCTACAATATTTTTTACGCGTTATCTATTTACTGTTTTGTACTAGTGTTAGGTTTCCAAAATAGAAAATTAATATTTCTAAATTATAATTAGGATTTCCTAATTATATTAAAATGTACTAATCATTATTTCAACTTGCTAATTAGGATTAACATTTCCTAATTAAAATAGCTAATTTAGCAATTAAGTTTCATAATTATGAATTAGGGTTTCAAATTAAAATTAGGGATTCAAGTAAATCATTAGGGTTTTCCCTAATTTAGTTATAATTAATAACGTTAAACCTTATACTAGCATTTAAATTCCCAAATTAGGGTTTTCAACTTCCTAATTAGGGTTTCAAATTCTCGGAACTGAAATTAGGGTTTTCAGAATCGGTTTTAGGGTTTCTTATTAATCGATAAAATTTTCAAACTGAACGTTGACGTTCTTAATATAATATTAGGGTTTGTCACTGATATTGATTATCTGGTCAACCCTTGACCCCTAAGCACATACTGTACCCATATAATACCCTATACACATAACATATTCACTTATATATTTAATCCTGAATAATTCACCAAAAGAAATTTTAAATTCACAAAATTCCTTCTCGGAAAGCTCAAATCTATTCACTTATTTTCTGTCTAGGTTTATTATTTAACCTTAATTTAATATTTTAATATTTTATAAATATCCAAATTCTCGGGTTGTCACGGATCCTATGTTTGATGTTAGTTTTTTTGTGTTAAACATGTTATATGAAGTGTATATAAGTGATCTGGGTTGATAGATGTTAGATCCATAACATCTATAGGCTCAGATCTAGTGTTTTACAAAATTTGAAAATTTTTGTTTTTGTGTCTGACAGTCAAATGTCAGTCCTCGTAGATCTGTACTTGTTTATTTTTTTTGGTGATTTAAATGTTTTAAGTTTTAGTATGCTATGAGATCTCTGTTCTAGAACTAGAATCAAGGTCAGATATGGCCCAGATAGTAAGATATGAGTGGTCAAACCACGTTGACCGGCCATGACCCTGACAAGAAATGTATGGGCTCTGATCTTTCCGATTTTATGTGTTTGGTATATGTTGTTGTAATAGAATTGTAGTATGTTATATGGACTTTAGATTCGTTCCTTTATATCACTCAATTCATCAATAGATCAAAAGTAGTTGATGGTCAAAGTAGGTCACCCGGTCACGATTTCTGTTTTCTGGAATTTCCAAAAAATGTATGAGTGAGTTTTCTGACCATGTTTGACCATACTGAATCTAGTGATTTTGATGTTGTTGTACTGATCTGTTGATATATATATGTTATATGATATTAGTACTACATGTATGAACCATGAGATCGACCATTTTATGATCAGAATGTAAAGGAAATCGAGCAAGAAACTAGGCACTCGAAACTGCGTGGGTTTCTGGGTTACCCAGAAAACCAAGGAACCTTCTGACAGAAACATTGGAGACTCAGATCTTTTTGATTAATTATGTTTAGACTTGACCATGGATTGAAACATGTTGTTCGTGCATTGGTTACTTTACGTACCAGACGCGTCCGAACACATTTACCATGAACAGATTGCACGATTTAAGGTCAACAAAAGTGTTGACTGGCCATGACTTAATTTTCTGGCCAGCCCAGAAACTTGATGAACAACTCTAACAACATGTTCTGATCTTTAGATCTTGCAATTATGTTATTTGTTTGGTCCAGAAATTGTTATAAACTTGTACTATTGCATATATACTACAACATTTGATCATTCGCTAGCCCAGAAACACATTACACATAGATTTATTAAAGGTCAAACCTAACTACTTGTTTACAGACTTTGAATGCTCTTGAGGCTCAAGAACACCAAAGGCTACACTTTCTGTCGCTAAAAGCTAAGTTTATTTAATTTTAATTAATTAAATTTCTAAAAATCATTTAAAAATAGTAAATAAATTAAAAAAATTCCAAAAATAGTTTTAAAAATTATTTTAAGTTATAAAATTAACTTTTATTAATTTTACATATTTTTCCAAAATATTAATATTTATTTGGATATTATTGATAATTAATTTATTTAATAAATGCATTAATTAAATTAATTAAAATTATTTTATTATATTAAAATTATTTTAAATGAAAAAAGGTATTTAATAATATTTTAAGTTATAAAATATAAATTTTAATATTTTAAGACAAATTTCATTAATTATCTAATATTAATATTAATGATATTATATTTATTTAACAATTATATTAAATAAATTAATTAAAAATGATTTTAATATTATAAAAATCATTTTAAATAAAAATAAATAGTTTAAAATGTTTGAAGTTATATAATATAACTTTTAATATTTAAAGGTAAATTTCATTAATAATTTAATATTAATGATATTAGTAATTATATTAAATAAATAGTTTAAAATGGTTTTATTGATTTAAAAATCATTTAAAATGAAATAAATGAATTAAAATATTTTAAGTAATAATAAATGACTTTGAATATTTTGGTGAATAATAAATTAATATTCTAATATTAATAGTAATTATTTAAAATGATTTTAAATGTTTTAAAAATCATTTATAGGTAATATTGATGTTTTAAAAATACTTTGAGTTATTATAAATAACTTTAATATTTTGACAATGATTTCATTAATAATTTAATATTAAATAAATATTAATGATAATAGAATTATTTAATATTTAAATGATTTAATAATGATTCCAGTATTTGAAAAATCATGATAAATTATAATAATTATTTAAAAATTATTATAAGACTATGGAAGATAATTTGACTGATATTTAAATTATCTAAACGAATATTAAACTACAGAATAGAGTTTTAGACTCGATAATTACCCGATAAAATCGTCGATACACCGACATGTTTTAGAAATTGATCTTTACTTATATAATTTGACTAGATAGGTATTTGTTTGTGAATCAATGACTGATATAACTATGTGACAATGTGATTAGGTTATGTGTTGACTGTAAATAGCAGTACTATGCGATATGATATATTATTCTAATTGAACGAATGATCTTATTAATGATAGGTTTCGGTATAAAAGATAAAACTAAGTTGTGTTATTGTAAGCAGCAGCTCATGCAAGTATCCTACCTTTGCATTTACTTTATGCAATGGACATGAGTAAGAATATTTCAGAATTTTATTATTATTGTGCTAGATATTTATTCTGTTCGTTAATTTCTAAATATGGTTATGCAAGTGTCCCCACATGGATAATCATTGTATTTAATCACATGTTGATACAAACTTATTTATTTCCAGTATGTATATGATGACTTAAAATTCGTCTAATCTAATTTATTCAGCTAGACATAAACTTTAAAATATTGTTGAACAAGATAGAAATTTATTGTATCCAACCATATTGTTTTGGTTCGGATTCCCGACAAAGTATGAACATCCCGAACATGGGAAAACTTTTGTGCACCAAAGGTGGATAAGATGAACGATAATATCATTCTTGCATGTAGTATTGATCAATACAGGGCATAACGGGCTGATCACCCCCCGTGCCTGTAAGTTATGACGGTCTGCAGATGAATTTCTGTATACCTTTTTGAAAATAGAAAATAATGTTCATAGTCTGTTGACTAATCTCCATTTATAGTCAGTACGTAGTTTCAAAAGTTTGATATATAATTGATATGTTGTTATTATTGGTTCAGCTTACTTCACAACTGTTGATTCGTTGTAGAAGTGTAATTCAAAGAAAACATTTAATTCTTTCAGCTAATATCTATTGTTGTTATTACTTGCTGGGCAATCAAATGCTCATTCTTGCTATAAATTTAAATGTTTTCAGCTAAGTATGATCAACCAGAAGGTTCAGGCAAGAACAAGGGAAAAGGAAAGCTGTTCGAATGAGTTTTATGATATTCTATGTAATAGTTAAAGTTTATTAAGACAATGATATTTACTATCTAAGATGTAATGAATGTTTAAAGGTCGCGTACTTGGGATTAGACTTTGATGTATGTAAATTAAGTTTGATATTTATATTATTGTTATTATTATTAGTATTATTCTGCTCATAGTAATGGTATCGTGAAGCACCGAGTTTGGGTTTCAAGTACCTGAATTTGGGGGCGTCACAAGCCACCTCTCGATGTACTAATACAGTATTAACCCAAATCCACAATTAAGATAGAGTTACGTTAAACACCTTAATCAACTAACTCACTATATCTCTATGTGAATTACAATTAAAGAAGGTTTAAGTTCAAGTTCTTTATCTGATTACATGCGATGTCAAGCATATCTCTACCCTAACATTCATCAAGATTCTGTTCATTCACATAAATCAAGAACACATGCTATATTAACTAAGTCTAGACTCGTATTTCATCTCTCGAGTTCATACAAGTCCAGAAAGAATCGTTGATCATGCAATTCATAAATTCACGCTCAAATTAATATAGATAAACCGGATAATAGCTTATTAAACTGAAATCAAAGACTACATAATCATCGTTCCACTTAAAGATCTGTCTTAAGCCTAAAAAATATTTAGTTCATAATAACTGAAATAATAACTGAATAAATTAAAGATAACATCTTCTCAATTATAAATATAAAACTAAAGTATAAGAATAACATAGAACACCCTTCATTTTAGCCTAAATCCGCATTCGATATGAACGTTCTTCAAAATCTTCACTCCGTTGGTCAATATGAAATTCTATAATTAATCGATGTCAATTGCTTTGCATAATGATGATTTCATTGTTTGTTACTCAATATATATAACACCACTGGGTTCTGGTCGAATTCCCCCATCATCTAGAGTCCATATGATATCCAACTGCTCAAGTCCCCATCCCAAAGAGAAGTTCAAGCAAGTTAGGATTGCAGATTTGGCTTCCTTTTGCCAAGTGAATAGGCCCCCAATCCACGTGAGTGAAGACCCCCCCACCCCACGGGGTGTAAGGCTAAAAGTGGCCCGCCCTGATGGGGGTAGGGTAAAATTGATAAGTTTATCTGATCCTCTTTTGTTGCTCAATTCTCGCCCAAAATGCACTGTAACTCCATCCTTTCCGATCAAATGCAACACAACCATACCTACACAATGAACAACAATAAACAAGTAAAATAGAACGTATTTACGAGAAATTAACACCGATTAAGCTTGGATTAGGAACCGATTCGTGGATATAAAATCCACTTATCAATAATCCTTAGTCATAATCATACCAATCAACAGTCCATCAATGCACTATGGGCCAATGAGGACTTTCATCACAATATAAGCATGAGGTTTATGACAATGATATAAGAATTCTATTAAATGAAAGCAAATGATAAATTTTTAAATATTTATAATTTAATTTCTCCAGAATTCAAAAGCGTCCAAATTTTCAACATGATACTGCTTCGTGGAGTAAAATTCAAGAATAATATTGTATCAAAAATGATTTGGACCGAAAAGAAATCAATTTTTGTCATGAATAGTACCCGAGTGAATAGTGTGACAACCCGAGAATATGGATATTTATAAAATTTTAAAATATTGAATTAAGGTTAAATATTAAACCTAGACAGAAAATAAGTGAATGGATTTGAGATTTCCGAGATGGAATTTTGTGAGATTAAAATTTTTGTGGTGAATTATTCAGGATTAAGGATAGAAGTGTATATGTTCTGTGTATATAGAATTATATGTGTACAGTATGTGGTTAAGGGTTAAAGGTTGACTAGATAACCTATATCAGTGGGAAACCCTAATATTATATTAAGAACGTCAATGTTCAGCTAGAAAATTCTTACGATTTATAAGAAACCCTAAAATCGGTTCTGGAAACCCTAATTTCAGTTCCGGGAATTTAAAACCCTAATTTGGGGATTTAAATACAATGTATAAGGTTTTTGTGTATTAATCACAAATTTAATTAGGGGTAAGCCTATTTGATTAATTAGAAATTCTATTAATTAGAAAACCTTAATTTTAATGTTGGTAACCCTAATTGTTTCGTTAGAAACCCTAATGTACAATTTTGTCCTTAATTGCTAAATTTAGTAAATTTTAATTAGTAAATATTAATCCTAATTAGCAAGCTAGAATTATAATTAGGAAATTTAATTATAATTATAGAATCCTAATTATAATTTAGAAATATTAATTTTCTATTTTGAAAACCGAAATTTGGAAATCTTAGAAATTTCATTGCAAAAGTCTATGGGTTAAACCCTAAACCCTAAGGGTTAGGGCAAATGTCAAGTTAGCCATTAAAATTAAATGCCAAATGACCTTAATGCCCTTTTTGTATTTTTACAAGTTAGCTTGCAAATCTTGCCAAGATATTGGGTTGTTGACCAACTCAATATACACCATGTGTCATATATTAGATATATCAGCCATCAATTGCCAGCAACCTACATTGTATCACATCATTTATATAGATTAAGAGAGAGAAAATGTCTACTTTATTTTTCATCTCCAAGACTTTCTTTCTCCACAATTTTCGAAATCTAGAGTGAGAGAGTGAGAAACCAAGCTAAGATCAATTCATAGCCTTTCAATAACAAGATCAAAGATCATATTCAAAGATCTAAGCCTAGCAGGTATAAACCCTAAATTCTGTAAATCTTGTGTTTTGATGTTAGTTGTTGTTTAGAGTTGTGTTATAAGATGTCATTTAGTGATATGGGTTGTTGGATCATGGATCCATAACATCTAGATGCACGATTTTGAAAGTTCTTGAAATCTAGAAAAAGTTGAAAAAGTAGCCTGACAGCCATATGTCAGAGGCCATAGATCCTTCTCTGTTTTTGATTTTTGTTGTTTTATGTTATAAATGTGTTCTATGTCATGTGGACTATGATCTGAAACTAGAAACAGGGCCAGATCGATCATGAAAAGGTTGAGATATATGAGCAGTCAAACTGCGTTGACCGTTCACGAAATGATTTTCTGGACATCCCAGTTTTGCCTAGAAAATTCTGACAATGTTTTGCAGGCGCTAGAGCTTGCTGTGATTTGTTATTTTGGTCATTTTGTTGGTTTGTTGTTGTAGAATGACATGAGTACTACTTATCCATGCCTATATATTACCCAGATACTTATCAGAATCGATTATAATGATTGTCAAACATAGGATGACCAAACTGCTCAAGAACATTTTTGGAAAACCCAGAAATGTTCAAGAACAGTTCCTGACCTGGACGTTGACCAACAAAGATCTCTTGGTTATGATGTTGTTATACTGATATGATGATATATTATTTTACCCTGATATGAGGGCTACACGATGAAACCTTTAAATCACACTAAGCAAGCCAGAAACACATAAATTAAAAGGACCAAAGTATGACCCTCGAACTGTTCTTCATATCTGGAAAACCCAAAAATGAAGAATAACTCTGACATGGAATTGTGGGGCCTATATCTCAAAGATCTGTTGTTTTATAGCCCTGAAATTGAATTGTAGTTGTATTATTACATAAATACTACAACTACAACACCATTACAAGCCCAGAAATCAAATGGAACATAGATTAAATTGTGGTCAAACTAGCTACCTTGCACACTGGCATGAAGATCTGGGTTTCGGCCAAGAACACCAACATCCACAGTTTTGTCACTATAGCCACCTTTAGCGACACTTAATTACGAAAATTAATTATTTTTATTAAATAATTAGAGAAAATTTATTTTTAATTATTAAAAATACAAAATAAATTCCTAAAAATTATTTAAAGCCTGAAAATTAGTTTATAATTATTCTGAATATATTTCATAAATATTTAATATTTTTAGAATAATAACGATATTTAATTTATTTAATTATAATATTAAATAAATTATTTAAAAATAATTTTAATACATGAAAAATTATGAAAAATTATATTATGGTATAAAAAAATATTTTAAGTTATTTTAATGACTTTTAATATTTGTGATGAATTTAATTAATTAATTAATATTAATGGTATTTAATAAATATATTAAATAAATTATGGAAAAATAGAGTTAATGATTTAAAATCATATAAAAATGATTTAAGTGTTATAAAAATATTTTAAGTTATAAAATATAACTTTTGATATTTTTTCATGCAAATATTAATATTTTAATATTAAAAGCAATTATCGGATAATGAAATTAAAGGTTTAAATTTTTTTCATATAAATGTGATTTTAAGGTATTAATAATACTTGGATATATTATAAAATATTATTATATTATGTTATGATTTTAATTAATATTTAGTATTAAATAATTATTAATGATAAAGGAATTATGTGGTATTTAATTCTTATAAATACGTTATTAATGATTGACAAATTATGATAAATGGTAATAATTATCTGAAAATTATTACGAGCTTAATTATGAAAAATATTTTGACAGATAATATAATTATCTAAGCTAATTGTTAAGTGTTTAAGACGGAGTTTAATTGAACTTAAACTCGATTTTTAATATGTGTTATAGACGGATAGGGTTATGTGTTAATATGTTTAGGTTATTTTAAATATTGTGATGATATTATTCTAACTTAGAAATAAATATTATTAATATTAGGTCTTCAGACAAAGCTTATTAAATTGCATAGCGGTAATCAACGGTTCAGACAAGTTTTTCTTAACTCGACTTCGAGTTGTATTATTCAATTATACTTGTGGTTAATCATTTCTGCTTGCCATGTCCAAGAATTATTAAATCCCACCTTGTGCATACTGCATGTATTCATCAGGTATGAAAGGCTGATCACCTTCATTACCATTCGGTCAAGATATATATGTTTATGATCAATGTTCATTCAGCTATGTAAAATTTGTTCATGCTAGTTCACAATTATATTGTAGAACTGTAACCAACTTTTGTTCAATTTTTGCCATCATGATATATCCTTAAATTATTGAACTTAAACTTGCTGGGCAAACTTATTGCTCACCCTTGCTATATCAGGATTAACATTGCAGATTAAGACGAATACATCAGATACAAGAAAGGACAAAGCCAAGTTCAGCTTGGGATAATATGTGCAGATAATTGTAATAGTATAGTATGATAATAATGTTATATGTTAGACAGGTTATGAATTATTTATAAGTTAAGGTTATTCGACCTTGGGGAGTAGTGTGTAAAGTTTATTGTATAAACAATTTATGTTTATATCTTTCGCAAATAGTAATAGTTTTAGAATTGATTATACCAGATCCGTGGTGATTTAGGACCCGGATTTGGGGTTCTCACAAATAGTACCTCGTGAATAGTACTTCAAGAATAGTACCCCGTGAATAGTACTCCGGTATAAAAAAGTTAAAACTTAGCAAGAATGTTCAGAATAATATTTTCATAAAAAGATACTAGATGAAGCGCAAAATTCAAGGGTATTCTACTAATTTCATGGAGTATAGAAGCCAAAAATTAACAAAAATGAGTATAGAATTTTGAATCTGAAATGAAATAATATTACTTATATACTACAGAGTATGGAAGAAAATATTATTTCTTACGAATATTGAACAAAAATAACATCCCTTACCTTAAAAAGGAGAGTATTCCAACTGGTATAGTGGGCATATTCTTGAAGAAAACTTTCACTGTTTTCTACGCTCACAACTTCTTAAAACTCAAAAGAAATACGCTCAATATTATAGAAGAAGAATTATGTGATTCTGGTGTGTTTTTCAATTCTAACTAAGCATCCTATTTATATGAGAATGGAAATGATACTATTTGAATTTAGAAATCACGGACAACACAATACGTAAAATCACTAAGCGACGTTTCTATTTAATTTTTCGAATATTTTATTTTACTATTCATTCTTGTGCAATAAAATATTCCAAGAAAACAAAAACTTTAAATAAAATATAATATATTCTATTTATAATCAAATAAAACAAAACTTATAATATATATATATATATATATATATATATATATATACCATTTGCCTTACGGCAAAGGCTTAAACACACACACAACACCTAATTATTCACCCACCACCACCACTTTCCACTCACACATAAATCATATATATATTATATATATGTATTCTCTTACTTATACGTAACATTCCTCCCCCCATTTTTTCTTCCTCACCCACATGTGGGCCCCACTATAATATATATATATATATAATAATAATAATTATATATATATATATATATATATATATATATATATATATATATACTAAATAACTTTCTACCGATTATTTTGAAAAATGGTGAATGGGGGTCTAAATAATATGCCAAAATTTATAATAAATACTTCATAAAAATCTCATCAATATTTTTAACAACATTTATTCATCATTATTATAACTCGAAATATTAACAACCATATCATTCCCAGGAAAGAGGGGACTTTTCGACAAGGATTTCTCCCTATTGACGCGCAATTAGGTGACCAAACCCCTTTCCTCGACAGAACTTTCTAGACATTGTTGATTATGAAGACAATAATATGAATAACGTGTCATCTCAATTATTGATTTAATAATATAAAATATTGACAATAATTGAATGAAATTACGTGAGATACTATGCAATAATTACTGTGGTAATAATTGAATAAAACTGTGTGACTTCTCACGTAAGCATCAATAATCAATACCGTGTGCTACTATGCAACCACTCATATTACTGTACTTTTACCACCGAGTATTCCAACAGTTAATGGTAAAACTTTCGCCGTTACTTTTATAAAAAGATATTTATGTCGTTTTCTAACTCTGACAATAATTTTGTTGTGGGGTCCACCAATGATTGTGCCGTCGTACGAATATTTTCTGTTAAAACGAATATTCCCCGACCAATTGAATATTTTATAACTTGCATACTTTGCAAAATTTATAAATACAACCCACAACTATAACATTATATCAAATTCACACCATAATATTCAAAAATATATTTCGAGAAAAATTAATCTTTATTTATGAAAATTGGGGTCTTACAACATAGTTCATAGTCTTGTGACCCTCAGATGATTTCCAGTATCAGTTCTTGATTATCGATATTAGAATATGTTATTCAATTCAATTAAGTTTATTCATTGCCAGATATTTTGTCCTTTCAAGTGAGCATTTGTTTTGCTCACTCTTGCATATATATAACCATTGCAGCTAAAGTTGAGCATATGTTAAAGACTTGTTAATTGTTGAGACTTATGTTGCCAGACTTAGTATTAATTATGTGATGTAATTAATTATTATAATTATTTTTCGCATTTGATGTATGTTTTAAGGTTAGACAACCTGGGATTTATTGTATTTAATTATGTAACCCTTTAATGAGAAGATTTATTGCTTAATTTTTTACTTAATTTAGGTTGTTAGAATTGCTTGTTTGGACATTGAACACCAAATCCTGCAAGAATAGAGTACCCAGATTTGGGGGTGTCACAGACAACAATCCAGACAAGTTTCCTAACTCAAACTCGAGTTATTATTTTTCAAGCATGTTAGTGGATTACTTATTGTCAATTATTCGACATTAATAATAATTATTGATATTCGCACCTAGTGCAATTGAATTCATGTTCTATTATCGAATTGTGAAATATTTAAAGTCCTTCATTCACAAAATGTTTACGAGTAGTCTATGCCAATTGTTTCGGCTAGACATTTGCATTATAATTTTTTTTTCAAAGCTATCCAAACTAGTAGTTGGTGCGGATTCTTGTACTGAGAGAACAACCCTTGATAGGGGACAATAAGTGTCGGTTATCCGATGCAATCAGAGATCAATGTTATGCATATGCATGGTTTACGAGAGGCTGATCCCCTCAACTACAAACTGGCAGATTAAAATTATAAAAGGGTCAGTCGAATGATTGATTCCTTGCCATTGTTCATGTTCCTTCGGACCACTCAACAATTAATAATCAATATTCATTCTTTCATTTGAACATTGATTATATTGTTGAATTATTTCATAAATTATCTTAAATCGTTGAATCATTCGATTGTTATTGGGTAAAATCTAATTACGCACAACACGCAAGTATACGTGGTCAACAAGTAATAAAGTGATAAGTTGAGTATCGTTCCCACAGAGAATTATTTAATAAGAATTACCAATTACTAACATATGACCAATTTAATCTTATTTAAACAAATGATTTAATAATTTAATTTAAAATAATTAAATAAACTATTACTAACTATCCATAGAATGAAACAAGATATTGAAGACTTGAGATTACAACTTCACTTATTGTTTCATTTAAATCAAAACACTTCCTGTTAAGTCAAATTATTTATACTGGAGTGTTAATCAAGAACACAAAAGTAAAATATGGCCATCTCTCAATGCACCATACCCATATCAAATCAAATCCACAGATGATAGAATCAATTTGAACACCCTAATTAACTAACCCACTATATCTCTATTTGAATTACAATTAAAAAGGGTTTAAGTTCAAGTTCTTATTAGACTACATATGGCGTAAAGGTATATCTCTATCCTAAACACGAATCATGAATTCCATCTATGCAGAAATCACAAACACATGCTATCATGATCAGATCTAAATATATACTTCATCTCTAGAGTTCATATAGATTATCACGGTAATTGTTAGCTAGGCAATTAAGCAGTTAAAAACAAATCATAATAGACAATCCAAATATAGCTAATAAGACTAACAAAGAAGCATATCAAACTAACTACACAATAAGATCCATAGTAATCTCAAAATATAGTTTAATTCATACTTAAACTAGAATTCATCATCCACAATTGATTAAGCATTAAAAAGATACAAATAGATAAGAAAAGAAATTAGAATTGAGATAAACAAATATGCATTCTCTCGCTTCCAATTTGATTCTCCAATGATAATCAATAGCTTCAATCTTCAATTCTAATCTAATCTAGGGTTCCTAATCTAAAAAAGAAAGTAAAGAATAAGTTAATAGAAATCTATCCCAAGAGGGATTTTATGGAGTCTTAGAACTAGCCTATCCCCATCCAAGATAAACTCAAGTATTTAGAGTTCTAATGGACACCCTAGCAAGTCAGGCAACTAAGAATCCTATTCTAGCTCAAATTAGACATCAAATAACCCAAATCAGCTGTGTTCCCATAGCCTAAGCGCTACCAAGCTCTCCCTAACCTATTCTCAGGCACGCCCGCTCCATGATGGCAAGTGTTTACGGTGGCCTAGTGCGCCCCTAGCGCGGTCCGCGCTACTCTATTTTCTACTGCGATGTCCTTTGGTAAAACGTGCATAACGTTTGATTCCCTTGGAGTTACGGGTCCGGCCACCTATCAAATCGAAGATATCGACGAGATCTACAACTTTCATGCTTTGAGAATTGACAGATTCAGATTGGATCATGGCGGAAATCGGGATTGAAGTAGATGCTATGTAAATGGCAAGCATGACAACTCTTAGCTTTGATCTTTGTTGATAAAAAGGCCTCAACTTTCGCATCCGAACTCCGATTGAGACGATTCAAGATGTTCCGGAAAGCTAAGAGGAAGATATAAAATAAAATCCAAGTTCTAAGCCAAGAACATGCATCCAACTTGGTGTTAAAAGTCCTTCAATATTCCCTTCTTGCATTTGCTTGCGTATTTTAGTCCAAAAGATGTCCAAATTGCTTTCACTTGCTTCTTCATGTCAATGTCGTGTCATCACCTACAAAATAACATAAAATGTATGAAAAGTAACTAAGAAACATGAGATTAAGCAAATAATTTAAGTAATAGATACTAGATAAGTAGGTATAAAACTTACTTATCAAATACCCCCAAACTTAAACCATTGCTTGTCCTCAACCAAAAACACAAAACAATAATGCTATGCAATTCAACTATTCTACATGCCTATGAATCCAGTAGTAATGATAGAAACAAGTCTTATCAACCGGCCTTAGAGAAATCAAGTAAACATAATAATACATCATATCAAAATAAATCAATAATTTCCCAGTCAATCATCAAATCTTAGACTGTTATCACTAATATAGTGCGTGTGTTCTCCACAACAATGTTAACTGATATAAAATCAAATTTAACACATAATAAGTCTCTTCGAAGGCATCATACAGTGTAAACTCAAGAAATCCAAAAATAAGTTAGATCCAACTAAAATCAAACAATTACCAATATTGAGGGTCAACATGGGATACTTATGCTTCATTTTTCATCTACGGGGGCTTTTTGCTCTTATTTCTCGATTTATTCATCTTTTTTTTTCTTTTGGTTTATATACACATAACTATGAAACGTCTTATTCCCTTAGGCTTTTCAATGATACCTTAACGAGCTTTCGACCAACGAAGACCATTAAGACCTTAGGGCGCTAGGTGTAAAGACAATTCCCTCGAGATTACTTACTCAAGTAACAAAGGCCACAAAACTAGACAAGCACGCCACGGTGTTTATTCATACTTTTTTTATCTTTTTTTTATAGCTTATATACCCTAAATATTCCCCCAAACTTAGGTTCTTATCTAACTTTAGCCATCACTACTTGTTCTTATCATTCTTTCATTCAAACTAGCATTATCCTTTAGAGTCCCATTATGTATCAATTTAAACTCAATCAATCAACAAGTTGTTTTTACTGTGCTATCCTTATTATACCAGTTTCAAATAGAAAAAGACTCAATTCATAACAAGAAATCACATCAACGCTCTAATAATAAGTGTTATACTTGTCTACCAAATTCCTTTTATTTTATTTTATTTTAATTATCTTCCTATATTTCTCTCTTTTCAGGTACCATGGATGACTTTGCTTATCAATTGCTTTATGCGAATATGCCTCAACCAAGGGACATAAGCACTGAGGAACTCAATGTATTTTCTACATTGTCAGCACAAATTACATCACTTTCGAAGAGGTTGGATGTTCTTGCAGCCCAACATACTCGAGAGATAGTAGTTACATGTGAATATTGTGCTAGCGAGCATCCAAGTTATCAGTGCAACATTAGTTTTGGACAAGTACAGTATGGGGGTGATTACTCCAACAACTATGCTCATCCCAATTATCATCAAGGTTGGGGGTATCACCCAGATTATGAATGGAGTTATAACTATCAAGACCAATACTGCATCCCAAGTCCAACACATCCATCAGATTTCTCATATTCACCTCCAATGCAACAAGAAAAAAAATTCAAGGTTGAAGGAATTAATCTCAAAAAGCATAGCAGACCATGAAGAGATGATGATGAGTCAGGAGTTATCAAGCCAAAATCTTAATAGACAGATGGAACAACTCATTAACTCCTCAATGAATGGTCCTCAATACATGGATTTTGAAAGTAAACAAGATAATTCAAGATTGGAGGATTTGTGGTTCAGATTTGTAGCATCAACCGAGGAGAAGATGATTGAGCAAGATAGGTCAATTGGAAATCTTCAGAATCGTATGGATCAAATATTCGAAGCCTTGATCAATCGCCCTCCAAACAATTGGTGCTATGTCATGGACGATGAAACTGATAGAGAACCAGAAGTGTACATGCCACTGAATGAACTGAAAGGAGTGGACATTGAGGAGACAACTGGGGGTATGGAAAATGAAGATCATGAGCTGACTTGTATAATACCCCAAGTGCCTTTTCAGTTAGAGTTGAAAAATTCAGTGAATTTTGCACACCCATGTCCCCTTGGTAGTCACATCCAAAGTAAGAATTTCTGCGATTATGAGGCCGCTTACAAACCATGGTGGGTTGAGGAAGAGATAATAGAAGAAGAAAAGCCCGTTGTATTTTTCATGCCTCAATGCAATAATTTATTCACAAATACAACGGACGAAGTATGTGACGCCCCCAAAATAGGTATACATCACCCATCTTGAGTCGCCAAATACATGGTACAAAATTCAAATACAACTTAATTATATAACAGTCGTGTAAAATACGACTAAACATATGCTGTGAGTTATAATACAAATATTATCATCTAGACAATATACAAACTCAATGGGGTCCTCATTACATTTATTGTCACACTATTTAACAGAATAGTGAGGACTACTAATACTATTATCTCGGTCCATCACTGTTCCCAGACTCGTCCCAAATATATTCTCATTTCACGAAGAGAACAAAGAAAGAAAGGGTGATCTCAACTAGCCCGAAGAAGAAATATTATGACTAAGATAATGCGTAATAAATTATCATTAGCCTTAAATGAAGGTTAAACCGATATAATATAACAAACATCAAGTTTAACTGCAATGAACAAGCAATCCATTAAAAGAGTCAAGTAGAGAATAAAATCTACTATCTTCTATGATTTAAAAGGTTTTTCATCACTTTTATCGGCCGGGACTCAAATTTTAATAAATAATCCACATCATCGAATCACCCCGCACTACTGACTTAAGGATATTCTTTAGTATCACCACCACAACTATCCATGCACTACGGGCCAATACTATTTGTGTATTCATTAATGGTCATGATCATGCCAACAACGTCGTCCAAAGAATGCACTACGGGCCAATGAGGACTTTTACCACATCATTTGTAACATTACGATCATGATTACATCAATAATCCTCGGTTATAATCATACCAAGTCCATCTATGCACTACAGGCCACAGATGACTTTCAAAAAAATTATAAATATGATGATGATAACAATGATATAAGAATTCAATAAAACAAGTTCAAGAATTAATTTGTCCAAGAACCAATAACGTCCAAATTATCAACATGACACTGCTTTGTAGAGTAAAATTCAAGAATGCTCAGAAGAATATTTCCATGAAAAGATACTGGATGAAGCACAATTATCAAGGATATTCCACTAATTTCATGGAGTATAGAAGTCAAAACTTTAACCAACCGAGTATAATAAAGAATGGAATAACAAAAGAAATCACCATGCATGCGGTATTGCATATAGACGAGTTATTCCACAGAATACTAAATAACGGAACCGTGTCAAAGTAAATTGCAAGCGTGATGTTCCAATGAATAATAAAGAATGGAATAACAACGAAATCACCATGCATGCGTTACTTAGCATAGAGAGGTTATTCAAATGAATACTAATAAGGATTTTAATCGGTCCCAAAAACGCATGCATAACATGATATTCCAATAGAATAATAATAAAGATTTTAACCGGTCCCAGTAAAAACGCATGAACGTGATATTCAATTCCAAATGAATAATAAAGATGGAATCAGGTCCGGCGTAAAATGCACAGACAGGATATTCCAATAGAATAGTAAAGACGAAATATTAGAAGAATATCACCAAGTATAGGATAGTTCGCGTATACTGGTTATTACAGTATAATAATAAAGAATGGAATAACAGAAGTTCTCTTCATGAATACAAAAGAATAACACCCCTTACGAGTACAAAAAATAATATTCCCTACCTTAAGAAGAAGAATACTAGATATATAAGTAGTGAAGTAGCAGAATACTTTCTTCTTTCTCTCTATAGTTTATCTCTCTAGAGTTTCAGTGATTTCGTAAGAAAATAATGAAGGAATGAGCTTCTATTTATAGAAAAATGGACTGCATAGTAACTAACTAATGAACGGTCCAGATTGATTTACTTTAATCTGACGGTCCATATTTAAAGAAAAATCTTTTAAATAAAATATAATATATTCTATTTATAATCTAATAAACGAATAACTTTATAAAAGATTTTACTATGCAAACACTATGCAGGCACTATGCAAACACTATGCATAATAAAATATAATATATTCTAATTATTGTCTAATAAAACAGATAACTTTATAAAAGTATTTTATTTTATATAAAAAGATTTTATTATGCAAAACACTATGCAGACACTATGAAACACTATGCATAATAGAATATAATATATTCTATTTATATGATAACTTTATAAAAGTATTCTGTTTTATATAAAAAGATTTTCTGTATTATTACATTAATAATACCAACAAAACTGAGTGACTTATCACGTAAGCATCGATGAATTAATACCGTGTGCTACTATTATGCAACCACGCAGTATTCTCAGACTTTTAAC
The DNA here is from genome assembly GCA_020205605.1 of Panax ginseng. Classification (NCBI taxonomy): domain Eukaryota; kingdom Viridiplantae; phylum Streptophyta; class Magnoliopsida; order Apiales; family Araliaceae; genus Panax; species Panax ginseng. The sequence continues at coordinate 95,478,873 of CM035136.1, read as the reverse complement.
ACCGGGTGTTTCAACAGTTAACAGTAAAACTTCCGCCGTTATTTTCATAAAGTGTTTTTGTCATTTTCTTAATCCGACAATAATTTCGTTATGGGGTCCACCAATGATTGTGCCGTTGTACGAATATTCCCTGTTAAAATAAATATTCCCCGACCAATCGAATATTATATAACAACTTCCGTACTTTGCAAAATTTATAAATATTACCCACAACTATAACATTATATCAATTTCACTCCATAATATTTAAAAAAAATATTTATAGAAAATTCATCTTTATTCAAAAAGTTGGGATTTTACAATTTCCCCTTCTTATGAAATTTCGCCCTCGAAATTAGGGTACGTACCTGGTATATTGAAGAGGTAAGGATACCTTGATTTCATTTCAGATTCTAACTCCCAAGTCATTTCCTCAACATCGTGGTTTCTCCACAAAACTTTGACTTGAGGTATAACCTTGGAGCGTAGAATATGTTCCTTCTTATCCAAGATTTGAATAGAAACCTCTTCATACGTCAAATCTTCTGCTATTTCATCCGGTTCTAACTCAATAATGTGGTTCGGGTCTTCCACATATTTACGTAACATAGATGTGTGAAAAACGTTATGAACACGAGACATACTTGGCGGTAAAGCGAGTCTATAGGCCACAGTTCCTACTCGATCAAGGATTAAAAATGGGCCGACGAATCGAGGATTGAGCTTTCCTCTCTTTCCAAATCTCGTAGCTCCTTTCCATGGAGCAACACGTAACAACACATGATCTCCTATATCGAATTCCACGTCCTTTCGATGAAGATCTGCATAACTCTTTTTTCGATCTTGTGAGGTTTTTATACGTTGTCGGATCGTTTGAATCTTTTCCGTAGTCATACGTACCAACTCCGGTCCCAACAACGTTGCTTCACCCACCTCATCCCAGCATACTGGAGAACGACACTTTCTTCCATATAACACTTCAAATGGAGCCATGCCAATACTTGCTTGATAACTGTTGTTGTAGGAAAACTCCACAAATGGTAAGAACTTGTCCCAACTTCCCTTGAAGTCAAGGACATAGAGTCTTAATAGATCTTGAAGAGTTTAAATCGTCCTCTCCGACTGCCCGTCCGTCTAAGGATGATATGCCGAGCTAAATCGTAAATCCGTGCCCATAGCTTTTTGCAAACTAACCCAAAATCTTGAAGTGAATCTTGGGTCTCGATCAGAAACTATGGATACTGGCATACCATGCAATCTTAAAACCTCGTTTATGTACATACGAGCAAGACGTTCAAGTGTATAAGTTTCTCGTATCAGTAAGAAATGAGCAGACTTGGTCAATCTATCAACAATGACCCAAATTGCATCTATGCCTTGAGAAACTTTGGGAAGACCGATAACGAAATCCATGGTAATATGCTCCAACTTCCATTCTGGAATTTCAAGTGGTTGCAATGGACCTTTTGGTACTTGATGCTTCGCGCCACTCGTTGACACGTTAGACACCTTGAGATAAACAACGCTATCTCTCTCTTCATATTGCTCCACCAAAATGTATGACGAATATCATGGTACATTTTGGTACTCTCAGGATAGATTGCAAACGGTGTGTTATGCGCCTCCATCATGATTTTATACTTTAAATCAGGGTCATTAGGAACACAAAGTCTGGAGTTGACTCGAAGTATTCCTTCTTCATCGATTCTTGCTTCCCAAGATAAGACCTTCTTGCACTTTCTTCCTCATACGCATCGCCTCCAGTGCAGTAGTTTGAGCAGCTTTAACTTTATCAATTAAAGTTGGTTCTACTCGTATATTCGCCATCATCACATGGGTCCCTGGAGTCTTTAACTCTATCTCCATCCTTTGTAAGTCACACAAAATGGGCCTTTGCGTTGACAATATCTCATTCGCACTCAATGCGTCAGCTACCACGTTCACTTTTCCAGGATGGTATTGGCTGGTATGATCATAATCTTTCAAAAGTTCAAGCCAACGTCGTTGTCGCATGTTGATTTCCTTTTGAGTGAAGAAATATTTGAGGCTTTTATGATCCGTAAAGATCTCCACTTTCTCCCCATACAAGTAATGCCTCCAAATCATTAGTGCGAAGACAATAACTGCCAACTCTAGATCATGAGTAGGATAATTCCTCTCATATTCTTTGAGTTGTCATGAGGCATAGGCTATGACTTTCCCATGTTGCATGAGAACACATCCTAACCCTTTTCCCGAAGCATCACTGTAGATGAAAAATTTCTCCGAACCAGATGGTATTGTCAGAACAGGTGCTGAAATGAGTCTCGTCTTGTGTTCTTAAAAACTCTTCTCACATTCCTCGCTCCAACCGAACTTTGTATCTTTTCGAGTCAGCTTAGTTAGTTGAGTAGCGATTCGAGAAAACCCTTCTACGAATCTCCGATAATAACCAGCTAAGCCGAGAAAGCTACGTACTTCGGTCACTGATTTAGGTTGGTCCCAGCTTTGAATAGCTTCAATATTTGCTGGGTCAACAGATATTCCATGACTTGATACCACGTGCCCAAGGAATGCTACATCCTCAAGCCAGAACTCGCATTTCTTCAACTTGGCATAAAGTTTATATTCACGAAGCTTTTGGAGTATCAGCCTCAAGTGTTGCTCATGATCTTCACGGGTTTTGGAATATATGAGGATGTCATCAATAAAGACGACCACAAAGTCATCCAAATATTCCTTGAATACTCGATTCATCATATCCATGAAGGCGGCGGAGCATTAGTCAATCCAAAGGACATGACTAGAATTCATAATGCCGTCGCATCGAGTTCGAAAGCCGCCTTTGGAATGTCATCTGCTTCTAATCTTCAATTGGTGATATCCTAACGAAGATCAATCTTTGAAAAGAATTTGGCTCCTTGCAACCGGGTCAAACAGTCATCAATACGTGGCAATGTGTACCTATTTTTGATGGTGACATGATTCAACTCCCGATAATCAATACAAAGTCACATACTCCCATCTTTCTTTTTCACGAATAGAGCAGAGCACCCCAAGGAGAAGTACTAGGACGAATGAAACCGATGTCTAATAATTCCTGTAGTTGGGCCTTTAACTCCTGAAGTTCAATAGGAGCCATTCGATACGGGGCTTTGCAAATAGGTTTTTTACCAGGTTCAAGGTCGATATAAAATTCAATTTCACGCTCTGGGGGTAGGCCAGGAAGTTCTTCAGGGAATACGTCAGGAAATTCATTAACAAAAGAAATATCATTCAAAACTGACGTATTTTTGTTTAGATCCGTGACATGAGCTAAGAAAGCTTGACATCCGTTTTTCAATAAACGAATAGCTTTATGGCTTGAGATGACAGTGATTGATTTTAATGGTTTGGTGGCTTAAATTCACATAACATATTGGTTAGGAATATGAAAGCTAACAATCTTACGAAAATAATCATTTTTTTCATGATGAGTAGTTAACCAATCAATCCCTAGAATTACGTCAAATGCAAGTATTTTTAATGAAATAAGATCGACAGGTAATGTGAGGGTACCGATTTGAACCAAACAAGACTTATAAACAGTGGATGTAATGAATGTTTCTCCCAACGGAGTTTCTATAGATAAGTCAAAGTCTAATTTCTCCGGAGTCAAATTTAATCGTTGAGCGCAAGTAGGAGAAATAAAAGAATGGGTAGAACCGGTATCAAATAAGGTATAGACTTCGCTAGAGTTTATGATAAGCTTACCCGTGATTACCTCATTCGGGTTCCTTGCTTTCTGGGAGGTCACAACAAATGCTCTCCCTTGCACTACCGGCTTTGACTTTTCTGGGACGGCCTTTGGTGCCTCCATCCTAGCTGAACTTGTCTTCGGTGAACGACAAAATCGGGATAAGTGACCTTCTCTTCCACAATTATAACATGCTTTGGATGTCATCGTGCAGTTTGGACTGATGTGTCCCTCCCCTTCGCATTTGAAACATATGATAGGTGGTCATTCTCCTTCCTTAACAACGGGTGCTGGTGCTGACGTCCTTCCATCATTGTTGAATCTCCTTTTCTTGAAATGTCCATTTTTACTGTCTTGGCCATGATTACCACCGGTGGTTACCATTTCGCATGTTGATTCCTCCACGTTTGTTGTCACCGTTTCGATGACTGATACCACTTGTATTTTCATGCTCCTGTCTGCTTTCTCTTGGTTGCGTTGACTAGTTACCACGCTCCAATAACTGAGCCCTATTTACAACATCTGAGTACAAACACAGTTTATGAGAAATAAGATATTGACGTATCTCCGGTTTCAAACCTCTTAAAAACATTCGCGTCATTCGCTCCTCATTATCGACCAAATGGGATGCAAACCGGGATAACTCCACAAGTTTAGCCTCGTATTGCGACACGGTCATATTGTTTTGTTCCAATTTGATAAACTCCACTTCTTTCATGTGATGAATACTCTCGAGAAAGTACTTATCGTTGAATAGCTCTTGGAACTTCTCTCAAGACATCTTGAGTGCGTCAGGCTGGGTACGTTTTACAGAATCCCACTAATAATCTGCCTCTGCACGCAACATGAAGGTGGCGAAGGGAACCTTTTTCTCCTCGGAGCATCCCAAGACATCAAATATCTTGGTGATCTACTTTATCCATGCTTCCGCCTTAAGTGGTTTTGGCTCTCCAATAAACTCGTGGTCCCAGCCTTGAATCGCTTTAGCGGTGACCATCCGAGAGTTTCTAGTGTTTCCACCTACATTTCGGACAGGAGCCGCTCTCGCCTGATGTTGCATGGATTGCATAAAGCCTCTGAACAATCCATCATTCATCATTTGGTCCATGTTGTTGTTTGCATGAGGATTGTCGCCTTCCTGATGTACATTATCCTGATTATTGATATGTGGAGACTCAACGGTCTTTTGTGCTCCATTGCAATTCTCAACATTCTCGGATTTTATTTTCAGATACTGCCACAAAACAAGGGTTAGTTGACATGTAAAATATTATCTCTAAACTCTGACCAACCAATTTAAATACAAAATAAATTTAAGTCGGTCATACTAGCGAAGGAATTTCCCGTCTCTCCCCTCCTAGTTCTAGTCTCACATCTTAGCCAGGGATCATATCCCTAAGCTTTGATACCAACTGTGACGCCCCCAAAATAGGTATACATCACCCATCTTGAGTTGCCAAATACATGGTGCAAAATTCAAATACAACTTAATTATACAACAGTCGTGTAAAATACGACTAAACATATGCTATGAGTTTTAATACAAATATTGTCATCTAGACAATATACAAACTCAATGGGGTCCTCATTACATTTATTGTCACATTATTTAATGTAATAGTGAGGACTACTAATACTATTATCCGTCCATCACTCTTGTTCTCCCCGACTCGTCCCAAATTATATTCTCATTTCCTGAAGAGAACAGTGAAAGAAAGGGTGATCTCAACTAGCCCAGTAAGAAATATTATGACTAAGATAATGCAGAATAAATTATCATTAGCCTTAAAAAGTGTTAAACTAATATAATATAACAAACATCAAGTTTAACTGCAGCGGAACAAGAAATCCATTAAAAGAGTCAAGTAGAGAATAAAATCTACTATCTTCTATGATTTAAAAGGTTTTTCGTCACTTTTATCATTTGACTCTCGACAATAAATAATCCACATCATCGAATCACCCCAGCATTACGGCCAAGGATATTCTTTAGTATCACGACCACAACTATCCATGCACTACGGGCCAATAATATTTGTGTATTCATTAATGGTCATGATCATGCCAACAACTGTCTAGCAATGCACTACGGGCCAATGAGGACTTTTAACACATCATTTGTAACATTACGATCATGATTACAATCAATAATCCTCGGTCATAATCATACCAAGTCCATCTATGCACTACAAAAAACACACGATGACTTTCAAAAAAAAATTATAAATATGAGGATGATGACAATGATATAAGAATTCAATAAAACAAGTTCAAGAATTAATTTGTCCAAGAACCAATAACGTCCCAAATTGTCAACATGACAATTGCTTTGTAGTGTAAAATTCAAGAATGCTCGTAAGAATATTTCCATGAAAAGATATTTGGATGAAGCGCAATTATCAAGGATATTCCACTAATTTCATGGAGTATAGAAGTCAAAACTTTAACCAACCGAGTATAATAAAGAATGGAATAACAAAAGAAATCACCATGCATGCGGTACTTCGCATGACAAAGTTATTCCAATGAGATTACTAAATAATCGGAACTGTGTCAAAGCGAAATTACACCAAGCGGGATGTTCCAAATGTAATAATAAAGAATGGAATAACAATGAAATCACCATGCATGCGTACTTTGCATGACAAAGTTATTCCAATAAAATACTAATAAGGATGTAATCGGTCCCAAAAAAACGCATGCATGTGATATTCTAATGTAATAATAAAGAAGCGGAATCGAGTTCGGCGTAGAAACGCATGCATGTAATATTCCAAATGTAATAGTAAAGAAAGACGAAATATTAGAAGAATATCACCAAGTATAGGGTAGTCTGCATATCTTTGGTTATTCTAGCGTAATAATAAAGAATGGAATAATGTGTTCTCTTCATGAATACAAAAGAATAACACCCCTTACGAGTACAACAAATAATATTCTCTACCTTAAGAAGAAGAGTACTGGATATATAAGTAGTGAAGTAGCAGAATACTTTCTTCTTTCTCTCTATAGTTTATCTCTCTAGAGTTTCATTCGTAAGAAAATAATGAAGGAATGAGCTTCTATTTATAGAAAAATAAACGCATAGTAACTAACTCATGAACGGTCCAGTATTGATTTACTTTAATCGACGGTCCATATTTAAAGCAAAATCTTTTAAATAAAATATAATATATTCTATTTATAATCTAATAAATGAATAACTTTATAAAAGATTTTACTATGCAAACATTATGCATAATAAAATATAATATATTCTAATTATTGTCTAATAAAATGTATAACTTTATAAAAGTATTCTGCATTTATATAAAAAAGATTTTACTATGCAAAACACTATGCGCATACTATGCAACACTATGCATAATAGAATATAATATATTTTATTTATAGAATAACTTTATAAAAGTATTCTGTTTTATATAAAAAGATTTTATGTATTATTACATTAATAATACCAACAAAACTGAGTGACTTATCACGTAATCATCAATAATTAATATCGTGTGCTACTATGTAACCACGTGTATTACTATACTTTTAACACCGGGTGTTTCAACAGTTAATGGTAAAACTTCCGCCGTTATTTTCATAAAGTATTTTTGTCATTTTCTCAATCCGATAATATTTCCGTTGTGGGGTCCACCAATGATTGTGCCGTTGTACGAATATTCCCTGTTAAAACGAATATTCCCGACCAATCGAATATTATATAACAACTTGCGTACTTTGCAAAATTTATAAATATTACCCACAACTATAACATTATATCAATTTCACTCCATAATATTTAAAAATAATATTTATAGAAAATTCATCTTTATTCAAAAAGTTGGGGTTTTACAAAGTACCTAGCTATGCATTAGAACTGGGAACATCATGTACAAGAAATATGCTAGGTGGCTTAAATTCTCAGACTCTCATGATGGGGAACCTACCTACACACATTGCAGTTCTAATGGATGGAGGGTTCCTAAATTATCGTAGAAGAATTGGATAATGATTGTCGAAAAAAGAGTCCAACTAATCTGGACTATAAACCGAGAGCTAGATGGGAGGCTCCCCATCCAATCTTTCTCCCTCCTTGTTTAATTCTTATTTATATTTCCATATTTAGTAGATGTTAGATAGTTGTATGTATTAATAATAGTTTGATTGTTTCTCCTCTCAGGTTCAATCCAATTGCTATAAGCATTTAGGATCAAACAGAAGTCTAAAACTGAAGCTGCCAAAGTATTGTGAGGATCGCTGTGGCGCGCCTAACCTACAAGCCAAACACCACATGTAAGCGCCATAGCATTCAGACGCTTAGAAGCCCACACTCGGTTTCCAACTATAGAATATCTCAAACTTAGCCATCACCGACGATATACCATCGGATTATGATTTAGGCTTAACGAGAGATGACATTGCCACTTAGGGGAGTATTCTTTCACTTTTAATTACAATGAGGGCATTGTTAATTTTAAGTTTGGGGGTATTGGGTTGTAGTGAGTAGTTGTTGTATATAGTTAGTTGCATATAATTTGGTTGCATGTTTAAGTTGCATAGTAGGGGTATTTTAGTATGAAAATTTTATTTATTTATTTATTTTAGTTTTCTTTTGTCTTGTTTACTTAATATGTGTTTAGTTGCATAACATTGCATAATCTCAGGTTTTTAGTTAGTTGAATTCTAATTTGGCCAATGATGACATAGAAATTTGATAGATTTTTGAATTTAGTGGATAACATGAGCTTAGTTATAATGTTATACATGATTTAATTCATGCTTGTTGTTTAGATGCTATCGGTTAGCACATAGGTGTTCATATCTGCTTGTTGGTTTAAGAATAACTTGTTTGTTTGCTGAGTAAAAAATGTTGTTTTTAAAGATGGAATTGTGTATAAAATAGACATAGACTATGAAAACACAGATACTCAAACTTTGGGAACGCATGGGTATGCTTGCTATTGGGACGAGATGGAGTGTAAAACGCACTTGTTTAAATGGAAATGAAAAGTGAGATGGAGCGTAAAACGCACTCGCTATATACATATAAAAAAAATTCAATAAAACCGCGGGAAAGTGCGAAAATCGCCCTCGTGAGTAAAAATAAAGTAGAATAAACCCATTGTTGAACCTTAGTTTGTATTGATGTGTTGGAGTAGTTGATGTCTCACTAGTATATGCAGTTCTTGATTTAAACTTCAATTTTCTGCCTTAAGCAATAAAGCATGTGGTATCTTCACATTTGCCAAGCTTATCTGTGAACACATCACACACACACACACACAACATCTTTATAGCAGGTTAGGATTATCTGATTGTATGTCATTATGCCTTTAGCTTAGTTTGATTCTTTGTTCTTAGATCTTGATATTTCTCTGAGGCATATCTTATTGGAATTCTTAATATAGCTGGAAATCTGGGGATTCATTGTCATAGTAGCGTAGCTTGCATAGCATGTAGATTGCATTAAATTGTGTTGCTTGGGGACAAGCAACGGTTTAAGTTTGGGGGTATTTGATAAGTTGGTTTTATACCTACTTATTCGGTATCTTTTACTTGAATTAGTTGCTTATATTCATGTTTCTTAGTTACTTTTCATGCATTTTGTGTTTATTTTGTAGATCTTATGTTTGGGAGCAGTGTGAGCGACTATTGGTAAGGAAAATCAAGGAGAATGCAAAGAAAACAATCCGGACATCATTTGGGCTTTCATGTTCTTAGTTTGAAACTTAGCTTACATTGTAGAGCGTCTTCGTAGCTTTGCAGAACATCTTGAATCGTTCTAATCGGAGTTCGGATGCAAGAGTTATGATCTTTGTACCAACGGACGTCAAATTTCGTTGTTTTGGTTAGCCATTTTCATAGCAGTCCCTACCAGCCGCGTTTCAACCTTCATCCGGCCAGAATTTTTCAATCATCAAAGAATGGAAGTTGTAGAGCTCGTCGATATCTTCGATTTGATAAGTGGCAGGCCTCGTAACTCTTCTCGGATCAAACGTTATGGCCATTTTACCAGAGCACACTGCAACAGAAAATCAACCTTGCGGACGCGCGATTTCCTGCGCGGCCGCGCAAATCACAGTAGCAAAAAGACGCGATTTAACACTTGAGCGTGGCCGCGCCCAACTTCAGGCCAATTCATGCGCGGTACTTATGTACAATTTCAAATTCATTATAGCACCGAGGATGGTACACCATGCACAAATAACATAAAATGCTAAGTTAGAACACTATCTCTTGAAGCTCTATGCATTTGAATTTTTTAATTGAACTTATCTTTTCGTCTTCGGGGTTAAAGACTTGTGTGTTTTTTTCTTAGATTTAGGTTGACCTTCTTGAGCCTGTATCACATTTTCTAGAGGTTGCTCGTGAAAATTTGGTTCCTCAAAACTTGATTGTCTCAGAGATGCACAATGTGACGCCCCCAAAATTAGGTATACATCACCTATTCTGAGTCGCCAGATACATGGTACAAAATTCAAATACAACTTCATTTATACAACTGTTGAACTGTCGTATAGAATACGACCACAGTTAACTATGAGTTTTAATACAAATGTATGTAACTCTCATGGTGCCTCGACCACAACCTTATAATGGTACTTTACATAAAAGTATAGTCAAAAACTGTTTTAGAAATTAAAATCTTTGGGAAGTGCTCAAGGAAACCTTCGTACATGGGAGGCCATCCGTCTAGGTTATAATAGATATCATATGGCCACAGAATTATCCTTGGTTGACCTAATAGACCCCAAAGAAAAATGAGAAGATTACTATTATCTTTTTCCTAATGGTGAGTCTTCTCTTGACATATAAATATCTCCGTTGTCTCCAAGTGAAAATTATGTTTCAAATAAACTCCAAGATCATACAGGTAGTTCTCGTAGATATATTCAGCTAGTGGATGTGCACAACCAAGTCTTTTGAGAATACGAGGTTGTATGTCATTAGACATTTTGTATGATAGTGGCAAAACACCCTTCCAAAGTTGGGTTCACCTCACCCTATTTGATTCACCAAATATAACTACTAAATGTTGTTTAGAATACAACACACTTTTCTATACTGTTTAGGGAGGACCTCCATGACTAGAGACCAACTTGTTTTATTCCTGTTATCCCCACTCGACCCGACAACACTCTTACGGCAACACTCTTATTACCTGAAAGGAATTGTGAAGCAGAAAGGGTGAGCACAACTAGCCCAGTAAAGAATATCATGAATGAAGATAATTAAATTATCAATAGCTTTCATCAATAATAAATCAGAGATTTAGAACATATGGTAGATGATAAAACTTTTCAACCATAGTTGCAGCGGAATGAGCAATCCATTAGAAGAGTTAAATAGACCATAAGGTCTATTATCTTCTCTATGTTAAAAGTCCACCAATACTGTTTTATCCATGTAAGATAAATCAACAGTTCCTATCCACAATCATATGAATAACTCATAATCATAATTGTGGTTCTAAATTCCTCTTCGCAACCAGGACGAAGATAATTTTCATCACCTATCTTCACCTGAAACATCAAAAATCATGGTTATACCAAATCAGAAATCCTGCTCATAATCATACTAATAAATTCATCTTTGCACTACGACCAAAGATATTCATTAACAATTCATCTTTCCACTACATGCCAAAGACATACAACTGTAGTTTAGAAGAATCAAGTAGAGCATGATATCTACTATCTTCTATGAATTAAAAGTGTATAATAAATATTTTATCACTAAAACTCAGCTTAATAAATAATCCACATCATCGAATCACCCCTGCACTACGACCAAGGATATTCGCTAATATCACATCCATGAATTTATATTTCATCGCTGAGACTCAGCTCGATAATCAATCCATATCACTGAATTATCCATGCCTTACGGCTAAGGATATTCGTTAATATCACGACAACGAATTATCCATGCACTACGGTTAAAGATAATCATGTTTTCATCAACGGTCATGATCATGCCATAAAACAATTCATCTTTGCACCCTTGGCCGAAGAGAATCCATAGCCATAATCATACCAAAAACTGTCCATCAATGCACTACGGGCCAATGAGGACTTTTTCCACATCATTTGTAACATTACGGTCATGATTATACCGAATAATCCCTGGTCATAATCATACCAAGTCCATCTATGCACTACGGCCAAAGATGACTTTCAACGTAATATAAGCATGAGGATGATGACAATGATATAAGAATTAATCAAATGAGATAAAGGATAAATATTAAACATTTATAATACAATTTATCCATCGTTTAATAATAACCAAATGTTATCAATCACTTAATAATCTTATAATCTAATATCATTAATATTATAACAATATTTTAATCATTTCTTAAACTTATAAACAATTTATTTTAATTGTTTACACTTTATCAAATAATGCATTTAATCATTCAAAAATGCCATACTCATAAGATTTCATAATCAATGATCAAATCCCTCATCAAAAATCTGCATATACCCTATATAGGATTCTCAAGCCGTAAAATCCTATTTTCCAATTTTATTACTTCACATAACATATTTAATTCATTTACTCATAACTAGTTCATTTTCATGAAAAATACCAAATCAGTCCCAAAAATATTTGTTTTCTGGGATTTAACAGAATATAGTCCCATCTTGAACATATATTTTTCTCAAAATTTTTAAAATTCATTTACTATTTTTCATATGGCTAAAACTGCCGAATATTTAGACATTTATCATAAATTGTACTTTTGTCCAAAAATTCTGAAATTTACAGGGTATACTCCTGCTATATACATGTACTCCCAATAAAAATTTCACCGATTTTGGAGTTAACCACAAAGCTTTATAAGGGTTTACTTTTAAAATAGTCTTTTCCCATAAAATCCATAACTCTTAATCTATACATTCAAAAATCGCCATTTTTGGACACAATCTAGAAAACTCATCAAATTATCATTTCAAATATTTCCAGAATTTTTAAGGGTAAGAAAAATTACAAAACTGCACCTAGCAGAAACCCCTTTTTAATGAAAATACTATTCGTATGAATACGAAGGATCATTTACAATGCATGCGGTAATCCACATAGACATGTTATTTCAACAGAATAATAAAGAATGGAACCAGGTCATGCATAAACGCACAGACAAGATATTCCAATAGAATAATAAATAATGAAATAACAGAAGAATTCACCAGGCATTCGATAGACCGCACAGACATGTTATTCTAACAGAATAATAAATAATGGAACCAGGTCATGCGTAAAGCATAGACATGATGTTCCAACAGAATAATAAAGAATGGAATAACAGAAGAATTTCACCATGTATAGGGTACCCCGCGTATATAGGTTATTCCAACAGAATAATAAATAATGGAATAACAGAAGTTCTCTTCATGAATACAAAAGAAATAACACCCCTTACATTAATACGGATTGAATACTGCAGTAGTGTAGTAACAGAATAGTCTTCTTCTTTCTCTCTTATTCTCTCTATAGCTTGAATGAATTCTTGAAAATTAATGAAGAACTAGGCCTCTATTTATAGAAGATTTCTAGCTTAGCACTTGCAATGTGAAAAGGCAAGCGGCTTGACGACTGATGATGTGAAAAGAAAAGTGGTTTGACGCCTGTAATGTGAAACACCAAGTGGTTTGACGTCTGTAATGTGAAACGAGAATTGGTTCGACGCCTGTAATGTGAAACGACAATTGGTTCGACGCCTGTAATGTGTAACGACAATTGGTTTGACGTCTAGTAAAGGTAATTACTATTGGTGAAAGAGACTCTTAGATGATGATATATGGGCCTCCATAGAATAACCAAATTTACCACAAAAGACTCATAATAGACTCTTTATATACATCAAGGATTGAATAAATATTATCACAAATCATTTTATTTTTAATCAACACATATTTAATCTTTCAATAATTATTAATCATTAATATTATAACTTGTCGTCTCAATTATTGATTTAATAATATAACATATTATCTGAGATGATAATCGTGACAATAATTGAATCAATAATATAAGAGATATGATGCGAAGAATTCTTGCAGCAATAATTGAGTATAACCGAGTGACTTCTCACGTAAGCATCAATAATCAATACTGTAGTACTATTATCTGACCACGCCAGACATTCTTTACTTTTACTACCGAGTAGTTCAACAGTTTTAACGGTAAAACTTCCGCCGTTATTTTCATAAAAATATTTTTGTCATTTTCTCAATCGGACAATAATTCTGTTATGGGGTCCACCAATGATTGTACCGTCGTAAGAATATTCTCCGACAAAAAGAATATTCCTCGACCAATCGAATATTCCCCGACAAAATGAATATTTTATATCAACTTGCTTACTTTGTGAAAAAAAAATTTCAAATATTACCCTGAACTTTAAACTTTTATCAATTTAACTATTTACCAAAATAAAAAAATTTGAATACTTTTATTTCATAAAATTCGGGGTCTCATAATCACCGCTCCTTATGAAATTTCGCCCTCAAAATTTACGTACGTACCTGATATTCGAAGAGATGAGAATACCTTTCTTTGTTTTCAGATTGTAACTTCCAGGTAATTTCCTCTATATCATGATTTTTCCATTGCTCATCTCCTGTATTTCAGATATCATTCTGGAATATATCTTTAAAACAAAGGTTATTGACATATCACAATTTGTCAACTTATCAAGTAAACAATTTCAGTTTACTTAAGTCACACACTAGCGAAGTATATAACTCGTCTCTCCCCTCCTAGTTCTACACTATTATTTCTGCCTGCGACCATATCCCTATGCTCTGATACCAAATGTGATGCCCCCCAAAATTAGGTATACATCACCCATTCTGAGTCGCCAAGTACATGGTACAAAATTCAAATACAACTTCATTTATACAACTATTGAACTATCATATAGAATACGACCACAGTTAACTGTGAGTTTTAATACAAATGTATGTAACTCTCATGGTGCCTCGACCACAACCTTATAATGGTACTTTACATAAAAATATAGTCAAAAACTGTTTTAAAAATTAAAATCTTTGGGAAGTGCTCAAGGAAACCTTCGTACATTGGAGGCCATACGTCTAGGTTATAATAGATATCATATGGCCACAGAATTATCCTTGGTTGACCCAATAGACCCCAAAGAAAAATGAGAAGATTACTATTATCTTTTTCCTAATGGTGAGTCTTCTCTTGACATATAAATATCTCCGTTGTTTCCAAGTGAGAATTATGTTTCAAATAAACTCCAAGATCATACAGATAGTGCTTGTAGATATATTCAGCTAGTGGATGTGCACAACCATGTCTTATGAGAACACGAGGTTGTATGTCATTAGACATCTTGTATGATAGTGGCGAAACACCCTTCCAAAGTTGGGTTTACCTCACCCTATTTGATTTACCAAATATAACTACTAAATGTTGTTTAGAATACAACACACTTTTCTATACTGTTTAGGGAGGACCTCCATAGCTAGAGACCACTGTTCTATTCCCTTGTTATCCCCACTCGACCCGACAACACTCTTACGGCAACACTCTTATTACCTGAAAGGAATTGTGAAACAGAAAGGGTGAGCACAACTAGCCCAGTAAAGAATATCATGAATAAAGATAATTAAATTATCAATAGCTTTCATCAATAATAAATCAGAGATTTAGAACATATGGTAGATGATAAAACTTTTCAACCATAGTTGCAATGAACGAAGCAATCCATTAGAAGAGTCAAATAGACCATAAGGTCTATTATCTTCTCTATGTTAAAAGTCCACCAATCTTTGTTTTATCCATGTAAAATAAATCAACAGTTCACATCACAATCATATGAATAACTCATAATCATAATTGTGGTTCTAAATTCCTCTTCGCAACTTACTCGGCGAAGATAATTTTCATCACCTATCTTCACCTGAAACATCAAAAATCATGGTTATACCAAATCAGAATTCCTGCTCATAATCATACTAATAAATTCATCTTTGCACTATGACCAAAGATATTCATTAACAATTCATCTTTGGACTAAATGGCAAAGACATACAACTGTATTTTAGAAAATTCAAGTAGAGCATGATATCTACTATCTTCTACGAATTAAAAGTGTATAATAAATATTTTATCACTGAGACTCAGATTAATAAATAATCCACATCACCGAATCACCCCTGCACTACGACCAAAGATATTCGTTAATATCACATCCATGAATTTATATTTCATCGCTGAGACTCAGCTCGATAATCAATCCATATCACTGAATTATCCATTCCTTACGGCTAAGGATATTCGTTAATATCACGACCACGAATTATCCATGCACTACGGCTAAAGATAATCGTGTTTTCATCAATGGTCATGATCATGCCAAAAAATAATTCATCTTTGCACCCTTGGCCGAAGAGAATCCATAGCCATAATCATACCAAAAACTGTCCATCAATGCACTACGGGCCAATGAAGACTTTTTCCACATCATTTGTAACATTACGGTCATGATTATACCGAATAATCCCTGGTCATATTCATACCAAGTCCATCTATGCACTACGGCCAAAGATAACTCTCAACATAATATAAGCATGAGGATGATATAAGAATTAATCAAATGAGATAAAGGATAAATTTTAAACATTTATAATACAATTTATCCAGCGTTCAATAATAACCAAATGTTATCAATCACTTAATAATCTCATAATCTAATATCATTAATATTATAACAATATTTTAATCATTTCTTAAACTTATAAATAATTTATTTCAATTATTTACACTTTATCAAATAATGCATTTAATCATTCAAAAATGCCATACTCATAAGATTTCATAATCAATGATCAAATCCTCATCAAAATCAGATATACCCTATATAGGATTCTCAAGCCATAAAATCCTATTTTCTAATTTTATTAGTTCACATAACATATTTAATTCATTTACTCATAACTAGTTCATTTTCATAAAAAATACCAAATCAGTCCCAAAAATATTTCTTTTCTGGGATTTAGCAGAATATAGTCTCATCTTGAACATATATTTTTCTCAAAATTTTTAAAATTCATTTACTATATTCCATATGGCTAAAACTGCCGAATATTTAGATATTTATCATAAATTGTACTTTTGTCCAAAAATTCAGAAATTTACAGGGTATACTCCTGTTATATACATGTACTCCCAATAAAATTTTTATCAATTTTAGAGTTAACCACAAGGCGCTATAAGGGTTTACTTTTAAAATAGTCTTTTCCCATAAAATCCATAACTCTTAATCTATACATTCAAAAATCGCCATTTTTGGACACAATCTAGAAAACTCATCAAATTATCATTTCAAATATTTCCAGAATTTTTAAGGGTAAGAAAAATTATAAAACTGCCCCTGGCAGAAACCCCTTTTTAATGAAAATACTATTCGTATGAATACGAAGGATCATTTACAATGCATGCGGTAATCCACATAGACATGTTATTTCAACGAATAATAAAGAATGGAACCGGTCATGCGTAAAACGCATGCAGACGTGATATTCCAAATGAATAATAAATAATGAAATAACGAAGAATTCACCAGCATTCGATGAGATACCTGCAGATATATTATTCCAACAGAATATAAAATAATGGAACCAGGTCATGCGTAAAGCATAGACATGATGTTCCAACAGAATAATAAAGAATGGAATAACAGAAGAATTTTACCATGTATAGGGTAGCAGCGTGTCTGAGTTATTCCAATGAAATAATAAATAATGGAATAACAGAAGTTCTCTTCATGAATATAAAAGAAATAACACCCTTTACATTAGTAGGAGATTTAATACTGCAGTAGTGTAGTAACAAAATACTCTTCTTCTTTCTCTCTTATTCTCTCTATACTTTCTCTCTTTATAGCTTGAATGAATTCGTGAAAAATAATGAAGAACTAGGCCTCTATTTATAGAAGATTTCTAGCTTAGCACTTGCAATGTGAAAAGGAAAGCGACTTGACGACTGGTGATATGAAAAGAAAAGTGGTTTGACGCTTGAAATGTGAAACACCAAGTGGTTTGATTCCTGTAATGTGAAACGACAATTGGTTTGACGCCTGTAATGTGAAACGACAATTGGTTCGACGCTTGTAATTTGAAACGATAAGTGGTTTGACGTCTGGTAAAGGTAATTACTATTAGTGAAAGAGACTCTTAGATGATGACATATGGTCCCCCATAGAATAACCAAATTTACCAGAAACGTCTGATAATAGACTCTTTATATACATCAAGGATTGAATAAATATTACCACAAATCATTTTATTTTTAATCAACACATATTTAATCTTTGAATAATTATTAATCATTAATATTATAACTTGTCGTCTCAATTATTTATTTAATAATATAACATATTATACAGATGATACTGTGATAATAATTGAATCAATAATATAAGAGATATGATGCAGTAATTACTGTAGCAATAATTGAGTATAAGTGAATGACTTCTCACGTAAGCATCAATAATCAATACTATGTGCTACTATGCAACCACGCGTATTACTGTACTTTTACTATCGAGTAGTTTAATAGTTTTAACGGTAAAACTTCCGCCGTTATTTTCATAAAAATATTTTTGTCATTTTCTCAATCCGATAATAATTTTGTTGTGAGGTCCACCAATGATTGTACCGTCGTACGGATATTCCCTGACAAAAAGAATATTCCTTGACCAATCGAATATTCCCCGACAAAACGAATATTTTATATCAACTTGCTTACTTTGCAAAAAAAAAAATAAAAATTCACATATTACCTTTAACTTTAAACTTTTATCAATTTAACTATTTACCAAAATAAAAAAATTGAATACTTTTATTTCATAAAATCCGGGGTCTCACAATCACCCCTCCTTATGAAATTTTGCCTCTCGAAATTTACATACGTACTCGATATTCAAGAGATGAGAATACCTTGCTTTGTTTTTTTAGATTGTACCTTCCGTTAATTTCCTCTATATCATGATTTTTTCATTGCTCATCTCCTCGTATTTTATATCATTCTAGAATATATCTTCAAAACAAAGGTTAATTGACATATCATAATTTGTCAACTTATCAAGTAAACAATTTCAAATTAGGTAAGTCACACACTAGCGAAGTATATAACTCGTCTCTCCCTCCTAGTTCTAGACTCTTATTTACGCCAAAGACTATATCCCTAAGCTCGATACCAAATGTGGCGCCCCACAATTAGGTATACATCACCCATTCGAGTCGCCGGATACATGGTACAAAATTTAAATACAACTTCATTTATACAACTGTTGAACTGTCGTATAGAATACGACCACATTTAACTGTGAGTTTTAATACAAATGTATGTAACTCTCATGGTGCCTCGACCACCACCTTATAATGGTACTTTACATAAAAGTATAGTCAAAAACTGTTTTAGAAATTAAAATCTTTGGGAAGTGCTCAAGGAAACCTTCGTACATTGGAGGCCATGTGTCTAGGTTATAATAGATATCATATGGCCACAGAATTATCCTTGGTTGACCCAATAGACCCCATAGAAAAATGAGAAGATTACTATCATCTTTTTCCTAATGGTGAGTCTTCTCTTGACATATAAATATCTCCGTTGTCTCCAAGTGAAAATTATGTTTCAAATTAACTCCAAGGTCATACAGGTAGTGCTCGTAGATATATTCAGCTAGTGGATGTGCACAACCATGTCTTATGAGAACACGAGGTTGTATGTCATTAGACATCTTGTATGATAGTGGCAAAACACCCTTCCAAAGTTGGGTTCACCTCACCCTATTTGATTTACCAAATATAACTACTAAATGTTGTATAGAATACAACACACTTTTTTTATACTTTTTAGGGAGGATCTCCACAGCTAGAGACCACTGTTCTATTCCCCTGTTATCCCCACTCGACCCGGCAACACTCTTACGGCAACACTCTTATTACTTGAAAGGAATTGTGAAACAGAAAGGGTGAGCACAACTAGCCCAGTAAAGAATATCACGAATAAAGATAATTAAATTATCAATAGCTTTCATCAATAATAAATCAGAGATTTAGAACATATGGTAGATGATAAAACTTTTCAACCATAGTTGCAGCGAAACGAGCAATCCATTAGAAGAGTCAAATAGACCATAAGGTCTATTATCTTCTCTATGTTAAAAGTCCACCAATCTTGCTTTATCCATGTAAAATAAATCAGCAGTTCTCGTCCACAATCATATGAATAACTCATAATCATAATTGTGGTTCTAAATTCCTCTTCGCAACTGGAGATGAAGATAATTTTCATCACCTATCTTCACCGAAATATCAAAAATCATGGTTATACCAAATCGAAATTCCTGCTTCATAATCTTACTAATAAATTCATCTTTTGCACTTCTGACAAAGATATTCATTAACAATTCATCTTTGCACTACATGCCAAAGATATACAACTGTATTTTAGAAGAGTCAAGTAGAGCATGATATCTACTATCTTCTACGAATTAAAAGTGTATAATAAATATTTTATCGCGGAGACTAAGTTTAATAAATAATCCACATCATCGAATCACCCCTGCACTACGGCTAATGATATTCGTTAATATCACATCCATGAATTTATATTTCATCGCTGAGACTCAGCTCGATAATCAATCCATATCATTGAATTATCCATGCCTTACGGCTAAGGATATTCGTTAATATCACGACCACAAATTATCCATGCACTACAGCTAAAGGTAATCGTGTTTTCATCAACGGTCATGATCATGCCATAAAACAATTCATCTTTGCACCCTTGGCCGAAGAAAATCCATAGGCATAATCATACCAAAAACTGTCCATCTATGCACTACGGCCAAATATGACTTTCAACATAATATAAGCATGAGGATGATGCCAATGATAAAAGAATTAATCAAATGAGATAAAGGATAAATATTAAACATTTATAATACAATTTATCCAGTGTTCAATAATAACCAAATGTTATCAATCACTTAATAATCTCATAATCTAATATCATTAATATTATAACAATATTTTAATCATTTCTTAAACTTATAAACAATTTATTTCAATTGTTTACACTTTATCAAATAATGCATTTAATCATTCAAAAATGCCATACTCATAAGATTTCATAATCAATGATCAAATCCTCATCAAAAATCAGATATACCCTATATAGGATTCTCAAGCCATAAAATCCTATTTTCCAATTTTATTACTTCACATAACATATTTAATTCATTTACTCATAACTAGTTCATTTTCATGAAAATACCAAATCAGGTCCCAAAATATTTGTTTTCCGGGATTTAATGAATATAGTCCCATCTTGAACATATATTTTTCTCAAAATTTTTAAAATTCATTTACTATTTTTCATATGGCTAAAATCTCGAATATTTAGACATTTATCATAAATTGTACTTTTGTCCAAAAATTCTGGAATTTACAGGGTATACTCCTGTTATATACATGTACTCCCAATAAAATTTTTACCGATTTTGGAGTTAACCACAAAGCTTTATAAGGGTTTACTTTTAAAATAGTCTTTTCCCATAAAATCCATAACTCTTAATCTATACATTCAAAAATCGCCATTTTGGACACAATCTAGAAAACTCATCAAATTATCATTTCAAATATTTCCAGAATTTTTAAGGGTAAGAAAATTAAAAGCCCGCCTGGCGAAACCCCTTTTTAATGAAAATACTATTATTCGCGTATGAATCGAAGGATCATTTACAATGCATGCGGTAATCCACATGTACATGTTATTTCAGCGAATAATAAAGAATGGAACCGTGTCATGCGTAAACGCACGTATAAGATATTCCAACGAAATAATAAATAATGAAATAACGTAAAGAATTCACGGGCATTCGATGAGGCAAGCATGACATATTATTCTAACAGAATAATAAATAATGGAACCAGGTCATGCGTAAAGCATAGACATGATGTTCCAACAGAATAATAAAGAATGGAATAACAGAAGAATTTTACCATGTATAGGGTAGCTTGGCATATATCTGAGTTATTCAGCGAATAATAAATAATGGAATAACAGAAGTTCTCTTCATGAATATAAAAGAAATAACACCCTTTACATTAGTAGGATATTTAATACTGCAGTAGTGTAGTAACAAAATACTCTTCTTCTTTCTCTCTTATTCTCTCTATACTTTCTCTCTTTATAGCTTGAATGAATTCGTGAAAAATAATGAAGAACTAGGCCTCTATTTATAGAAGATTTCTAGCTTAGCACTTGCAATGTGAAAAGGCAAGCGACTTGACGACTGGTGATATGAAAAGAAAAGTGGTTTGACGCCTGTAATGTGAAACACCAAGTGGTTTGATTCCTGTAATGTGAAACGACAATTGGTTTGACGCCTGTAATGTGAAACGACAATTGGTTCGACGCTTGTAATTTGAAACGACAAGTGGTTTGACGTCTGGTAAAGGTAATTACTATTAGTGAAAGAGACTCTTAGATGATGACATATGGGCCCCCATAGAATAACCAAATTTACCACAAACGTCTCATAATAGACTCTTTATATACATCAAGGATTGAATAAATATTACCACAAATCATTTTATTTTTAATCAACACATATTTAATCTTTCAATAATTATTAATCATTAATATTATAACTTGTCGTCTCAATTATTTATTTAATAATATAACATATTATACAGATGATACTGTGATAATAATTGAATCAATAATATAAGAGATATGATGCAGTAATTACTGTAGCAATAATTGAGTATAACTGAATGACTTCTCACGTAAGCATCAATAATCAATACTGTGTGCTACTATGCAACCACGC
Source organism: Panax ginseng (assembly GCA_020205605.1). Taxonomy (NCBI): domain Eukaryota; kingdom Viridiplantae; phylum Streptophyta; class Magnoliopsida; order Apiales; family Araliaceae; genus Panax; species Panax ginseng. The sequence continues at coordinate 95,456,305 of CM035136.1, read as the reverse complement.
CTATTACTGTACTTTTACTACCGAGTAGTTCAACAGTTTTAACGGTAAAACTTCCGCCGTTATTTTCATAAAAATATTTTTGTCATTTTCTCAATCCGACAATAATTCCGTTGTGGGGTCCACCAATGATTGCACCATCGTACGGATATTCCCCGACAAAATGAATATTTTATATCAACTTGCTTACTTTGCAAAAAAAAAAAAAAATTCACATATTACCCTTAACTTTAAACTTTTATCAATTTAACTATTTACCAAAATAAAAAAATTGAATACTTTTATTTCATAAAATTCGGAGTCTCACACACAAGGCTTCCAATTTTTACTGTGTCCCACTCTAGGTACATACTTATATTTATATAATACCCATTACAGAAGCTTAGTTGCATTTTGTTTTTGGCAACATGAGATCTATTGTTCCTTCTGATTGGGAGGAGAACATAAACCTCATGAACATCTTGTTTGTTAACCTCTCCTCTGTCCCTATCTATGGCGTAACAAACATATACGACGTCAATCACATTATCCAGCACATGCACAAAGTAACCGAGCACCACCATCAGCAGTACCCATGTCATAACAACTACATAGTAAGAGTCAACCACAAGACCACTGTCGCCTTTCAATATAGCACAAATCTGCATGTCCAGAAAAACCAAACTTTTATGAATATCCAAACAGGTATAAGAATGCAATATTATAGCTGGTTTATTGCAAAGCCTCTACTTCGATATCCTCACGACCTTCAAAAACTTAGAAAAATATGTAAATTATTGTATAACAATCTCTAAATTAATGATTCAGAAGTATATGGCATTTTAGAATACTACCAAGTCCATGAATGTTATAATATTTTAGAATACATTTAGTTACTATTAGAGAAGGAAATATTTTTTCGCAATAAATCAATTGTGAGTGATATAGTATGTCTTGTGAAGGATTTGTCCTTCAATAGAGGCCATTTTTGGTGTAGTGTGAAGATAACATTGATGTAATTTTTAGGATAACAATGGTGGACAAGCAGTCGGTATTTACAATTCGCACGAGGAAGATAACATTGTGTATTGATAACATTGTGTATTGATTTTGGCACTAAGTGCCTTTGGTGACCTATTTGCTTCATTTTTTCTGACTTACTATTATTTTTAAATATGTGCAAGAAGACTGCTTCTACGACCTACCTTACAATAATGGGTAACAAATTTCCGTGCTACGTTTACGGAAGACAAGGGACGAAATTATGAAGTGTACTCTCTCTATATACGTAGATATATACTTTGATTGAAGAAATGTGGTAGTTTTAGATGGTTAATTGTAAAGATAATGAATGATTATGTAGTGGATGATTTTATTAAGTTAATAATATTTTTGTTTTTTGTATTTTTGCCATTATTTGCTATGGGGACATTGAGCCAACCAGATATGTAACATTCCAGAATTTTAAAGTGTAATATTAAATATTTATTGATTTATATAAGTATTTAATGGATTATGTTTATTGTTGAATAAATAATTGTTCAATTTGAGTTGATGTGATTTAGTTAATTATTTGTTGAATAAATAATTAAAGATTAAATATTAAATATTTATTTGCAGTATTAAATATTTATTGAATTATATACGTATTTAATGGCAATTTGAGTTGATGTGGTGTAGTTAATTATTTGTTGAATAAATAATTAAGGAGCTAAGAAAATTAATTGTTATGAGATTATATACCAATTTAATTTAATAAGTAAGCTAGAGAGCTTATAGTGATTTAAATAAATTATAATATTTTAAATGGGAAATGGTAGTTTAAAATATTAGTTGGTCGAATAAAATTATAATGATAAAGAAATTATAGATTTGTGATAATAATTTATGTGTTAAAGTAATTTAAAGTTGCTACTTCTACACTTTCATAGAGCTAGATTGCCTATTATTGAGTAAGTCATTGTATCTAGTTATTCATGACGATACAAGTTCTCTAATCTATTATCTTGTTAATTCAATTGCTATTTTCAATTCGATTACAATATAATGATGTAATTTATTTGGAGCAAGTTATTCTTGTATTTAACTTCTGGTTTAGCATGCATAACTATATATGCTATGTATGTTTATTATTCAATTCTAATTAACCTTGGCTTAGTGTTGTTCAACCAAGGTATGCTATAGTTATTCAAATTGTATGCTATTAGATTATTCCTAATGCATGATTTTAGTTATTATGATTGATTCAATCACGATTATTCTATAGTATAGTGTTATTGGTTATATTCAACTACTCCTTAGTTGATGTTCGTTAAATTCCAAATTTCCTTGAAAGCTTATCCAAACCAAACTTCCTTTGGTGCGGACTTGTACTCTAAATACTGAGATGAACAACTCTTTTAATAGAGGTTTACGCATAGTGTTGAAATGGTTGTGCACAATACATTGTATACGAAGGGTTGATCCCCCAAGTGCGTGGAGTCCTTATAGTCTTATGATGAATTAAAGTTAAAGTTGAAAGATTACTTATAATCTGTGGACATGATTCGTGGTCATTAGACCCTCGGTGAATGTTATAATTTTTAGAAAGTTAATAGAATATATTGTTCAGTTCTATTGAGCCTAATATTGGCAATTGATGTAAAAGTTTAAAGATTTATTTATTGTTATTTCAAGTGGGCCTTGTTTGCTCACTCTTGCTCGTAAAATTTCTTACGACTAAAGTTGAAGCGGGTGACGACTCTAGCACGATGAAGGGAAAATGAAAGATGAATAAATACTGAAGACTTGTAATAGTTTTGATAGTTTACTTTCAGACTTTGGTTTAAGGATTGAAATGAAGTTTATTTAAATTTCCGCATTTGAATGATTGTTGTTAAAAGTTAGATAACTTGGGAGATTTTTATTTAAGTTTAATCCTGTATGGGCAGGTTTTTTTATTATTCAATTTTATTATAATTGGGTAGTTATAAATGAATGTTTTGATTAAGTGAACACCAAATCTTGAGGAAATGAAGTACCAGGATTTAGGGGTGTCACAAGGTACACAAAAAGAATGTCAAATTTTGATTTGGCAACAATATAATTCGTTACCAAAGCATGGAACAAGTTTTAATATAGCAACAATTTTTTATACATTTAACAACAAATTTTCATTGCCAATGGCATTACAAATATAATATTTGGCAACAAAAAATTAACCTAATAACAACGAAGAAGATATTGTTGCTAATATCAAAATAAAAGGCAACATTTTTTATCGTTGCAAATCATATCAATTTTCATTACACATATAAAGAATTGAAAAAATATAATGTCGTTGCTATTGAAAAATAACCAGCAACAAACATTTTCGTTGCTGATTCAGCATAATGTTGTGGCCAAATAATATAATCAACAACGAAAATCGTTGTTAAAAAGTTTACATTCCGCAACAAAAGCAAGCTTAGGCAACAATTTTCATAGTTAACTACAACTAAAAATGTCGTTGCAAAATGGTGTCAATTGCAACGAAAATGCATGGTCGTTGCAAAAAAAAAAGAGTTCATTTCATTGCCAATTAGCAGGTTTTTGCAACGAAATGGGATTTTTAGCAACAAAATTTTAATTATTCTGTAACAATACATTTTGTTGCTAAAGGATCGATGTTCTGTACGAAAGTAAAATTTCGTTGCAAAATGTATTACTTTTGGCAACGAAAAAAAAACGTTCATTGCGAAACAATTAGCAATGCTCATTGCGCAATGAAAGACGCAACAACAGTAAAGTCATTGCCAAAACCCTTTAGCAACGAAATTTGGCACCTTTAGCAACGAAAATCGGTTGTTGCTGAAGCCCCATTTTTTTGTAGTGATTTAAAAGATTTTTCATCACTTTTATCGTTGAGACTCAGTTTAATAAATAAACCACATCATCCCTGCACTGCGACCAAGGATATTCATTAGTATCACAACCACAAATTATCCATGCACTACGGGCCAAGGATATTCGTGTATTCATCAATGGTCATGATCATGCCAACAACTTTCCATCAATGCACTATGGCCAATGAGGATTTTTACCACATCATTTGTAACATTACGGTCATGATTATACCGAATAATCCCTAGTCATAATCATACCAAGTCCATCTATGCACTACATGCCACATATGACTTTCAACATATTATAAACATGAGGATAATGACAATAATATAAGAATTTAATAAAATAAGTTCAAGGATAAAATTTTAAAGATTTATAACTTAATTTATCCAGAAATCAATAACGTCCAAATTGTAAACATGATACTGTTTTGTGGAGAAAAATTCAAGAATGCTCAGAAGAATATTTTCATGAAAAGATACTGGATGAAGCGCAAATATCAAGGATATTCCACTAATTTCATGGAGTATAGAAGCCAAAGATTTAACCAACTGAGTATAATAGAATATATGAAACTGCAAATGGATTTTCGCCCGCCATGCGGTAATCCACGTAGACAGATCATTTCCACAATTTAATAAGGAATGAATACAAAGGATCATTCACCATGCATGCGATAGACCGCACAGATAGGTTATTCCAACAGAATAATAAAGAATGGAATAACAACCCTTACGAGTATTGAAAGAAAATAACTCTCTTCATGAATACGAAAGAATAATACCCCTTACCTTAAAATGAAGAGTATTATTAAAATTGGTAGGGCGGAGATATACTGAAGAAAACTTGCACTATTTTCTACGCTCAAAGCTTTCTTAAACTCTAAAGAAATACGCTCAAGATTATAGAAGAAGAATTCTCTGAATTTCTGGTGTGATTTTCAATTCTAACTAAGCATCCTATTTATATGAGAATGGAAAGGATACTTTGTTTCACTATGCAATAAAATATAAAATATTATATTTATAATCAAATAAAACAAAATTTTATAAAAAGTATTCTGTTTTATATAAAAAGTTTTTACTATGCAAACACTATCGCAGAGCCTTATGCAAAATAAAATATAGTATATTCTATTTATAATCAAATAAAACAAAACTTTATAAAAAGTATTATGTTTTATATAAAAAGTTATAACTATGTAAATACTATGCATAATAAAATATAATATATTCTATTTATAATCAAATAAAACAAAACTTTATAAAAAGTATTCTGTTTTATTACATTTATGACCAAACCTCTCCTTGACAGAACTTCTACACATCGTCACTATTGCAAATAATAATATTAATAACTTTGTCGTCTCAATTATTGATTTAATAATATATAAAATATTGACAATAATTAAATCAAATAACGTGAGATACTATCAAAGAATTCTCGTAGCAATAATTGAACAAAACTGAGTGACTTCTCACGTAAGTATCAATAATAAATACCGTGTGCTACTATGCAACCACGCGTATTACTTTACTTTTAACACCGGGTGTTTCAACAGTTAACGGTAAAACTTCCGCCGTTATTTTCATAAAATATTTTTGTCGTTTTCTCAATCCGACAATAATTCCGTTGTGGGGTCCACCAATGATTGTGCCGTTGTATGAATATTCCCTGTTAAAACGAATATTCCCCGACCAATCAAATATTATATAACAACTTGCGTACTTTGCATAAATATTACCAACAACTATAACATTATATCAAATTCATTCCATAATATTCAAAAATGATATTTATAGTAAAATCATCTTTATTCATAAAAGTTGGGGTCTTACAACCTCCCCTTCTTATGAAATTTCGCCCTCGAAATTAGGGTACGTACCTGGTATGTCGAAGAGATAAGGATACCTTGATTTCATTTTAGATTCTAACTCCCATGTCATTTCCTCAACATCGTGGTTCCTCCACAAAACTTTGACTTGAGGTATAACCTTGGAGCGTAGAACATGTTCCTTCTTATCCAAGATTTTAATAGGAACCTCTTCATACGTTAAATATTCAGCTATTTCGTCTGGTTCTAACTCAATAATGTGGTTCGGGTCTTCCACATATTTACGTAACATGGATATGTGAAAAACGTTATGAACACGAGACATACTTGGTGGTAAAGCGAGTCTATAGGCCACAGTTCCTACTCGATCGAGGATTAAAAATGGGCCAATGCATCAAGGATTGAGATTTCCGCTCTTTCCAAATCTTGTAACTTCTTTCCATGGAGTAACACGTAACAACACATGATCTCCAATATCGAATTCTACGTCCTTTTGATGAAGATCAGCATAACTCTTTTGTCAATCTTATGAGGTTTTTATACGTTGTTGGATCATTTGAATCTTTGTCGTAGTCATACGTGTGATAACCCGAGAATTTGGACAATTTATTAAAATCTTAAATGATTGATTTAAGGTCAAATATTAGACCTAGACAGAAAATAAGTGTATGCATTTGATGTTATTAGGATGAAATTTTGAGGATTTCAAAATTTCGTGAAGGCTTATAGGTGAATTATTCAGGATTAAGTGTTTATGTGATTAAGTTCTGTGAATATGGTTATGTTCTGTGTTCAGAATGTGGTTAAGGGTCAAGGGTTGACCAGATAAATTATATCTGTAACAAACCCTAATCGTATATTAAGAACGACAATGTTCAGTTAGAAAACCCTAACGTCTGATAAGAAACCCTAGAAATCGGTTCTGGAAACCCTAGTTTTAGTTCCGGGAATCCGAAACCCTAATTCGGTGCATGAAACCCTAAATCGGGAACTTAATGGCATAAGTGTAAATAATTAAAAGATTAATTAGGGTTAATCTTAACAAATTGATTACAAAACCCTAATTCCAAATTATCAAAATTAAACTTTTTCGTCAGGAACCCTAATGACGGATTTGAAACCCTAAATCGGGAACTTAATGGCATACATGTAAATAACTATAAGAGTAATTAGGGTTAATCTTAACAAATTGATTACAAAACCCTAATTCCAAATTTGAAACCCTAATACTTGATCTGAAAACCCTAGTTTCAGATTCTGATAAATTGAAGCCCTAATCTGGGAAATTAATGGAGAATTATAATGCTTCTCTCGCTAGTATTATAATATTAATTAGGGTAACGCTTAATTAATTAGCAAACCCTAATTTCAAATTATCGAACTTAAACTTTTTCGTCAGGAACCCTAATGACGGATTTGAAACCCTAATTTATAATTAGGAAAAATGAAAGTGTTAATTGAATATTTTACTGTTAATTAGATATATTAATTCTAATTTAAGATTGAGTAATTAGAAAACCCTAATCTAATTACGAATATTTAATTTCTATATTAGAAAATTATTTTCTATTTAAAAACCCTAAATTGTGGGTTGAAAACCCTAATGATCATTTTGACCCTACTTGCGTAATTAGAAATTTTAATTAGGATAAAATAGTCCTAATTAGCAAATAATGATTCATGATTAGGAAATTATGATGTAATTAGGAAGCCCTAATTTTAATTAGAAATCAAAATTTTCTATTTTTAAAATTTAATTAGAAATTTTTTTTGAAATCCAAGTTGCTAAATATTTGAGGTTTAAAACACGAACCCTAAAATGTCCAAACCCTAAACCCTAGATTGCTCAAAACCTAAACCCTAAGGGTTTTATCATTTGGCAAATTCTAGAAATTAAGGAAATGACAAAAATGCCCCTTTTTACCTTTTTATTTATTAAGTAACTTGTGCATCTTGCCTTATCTTTGGTTGTTCACCAACCCTAGCCTAAACCTAGCATAGCATTTGACAAAATCCAGCCAACCAGCCGAAATTGATCAGATCATAAGCAACATTCATGTATCTAAGCAATATATATAAGATTTAGAGAGAGAAAAGTTGCTTGTATTTTTCATTTTCTCCCAACCATTCTCTCTCTCTAAAATTCGGAAGTTATAAAGATATAGAGTGATGAGATGAAGCATGATCGATTCATAGAAAGCCAAGAAATGTAAATCAAAAGCGCGTAAATCAAAATCAAAGCATAAAAGGTAAAGAACCCTAAATTTTTGAAATCTATGATTACGATGTTAAATGTTGTAATTGATTGGTCAAAGTTGTGTAATAGGGTGTCAATTGATGTTCGGGTTGATAAATCATGAACCCATAACATCAAAGTGCACGATTTTAAATTTTAACAAATCTGGAAAATGAGAAAATTTGTGCTGACGATTGAATGTCGAGGCTTTAGATCCATATGTTTTTGATGATTTGTGTATGTGATGTTATAAATATGTTCTATGCCATGTGGTCTTTCATCTCCAACTTGAATCAGGTTCAGATCTTATGTAGATCGCAAGTTATGAACGGTCAAAGACAGTTGACCGATCATGATTTCTGGAATTCTGGGCAAACCCAGAAACCCAGATCGCCTGACAACGTTTTCTGTGCCTTAGATCTTGCCGTATGCTAGTGTTTAGACTATGTTGTTGATTGAAGGTTGTAGCAGGGTATGTGAACTACAATGTAATGCTATTAGATCACCCAGATATGTACCAGGATCATAGAAATGCATGGTCAAACGACCGTTGACTGTATGACCTGATGAAGATTCTGGGAAAACCCAGATCTTCAAAACCCGGTTCCTGACCCTTACTTTGACCGGATCAAATCTTAACTTATTGTTGTTGTTATATTGATATGTTTATATGTTATGATACCTGGACAACCGAACTACAAGTCAGAACCTATAGATCACCCAAACTAAACCCAGAACCCTAGATATATGGATTTAAAGAAGCTAGCTCGAACTGTTCTTCAAATCTGGAAAACCCAGAATTTGAAGAACATGTCTGACAATGTTTTATGTAACTTAGATCTTGCAGGTTGTTCATGTTTTAGCTATGTAATTTGTTTATATTTGTAGTACTACACTTATACTACAACATCAATACATTATTTAGCCCAGAAACCTTATAATCCGGAATCAAATACTGGTCAAACGTTGTACCTTGTCAACTGACAATGCATTTCGGGCGCTACCAAGAACACCAAGAACACCTATAGCGACGGTTCTGTCGCTATAGGGCCCCTTTAGCGACAGTTTATTATTATTATTTCCAAAAATGAATTAAAATTAGAAAAAAATGGTTTTTAATTATTAAAAATACTAAATAAATTATGAAAAATTATTTTAAAGCTTGAAAAATAGTTTTTAACTATTTTGAGTATATTTTGAAAATATTTAATATTTTTGGAATATAAATGGTATTTATTTATTTTATTATTATAAATTATTTAAAATAGTTTTAATTCATGAAAAATCATGAAAAATAATATTATGGTAAAAGAAAATATTTGAAGTTATTTTTGATGACTTTTAATATTTTGTGATAAATTTTATTAATATTTATTATTAATGGTATTAGTTTATTTAATAAATATATTAAATAAATTAAGGAAAAATAGAATTAATGTTTTAAAAATCATTTAAAAATGATTTAAGTGTTATAAAAATATTTTAAGTTATAAAATATAACTTTTGATATTTTGTCATGAAAATATTAATATTTTAATATTAATATCAATTATCGGATAATGGATTTAAGTGTTTAAAAATCAAATAATTATGATTTTAAGGTATTAAAAATATTTTGAAATATTATAATTACATTATAATATTATGTATGGATTTTCATTAATATTTTATATTAATGATTAAGGAATTGTGTGGTATTTAATTCATTTAAATACGATATTAATGATTAGAAAATCATGATAAATGGTAATAATTATCTGAAAATTATTACGAGCCTAGGAAAAATGTTTTGACTGCTAAGAAAATTATCTGTGATAATTGTTAAGGGTTAGGCAAAGTTTAACTGAACTTAAACTCGAGTATTGTCCGACTAGATCGTCGGGATGATAGAATTAATGTCGGGTTTTAAGTCGATTTGAAATAGTTTGACTTCGATCTTAAGTCTTATGTCTTTGTATAGACTTATAGGGTTATGTGTTATGTGTTTAGGTTATTTTGTGTATTTAAATATAACGATATTATCTTGTGATGATATTATTCTAATATTGGAGATCTATATTATTAATATTAGGTCTTGGGTGGCGTTATAAATTGCGTTACGCGGTAATCAACGGATTCGAGCAAGTTTGTTCTTACTTAACTCTAATAAGAGTGTTTTATTCAAGCTTATGGTTAAATCATTGTTTGATTGCCATGAAAATTGTACTCTGTACATCTTGCATATATAAGTCGTGTATGAAAGACTGATCACCTTCATTACCGGTTTGTCCAGAAATGTTTGTTCATGTTTAACACTTGTTCAGTCAAAAGTTTGTTCCTGCTAGTTCTCAATTATATTGATGAATTATAGCCAGCTTATTATTCATACTCTTCAATCATGATATATCCTTATATTGTTGTATTTAAACTTGTTTGGGCAACTTTCATGCTCACCTTGCTATATCATGATAAAACATTGCGAGATAAGGCAAATGCGTTCGGATCTGAGAAATGATTAAAGCGAAGTTCAAACTTGGGTTATAAAGTCTTGACTAGTTTGTAATAAAGATATCGTGATAAATATTGTTATGTAATAAATAGTTTATAAAATGTGTATGAGTTAAGGTTACTCGACCTTGGGGAATAGTGTGTAATGTAATGTATAAATAATTTATGTTTATATCTTTCGCATTAGTAATAGAAATAGAATGAATAGTGTATTAGGATCCGAGGTGATTTGGGGCGGGATTGAGGGGACCTTCTGATTGGTATCAAAGTCATTTGGTTATGAAGCTTAGGTAGGAATACACGAGACCAATAACCGCAGCGATGATTAGGATAAGATCTAACTCACATAGAGTTAGTTGGTGGAGAAGATTCAAAGATGAATCTCGGTAAGTTGTTAAGATACGAGTTCCCTAACTCGTGGTAATAGTGGTGAATGTAGTGGTGAATAGATAAAGTCTAAAAGACTAAAAGTTCGATGATAGGAGATCGTAAAAATAAAACGATCATAGTCATAGAATTGAATAAATAATATATCGATGAGATCACCCGTGATCTGTTAAGGTTATAATGACCCGAAAAGAATCAATCTGTTGATTGAAAAGTTTAAAAGCATGATTCTTTGTGTGAATGGTACAGATTCGAAAAGGATTATGAATACTGGATTAAATGAAATTACATTATTGTGAATGGGGGTTAAGTATTAGGTGGGGATTTCAATGAGGACTCGTGTCAACAATCGAGTTGTATGATTTCTTGTATGGTGGGGGAATTGTACTTGGTGTAAAAACTACTTAGTTGGTGGCATTGGTAATAATTGAAATGTTGTATCACGCTAGTTGTTATATCTGATATAAATAGGTCATAGGTAGAGAATATAGGATTAAGTACGAGTTCTTAGAACTCATACTTATGTGACATTCTTGACTCATAGTTATATGAAATGTTTATGAGCCCCTCAAATGAATGGGCGCTTGAGGTCCGACTAGGGTAAGTTAAATAAACTCATATAATTGTGGCGGTTATGAACTCATAAGTGTGGTTTTATGAACTGGGTATAGTTGTGTGTGAAATGGAGTGTTAAGGATTATAGGAGCAGATAGATTGTTAAGCATATGATCATTAGTGGAGATTTAGATTTTCCTAAACCCCTAACTTTGATAAACTTCAATTTTTGACATCAAGCTAAATACGCACTCTGTGCCTTTTAAAAAAAAAAAAAATAATTTGTTTTTATTTATCACTTATGTACCATGTGACCTGGTGCAGAGATGATAAAAAAAAAATGATGGAGTTATCAATGCAGAATTATTTGGTGTTGGATGTGATCTAAGGATCGTCGACCCACTACTGATGTATGATGTAGTATAACAAAGTCACAAAATGATGAAATCCTCAACTGATTTTGTTAAATACAATGCGGCATCATGACGTCATTCTCAAAATGTTTTTATTGAAAGAAATTTCCCAAACCAAATTGTTTTGTTGTGGAATCAAATAAGGCCGAGGTAAATTTTATGCGCTTTAAAGGCGGATAAGAGGAACAAAATTATTCCGGCCAGACCAAGATCTTTGCGATCAAGACAGGCATATCGGGCTAATCACCATTTGTGTCCGTAAGTAATGACGGTTTGCGGATGAATTTCCATAAAACCTTTGAAAATGAAAAACTAACGATCTATCGATTCCTCAACCACAGTTTTAAAATTTTTACCCTTGTGAGTGGTGTATTGGGTAGCATGTGTAATATGTGTGAATGGTGTAAGGTGCACGGTGTAAGGTGTAAGGTGAATTTGGGGGCGAAATTCTTAGAAGGAGGTGAATGTGATAACTTGAGAATTTGGACAATTTATTAAAATCTTAAATGATTGATTTAAGGTCAAATATTAGACCTGAAGCAGAAAATAAGTGTATGCATTTGATGTTATTAGGATGAAATTTTGAGGATTTCAAAATTTCGTGAAGGCTTATAGGTGAATTATTCGAGGATTAAGTGTTTATGTGATTAAGTTACGTGAATATGGTTATGTTACGTGTTTCGGAATGTGGTTAAGAGTCGAGGTTGACCAGATAAATTATATCTCATAATAAAAACCCTAATCGTATATTAAAACGACAATGTTCGGTTAGAAAACCCTAACGTCGATAAGAAACCCTAGAAATGGGATTACGAAACCCTAGTTTTAGTTAAAGAATCCAAACCCTAATTGATGCATGAAACCCTAAATCGGGAACTTAATGGCATAAGTGTAAATAATTAAAAAAGATTAATTAGGGTTAATCTTAACAAATTGATTACAAAACCCTAATTCCAAATTATCAAAATTAAACTTTTTCGTCAGAACCCTAATGACGGATTTGAAACCCTAAATCGGAACTTAATGGCATAATGTAAATAACTATAAGAGTAATTAGGGTTAATCTTAACAAATTGATTACAAAACCCTAATTCCAAATTTGAAACCCTAATACTTGATCCGAAAACCTAGTTTGATTACGATAAATTGAAGCCCTAATCTGGGAAATTAATGGAGAATTATAATGCTCTCTTGCTAGTATTATAATATTAATTAGGTAACAACAATTAATTAGCAAACCCTAATTTCAAATTATCGAACTTAAACTTTTTCGTCAGAACCCTAATGAGGGATTTGAAACCCTAATTTATAATTAGGAAAAATGAAAGTGTTAATTGAATATTTTACTGTTAATTAGATATATTAATTCTAATTTAAGATTGAGTAATTAGAAAACCCTAATCTAATTACGAATATTTAATTTACATATTAGAATATTATTTTCTATTTAAAAACCCTAAATTGTGGGTTGAAAACCCTAATGATCATTTTGACCCTACTTGCGTAATTAGGAATTTTAATTAGGATAAAATAGTCCTAATTAGCAAATAATGATTCATGATTAGGAAATTATGATGTAATTAGGAAGCCCTAATTTTAATTAGAAATCAAAATTTTCTATTTTTAAAATTTAATTAGAAATTTTTTTTGAAATCCAAGTTGCTAAATATTTGAGGGTTAAAACCTAAACCCTAAAAATGTCCAAACCCTAAACCCTAGTTTGCTCAAAACCTAAACCCTAAGGGTTTTATCATTTGGCAAATTCTAGAAATTAAGGAAATGACAAAATGCCCTTTTACCTTTTTTATTTATTAAGTAACTTGTGCATCTTGCCTTATCTTTGGTTGTTCACCAACCCTAGCCTAAACCTAGCATAACATTTGACAAAATCCAGCCAACCAGCCGAAATTGATCAGATCATAAGCAACATTCATGTATCTAAGCAATATATATAAGATTTAGAGAGAGAAAAGTTGCTTGTATTTTTCATTTTCTCCCAACCATTCTCTCTCTCTAAAATTCGGAAGTTATAAAGATATAGAGTGATGAGATGAAGCATGATCAGTTCATAGAAAGCCAAGAACAGAAATCAAAAGGCAGAAATCAAAATCAAAGCATAAAAGGTAAAGAACCCTAAATTTTTGAAATCTATGATTCTGATGTTAAATGTTGTAATTGATTGGTCAAAGTTGTGTAATAGGGTGTCAATTGATGTTCTGGGTTGATAAATCATGAACCCATAACATCAAAGTGCACGATTTTAAATTTTTAGCAAATCTGGAAAATGAGAAAATTTGTGCCTGACAGTCGAATGTCAGAGGCTTTAGATCCATATGTTTTTGATGATTTGTGTATGTGATGTTATAAATATGTTCTATGCCATGTGGTCTTTCATCTCCAACTTGAATCAGGTTCAGATCTTATGTAGATCGCAAGTTATGAACAGTCAAAGACAGTTGACCGATCATGATTTCTGGAATTCTGGGCAAACCCAGAAACCCAGATCGCCTGACAACGTTTTCTGTGCCTTAGATCTTGCCGTATGCTAGTGTTTAGACTATGTTGTTGATTGAAGGTTGTAGCAGGGTATGTGAACTACAATGTAATGCTATTAGATCACCCAGATATGTACCAGGATCATAGAAATGCATGGTGTCAAACGATAGTTGATCATATGACTGATGAAGATTCAGGAAAACCGGATCTTCAAAACCCTTGCCTCGACCCTTACTTTGACCGGATCAAATCTTAACTTATTGTTGTTGTTATATTGATATGTTTATATGTTATGATACCTGGACAACCGAACTACAAGTCAGAACCTATAGATCACCCAAACTAAACCCAGAACCCTAGATATATGGATTTAAAGAAGTTAGCTGAATCGTTTCTTCAAATCTGAAAACCCGAATTTGAAGAACAGTCCGTGACAATGTTTTATGTAACTTAGATCTTGCGGGTTGTTCATGTTTTAGCTATGTAATTTGTTTATATTTGTAGTCTTACACTTATACTACAACATCAATACATTATTTAGCCCGAAACCTTATAATCCTAAATCAAATCTTGGTCAAACGTTGTACCATCAAAACCGACAATGCATTTACAAGCAAATCACCAAGAACACCAAGAACACCTATAGCGATTGCCTACAAGCTATAGGGATACTAGCGACAGTTTATTATTATTATTTACGAAAATGAATTAAAATTAGAAAAAATGGTTTTAATTATTAAAAATACTAAATAAATTATGAAAAATTATTTTAAAGCTTGAAAAATAGTTTTTAACTATTTTGAGTATATTTTGAAAATATTTAATATTTTTGGAATATAAATGGTATTTATTTATTTTATTATTATAAATTATTTAAAAATAGTTTTAATTCATGAAAAATCATGAAAAAATAATATTATGGTAAAAGAAAATATTTGAAGTTATTTTTGATGACTTTTAATATTTTGTGATAAATTTTATTAATATTTATTATTAATGGTATTAGTTTATTTAATAAATATATTAAATAAATTAAGGAAAAATAGAATTAATGTTTTAAAAATCATTTAAAAATGATTTAAGTGTTATAAAAATATTTTAAGTTATAAAATATAACTTTTGATATTTTGTCATGAAAATATTAATATTTTAATATTAATATCAATTATCGGATAATGGATTTAAGTGTTTAAAAATCAAATAATTATGATTTTAAGGTATTAAAATATTTTGAAATATTATAATTACATTATAATATTATGTATGGATTTTCATTAATATTTTATATTAATGATTAAGGAATTGTGTGGTATTTAATTCATTTAAATACGATATTAATGATTAGAAAATCATGATAAATGGTAATAATTATCCGAAAATTATTACGAGCTCAGGAAAAATGTTTTGATCATTTAAGAAAATTATCCGTGATAATTGTTAAGGGTTAAACAAAGTTTAACCGAACTTAAACTTCAGTATTGTCCGACTAGATCGTCGGGATGATAGAATTATGTCGTGGTTTTAAGTCGATTTGAAATAGTTTGACACGATGCTAAGTCTTATGTCTTTGTATAGACTTATAGGGTTATGTGTTATGTGTTTAGGTTATTTTGTGTATTTAAATATAACGATTATAATTGTGATGATATTATTCTAATATTGAGATCTATATTATTAATATTAGGTCTTCTGCAAAAAGCGTTATAAATTGCGTTAAGCGGTAATCAAATCGGTTCGAGCAAGTTTGTTCTTACTTAACTCTAATAAGAGTGTTTTATTCAAGCTTATGGTTAAATCATTGCTGATTGCCATGAAAATTGTACTCTGTACATCTTGCATGTATAAGTCAGGTATGAAAGGCTGATCACCTTCATTACCGGTTTGTCCAGAAATGTTTGTTCATGTTTAAAACTTGTTCAGTCAAAAGTTTGTTCCTGCTAGTTCTCAATTATATTGATGAATTATAGCCAGCTTATTATTCATACTCTTCAATCATGATATATCCTTATATTGTTGTATTTAAACTTGCTGGGCAACTTTCATGCTCACCCTTGCTATATCATGATAAAACATTACAGATAAGGCAAATGCGTTCGGATACAGGAAATGATTAAAGCCAAGTTCAGCTTGGGTTATAAAGTGCAGCTAGTTTGTAATAGCGTATCGTGATAAATATTGTTATGTAATAAATAGTTTATAAAATGTGTATGAGTTAAGGTTACTCGACCTTGGGGAATAGTGTGTAATGTAATATATAAATAATTTATGTTTATATCTTTCGCAATTAGTAATAGAAATAGAATGAATATTGTACCGGATCCCAGGTGATTTGGGGCCCGGATTCGGGGACGCTACAATACGTACCAACTCCGGTCCCAACAACATTGCTTCACCCACCTCATCCCAGCATACTGGAGAATGACACTTTCTTCCATACAACGCCTCGAATGGAGCCATGCCAATACTTGCTTGATAACTGTTGTTATAGAAAAACTCCACCAATGGTAAGAACTTGTCCCAACTTTCCTTGAAGTCAAGGACACAGAGTCTTAATAGATCTTCAAGAGTTTGAATAGTCCTCTCCGATTTGCCCGTCTGGCTGCGAGGATGATATACTGAAACTAAATCAGAACTGCGTGCCCATAGCTTTTTGCAAACTAACCCAAAATCTTGAAGTGAATCTTGGGTCTCGATCAAAAACTATTGATACTGGCATACCATGAAATCTTACAATCTCGTTTATATACATACGAGCAAGATGTTCAAGTGTATAAGTTTCTCGTATCGGTAAGAAATGAGCAGACTTGGTCAATCTATCAACAATGACCCAAATTGCATCTATGCCTTGAGAAACGTTAGGAACACCGGTAATGAAATCCATGGTAATGTGCTTCCACTTCCATTCTGGAATTTCAAGTGATTACAATGGACCTTTTAGTACTTGATGCTCCGCCTTGACTTGTTAACAAGATAGACACCTTGAGATAAACTCCGCGATTTCTCTCCTCATATTGCTCAACCAAAATGTATGTCGAAGATCATGATACATTTTGGTGCTCCCAGGATGGATTGCAAATGGTGTGTTGTGCGCCTCCATCATAATTTTATACTTTAAATCAGGGTCGTTAGGAACACAAACTCTGGAGTTGACTCAAAGTATTCCTTCCTCATCGATTCTTGCTTCCGGCATATTACTTTCTTGCACTTTCTTCCTCATACGCATCAGTTCCAGGTCTGTAGCTTGAGCAGCTTTAACTTTATCGATTAAAGTCGGTTCTACTCATATATTCGCCATCATCACGTTGGTCCCTAGAGTCTTTAACTCTATCTCCATCCTTTGCAAGTCATATAAAATGGGCCTTTGCGTTGACAATATCGCACTCGTACCCACATATGATCTTCTACTCAATGCGTCAGCTACTACGTTCGTTTTTTTAGGATGGTATTGAATGGTATGATCATAATCTTTTAATAGTTCAAGCCAATGTCGTTGCTGCATGTTGAGTTCCTTTTGGGTGAAGAAATATTTGAGGCTTTTATGATCCGTAAAGATCTCCACTTTCTCCCCATACAAGTAATGCCTCCAAATTTTAAGTGTGAAGACAACATTTGCCAACTCTAGATCATGAGTAGGATAATTTCTCTCATATTCTTTGAGTTGCTGAGGGGCATAGGCTATGACTTTCCCATGTTACATGAGAACACATCCTAACGCTTTGCCCGATGCATCACTGTAGATGACAAATCCCTCCGAGCCAGATGGTATTGTCAGAACCGGTACTGAAATGAGTCTCCTCTAGAGTTCTTGAAAACTCATCTCACATTCCACGCTCTAACCAAATTTTATATCTTTCTGTGTCAGCTGAGTTAATGGGAGTAACGATTTGAGAAAACCCTTACACGAATCTCCGATAATAACCAGCTAAGGTGAGAAAGCTACGTACTTCGATAATTGATTTAGGTTGATCCCAACTTTGAATAGCTTTAATCTTTGCTGGGTCAACAGATATTTCATGACTTGATACTACGTGCCCAAGGAATGCTACTTCCTCAAGCCAGAACTCACATTTCTTCAACTTGGCATAAAGCTTGTTTTCACGAAGCTTTTGGAGTATCAGCCTCAAGTGTTGCTCATGATCTTCATGGCTTTTGTAATATATGAGGATGTCATTAATAAAGACGACGACAAAGTGATCCAAATATTCCTTGAATACTCGGTTCATCATATCCATGAAGGCAGCAGAAGCATTAGTCAATCCAAAAGACATGACTAAAATTTATAATGCCCGTACCGAGTTCTGAAGGCAGTCTTTGGAATATCCTCAGTTTTAACCTTCAACTGATGATATCCAGAACGAAGATTGATCTTTGAAAAGAATTGTGCTCCTTGCAACTGGTCAAAAATGTCATCAATGCGAGGTAACAGTTACCTATTCTTGATGGTGACATGGTTCAATTCCGGGTAGTCAATACAAAGTCGCATACTTCCATCTTTCTTCTTCACGAATAGAACAAGAGCACCCCAAGGAGACGTACTAGGACGAATGAAACCAATGTCTAATAATTCATACAATTGGGTCTTTAACTCCTAAAGTTCAATAGGAGCTATTCGATATGGGCCTTTGGAAATGGGTTTTGTACCGGGTTCAAGGTCGATACAAAATTCAATTTCACGCTCTGGGGGTAGGCCAGGAAGTTCTTCAGGGAATACGTCAGGAAATTTGTTAACAATAGAAATATCATTCAAATCTGACGTATTTTTGTTTAAATCTGTGACATGAGCTAAGAAAGCTTGACATCCATTTTTAATAAACGAATAGCTTTATGGCTTGAGATGACAGTGATTGATTTTAATGGTTTAGTTGCTTGAATTCGCATAATAGGTTGGTTAGGAATATGAAAGCTAATAACCTTACGAAAACAATCAATTTTTGCATGATGAGTAGTTAACCAATCAATCCCTAGAATCACATCAAATGCAAGTATTTTCAATGAAATAAGATCGACAGGTAATGCGAGGGTACCGATTTGAACCAAACAAGACTTATAAATAGTGGATGTAATGAAGGTTTCTCCCAACGGAGTTTCCACAGATAAGTCAAAGTCTAATTTCTCTGGAGTCAAATTTAATCGTTGAGCGCAAGTAGGAGAAATAAAAGAATGGGTAGAATCGATATCAAATAAGGTATAAACTTTGCTAGAGTTTATGATAAGCTTACCCGTGATGACCTCGTTCGGGTTTCTTGCTTTCTGGGAGGTCAAAACAAACGCTTTCCCTTGAAGTATTGGTTTTGACTTTTTTGGGCCGGTATTTTTGTTAGAGTTTATGCCCTAGAGGCCAATTATTTGATATAATTGCTTAACGTTTTGATATTATATTTGATTGAATAAATATATGATTTTATTATGGTTTTATTTACTGCGTAATATAATTGTTAACATAATAAAATTCCTTAGAATAGTGATACAAATTATATAGTTTCAAGTATGTGACTTGAACATGAGATTATATATTACCATTAGTATCGGTGTTCTTAAATGTCCCTAGTCGAGTATCATTGTTGATGGGACAACAATGATGCATGGAGACTAGTATGTGGATTGACTGATGACCAAATCTCATTGGTCATAAATATATGAGATATTAAGTCAATGCATAGGTACATGTTAAAGAACGATGTCTTTGGAGATGTACCCACCATGAGAATTTTATATGGAGCATTATCTGCGAAGTGTCGTTAGCAATTCTCATAGTGACAATGATGTAATGGTCCTCCCGGACACGAAATCGCTATATTACTACACGAGAATTTATGTACTTTGATATCATCAAATGTCACCTTTAATAGGGTGGACTATAAAGGTGATTATTGGGTTCATCATTAATCGTGTGAGAAATATGAGTGATCTAGATGGAATTTAACCATCCTATATATTATGGGTGATATCCATAGGCCTCTTGATTGAGTAGGACTATGAAATGCATGGCCATGCTCAAATAGTGATTTGTTTCATATAGTCTACTCATTGATCAAGAAAACTTCAGATTAAATTATGAAGAGTATGACACATTCCATGACTCGAGTTTAATCTAGGATATTAAGGTTAAAAGGATTAAATTACATTGAAACATTGGTCACGAAAAAGGTTGCATCGAATCATCGATCTTATTATTACTTGGGTAGCGGTGATGCATTACTAGATGCCGCTCACTTGCTTATAATTTTATAATATGATTTTAAAATTATTGCCAACGTAATAATAACCTATAGGTCACACACATAGAACATTATTTAAAAGGAATTAATTTAAATTTTAAGGATTTAAATATATTAATATGATTAATAGTATTTAAATCACTTAATTTAAATTAAAAGGATAATTTGTATATATGTATATTAATTAAGTAAGACTTAATTAAGATATATATATATATATATATATATATATATATATATATATATATATATAAAATTGGATTTTATAAAATTAGGTTTTGATTTGATTAATTCCTTTTAACTACTATATATATGATATATAGCAGACTACTTAGGTAAGATATCATAATTGAAAAATCCTAGCCGCTTCTTGAGAGAGAGACTAGAGAGAAAAACAGCTTAGAAAATCCATTCATTTTGGTGGCTAGTACTGCAAGTCCTTCTTATTGCGAGAATCGTTCGACCCGGTTAGATGCGGCGTTAAATGAATACCGTAGAGGCGCAATCGGTTTGTATTGCGTTGGAGATTCGAGGCGCAGTCGGTTTCAGATTCTCGTTTTTTTGTTTATATCTGGTATAATCTCTAAACCTCTGAATTAATTGATTTTCGCATGGATCCTGTTTTAGGGTTTCGGAAATTGCTTTAAAATTTTAATTTCATTGTGCGTTCGTCTAGAAGCCCAACAGTGGTATCAGAGCTACTTGCGAAAAGATTAATTCAGATTACGTGTTTTAATTGTATTCGATATATATGATATATGATGATGCATGTTTACCGATATAAAATTGAATATATGATATTCCGTTGAATGTGTATTCTGGTAATATATATGATGATACTGTTAATCGTATCTTTAATCGGTGGAATAACAATATAACTATTCTAATCAGATTAGAAGCATGAAGAATCGTTTTAATATGATTAATCGAAACTGGAAATATATGATAAATTCTCGGTGTACTGTTATTCGTTTTAATATGATTAAATCGAAACTGGAAATATATGATAAATTCGGGTGTCTTGTTATTCGTTTTAATATGATTTAATCGAAATCGGACATATATGATTTGTTATTATGGGTGTTTTGGTGGATTAAAATGTATGATTAAACTGCTTTGAGATTCAGTATGGAAAAAATCTGCGTCTGAGAATGTAGTTCAAATTTTTTTTTCGGTAGCCGCCGACCCACAATGACGACGTCGTCAATGAGACCACCAGCCGATCGATCGATCAACCGGACCCGCTGTGGGGAGACCCCCTTAGACCCCGTCAGTGGCATACGATGGTCGTGTCCCCTATATTTTATATATTGTTTTCTTTAATTATATATAAATTGTTATGTGCTTATTGTGATATGCATGGTGCACAGTTATGGCCTTTTGACCCATAGGTTAGTGGTTTTTGGTTTTGAAATACGGCTTGCATGTCGTGTCTTTCTATAAATTCTAATGTAATATTCTCTTCTCATCTAAATCCCCTCGAATGTAACTCGAGGTTTCTTTATGTCATGTAATAATCAGAATTGATGAAGATGTCAAGATGGAGAACACAATGGAAAGATGATATGGAGAGGAGGCGCATGCTGAGAGGAAGATCCAAGGAAGTTATTTATTTTAAGATCTTTTACCACCTTAGATTGACCTTCAATCTTTCATTAGCTTGAAAAAGATTGACGTTGGATTGGGCCATAATCGTGACACATTTAATTTTGCACTTTATTTATGCTTCTATGTGATATGATATGATTAATAATGTGCATGCTTAACAAGATTAAAATTGGTGAGATCTAAATTAATAAAATCCTCATTAAATTATTAAGTCTAAATCGGATGCCTTCCAATGAATAACACTCATCAAGACCTTGATCATCAGATGTAGGTTTGCCAAAGCAAAGTACCCTATTTATCTAGGTAAGATGCGATAGGATAATTGTGATATCCAAACTATTAAAATCATTGGGCCCAACTTAACTAAGTTATCTCAATAGGATTGTGGACTTAGAGGCATAGAGTTTGGTTGGTACCATTAGATGGACTAGAAACAAATGTTGTTTACCAAACTATCCGTGGTTATATATGATATAATTGACAAAGGGTTGTCTACCTAAATAATTATGTTTTGAGAGAATAGCCAAAGCTAACTTAAGGCATAATGAAATATGGATCTTGGCTCACTAGAAAGATTTAATAGAAAATGCTTTCCAAATTAATGGTGAGGGCTATTAATTTGAATAAAATAGTGGGAGATATATTTTAATGTACTATTATCAATTATATAATATCAACTCAGTAATTTGACTTATTATTGTTGCACTTATAAATTGTAGATATCAAATGGCAAACAACAACAACACAAATAGTCTTTCATTACGATCGGTCCTTGAAAAGGACAAGCTAAAGTGGAATTAATTTCCTTGGTAGGCATAGGAACTTGAGGATTGTCCTCAAACAAGAGCGTAAGCTATATGTCCTGATGGGCCCATTCTGCGGCACCGGTATCCATCGCACCACGTCACGGAGCAATAATGCTTACAAGAAGCATCAAGATGATGCTCTGGATGTGAGTTGTGTCATGCTAGCAACCATGAACGCCGAGCTTGAAGCAACATGAGTTAATGGATGCTTATGAGATGATCGAGCATCTCAAGAAATTGTTCAAGGGCATGCTCGACAGAGAGGTATGATACAAGCAAGGCGTTGTATCAATGCAAAATGGGTGAACGTGATCCAGTTGGTCCACATGTGCTAAAAATGATTGGGTATATTGAGTACCTTGATAGGTTGGGTTTTCCAATCACTCCTAAGCCCAAATGACCTTGTTTTGCAATCTTTGAACAATAGCTACTCTCAATTTGTTATGAACTATCTTATGAATGAAATTGAGAAACCCTTTACTGAGTTGTTGAGCATGTTAAGAACTGCCGAGAACAACATGAAAAAGGCAGGACCCGCTCCCATAATGATGGTGCAAAGGGAATGCTAAGGGAAATGGAAAGGCAAGAAGAAGATAGGATCTAAATATTTTGCCAAACCCAATTCCAAAACCAAACAGCTTTAAAACCTAAAGGTGGGGTGGCTAAAGAAGGTGAATGTCATACATGGGAAAACACGGACCTTTGGAAAAGGAACCGCTATGCTTATCTCGGAAGAAGTGAAGAAAAGAAAAGGAAGTACGACTTTTGATTTAGGTATATATGTTATAGAAGTCAACTTATCTACTTCTACATCATGGGTATTGGATCTTTGGATGTGGTTCTCATTTTTGTGTTAATGTGCGGGGACTCAAGGAGTAGAACTTTAAGCAAAAGGAGAGGTTGACCTACGAGTTGAAAATAGAGCAAAAGTTCTTTGCCCCGGGCCGTAGGAACTTATCATTTATCTTTGCCCACTGGGCTAGTTTTAGAATTAGAAGATTGTTATTTTGTGCCTGCTATAAGCAAAAACATTATTTCTGTTTCTTGTTTGACAAGAAAGGTTTTTCATTTATAATAAAGAACAATCGTTGTTTGTTTTACTTAAATGATATTTGTTATGGTGTTGCACAATTGTTTAACGGTCTCTATATTCTTGATTTAGAAATGCCTATCTATAACATAAATACAAAACGATTTAAATCAAATGATTCAAATCCGACATATCTCTGGAACTGTCGTTTAGGCCATATAAATGAGAAACGCATATCCAAACTCCATAAAGATGGGTTCTTGGATTCATTTGATTTTGAATCATATGAGAAATGCGAGTCTTGTTTATTAGGCAAGATGACTAAAGCCCTTTCAATTTGGACACGATTGAACGCAATTTAGCGATGTATCGGGACTTATACATAGTGATGTATGTGGACCCATGAGTTCGTTAGCAAGAGGTAGGTTTTATTACTTCATTACATTTCTTCGATGACTTTAGTAGATATGGATATGTGTATCTTATGAGACACAAATCCGAATCCTTTAAAAAGTTTAAGGAATTCAAGAATGAAGTTCAAAACCAATTTGGCAAAAGCATAAAAGCCCTTCGATCCGATCGAGGAGGTGAATACTTAAGCCAAGACTTTGATGACCTTCTAAAGGAGTGTGGTATTATATCACAGCTCACTCCACCTGGAACACCGCAATGGAATGGTGTATCTGAGAGGAGGAATCGAACCTTGTTGGACATGGTACGATCAATGATGAGTCATGCAGATCTTCCAATAAGCTTCTGGGGTCATGCCCTAGAGACAACTGCATTCACACTTAACCGTGTTCCTACAAAGATGGTTCAGAAGACACCATATGAAATGTGGACTGGGAAACATCCTAGTATGTCGTTCATGAAGATTTGGGGTTGCGAGGCGTTCGTAAAACGTCTGAATTCTGACAAGCTCGGACCCAAATCTGACAAATGTAATTTTGTGGGATACCCAAAGGAAACAAAAGGTTATTATTTCTACAAACCTTCTGAGAACAAAGTGGTTGTTGCTCGAACTGGTATTTTTCTAGAAAGAGAATTTGTCTAAAAGGAAGCAGTGGGAGGAAAGTAGAACTCGAAGAAATTCGAGAACCACAAAATATCATTGAACCTGAGTTGGAACATGAGCAGGAACCACAAGAAATTGTGGAAAGTGAACCTGCTCAAATTACACAAGTCATTCGTAGATCTGGTAGGACACGCCAAGAGCCTGAGAGATATTATGGATATCTTGTGACTCAAAACGGCGATGTGATGCTCATAGATCAAGATGAGCCTGCTTCCTACCAAGAAGCTATGAATGGACCAGATTTTGAGAAATGGCTTGAAGCCATGAAATGCGAGATGGACTCCATGTATACTTAACCAAGTATGGACTCGGTTGATCCACCAAGGGGTAAAACCAATTAGGTGCAAGTGGGTTTTCAAGAAGAAAACCGACATGGATGGTAATGTACAAACCTATAAAGGCCGATTGGTAGCAAAAGGTTTCAAACAAATTCAAGGTGTTGATTATGATGAAATCTTCTCTCCGGTGGCAATGGTTAAATCCATCGATCTTACTTGCTATTGCGACTTTTTATGATTACGAAATCTGGCGGATGGATGTCAAAAGCCGCTTTCCTTAACGGAAATCTCCTTGAGGATGTGTATATGACACAACCCGAGGGTTTTGTCACTCCAAAGGATGCCGGAAAGGTATGTAAGTCTGCGCAATGATCCATTTATGGATTGAAGCAAGCCTCTCCGGAGTTGGAATCTTCGATTTGATGAAGCGATCGAAAGAATTTGGCTTTATTAAAAATGAAGATGAACCTTGTGTATATAAGAAGGTTAGTGGAGTCACATTGTATTCCTAGTATTATATGTTGATGACATATTAATTATTAGGAATGACATTCCTTCCTTACAGTCAGTAAAAACATGGTTAGGAAAATGTTTCTCCATGAAAGATTTGGGCGATCTTTGCCTACATTTTAGGTATCAAGATCTATAGAGATAAATCAAGAAAATGCTCGACCTAAGTCAAAGTACATATATTGATAAAGTGTTGAAACGGTTCAAAGATGCAAGAGGCGAAAAGAGGAAACTTACCCGTGACTCATGGTGTAAAGATCTCTAAGGCCCAATGTCCTAAATCACAAGATGATGAGGAGGTATGAGAAAGATCCCTTATGCTTGAAGAATTGGATCTATTATGTATGCAATGATATGTACTTTCGTCCGGATGTCTCGTATGCTTTGAGCATGACGAAAGATACCAATCGAATCCGGTGAAGGTCATCGACGTGATGATCGAGAATATCCTCAAGTACCGAAAAGGACTAAGGATTCATTCTTGGTATATGGAGGTGAAGACGAACTAGCGATGAAGGGTTACACAAATGCTAGTTTCGGTCCGACAATGATGACTATAAGTCTCGGTCGGTTTTGTGTTTTGCCTTAATGGTGGTGGTGTTATTGGAAAAGTTCAAGCAAGAGACGATGAGTGATTCTACAACAGGAGGTTGAGTATATTGTCGCTTAGTGCGACCAAGGAGGTCAGATGGATTAAAAAGTTCATCATTTGAACTTGGTGTTGTTCCAACCATTGTTGATCCGGTTGCTCTATCTTGTGATAATAATGGAGCCATTGCAAAGAAGGAACCCGGATCTCACCAACGATCCAAGCATATACTTAGGCGGTACCATCTCATCCGTGAAATCATTGATAGAGGAGATGTACATATAGGAAGAGTGCCAACATATGATAATGTTGCAGATCCACTAACCAAGGCTTTGTCGCAGCGAGAAACACGCATTTTACACACTAGTTCCATGGGTATTAGATACATGAGTGATTGGCTCTAGTGCAAGTGGGAGACTGTTAGAGTTTATGCCCTAGAGGCCAATTATTTGATATAATTGCTTAACGTTTTGATATTATATTTGATTGAATAAATATATGATTTTATTATGGTTTTATTTATCGCGTAATATAATTGTTAACATAATAAAATTCCTTAGAATAGTGATACAAATTATATAGTTTCAAGTATGTGACTTGAACATGAGATTATATATTACCATTAGTATCGGTTGTTCTTAAATGTCCTTAATCGAGTATCATTGTTGATGGGACAACAATGATGCATGGAGACTAGTATGTGGATCGATGATGACCAAATCTCATTGGTCATAAATATATGAGATATTAAGTCAATGCATTGGTACATATTAGAGAACGATGTCTTTGATGTACCCACCATGAGAATTCTATATGGAGCATTATGCGAAGTGTCGTTAGCAATTCTCATAGTGACAATGATGTAATGGTCCTCCGACATGAAATCGCTATATTACTACACGAGAATTTATGTACTTTGATATCATCAAATGTCACCTTTAATAGGGTGGACTATAAAGGTGATTATTGGGTTCATCATTAATCGTGTGAGAAATATGAGTGATCTAGATGGAATTTAACCATCCTATATATTATGGGTGATATCCATAGGCCTCTTGATTGAGTAGGACTATGAAATGCATGGCCATGCTCAAATAGTGATTTGTTTCATATAGTCTACTCATTGATCAAGAAAACTCAGATTAAATTATGAAGAGTATGACACATTCCATGACTCGAGTTTAATCTAGGATATTAAGGTTAAAAGGATTAAATTACATTGAAACATTGGTCACGAAAAGGTTGCATCAAATCATCGATCTTATTATTACTTGGGTAGCGATGATGCATTACTAGATGCATTTCACTTGCTTATAATTTTATAATATGATTTTAAAATTATTGCCAACGTAATAATAACTATATGGGTCACACACACATAGAAACGTTATTTAAAAGGGAATTAATTTAAATTTTAAGGATTTAAATATATTAATATGATTAATAGTATTTAAATCACAATTTAAATTAAAAGGATAATTGTATATATGTATATTAATTAAGTAAGACTTAATTAAGAGATATATATATATATATAAATTCGGATTTTATAAAATTAGGTTTTGATTTGATTAATTCCTTTTAATTACTATATATATGATATATAGCGACTACTTAGGAAATATATCATAATTGAAAAACCCTAGCCGCTTTCTTAGAGAGAGACTAGAGAGAAAACAGCTTGTAAAATCCATTCCTTTTGGTGGCTAGTCTGTGAAGTCCTTCTTATTGCAGAATCGTTCGGACGGTTGTGCGGCGTTAATGTGAATCTGTAGAGGCGCTTAATCGGTTTGTATTAAGTTGGAGATTCGAGGCGCAGTCGGTTTCAGATTTTCATTTTTTTGTTTAAATCGGGTATAATCTCTAAACCTCTGAATTAATTGATTTTCGCATGGATCCTGTTTTTTAGGGTTTGAAATTGCTTTAAAATTTTAATTTCATTTGTGCGTTTAAATGCGTAAAGCCAATGAATATTTGTGTATTCATTAATGGTCATGATCATGCCAACAATCATCCCATCAATGCACTACGGGCCAATAAGGACTTTTACCACATCATTTGTAATATTACGGTCATGATTATACCAAATAATCCTCACAGTAATAATCATACCAAATCCATCTATGCACTACTGAGCCCACGAGATGACTTTCAACATAATATAAACATGAGGATGATGACAATGACATAATAATTCAATAAAACAAGTTCAAGAATTAATTTATCCAGGAACTAATAACGTCCAAATTGTCAACATGATATTTCTTTGTAGAGTAAAATTCAAGAATGCTCAGAAGAATATTTCCATGAAAAGATACTGGATGAAAAGCAAATATCAAGAATATTCCACTAATTTCATGGAGTATAGAAGTCAAAACTTTAACCAACCGAGTATAATAAAGAATGGAATAACAAAAGAAATCACCATGCATGCGGTGCTTGGCGATGACAAGTTATTCCAACGAGATAATAATTAATCGGAACCAAAGTCAAAGTAAAATCACAATCGACGGGATGTTCCAATGTAATAATAAAGAATGAAATAACAACAAAAATCACCATGCATGCGGTACTTGCGATAGACAAAGTTATTCCAATGTAATACTAATAAGGATTTAAATCGTGTCCCATAAAAGCGCATGCAGAGCGATATATTTCAACGAGAATAATAATAAAGATTTTAACCGGTCCAAATAAAAAGCGCCGCGACGTGATATATTCAATGTAATAATAAATAACGGAACCGGTCCCAAGTAAAATGCATGCAGACAAGATATTCCAACATAATAATAAAGAATGGAATATTAGAAGAATTTCACCATATATGCAGTACTTTCCATAGACAGGTTATTCCAAAATAATAATAAAGAATGAAATAACAGAAGAATTTCACCAAGTATAGGGTAGCCCGCGTATACAGGTTATTCCAACAGAATAATAAGAAATGGAATAACAACAGTTCTCTTTATGAATAAGAAAGAATAACACCCCTTACGAGTACAACAAATAATATTCCCTACCTTAAGAAGAAGAGTACTGGATATATAAGTAGTGAAGTAGAAGAATACTTTTCTTCTTTCTCTCTATAGTTTATCTCTCTAGAGTTTCAGTGAATTCGTAAGAAATAATGAAGGAATGAGCTTCTCTTTATAGAAAAATAGACTGCTAGTAACTAATTCATGAACAGTCCAGATTGATTTACTTTAATCTGACGGTCCATATTTAAAGCAAAATCTTTTAAATAAAATATAATATATTCTATTTATAATCTAATAAAACGAATAACTTTATAAAAGATTTTACTATGCAAACACTATGCAGTAACTATATCATAATAAAATATAATATATTCTAATTATTGAATAACTTTATAAAAGTATTCTGTTTTATATAAAAAGATTTTTTGTATTATTACATTAATAATACCAACAAAACTGAGTGACTTATCACGTAAGCATCAATAATTAATCTGTACTACTATGCAACCACGCGTATTCATCAGTACTTTTAACACCGGTGTTTCAACAGCTAACGTTAAAACTTCCGCCGTTATTTTCATAAAGTATTTTTGTCATTTTTCAATCCGATAATAATTACATTTGCGGGGTCCACCAATGATTGTATCTTGGCGTCATTTAATATTCCCCGACAAAAAGAATATTTCCCGACCAAACGAATATTATATAACAACTTGCGTACTTTGCAAAATTTATAAATACTACCCATAACTATAACATTATATCAAATCCACACCACAATATTCAAAAAATTATTTCGAGAAAATAAAATCTTTATTCATAAAATCTGGGGTCTCACATTTTTGGCACTTGCATTTACTTTTGATGGGTTTTGCATTTGTTGTAGGTTAATCAAGTTGATCCATCAAGATGTGAGCCGTGGAAGAGTTTTTGAGCACAAAAAGTGTAGTTTCTTTTGACACAGCACGGATCGCGCTATGATAAAGAAGCGTTGAAGCGAAGCCTATTGGAGCAGAGACAGGTCTTGATGGCTCCTAAGACGAGGCGTCTTCTTGGAGAAACTAAGGCTAGCGTGGAGCGCGCTGGTGCGGGAACTTGTCTTGGGAAGTCTTTGCGAATTAGGAGAGTCTATCTTGGGCAGAAATTAGAAATGGGTTAGGAGTCATGGTATGAGGGGAGAGGAGATATATGCTGATCTAGACATACTTAGAGGGTATCAATCATTCTAGACTCACTTGGTGAAGGTTTTTGAAGAGCAAGGGCTTGGAGGAACGAAGAAGAGGAATAATTTCACGAAGATGTCAGAATCGAAGGACGAGAAGGGTGGTGTATTACTATTCTTCTCTAAATTCTATCTTCTGTAATTGGGATGATATTTTCTTTTATTTATTCAGTAATTAATTCATTAGTTATGAACTAAATTACTTATTAGGCTTATAATGGATCTCTAAGTGGAACGATGATTATGTAACCTTGGTTTTCAGTTTAATTAAGCTATTATGCAGTTTATCTATATTAATTGAAGCTTGAATTTATCAATTGCTTGATCAACAATTTTATGTGGATTTGTATGAATTCGAGAGATGAAATATAAATCTTGAATTAGTTAATTTAGCACGTGTCATGAATTTTGTGAATAGCAGATTCTTGATTATTGTTGAGGTGGAGTTATGCTTGACATCACATGTAATCGTGAAGAGAACTTGAACTTAAACCTTACTTAATTAGAATTCACATAGATATATAGTGAATTGATTAATTAAGGTGTTTGACTTAATTCTATCTTAATTGTGGATTTGGGTTAATACGGTGTTAATACTATTTATGTGTTCTTGATTAATAAACTGGGATAGTGAGTTAAACTGGAATAAGGTGATGATAATCAAAGGGATGCTTAGAGTGAAGTTATGAGCCTAATTCCCCAATATTTGTTTGAAAATTCAGATTTAGGGTTTGTTGATATTGAGTTGATTTTTACTAATTTTAATATTTTCACTATAAACTGGAAATTGATTAGTTTAATAAAATTAGGATTAATAGAAGATTGGTAGTTGCAAGGTAAAGTTGTTGCTAAATCTCTGAGGGAACGATACTTTAGTTACTATTATATTATTTGTTGACCACGTATACTTGCGTGTTGAGCGTATATAGATTTTAATAAAATTAGGATTAATAGATTTGTTGCTAAATCTCTGAGGGCGATTTGCAAGCTTTTCTATTTCACGAACACTTTTGATCCGATCATTCATGCTCAAACTCTTCCTTCTCCTCTTCATCCGAGCTCTCTCTCTCTCTCTCTCTCTTTCTCAAGTGTGGGATTTTCAAAATCTCAAAACAAATGAAATAAGCTTACTATTTATAGATTTTCAAAGCTAAGGGCATTTTAGTCATTTCGCTCCCACCTCCTTACTATTCCCACCTCCTCCCACAACTTAGCCACCAAGTTTACTTGGCCACCACCCTTACTTGGTGGCCAAGTAGCCGCCCCATATGCCCATGGGTCACCCCATGGGTTGCCCCATTGGTATTACCCATCCGTTTACCCATCGGTTCGATCCGCGGTTTCTTTTTTTGGTTTGGGCCTTAACCCTAATTCTTATTGAGCCTATCTTGGGCTTGAATTCACAAAGCGTTGGGTTTGACATAATCCAAGTCCAATTAGATTCTAAAAAGTCCATGAACTCAAAGTCCATTAAGACTAATCGTATTCTACGCATCTCATTCTCGTATTCTCATATTTTCTTTGTATATAGTTCGTACGATATTCGTATTATACATCGTACTAATCTTCTTACTATACTCATATAATAACTAGTATTATAACTCGGAACGAGGTCGTTCTAAAGCCATTCTCTTCCTTATCTTACAAACTTCAATACCCCTCAGACAAAACTTCATTCTAAATCCATTAATGTGCCACTCTATTGGCTTGATCTACACCCTTTGTTCATTTTTACGCTTTTAACGCTCTTTGTTCGGCCGTCCGTAATTCGATCATCCGAACTCGGAACTCGTTCGTTCTTGAGTCCATGACTCATGTTTTCTAAAATCTCTTACTTTCTTATGAAACCCTACACGTTCGGGTTCATTTACTAACTTTCTAATTCTCGTTCGTCTTTTACGAAATTTTCGCCATAACTTTGTTATAGTTAAGTTTTAATCCGTTCATCATGAACGTTTCTACTATTCCTAACCAAGCAATATGCAACTAACTTATACGCGATGGTTTTAAACTTGTCCATCAACAACAATTAAACTACGATGGTTTTAAATTTGTCCATCAATAACGTTCTTCGTGTTCTTCGCGTGTTCTTCGTGTTCCTCGTTCGTTCTTCATTTTAATCGATATTTTGTATTACGATTCCACTTTTTATTGGAATTTAATGTTATAGAATACAATTCCTTACTTATTTAACCGACCTATTCATATAATCCACTCGGATCGTTCAAATTCGCTACGAATCTTATACTTCCTTAATAAATTTATAAACTAAATTTCTAAGTTCTTATTTCTTTTTTTCTCATGATTTCAACTATATGAACTCATCTCTAACCTTATCTACTTCTTATCTTCATTAAGTTATATTTTAAGATAGAAAACTTAAAGAAAAATCTATTAGAAGCTAGGTTTTAGATTACCTCTTCTTCTTATTTTTCTCCCGCTAGACAAAGCCGACGATTTGCAAGCTTCTCTATTTCACGAACACTTTTGATACGATCATTCATGCTCAAACTCGTCCTTCTCCTCTTCATCCGAGCTCTCTCTCTCTCTCTCAAGTGTGGGATTTTCAAAACCTCAAAACAAATGAAATAAGCTTACTATTTATAGATTTTCAAAGCTAAGGGCATTTTAGTCATTTCGCCCCCACCTCCTTACTATTCCCACCTCCTCCCAGAACTTAGCCACCAAGTTTACTTGGCCACCACCCTTACTTGGTGGCCAAGTAGCCGCCCCACGTGCCCATGGGTCACCCCATGGGTTGTCCCATTGGTTTTACCCATCCGTTTACCCATCGGTTCGATCCGCAGTTTCTTTTCTTGGTTTGGGCCTTAACCCTAATTCTTATTGGGCCTATCTTGGGCTTGATTTCACAAAGCATTGGGCTTGACATAATCCAAGTCCAATTAGATTCTACAAAGTCCATGAACTCAAAGTCCATTAATACTAATCGTATTCTACGCATCTCATTCTCGTATTCTCATATTTTCTTTGTATATAGTTCGTACGATATTCGTATTATACATCGTACTAATCTTCTTACTATACTCATATAATAACTAGTATTATCCTCGTATTTCTCACGCATAAAAACCCTAATGATTATACGTGATCATAAAATTCTCGGAACTCACTTTTCCTAACCCTTAGGTTTTGAGTCCGCAGGAGAAAACTTCATTTTTACCATAACTGAAATATTATTAAATATTCCATCACGTCTCAAAATTAAACGTAATCTATAACTTCTCGGAATTTCAAAATAAATCTCCGAGCAGAAACGGATGAATAGTTCCTATTTCGTCTTTTTCCCCGAAAAATATTTTGTTCCTGGAAAAATCTTATTTTCGTCTTGAAAATTCTTACTCACTCAGACTAGCTCGTAGCCAGAATACTCCCGACTTATAATCATCCTAGGTTATAGAACGATTAACAAACACATAACACATAATAGTATTAATAAAAATTAGTTTTATTAATAACTAATTCTTTAAACCTAAATTTTGGACGATCCAAAATTTACGGGTTGTCACATTCTTCCCTCCTTATAAAAATTCCGTCCTCGAATTTCTTAAAACCACACCCTACCCGGGATCATCACATTCACCCCTTTTTCACAAATTTCATCCTCGAAAATTTAGCCTACCTTTCTTCTCAACTTCACTTCAACGTAGTTCTTATCTTTCCTCATTCCTAACCCCATAACCTATCAAGAATCATGAAGTAGAAGGAATAACGAGGAATATACAATTTCCTCTTAAAACGCGTTTCATACTTTTGATGAGGGGTCAAATCGACCATGAACTCTTACTAGGTTAAACAACATTTCACTAGTAAGCCCTTCTTTAATCTGTGGGTTTACAATCACAAAGAAAGTAACTACCTCTTCCATGTTCTCCTCAGACTAAATCATTAGATTTCGCACCAAAACAATTTGGTTTGGCACAAGTTCTCAAAGAAAGCTCGATGACATACCATTTATCTAGCCGAATCAAGTAGCTTAGACCATACCAATAAATTGGATTTCAACGTGAAACATTCGTCTAGTCAACTCAATTGACGTTGACTACTTCTTTAAATTCTTTTTCGCAATACATCAAAATTGTTTATGACGTCATGATACCGTACTTTTCACAGTACGTTGAGGACTTCGTTAGTTCGTGACTTTGTCATTATACATCATACCATAGCGGGTTGTTGATCCTAAGATCACATCCAACACCAGGTTCAATGGTATTAACAACTCCATCGTTTTACCACCCTTGCATCGAATGTACAGATGATATTAAATTCATTTTGAATATTTTAAATTAATTTTTGTCTAGCCAAAGCAATTAGCATAGACATACCAAGAATAGCTCTTTTAAAAATTATATTGATTCCAAAAGTTGAACCAATTCTTTCCTTTTCAAAGTACATATCAGCACGAGTTCAATAAAGTTCAAAATCTAGCATATCTAGATGACTTGGAATATCCTATTCTCCACCTTCCTTCATTGTCTTACTGCGATAATACTTAATCTTCTCTAGTACCTTCACTACTAAGCCTACTGAAAACAACGTGTTTTCAATCTAACCATTCCTATACATTAGTACAGTCCATCAATTTACCACACATTATGAGTTCAAGAACTTTCCACAATAATATGAGTTTAAGAACTATCCAGATAGACCATAGGCGTCCATTCGCTGAGAAGTTCAAAAACATACCATATTATTATGAGTCACGAACTTACCATAAGTATGAGTTTCAAGAACTCGCACCTACCTTATCGTTCTCTACCTATCAAGTATATACATGAGAAAAGATTCACCTTCTCGTCATATACATCTTGATAGCGCGACCAATCCCAATGATTATCACTACCAGAAGCTAAGTGATTGTAGAACCAAACATAATTCCCTGCCCATACAAAAAATTGGTCAACTCAGCTTCTGACCGATATAAGGAGCTAAGCGGTTGTTACACCAAAAACAATTCTACACCCATACAAAGAATTGTTCAACTTAAAAACTATATCGCATAAGAAGCTAAGTGGTTCTAAAACCACGTATAATTTCCCCACCCATACAAGGAATCATACAACTCAGCTGCTGATATGAGTCCTCAATTGAAAATTTTCAACTTCTAAATCTCTCTCTACTTAATACGAATTTTCATTAATTCATATACTATCCCTCACAACTTAATCTAAGTTCTTCTTCCCATACTACTTTATAGTACCCTTCATTCATAGCATTTGCTATAAATCATTCATCGTTTAACAGCTCATTTGTTACTACGAGTCACTATAATCACATGGTGATCTTCTTATCCTTTTCTCTACAATTATAGTCTTAGGTACTCCTACCTAAGGTTTATAACCTATCAGCTCTGATACCAACTTGTAACGCCCCAAAATCTGGTCTATCTTCACACCCGGATTCCGTACGTCACGAGTACATCATTCATCCAACATACATCATTATATACTAAAATATAACGACATATACTCTCAAATCCCAGGTTCTGGAAACCTTATAACCTTTTTCATTACAAATATAATAAATACATTATTCATTTCATCTTACAAGAGTGACTTTTATCCGCCACCAAGGATACATAATAGTTCATTAAACTAGTCTATAATTCAATTCAATCTTTTAACATTACAAGTCTTCACTTGATCTTCTCGTTCATTCACCTTCTGAATGGTACTGCATCTGATACCGTCAGCTTGATCTTTACGGGATCCTTAAGTTCTTCTAACCTTGTTCATTTAAAAATTTGTTTTTCATTTAAAGCAAGTGTGAGCATTCAATTACCCAAAAGTGTCATAACAGATTGAACAAACAACTTGAAATTAAAACATTTCTTTAGAACTTCGATAACCGAACATAGATTATGAAGCAGTTGGAATAATAGGAATAGTCTCGATTCCTATCATCTTAAAACATCAATTATTTTCACTTTGAAATACTTTCATCCCTCTACCTTTTTCATATACATCCTATCTGGCTAGAATCATTAGCACAGACTTAACAATAATGGTTCATGTATAAACAGAACATACTTGTATTGAACAACTCAATCACAGAACAATGCATATCATAGAAACACCGAAGTGTTCAAATTGTGGCTCAAGGCCTCATACGTTCTACCACATTGTACAAATATCGCACATTCGCACATAGACAGAACTTCTCAAGTACAACATCTGAGAAGTTTAAGAAACTAGCATTCATGTAATATGAATGAAGTTAAGAAACTTGCCTTTACGCCCATTATAGCATTTCTTTTGCTCGCTTCATTTCAATTCCTATATAACACATAAGGAGAAAACATAAACACCAATTAGTCATATATTGAACTTATGCATTGGTTTACTTAACTTTACTTCTTAGGGTTTGCGTTCTTGCAATATAAGTTTATGACTAACTTCTTTTTTACCGGGTTTACGGCTTTATGACATACGGAGATGTCTTACTCAAAACGTTCATCATCTTGGATGATTTATTTTCTTATCTTATCCGAACCATTAAGCTTAATGTTTGTTAAAGTCAATTTCTTATTTCTTACGGCTTTCTGACAACTAAATGTCATCCCTCCGGATTCATTCTCTATGGACTCACATTCGGTTTTCATTAATCTTATTACCGTTAATTCATTACGGCTTTCATGATAGTTCATATACTATTTAATACTTTCGTTATCCATTACATGAACCTCAGGTTCATTACCATCGTTGCTCAACCTCTAAGGAATCACAACCATAGCAATCCCTCAAGTCCATTCATCGCGACTACGGTCCCCTGATATCGATTACGTAACTCGCATTTATATTCCTTGTTATTTAATCTCGCTTAATCTTTACGTTCAACCTTTAATAAAGGTTTAAGTCATTTGCTTAAGTGTTATTTTAGGTGAACTATATGTTCATATTTCTTTCTTGCACATCCCCTAGTAATTGAGCATTGAAAATCTCATTTCTGGGCATTGCCACTCAGACCTTGCTGCATTAGGCCCTTCCTTTCCCTCTCTCTCGTTTCTTGTGCTGACCTACTTCTCTCTCCTCTCTTCCCGGGCTGGCGCTGCGGCACCAAGTCCTTTGTTATCTCTTGCGTTGCGGCACCACTTCTCACAGTCTATCCGGCGCTGCGGCGCCGAGACAAAACCCTAGAAATTTTTCTTTGAAACGCTAACTTCCCGATCTCATAACTCCTTCGTTATAACTCGGAACGAGGTCGTTCTAAAGCCATTCTCTTCCTTCTCTTACATACTTCAATACCCCTCAGACAAAACTTCATTCTAAATCCATTAATGTGCCACTCTATTGGCTTGATCTACAACCTTTGTTCATTTTACGCTTTTAACGCTCTTTGTTCGGTAAATCAGTAATTCGATCATCCGAACTCGAAACTCGTTCGTTCTTGAGTCCATGACTCATGTTTTCTAAAATTTCTTACTTTCTTATGAAACCCTACACGTTCGGGTTCATTTACTAACTTTCTAATTCTCGTTCGTCTTTTACGAAATTTTCGCCATAACTTTGTTATAGTTAAGTTTTAATCCGTTCATCATGAACGTTTCTACTATTCCTAACCAAGCAATATGCAACTAACTTATACGCGATGGTTTTAAACTTGTCCATCAACAACAATTAAACTACGATGGTTTTAAATTTGTCCATCAATAACGTTCTTCGTGTTCTTCGCGTGTTCTTCGTGTTCTCGTTAGTTCTTCATTTTAATCGATATTTTGTATTACGATTTCACTTTTTATTGGAATTTAATGTTATAGAATACAATTCCTTACTTATTTAACCTACTATTCATATAATCCACTCGGATCGTTCAAATTCATTCTGAATCTTATACTTCCTTAATAAATTTATAAACTAAATTTCTAAGTTCTTATTTCTTTTTTCTCATGATTTCAACTATATGAACTCATCTCTAACCTTATCTACTTCTTATCTTCATTAAGTTATATTTTAAGATAGAAAACTTAAAGAAAATATCTATTAGAAGCTAGGTTTTAGATTACCTCTTCTTCTTATTTTTCTCCCATTGTATTAAAGCCAAACGATTTGCAAGCTTTTCTATTTCACGAACACTTTTGATCACGATCATTCATGCTCAAACTCTTCCTTCTCCTCTTCATCCGAGCTCTCTCTCTCTCTCTCAAGTGTGGGATTTTCAAAACCTCAAAACAAATGAAATAAGCTTCTTATTTATAGATTTTCAAAGCTAAGGGCATTTTAGTCATTTCGCCCCCACCTCCTTACTATTCCCCACCTCCTCCCGAACTTAGCCACCAAGTTTACTTTGGCCACCACCCTTACTTGGTGGCCAAGTAGCACTTCTGATCGTGCCCATGGGTCACCCCATGGGTTGCCCCATTGGTTTTACCCATCCGTTTACCCATCGGTTCGATCCGCAGTTTCTTTTCTTGGTTTGGGCCTTAACCCTAATTCTTATTGGGCCTATCTTGGACTTGATTTCACAAAGCATTGGGCTTGACATAATCCAAGTCCAATTAGATTCTACAAAGTCCATGAACTCAAAGTTCATTAATACTAATCGTATTCTACGCATCTCATTCTCGTATTCTCATATTTTCTTTGTATATAGTTCGTACGATATTCGTATTATACATCGTACTAATCTTCTTACTATACTCATATAATAACTAGTATTATCCTCGTATTTCTCACGCATAATAACCCTAATGATTATACGTGATCATAAAATTCTCGGAACTCACTTTTCCTAACCCTTAGGTTTTGAGTCCGCAGGCGAAAACTTCGTTTTTACCATAACTGAAATATTATTAAATATTCCATCACGTCTCAAAATTAAACGTAATCTATAACTTCTCGGAATTTCAAAATAAATCTCCGAGCAGAAACGGATGAATAGTTCCTATTTCGTCTTTTTCCCCGAAAAATATTTTGTTCCTGGAAAAATCTTATTTTCGTCTTGAAAATTCTTACTCACTCAGACTAGCTCGTAGCCAGAATACTCCCGACTTATAATCATCCTAGGTTATAGAACGATTAACAAACACATAGCACATAATAGTATTAATAAAAATTAGTTTTATTAATAACTAATTCTTTAAACCTAAATTTTGGACGATCCGAATTTCTGGGTTGACACATTCTTCCCTCCTTATAAAAATTCCGTCCTCGGAATTTCTTAAAACCACACCCTTACCCGGGTCATCACATTCACCCCTTCTTCACAGAATTTCATCCTCGAAAATTTAGCCTACCTTTCTTCTCAACTTCACTTCAACGTAGTTCTTATCTTTCCCTCATTCCTAACCCCCATAACCTATCAAGAATCATGAAGTAGAAGGAATAACGAGGAATATAAAATTTCCTCTTAAAACGCTTCATACTTTTGATGAGGGGTCAAATCGACCATGAACTCTTACTAGGTTAAACAACATTTCGCCGTAAGCCCTTCTTTAACGGTCAGTTTACAATCACAAAGAAAGTAACTACCTCTTCAATGTTCTCCTCAGACTAAATCATTAGATTTCGCACCAAAATAATTTGGTTTGGCACAAGTTCTCAAAGAAAGCTCGATGACATACCATTTATCTAGCCGAATCAAGTAGCTTAGACCATACCAATAAATTGGATTTCAACGTGAAACATTCGTCTAGTCAACTCAATTGACGTTGACTACTTCTTTAAATTCTTTTTCGCAATACATCAAAATTGTTTATGACGTCATGATACCGCGTACTTTTCACAATCGTTGAGGACTTCGTCGGTTAAATGACTTTGTCATTATACATCATACCATAGCGGGTTGTTGATCCTAAGATCACATCCAACACCGGGTTCAATGGTATTAACAACTCCATCGTTTTACCACCCTTGCATCGAATGTACAGATGATATTAAATTCATTTTGAATATTTTAAATTAATTTTGTCTAGCCAAAGCAATTAGCATAGACATACCAAGAATAGCTCTTTTAAAATTATATTGATTCCAAAAGTTGAACCAATTCTTTCCTTTTCAAAGTACATATCAACCACGAGTTCAATAAAGTTCAAAATCTAGCATATCTAGATGACTTGGAATATCCTATTCTCCACCTTCCTTCATTGTCTTACTGCGATAATACTTAATCTTCTCTAGTACCTTCACTGCTAAGCCTACTGAAAACAACGTGTTTTCAATCTAACCATTCCTATACATTAGTACAGTCCATCAACTTACCACACATTATGAGTTCAAGAACTTTCCACAATAATATGAGTTTAAGAACTATCCAGATAGACCATAGGCGTCCATTCGCTGAGAAGTTCAAAAACATACCATATTATTATGAGTCACGAACTTACCATAAGTATGAGTTTCAAGAACTCGCACCTACCTTATCGTTCTCTACCTATCAAGTATATACATGAGAAAAGATTCACCTTCTCGTCATATACATCTTGATAGCGCGACCAATCCCAATGATTATCACTACCAGAAGCTAAGTGATTGTAGAACCAAACATAATTCCCTGCCCATACAAAAAATTGGTCAACTCGGCTTCTGACCGATATAAGGAGCTAAGCGGTTGTTACACCAAGAACAATTCTCCACCCATACAAAGAATTGTTCAACTTAACAACTATATCGCATAAGAAGCTAAGTGGTTCTAAAACCACGTATAATTTCCCCACCCATACAAGGAATCATACAACTCAGCTGCTGATATGAGTCCTCAATTGAAAATTTTCAACTTCTAAATCTCTCTCTACTTAATACGAATTTTCATTAATTCATATACTATCCTTCACAACTTAATCTAAGTTCTTCTTCCCATACTACTTTATAGTACCCTTCATTCATAGCATTTGCTATAAATCATTCATCGTTTAACAGCTCATCTGTTACTACAAGTCACTATAATCACATGGTGATCTTCTTATCCTTTTGTCTACAATTATAGTCTTAGGTACTCCTACCTAAGGTTTATAACCTATCAGCTCTGATACCAACTTGTAACGCCCCGAAATCTGGTCTATCTTCACACCCGGATTCCGTACGTCACGAGTACATCATTCATCCAACATACATCATTATATACTAAAATATAACGACATATACTCTTAAATCCCAGGTTCTGGAAACCTTATAACCTTTTTCATTACAAATATAATAAATACATTATTCATTTCATCTTACAAGAGTGACTTTTATCCGCCACCAAGGATACATAATAGTTCATTAAACTAGTCTATAATTCAATTCAATCTTTTAACATTACAAGTCTTCACTTGATCTTCTCGTTCATTCACCTTCTGAATGGTACTGCATCTGATACCGTCAGCTTGATCTTTACGGGATCC
The DNA here is from genome assembly GCA_020205605.1 of Panax ginseng. Classification (NCBI taxonomy): domain Eukaryota; kingdom Viridiplantae; phylum Streptophyta; class Magnoliopsida; order Apiales; family Araliaceae; genus Panax; species Panax ginseng. The sequence continues at coordinate 95,414,405 of CM035136.1, read as the reverse complement.
TTAAGTTCTTCTAACCTTGTTCGCTAAAAATTTGTTTTTCATTTAAAGCAAGTGTGAGCATTCAATTACCCAGCAAGTCATAACAGTTGAACAAACAACTTCAGAATTAAAACATTTCTTTAGAACTTCGATAACCGAACATAGATTATGAAGCAGTTGGAATAATAGGAATAGTCTCGATTCCTATCATCTTAAAACATCAATTATTTTTCACTTTGAAATACTTTCATCCCTCTACCTTTTTCATATACATCCTGTCTGGCTAGAATCATTAGCACAGACTTAACAATAATGGTTCATGTATAAACAGAACATACTTGTATTGAACAACTCAATCACATAACAATGCATATCATAGAAACACCGAAGTGTTCAAATTGTGGCTCAAGGCCTCATACGTTCTACCACATTGTACAAATATCGCACATTCTCACATAGACAGAACTTCTCAAGTACAACATCTGAGAAGTTTAAGAAACTAGCATTCATGTAATATGAATGAAGTTAAGAAACTTGCCTTACGCCCAGCTACAGCTTACGCTGAACTGCTCATTTCAATTCCTATATAACACATAAGGAGAAAACATAAACACCAATTAGTCATATATTGAACTTATGCATTGGTTTACTTAACTTTACTTCTTAGGGTTTGCGTTCTTGCAATATAAGTTTACGCGACTAACTTCTTTTACCAGTTTACGGCTTTATGACATACGGAGATGTCTTACTCAAAACGTTCATCATCTTGGATGATTTATTTTCTTATCTTATCCGAACCATTAAGCTTAATGTTTGTTAAAGTCAATTTCTTATTTCTTACGGCTTTCTGACAACTAAATGTCATCCCTCCGGATTCATTCTCTATGGACTCACATTCGGTTTTCATTAATCTTATTACCGTTAATTCATTACGGCTTTCATGATAGTTCATATACTATTTAATACTTTCGTTATCCATTACATGAACCTCAGGTTCATTACCATCGTTGCTCAACCTCTAAGGAATCACAACCATAGCAATCCCTCAAGTCCATTCATCGCGACTACGGTCCCCTGATATCGATTACGTAACTCGCATTTATATTCCTTGTTATTTAATCTCGCTTAATCTTTACGTTCAACCTTTAATAAAGGTTTAAGTCATTTGCTTAAGTGTTATTTTAGGTGAACTATATGTTCATATTTCTTTCTTGCACATCCCCTAGTAATTGAGCATTGAAAATCTCATTTAAAATCATCATTTACATCGTATTTGCATTGCCTTCATTTTCTCTCTATGCGGCCTGTGCCTTTCCTCTCCTCTCTTCGTTGCTGGCTGCGACCTACTTCTCTCTCCTCTCTTCCCGGGCTGCTGCGCCACTCTCAAGTCCTTTGTTATCTCTTCATGTTATGGCACCACTTCTCATCTGCCTCTGTCCGTTGCTGCTACCCCAAGACAAAAACTCTAGAAATTTTTTTCTTTGAAACGCTAACTTCCCGATCTCATAACTCCTTCGTTATAACTCGGAACGAGGTCGTTCTAAAGCCATTCTCTTCCTTCTCTTACATACTTCAATACCCCTCAGACAAAACTTCATTCTAAATCCATTAATGTGCCACTCTATTGGCTTGATCTACAACCTTTGTTCATTTTTACGCTTTTAACGCTCTTTGTTCGGCCGTCCGTAATTCGATCATCCGAACTCGGAACTCGTTCGTTCTTGAGTCCATGACTCATGTTTTCTAAAATTTCTTACTTTCTTATGAAACCCTACACGTTCGGGTTCATTTACTAACTTTCTAATTCTCGTTCGTCTTTTACGAAATTTTCGCCATAACTTTGTTATAGTTAAGTTTTAATCCGTTCATCATGAACGTTTCTACTATTCCTAACCAAGCAATATGCAACTAACTTATACGCGATGGTTTTAAACTTGTCCATCAACAACAATTAAACTACGATGGTTTTAAATTTGTCCATCAATAACGTTCTTCGTGTTCTTCGCGTGTTCTTCGTGTTCCTCGTTCGTTCTTCATTTTAATCGATATTTTGTATTACGATTTCACTTTTTATTGGAATTTAATGTTATAGAATACAATTCCTTACTTATTTAACCGACCTATTCATATAATCCACTCGGATCGTTCAAATTCGCTACGAATCTTATACTTCCTTAATAAATTTATAAACTAAATTTCTAAGTTCTTATTTCTTTTTTTCTCATGATTTCAACTATATGAACTCATCTCTAACCTTATCTACTTCTTATCTTCATTAAGTTATATTTTAAGATAGAAAACTTAAAGAAAAATCTATTAGAAGCTAGGTTTTAGATTACCTCTTCTTCTTATTTTTCTCCCGCTAGACAAAGCCGACGATTTGCAAGCTTTTCTATTTCACGAACACTTTTGATACGATCATTCATGCTCAAACTCTTCCTTCTCCTCTTCATCCGAGCTCTCTCTCTCTCTCTCTCTCAAGTGTGGGATTTTCAAAACCTCAAAACAAATGAAATAAGCTTACTATTTATAGATTTTCAAAGCTAAGGGCATTTTAGTCATTTCGCCCCCACCTCCTTACTATTCCCACCTCCTCCCAGAACTTAGCCACCAAGTTTACTTGGCCACCACCCTTACTTGGTGGCCAAGTAGCCGCCCCACGTGCCCATGGGTCACCCCATGGGTTGCCCCATTGGTTTTACCCATCCGTTTACCCATCGGTTCGATCCGCAGTTTCTTTTCTTGGTTTGGGCCTTAACCCTAATTCTTATTGGGCCTATCTTGGACTTGATTTCACAAAGCATTGGGCTTGACATAATCCAAGTCCAATTAGATTCTACAAAGTCCATGAACTCAAAGTCCATTAATACTAATCGTATTCTACGCATCTCATTCTCGTATTCTCATATTTTCTTTGTATATAGTTCGTACGATATTCGTATTATACATCGTACTAATCTTCTTACTATACTCATATAATAACTAGTATTATCCTCGTATTTCTCACGCATAATAACCCTAATGATTATACGTGATCATAAAATTCTCGGAACTCACTTTTCCTAACCCTTAGGTTTTGAGTCCGCATGCGAAAACTTCGTTTTTGCCATAACTGAAATATTATTAAATATTCCATCACGTCTCAAAATTAAACGTCATCTATAACTTCTCGGAATTTCAAAATAAATCTCCGAGCAGAAACGGATGAATAGTTCCTATTTTTTTCCCCAAAAAATATTTTGATCCCGGAAAAATCTTATTTTCGTCTTGAAAATTCTTACTCACTCAGACTAGCTCGTAGCCAGAATACTTTCGACTTATAATCATCCTTGGTTATAGAACGATTAACAAACACATAGCTCATAATAGTATTAATAAAAATTAGTTTTATTAATAACTAATTCTTTAAACCTAAATTCTGGATGATCCGAATTTCCGGGTTGTCACATATACAGCACATAAGACCTAGTATCAAGTCAAAATATTGTAGTCTCAGTTGAATCCGACAAAATTCTAACATCCAGACGGTCTAGCCAGATAAATCTCAAGCCTAATATCGCTAAGACTCAGTTTAAACCAGTTCACATATATCTTAGATAATTTATTATCAGTCAAATTTTTTTTCATAAGCTCGTAATAATATTCAGATAATTATTACCATTTAACATGATTTTTCAATCATTAAAATCATATTTATCTTGTTTAAATACCACAATATTCTAATATCATTAATATTTATTTAATACCAAATATTAATGAAATACACCACATAATATTATAAATAAGTTATAATATTTTAAAGTATTTTTAATACTTTAATATTGCCTTTAAATGTTTTTAAAGTAATTAAAACCATTGTTAAATAATTGACATTAATATTAAATATTAATGTATTTAATGGCAAAATATCAAAATTTATATTTTATAACTTAAAATATTTTTATAACACTTAAATAATTTTTATATGATTTTAAATCATTAATTCTATTTTTCCTTAATTTATTTAATATATTTATTAAATAAATCAATCACCATTAATATTAATTTATTAATAAAATTCATCACAAAATATTAAAAGTCATCAAAAATAACTTAAAATATTTTTTATATACTATAATATAATTTTTCATGATTTTCAAGAATTAAAATCATTTTAACTAATTTATTTAATATTATAATTAAATACCATTAATATTCCAAAAATATTAAATATTAATGAAATATATTAAAAATAATTAAAAATCCATTTTTAAGCTTTAAAATAATTTTAAAGAATTTATTATGTATTTTTCATAATTAAAAACTAATTTTCTCTAATTATTAAATAAAATAATTAATTTTATTAAGAAATTGTCGCTAAAGGGTGCCTATAGCGACAAAACCGTTACTATAGGTGTTCTTCGTGTTGTTGAACCTGCCCAGAAATTCATAGACAGCTATCAAAGTACTAGGTTTGACCAGCTATAATTCATGGATCTTGATGTATCCGAGTTCGATTATGTGTTAAGGTTATAGTATTTGTAAGACCCCAACTTTTATGAATAAAGATGAATTTTCTATAAATATCATTTTTGATTATTATGGAATGAATTTGTTATAATATTATAGTTGTGGGTAATATTTATAAATTCTGTAAAGTACGCGAGTTGTTATATAATATTCGATTAGTTGGGAAATATTCGTTTTAATAGGGAATATTCGTATGACGGCACAATCATTGGTGGACCCCACAACGAAATTATTATCGGATTGAGAAAACGACACAAATATCTTTTTATAAAATAACGGCAATAGTTTTACCGTAAACACTATTGGAATACCTGGTGGTTAAAATGCAGTAATCCGCGTTGTTGCACAGTAGCACACGGTATTGCACAGTATTTTTGAATTATTGATTCTTACGTAAGAAGGCTCTACTCAATAATTGTTATAGTAATTATTGTTCAATATTTTATTTTATTGGTTCAATAATTGTTGCGTTGATATTTTATATTATTGTTGTTTCAATAATTGTCACTGCACAGTATTTCCCATTATCAGATCAATAATTCATATTATTTGAATAATATTATTAGATAGCATTATTGGCAATGTCTATAAAATTCTGTCAAGGAGAGGTTTGGTCACCTAATTGCGCGCCAGTAAGGAGAAATCCTTATTGAAAAGCCTCATCTTTCCTAGGAACGGCCTGCTTGTCATTATTATGATTCTGTAATATTATTTGTGAATAATTAATTATTGATTTATATGATAAGGAAATATTTATTTTATGTGGACACAAATGATAGATAAAAAATATTTATTCGAAGTGGATTTAAACTGAGGAATTTTTAACATGTGACATTTTGTTGAAAGATGGTATTTTATCTTTTCTGATAAAAGAATTCATTCAAATATATTATTATAATATTACATTATAGTAGTATGATGCGATTATATAATAGTACGTTTTTTATAATTTGAATGGTAGCATTATTATAGTAAATTCATGGTATAAAAGTAAAAGGAGGTGGAAGAGAACAAATTGAATTTGAATCCTGTGATGCAAGCGATGATGTCATCAGACAATGAGGTAAGTGATGATGTTATCGGACGATGAGGTAGGAAATGATGTATTATGATCGATGACGTCAGCGGTGATGTCATAAATTATGGCGAAAAGAGTATTTTACCCTTACTTTGTCAAGCCTATAAATAGAAGCTCATTTCTTCATTATTTTTCACCAATTCATTCAAGCTATAGAGAGAGAAAGTATAGAGAGAATAAGAGAGAAAGAAGAAGAGTATTCTATTACTACACTATTGCAGTATCCAATCTCCTACTAAGGTAATGGGTATTATTCTTTCATATTCATGAAGAGAGTTATTTTCTTTCAATACTCGTAAGGGTTGTTATTCCATTCTTTATTATTCTGTTGAAACATCCTGTCTGTGCGGATTACGCATGACCTGGTTCCATTCTTTATTATTCTATTGGAACATCCTGTCTGTGTGGATTACGCATGACCTGGATCCATTCTTTATTATTCTGTTGGAACATCCTATTTGTGCGGATTATGCATGACCTGGTTCCATTCTTTATTATTTTGTTGGAATATCCTATCTGTACGGATTACGCATGACCTGGTTCCATTCTTTATTACTCTGTTGAAATGATCTGTCTACGTGGATTACCGCATGGCGGGCAAAAATCCATTTGCAACTTCATATATTCTATTATACTCAGTTGGTTAAAGTTTTGGCTTCTATACTCCATGAAATTAGTGGAATAACCTTGATATTTGCGCTCCATCCAGTATCTTTTCATGTAAATATTCTTCTGAGCATTCTTGAATTTTACTCCACAAAACAGTATCATGTTGACAATTTGGACGTTATTGATTTCTGGATAAATTAAATTATAAATCTTTAAAAAATTATCCTTGAACTTGTTTATTGAATTCGTATATCATTGTCATCATCCTCATGTTTATAATATGTTGAAAGTCATCTGTTGCCTGTAGTACATAGATGGACTTGGTATGATTATGACCAGGTATTTTTCGGTATAATCATGACCGTAATGTTACAAATGATGTGGTAAAAATCCTCATTGGCCGTAGTGCATTGATGGACAGTTGTTGGCATGATCATGACCATTGATGAATACATGAATATCCTTGGGCCGTAGTGCATGGATAATTTGTGGTCGTGATACTAATGAATATCTTTGGCCGTAGTGCAGGGATGATGTGGATTATTTATTAAGCTGAGTCTCAACGATAAAAGTAATGAAAAACCTTTTAAATCGTAGAAGATAGTAGATTTTATTCTCTACTTGACTCTTCTAATGGATTGCTTGTTCCGCTGCAGTTAAACTTGATGTTTGTTATATTTTATCAGTTTAACACTGTTGAAGGCTAACGATAATTTATCCTGCATTATCTTAGTCATAATATTTCTTACTGGGCTAGTTGAGCTCACCCTTTTGCTTTCATTTTTCTCCTCAGGAAATGAGAACGTAGCAGGGACTAGTCAGGGAACGGAGTGACATTCCAAATGATAGCATTAGTAGTCCTCACTATTCTATAAAATAGTGTGATAATAAATGTATTGAGGACTTATTTTAAGTTTGAATACTGTCTAGAAGACAATATTTGTATTAAAACTCACAGCTCATGTTGTATATTTAAGGTTGTATTTGTATTTTGTACCATGTATTTTGCGACTCAGAATAGGTGATGTATAGCTATTTTGGGGGCGTCACAGTATTGATGTAATACTACAATTCTAAACAAACATCATGGCCATTCTATATCAAATTAGAGAGATCTGGGTCCTCAAAAACATTGTCAGGCATGTTCTTCATTTTCTAGGTTACCCAGAAATAAAGAACAACCAAGGTACCTACTTTGCAAGCCTTGAATCTAGAGTTCTGGGCTTGATCAGTGTAATATGAAGGTTCAATAGTGTAGACTACATGTCAAGGAACAATTATATAACATAATATCAGTATAACATCAACACATTTAAGAAATAAGGGCTGGTCAAAGTCTGACAAAAAAAACTGTTCTTGAACAATCTGGGTTTTCTAGATTGTTCATCTAGCTGATGGTCAACTATAGTTTGACCGGCTACAACTTCGATTCTGTTATGGATCTAAGTGTTCTAATGACTTTACTGTGTAGCCTACATGTCATACTACAAGTTCCAAACAACAACATGGCCCAAACACTTAACAGTTGCAAGATCTAGTACCTGCAAAATTGTTGTCAGTGATTTCTGGGTTTCTGGGTTACGCAGAAACTAGATTTCGAGCTCGGTCAACGCACTTTGACTGCTTATATCTTTCAATCTACACATGATCTGACCCTGTTTCAAGTTCCAGATCATAGTCCACATGAAATAAAACAAATCTATAACATAAAATAACACAAAGCAAAAACAGAGAAGGATCTGGGGCCTCTGACATTCAGCTGTTAGACAATATTTTAGGGTTCAAAGTCAGTTTTAAAAACATAATTTTCGTGCCTCTAGATGTTATGGATCTAAGATGTAATAGCCCAGATCACTAAAAAAACACCCTTAGACACAACTTATAACAACAAATTACAACATCTAACATAAGATCATTTCAAAATTTAGGGTTTATACCTCTTTCTAGCTTTGATCTTGAATCTGATCTTGCTGATCTGATCTTGTTAAGCTAAAAGGTGATCTTGCCTTTGTATCTCACTCTCTCTCACTCTAAAATTTCAAATTTTGAAGAGAGAGAAGGTCTTGTACAAAATGAAAAGTAAAGTAAGTCTTTTCTCTCTCTTTAATCTATATATAGTTTGATCCAATGAATTTTGCTGGCATTTGATGGCAGATAATGTAGATATAGAGCACATGCTAGAGCTAGGGTTGGTGAACAACCAATAATAGGGCTAGATCTACACTCCAACACATTAAATAATTGTAAAAAGAGCATTATAGTCATTTGATTTATAATTTTAATGGCAAATTGGTAACTTGTGCAAACCCTGGGGTTTGACCTTTAGGGTTAAAACCTAAGGTTCTTAAAAATCAATTTTCTAGGATTTCCAATTTAGGTTTCAAAATAGAAAATTACTATTTCTAAATTATACTCCCTCCGTCCCATAGTTATAGGCTGATTTCTTTTGGCAGATAGTTTAAGAAAATCAGTTTAAGTGGTAATTTTTAACATAATTTTCCATATTTACCCCTTAATATGGAATTAATGAATAAGTTAAGTACTCCTTACTTATCACACTGGAACTCTCAACTTCATTGATTGACTTGTACTGACCATTAAATTCCATAATCATAGAACTTTAACCAAAGAGAATACAACAACATTAAATGTGGTGATAAAAATAATGATATTGAATTTGTTTCTTCAAAATAAGAGTAATGGTTGAATATTTATTATAAGGGCATAAAAGTAAAATAATGAATCAACTAAATTTTATAAATAGTTAGTAGCCTATATATTGGGACATCTCAAAATGGAAAATCAGCCTATAACTATGGGACGGAGGGAGTAATTAGGATTCTCTAATTATACTAAGATTTCCTAATCATAATTCAATCTTGCTAATTAGGATTAATATTTCCTAATTAAAATTGCTAATTTAGCAATTAGGTCCATAATTGTACATTAGGGTTTCTAACAGAACGATTATGGTATCAAATTTTAAAATTAGGGTTTTCTAATTAATTCGTTAGGCTTTACCCTAATTAATCTTATAATCAATACACTTAAGTCTTTGAGATCCCAATTTAGGGTTTTCGTAATCCGAAATTAAGTTTCGGATTCCCAGAACTGATTTATAGGGTTTCCAGAACCGGTTTCTAGAGTTTCTTATTAGTTGTTAGGGGTTTCTAACTGAATGTTGACGTTCGAATTTAGTATTAGGGTTTGACACTAATATAATTTATCTGGTCAACCCTTAACCGTTAACCACAAACTGTACTGATATATGACCATATACACAGAACATATACACATATACACTTAATCCTGAATAATTCACCACAAGAATTTTTAAATCCATAAAATTTCTTCCTGGAAATGTTAAATCCATTCACTTATTTTGTGTCTAGGTTTATTATATAACCTATAATAAATCTTGTAAGATTTAAATAATTTTCTAAATTCTCGGAACGTCACACATGTCTCCTTATGAAGATTTATACGGACGGAAGTGCAGAACACGATTGTGTTGGGATGAAGTGGGAGAGCGTCGAATGCTAGGACCAAAATTGGTGCAACAGACAGCGGATATAGTCAAGCTGATACAAATGCGTCTGGTAGCAGCTCAAGATAGACATAAGAAGTATGCGGATTCACATCGAGTGAACCGAGAGTTTGAAGTAGGCTCGTACGTATTTCTAAAGGTATCTCCCTAGAAAGGAAAGATACACTTCGTAAAGAAGGGAAAGTTAAGTCCAAGGTTTATATGACCTTTCGAAATATTAAAAAGGGTAGGAGAGGTAGCCTACGTGTTAGCATTACCTCCGGATTTAGGAAGAATACATAATGTGTTTCATGTCTCTATGTTACATCCTTATAAACCAGATTATAAACATGTGATAGAATATGAGCCTATTCATATTGAGAAGGACTTGACATATGAAGAAATTCATATTCAAATCATTGATAGAAAAGAGCAAGTTCTAAGGAACAAAGTTATACCTTCGGTAAAGGTGTTATGGAAGAACCACGATGCCGAAGAAGCAACGTGGGAACTTGAAGAAACGATAAAGAAGAATTACGCTCAGTTATTTGTTTAATTGTTAGCGAGATTCTGGGGATAGAATCCTTATAAGGTGGGGGGAAGGATGTAACGACCGACAAAATTGGATTAATTGTAAAATAATTTTATTTGATTAAATAATGAATAAAATTATATTATATGTTATTATTATGTGTTAGTAAAATGAAGGTTGTTCTATAACCTAAAGGTGTCAAAATATCGTAGTATTCTGGCTATGTAAAGGAATTAAAGTGTTTGAATTTCCAAGACGAAAATAAAAGCTTTCCAAGAATTTTTTTGAAAAACACTATTCACCGATTTCTGCTCGGGAATTATTTTTGAACTTCCAAGAAATACGTAACGATAGAATAATAAGGAAGGACGGAATACATAATAATATTTTAGTTATGACAAACGTAATTTTTTACCTGCGTACTAAGTTTGAGAATGTTAAGGAAAGTAAAGATTGAGTAAATGATGATCGTATGATACGCAAGTATTATAAAAAGTAAAGAATACTGGTATGATATGAAGTATTGTACTAATTGTTGCCTATTTTTTAGTTCTAACAAAAGAGCTCTAACTCATGCAAGCATACATGTGTCAACAAGCAATACAGAGTAAGTCGAGTATTGATCCACGGAGAAAGTTGTCTAAATTAAACTATTATGCATCAACTAAATCACTATTTTTATATGCTTAAACGAATGTTTATAATTGTGAATTACTCTAAATGAAAATAATAACTAAAATAAGAATAGTAACGTAATAAATCAAATCTAGAGATAATGGGCTCCTAACTTCATTTAACAGTTCATCTAATTACAACCGTCATGCAAGATTATTCACATATCACAGAAAAGTAGCCAAGAGCCCTAATGTAGACATAACCATTTTTCAATGCATTATGACCTACTTACATAACATCCACATGCAATAGACACCATATAATCATCCATAAAACCAACCTCACTATATTTCTATGTGAAATTACAACAATATTGAATTTAAGCACAAGCCCTTATATAACTCATATAGTGAAACAATATATGTCTATCTGTTTCACAAAATACAAAGCTAAGCAAAACAGCCCCATATACGCATGCTATCATGATTATACTCCATACTCGCATGCTATTTTTCAATTCCATACAAGAACATAAAATGAATGGTGATCAATCATTCATGCATTCAAATTAAACATGATAGAAATTCTTTATGATACACAAACAGTCCAGCAATCAGGCCATAAGTTAGACTACTTATTAAACTCCGTTAGAATCCCATAATGGAGTTTAGTTCATGACTGAACCAAAAGCCATTATGGGATCAAAGCAATACATGGATAATAAAAAAACAATTGAAAGAGATAAGATAGAATCGATCAAACCCAATTGCTGATTATAATCCAAACGTAACGTTCAAATCCTCACAAATATCCAGCAACATAAAAGAAAAGCATCCATAATGATTGAAATCCAAAGAAGAAGTAGAAAATAATAAAGCTATGCTTGGTTCTCCCTTGGAATTCTCTCAAAGTGTAAACCCTAGTTCGCTTATGTAAAAACACGTAAAAATGATGAATGATACGTCTAGTACCAACCATAATTATTTTAGCCAACACTAACTCTTATAATTTAAAAATTAAAATAAAATTAATTAGCAACATGAGAGGTCACAAGGCGCCACGCATACCGTCCCTATGTAAATGTGGCGCGGGCACGCGTTCTTTAAAATGGGCTCGGTCCGGTTGCTTGTCTTGCGGCGCGTGTTGAAGCTCAGATAACCATGGCAACTTCGCAGCTTTGAATTCTCGTGTTCTCCATCGCTTCGCTTCATGTCATGTCATGTCATCATTGTTGCTTTAACATGTAACTTTTGCTCTTTTGTTCACCACTGCTTAGCTTTTTTGTTCACTCGATCCTCGTGCTGTGCCTTCATTGATCACATGCCATCTACCAATGCCGAGCTCATGCCATTTCCTGCACTTTTTCACCAAAGGAGTTCGCAATACATGCAATGCAAAATATTATGAAATGCAACTAAAAACAAACTAAAATGTACTTGAGATGGGCATAGTTCTTGTGAATTGATATTCAATAAGTAGGTATAAAACCCACTTATCAAATACCCCCAAACTTGAACTGTTACTTGCCCTCAAGCAATGCATACTATATAAAACACTGAAAATGCAACTACATGCTATGCAACTAAATCATGATGCAAACTAGTCTCACATTGTTCCAGCTATAACAGAATTTCAGTCCAAAATGCCTCAGCGAATTATCCAAATTCGAGAATACAAATTCAAACCAAACTATAGGCATAATATCATACACTTAAATAATTCATATATGCTATAAAGATGTTGTGTGTATGTGTTATGTTCACCAAAACTTGATTTAAGCAGAGAATACACATGCTAAACTGCTCAAAATAGAAAATTACAGTCTAAATCAAGACTCATGTATACTTATGCAACAAAGACTGTTCCAACATATCAAAACAAACTAAGGTTCGACAATGGGCTTAACTGCTTTATTGCTACGCACGAGGGCGATTTTTTCTCTTTCCCACGGTGTTTATTGCTATTTTTTTTCTTTTCTTTTTTCACATGATTGTGCAATGCCTCATTCCATTAGGCAAACACTAGTACCCCTTAGCAAGCTTTCAACCAACGACTCCCAGACCATAAAAGACCTTAGGGCGCTAGGTGTTAAGACACCCCTACGGGCGTACTTACTCAAGTAGCTAGGGCCCTGAAATAAGACTAGCCACGTTATTGCTATTTTTTTTATATATATATAGCATACCCAAGTTTTCCCAAAGTTTGATTATCAATGCTTAGTACAGTCTAAGTCCATTTTCCACATAATTCTCTTTTTACAACTACATTTTCTATCGAGCAATGCAACACATAATTCTTATACCTACAAGCAATTGTGAACATGGCAGTGCAAACCGAAAGCATCTAAACAACATCATGAATTACATTATGTAACACATTATATCTAAGCTCATGTTATCCAACATATTCAACAATCTTTCACAATTCACTTTCATCATAGGATAGACAAAATTTCCATAAAGCTAGGACTGCGAGACATGCAACTAACAACAAATGCACTAAACATATACTAACACACAATATAATGACTAAAAACAGAAAAAATATATGCAACTATTATGTAACACATAAAACATGCAAAATTTTAAACTAAACATGAAACTTTAAACTAAACATGCAAATGCTATATGCAACTATACTACTACCCCAATACCCCTAAACTTAGAATATTCATTGTCTCAATGAATGGAGATATAGGGTTAGAAAAACTCCCCTAATAGTCAGCTGCACCACCCTCTTCAGGTGGTGAATACGGTGGTGGATATGACACGGCTGTCCCGAACTGTGGCCACTCAAGCGTTGTCCCTTGATGGGCAAATGCCTCCGCCAATGACCTCGTGAGACCCATAGCAAACACTGCAAAATTGTCATACATCGCGTCGAACTTTCGCTCCAACCTTCGGAGCTGTCGATCCCCAGTGGCAGCGGTTGCTTGAGTTAACGGGCCCGCTTCATCTGTCTGAAAGGGCTACAGTGGTGGCTCTGAGAATGTGGGATGGATGATAAAACCTTTTCCTCACGGGTGTGGTGCACCTCCTGCCCAATCCTCAAATTTTGCAATGGTTGCATGTGTGATATCTTGACTCGGGTTCTGCATTTGTTCATTATCACACTGGACTCCTTGCTAGGCACACAGGCTAGCTACAACAGATGCATGTGGGATACTCCTAGTCGTGCTCCCCCACATATACCGTAAAATATTCTGATGGATCAGGTGGGCCACATCAATGTATTTGCCTGTGACTATTCCCCACAGAATGATTGCCCTCTCCGCTGTGATTTCATGCTGATGAGACGACGGAACGAGCTTGGCACATATAAACAAATTCCACGCCTTGGTATACCGATTCAAGGCTGAGGCTGGGAATATTCGAGGCTGATTCGTGCTGGCCTTATAAGTCCAATTTGTGCATGGAATGCACAACTCGGTAATAACTGCTTCCAAATCTATTTCCAAATGAGCCCCTTCTACCCAATTAGTAGATACAGTTGGGGGTGTGTCAAGTAACCTAAAAACTGCCCTGATTGCGGGAGGTCTGAAATCCACTTGAACTCCGCGAACCATGGATAACCCACTCATCGTCTCTTTTGCATTCGCATAGAATTCTCTGATAATCCCCTCTCCTTCACAAAAGTTTTTGCCACAATTCTGTACTACTCCATTTGGGCATCTAGACTCAAAAATTTGGTATGATCCACAACATCTTCCCCTTAACTGCTAGAGGAAGACGATAATGAAGAAGAAGAAGAGCTTGCTCTTTTAGGGCCCATTTGAAATTGATAGTGAAAATGAAGATGGCTTGCCTGATAATGAGAGATATTTGATGGTTGGATAACCCCCAAACTGATTTCTGCACAACCCAATCGAAAACCCTAGTTTATATCAATTATCTTGATGGTCGTGGTAGAGGAGGTAATCGATGCGCATTTATATGGAGTGAGATGAACGGATGGAGACATGGTGCTTCAATTTTGTAACTGTTGGGAGAGTAAGAATCGTGCGAGTAATGGAGAATAAGATACGCCTTCTGTTATTTCAATTGAGAGACAAAATGAGCCACAACACCTAATTTATAACATAAAAAAAAAAATCAAGTTTTTGTCGCGACGCGTAAGCCGCTGCGTTTCAAGGTATCTGTATGCATGGTATGCGCGAGTGACTTTTTGCTCGGACTTCGATGCCATGCGGGCGCGCACTTTCTTCAACACATACATGCGCGGTCGCGCTAGTCTTAATCCTGCACTGCTAATTTTCATGCTCAATGTTGTAAGGCAATACTACATTCACTCCAATATACCTACATAGACATTAATAAACACTGTCAAGGCATGATTGACTAAATAAACATGATTGTCTATTTTATCACCCTAATTTCGATGCTATGCACAAACATACTCCTATTCAAACTTAGCCACTAAGATATTTATGCAAAGCTAATCTACTATCACAATAATAAAAAAAATGCAAATGAACTAACAAAAGCAACCTAAACTGAATAAGTAAAAAGTAGAGATAGAAATAATGGGTTGCCTCCCATCAAGCGCTAAGTTATAGTCAATTAGCTTGACTGTCTCTGAATCTCATGTCGAAGAAAGAATTGACGTGACTTTCTGTCAGTCCACCTCGCCACCAAAGTAATGCTTCAATCGCTGCCCATTCAATTTAAAAGGCTGATCTGGGAATTTATCAAACACTTCTATCGCACCATGTGGAAAGACAATCTTCACTGTAAATGGACCTGACCATCTTGATTTCAGCTTCCCGAGAAAAAGTTTAAGTCTGGAGTTAAAAAGCAAAACCCTTTGTCCCGGTTCAAATGTCTTCTCTATAATCTTGCGATCATGCCATTTCTTCACCTTCTCCTTGTATAGCTTTGAATTCTCATATGCCTATAGTCGGAATTCATCCAACTCATTAAGTTGGAGTAGGTGTTTCTCCCCTGCAGCTTTCAAATCAAAATTGAGCTTCCGAATTGCCCAATATACCTTGTGCTCTAGCTCCATAGGAAGGTGACAGGCTTTTCCATACACGAGCTGAAAAGGTGACATGCCCAATGGGGTCTTGTATGCAGTCCTATATGCCTACACAGCATCATCCAGCTTTATAGACCAGTCCTTTCTCGTGGGATTCATAACTTTTTCAAGGATTCTTTTGACTTCTCGATTTGACACTTCCGCTTGGCCATGTGTTTGTGGGTGATAAGCTGTAGCAATACGATGCTTCACTCCATACTTGGCCAACAAAGCTGTAAACTGCCTGTTGCAGAAATGACTGCCTTCATCACTAATGATGGCCCTAGGAGTCCCAAACCTCGTGAAGATACTTCTGTGCAAAAACCTGAGGACTACCTTGGCATCATTTGTCGGAAGAGCTTCCGCTTCTACCAACTTCGACACATAATCCACTGCGAGCAAGATGTAGAGATTTCCGCAAGAAGAAACAAAAGGGCCCATGAAATCAATCCCCCACACATCAAAAATGTGACGCCCCCAAAATTAGGTAGACATCACCCATTCTGAGTCTCCAAATACATAGTACAAAATTCAAATACAACTTCATTTATACAACTGTTCAACTTTAGTATAGAATACGACCACAGTTAACTGTGAGTTTTAATACAAATGTATGTAACTCTCATGGTGCCTCGACCACAACCTTACAATGGTACTTTACATAAAAGTATAGTCAAAAACTATTTTAGAAATTAAAATCTTTGGGAAGTGCTCAAGGAAACCTTCATACATGGGAGGCCATGCGTCTAGGTTATAATAGATATCATATGTCCACATAATTATCCTTGGTTGACCCAATATACCCCAAAGAAAAACGAGAAGATTACTATCATCTTCTTTCCAATGGTGAGTCTTCTCTTGACATATAACTATCTCCACTGTCTCCAAGTGAATATTATATTTCAAATAAACTCCAAGATCATATAGGTAGTGCCCGTAGATATACTCAGTAAGTGGATGCGCACAACCCTGTCTTATGATAGCACGAGGTTGTATGTCATTAGACATCTTATATGATAGTGGCAAAACACCCTTCCAAAGTTGGGTTCACCTCACCCTATTTGATTCACCAAATATAACTACTAAATGTTGTATAGAATACAACACACTTTTCTATACTGAGAACCTCCACAGCTAGAGACCACTATTCTATTCCCCTGTTATCCCCGCTCGACCCGGCAACACTCTTACGACAACACTCTTATTACCTGAAAAGAATTGTGAAGCAGAAAGGATGAGCACAACTAGCCCAGTAAAGAATATCATGACTAAAGAAAATTAAATTATCAATAGCTTTCATCAATAATAAATCGGAGATTTAGAACATATGGTAGATGTTAAAACTTTTCAACCATAATTGTAGCGGAACGAGCAATCCATTAGAAAAGTCAAATAGACCATCAAGTCTATTATCTTCTCCTTGTTAAAAGTTCACCAATAAGGTTTTATCCCTGTAACATCAATCAACAATTCCTGTCCACAATCATATGAATAACTCATAATCATAATTATGATTTTGAATTCCTTTTCGCACCCAAGACGAAGATAATTTTCATCACATATCTTCACCTGAAACATCAAAAATCATGGTTATACCAAGTCACAATTCATGCTCGTAATCATTAAATCATCTTCGCACTACGGCCAAAGATATTCATTATTATCACATCCATGAATTAATATTTCATTGCTGAGACTCAGCTCAATAAATAATCCACATCATCGAATCATCCCTGCATTACAGGCCAAGGATTTTCTTTAGTATCACGACCATGAATTATCCATTCACTACGGGCCAAAGATAATTGTGTTTTCATCAACTGTCCTCATCATGCCATAAAATAATTCATCTTTGCACTCTTGGCCGAAGAGAATCCATAGCCATAACCATACCAAAAACTGTCCATTAATGCACTACGGGCCAATGAGGACTTTTTCATTAGTATCACAACCACAAATTATCCATGCACTACGGGCCAAAGATAATCGTGTTTTCATCAACTGTCCTGATCATGCCATAAAACAATTCATCTTTGCACCCTTGGCCGAAGAGAATCCATAGCCATAATCATACCAAAAGCGTCCATCATCAATGCACTACGGGCCAATGAGGACTTTTTCATTAATATCACAACCACAAATTATCCATGCACTACTACGGGCCAAAGATAATCGTGTTTTTTATCAACTGTCCCCGATCATGCTATAAAACAATTCATCTTTGCACCCTTGGCCGAAGAGAATCCATAGCCATAATCATACCAAAAATTGTCCATCAATGCACTACGGGCCAATGAGGACTTTTTCCACATCATTTGTAACATTACGGTCATGATTATACCCAATAATCCCTGGTCACAATCATACCAAGTCCATCTATGCACTACAGGCCACAGATGACTTTCAACATAATATAAATATGAGGATGATGACAATATTATAAGCATTAATCAAAGTAAATCAAGGATAAATATTAAAGATTTTAAATTTATCCAGACATTATCAGTCACTTAATAAAATCATAATCTAATACTTTTAATACTATAACAATATTTTAATCACTTCTTAAACTTATAAACAATTACATTTAATTGTTTACAGTTTTCCAAATAATGCATTTAATCATTCAAAAATGTCATACTCATAATATTTCATCACCAATAATCAAATTACACATCAAAAATCTGCATATACCTTATATAGGACTTCCAAGCCATAAAATTCTATTTACCAATTCTTCAACTCCACATAACATATTTAACTCATATGTTCGTAGCTAAACTATTTTCATGAAAAATACCAAATCAGTCCAAAAAATTATTCTTTTCTGGGATTTAGCATAATATAGTCCCATATTGAACATATATTTTTCTTGACATTTTTAAAATTCATTTACTATTTTTCAAAAATCAATTTCTAATTAATTCCTTAAGAAATTAGCTACCTCACGGTTAACTCCAGAAATTCCCAAATCTTGGCAGGATCTTACACATGTTGACGTGAGCTTCCATTATAAATTTCATGGTCATCGGAGTTATAGAACTCCGGTTATAGCATTTTTCGTCGGAAAAACCTAAATATTGAAATGGTCATAATTTGCTCATTTTAAGTCGGTATGAGCTCATTTTTGGACAGGAGGTACTTTATACCATATACTTTCATGTTACAAAAAGGCCAGAATTTTTCCCATAAATTAAGTGGCCGAAACAGCCCTTTTAAAATCATGGCAGCAACCCTTTTCATATTTTGTAGTTTTTCATACTTTGCTAAAATCAGTCCACACAAAAATCTACAACACCTTTTCCAGTGATTCCAGTTGGATAAGTTACAAAACTCATAGACCTGACTCTAGAACTTGACCACACTCAAAAATTCGAAATATAATAGGAGATATGGTCAATTGAATTTCATGTTCCATTTTCACCAAAATCTGATTTTTCAACCCTTTGTGATTTCTAAGAAACTTTCATGTTTTCACATAATAACCAACATAACTCATCATAACACTTACTAATACCACATATACCCATAATTTTCATTAGTCCAATGCTTTTATTATGACTTTCATCATAATCCACGTAAAAAGATCATTTCCATAATTTAACAAGGAATGAAATACAACGGATCGTTCACCATGCATGTGGTAATCCACATAGACAGGTTATTCCAACCGAATAATAAAGAATGGAATAACAGAAGGATTCACCATGCATGTGATAGAGATCGCATGCAGAGCGTGTTATTCCCAACAATAATAAAAAAATGGAACCGAGTCCAGTAAAAAAACATGCATGCGGGATATTCCAGTGAGAATAGTAAAGATGGAACCCGACTCGTAAGTAAAAGCGCATAGACAAGATATTCCAAATAGAATAGTAAAAGCGGAACCAGGTCCCACAGAAAAATGCTGTGACAAGATGTTCCAACAGAGTAATAAAAAATGGAATAACAGAAGAATTTCACCAAGTATAGGGTAGCCCGCATATACAGGTTATTCCAACAAAATAATAAAGAATAGAATAACAGAAGTTCTCTTCATGAACACAAAAGAAATAATACCCTTACGAGTATAACAAATAATATCCTCTACCTTAGAAAGAAAGTCTTTGGATATAAAAGTAGTAGAAATGTAGCGAAACACTTTTCTTCTTTCTCTATATAGTTTCTCTCTCTACAGAGTTTCAAAGTGAATTCGTAAGAAATAATGAAGGAATGAGCTTATTTATAGAAAAATGGATTGCATAGTAACTAACTCATGAGCGGTCCAGTTGATTTACTTTAATCGACGGTCCATATTTAAAAGCAAAATCTTTTAAAGAAAATATAATATATTCTATTTATAATCTAATAAAACGAATAACTTTATAAAAGATTTTACTATGCAAATACTATCAGAACCTTATGCAAACACTATACGAGCACTATGCATAATAAAATATAATATATTCTAATTATTGTCTAATAAAATGAGATAACTTTATAAAAGTATTACATTTTATATAAAAAGATTTTACTATTAGCCTAATAAAGCGAATAACTTTATAAAAGTATTACATTTTATATAAAAAAACTTTTCTGTTTTATTACATTAATAATACTAATAAAACAAAATTGAGTGACTTATTACGTAAACATCAATAATCAATACTGTAATGCTACTATACAACCACGCCAGCGTATCTTGTACTTTTAACACCGGTGTTTCAACAGCTTAACAGTTAAACTTCCTTAGTTATTTTCATAAAAATATTTTTGTCGTTTTCTCAATCAAATGATAATTCCATTATGGGTCCACCAATGATTGTACCGTCATGCGATATTCCCAGACAAAAAGAATATTCCCCGACTAATCGAATATTCCCCGACACAACGAATATTTTATATCAACTTGCTTACTTTGTAAAAAAAAAAAAATTCACATATTACCCTTAACTTTAAACTTTTATCAATTTAACTATTTACCAAAATAGAAAAATTGAATACTTTTATTTCATAAAATTTGGGGTCTCACAAAAAATTTCTACTTCGAGGATTGTATTCAATGGCATTTCATTTCTTTTCGAGATGTTCCCCCTCTCTGACATCTATCACACCTCTGGACGAAACTATATGCATCCTTAAAAATTGTCGGCCAGTAGAATCTTGCTTGTAGTACTCTAGCCGTTGTTCGTTCTCCACCATAGTGACCTATATACACCGAAGAATGACAATCCAGCAAAATCCCCTCGGTCTTGCTATACGGGATACGCCTTCTTATCATTTGATCAGCACACTGTTTAAACAAGTATGGCTCATCCCATATAAATCATTTGACATCATGCATAAATTGTTTCTTTTGATAACCCACCAAGTCAGAAGGTACCATCTCACTCACCAAATAGTTCGCTCAGTCTGCAAACCATGGCACTTCCCCTTTCACCACAAACAACTGTTCATCTGGAAAGGATTCATTGATCACAACTTTGTCGTTTGCCTCCCTTTCCGGATTCTCTAGTCGAGATAAGTGGTCCGCCACTTGGTTTTTAGTGCTTTTTATGTCCTTAATCTCCAAATCAAATTCCTGCAACAATAAAATCCATCTGATCAACCGAGGTTTGGCATCCTTCTTTGCCACTTAATGTCGAATTTCCGCGTGATCCATGTATACTATCACCTTTTTGCCAATCAGATATGCTCAAAATTTGTCAAAGGCGTACACCACTGCCAATGACTCTTTCTCTGTGGTGGTGTATTTCAATTGTGCATCTGTAAGGGTCTTGCTGGCATAATGTATCACATGAAACATCCTTTCCTTCCTCTGCCCCAAAATAGCCCCTACAGTATAATCACTAGCATCACACATCAGCTCAAATGGTAAATCCCAATCGGGTGCAATAATAAATGGTTCTGACGTTAATTTCCCCTTTAAGTGCTCAAATTCCGATACACAAGCCTCATCAAAATTAAATTGTGCATCCTTCTCCAATAAACTGCATAGTGGTTTAGTTATCTTGGAGAAGTCCTTGATGAATCTACGGTAGAAACATGCATGTCCTTGAAAACTGCAAACACCTTTTACTGAAGTAGGTGGTGGCAAGTTCTCTATAGTTTCCAGCTTAGCCCTATCCACCTCGAGTCCCTTCTTCGACACTTTGTGTCCCAGTATGATTCCTTCTTGTACCATGAAGTGGCACTTTTCCCAGTTCAGCACTAGATTCGTCTCAACGCACCTCTTCAAAACCATTACCAAATTTTTAAGGCATAAATCAAACGAGTCCCCGAAGACTGAGAAATCATCCATAAATACCTCCACGTTCTGTTCCACCATGTCTGAAAATATAGCCATCATGCATATCTGAAAGGTTATTGGAGCATTGCACAACCCGAAAGACATCCTTCTGAAAGTAAAAGTGCTGTATGGATATTTAAGGTGATCTTTTCCTGGTCTTCTAGAGCTATCATAATCTGATTGTAGCCTGAGTAACCGTCCAGAAGGCAATAATACTCATGACCTGCTAATCTGTCCAACATCTGATCAATAAATGGTAGTGGAAAATGATCTTTCCTTGTAGCTTTGTTGAGCCTGCGGTAATCCATGCAGACTCTCCACCCCGTCACTGTTCGTGTTGGAATTAACTCATTATTCTCATTAGTAACGACGATCATACCACCCTTCTTCGGTACACACTTCACTGGGATCTCCCATGAGCTGTCTGAAATTGGATAGATTATGCCTGCATCCAGCCATTTCAGTACCTCTTTCTTGACCACTTCTTTTATTATCAGATTAAGTCTTCTTTGTTGCTCAACCGACGGCTTACTATAATCTTCTAACAGGATCTTATGCATGCAAAAAGTAGGGCTGATCCCTTTGATATCTGTTATGGTCCATCCAATAGCTGATTTGAACTCTTTAAGCACTCGTAACAGTTTTTCTTCCTAAAAAGATGTTAGTGCAGAAGAAATAATCACAGGTAGCTTTGAATCTTTATTTAAAAATGTGTACTTGAGATGATTTGGAGGTGGTTTTAATTCAAGTTCTTGAGGTGTCTCAAGAGATGGCTTTAATTTTACTGATGTCTCTCCAGCTTTCGTCAATGGCTCGACAGGTGTTCTAAATTTTCTGAATTATGAAATGGTATCAAGATATTACACAAGTTCGACGAATTCCTCATCCTCCAATTCTAAATTTTCAGCAATGACACTCCTCAATGGTTCATAATCCACCAGACTCTCAACTTAATCATTTAATACACGGTCCACCAAATCAACTCTGAAACATTCTTCTTCATCTGTTGGGAACTTCATTGCCTTGAAGACATTAAAAGTGACCTCCTGATCATGCACACACATTGTGAGTTCCCCTTTATGCACGTTTATCAAAGTCCTTCCTGTGGCTAAGAATGGTCTCCCCAGTTTGATTGGTATACTTTTATCTTCCTCGTAATCCCGAATGATGAAGTCAGCCAGAAAGATAAATTTGTCCACTTTCACCAGTACATCCTCAACTATTCCTCGTGGATATGTGATTGATCTGTCAGCTAGCTGCAAAGAAATGTTTGTCGGCCTTGGAGTCGGCAATCCCAACTGATTAAACACTGACAAGGGCATCATATTAATACTTGCCCCAAGATCACATAGACATTTATCGAATTTCATCTTTCGGATCGTGCATGGAATTGTGAAACTGCCCGGATCTTTCAGCTTTGGAGGTAGTTTAACCTGAAGCACTGCACTGCATTCCTCTGTCAAGGCTACTGTCTCAAACTCATCTAATCTCCTCTTCCATGACAATATACCCTTCA
The DNA here is from genome assembly GCA_020205605.1 of Panax ginseng. Classification (NCBI taxonomy): domain Eukaryota; kingdom Viridiplantae; phylum Streptophyta; class Magnoliopsida; order Apiales; family Araliaceae; genus Panax; species Panax ginseng. The sequence continues at coordinate 95,390,760 of CM035136.1, read as the reverse complement.
TGAACTTTGCATAACTTGGCATCTGTTCCAATGCCTCCGCGAAAGGTATGTTGATCTGTAGCTTTTTAAAGACCTCCAAAAACTTGCTAAACTGTTTATCTTCCCTCTGCTTGTTCAATCTCTGCGGATATGGAACTGGAGGGTGAACTAGTGGTAATATACTCTTAGGCTTCTTATTTGAACCCGCTTTCTCCTTCTCTACTTGCTGCAACTCAGAATCCTCATGATTTTCTTTCCTGCTCGATCATTTGCTTTCTGCATCGCCTTGACATGGCGCGACATCCTTTATAAATCGGTAGCGGTCATTGTAGTGAATTTCTTCGCATCTTGCTTCCCAGACTTGAGTGTTATAACCTGGCACTATTACTTCCCTTCTCTTCGTTGATTTGCCTCTGTATTACTTGGCAATGAACCCTGGGGCCTGTTGTTAAGCATGCTCGGCATTTGCCCCATTTGAGTTTCCAGATTTTTAATAGCCACTGCTTGGCTTTTGATCATAACCTCTATATTCGCCATGTACTATCATCTCCTCCATTTCTGATTTCTTTTCTTGCTGAGGTGCAACTGGAGTGTGATGTTGTTGTTGTTGTTGAGAAAATCCTGGTGGAAAAGGTGGTCTTGGAGTAAACTATTCTTTGCCTTTGGTTGTGGTCGAAATCGATTATTCTATTTGGCCGATGTTCTTTGATTTCCTTGATTATTTGACCAACTGAAGTTAGGATGATTGCGGTTGTTGGAGTTGTATGTGTTATGAAACTGACCTTGGTCTTTCCTGTAATTTCTCATATATTGTACCAACTCTGAGCTGATAGCACATTGATCTATCAAGTGTGACCCAACACAAATCTCACATACGAAGGCAACTGATTTCTCTTTGCTCTCTGCTAATGAATCTATTTTCTTTGTCATAGCTGCCATCTGTGCCAAAAACTGAGTAATAGCATCCACTACCAACAAACCTGTAACTTTGGGCTGTGGCATCCGAGATGTAGGGTTTTGAAAGTCATTCGATGCCATTGTTTCGATAAGGTTATAGGCTTCCTCATAACTCTTTGCCCATAATGCTCCTCCTGCAGCTGCATCTACAATCGGCCTAGACTGTCATCCCAATCCATTGTAAAATGTGTTGATCACCATCCAATCTGGCATACCATGGTGCAGACACTTCCTTAACATCTCTTTGTATCTCTCCCAGACCTCATATAAGGATTCACCCTATTGTTGCTCGAACTGAGAGATTGTTGTCCTCATTTTCGCAGTCTTAGCCATTGGGAAAAACTTGGCTAAGAACTTCTGTGCTAGGTCCTCCCATGTAGTTATAGATCCTGCAGGCAAAGAATGAAGCCAACTTCTCACTTTATCCCTCAATGAGAATGTAAACAACCTAAGTCTGATAGCATCCACCGTCACCCTGTTGTATCTGAAAGTATCACATATCTCAATAAAGCTCAACAGGTGTTCATTCGGATCATCTGTAGCACAGACCCCAAATCAGCATGAATTTTGCACCATCTGAATAGTGCCCATTTTTATCTCGAATGTATTAGCTGTTATCGCTGGTCTGACTATGCTAGACTGTAATCCATTAATATTAGGAATGGAATATTCTCTAAGAGCCCTATGTTCCTCTCTTTGCTCTTCTCCTTGTCCCTCGGCTGCCATATTACATGTAGTTACCTCTAACTCTACTTGTAAATTTCTACGCACTCTCGCTTTCCAACCTCTCCCATTTATGTTATCTTGAGCAGGTGTTAATTCGGGATTGGATGACCGTGTGCGCATAAAAATTTATCCAAGTACCTGAAACAAAAATAAAAACAAAATTAGAAATGAGATTAGATTAGATTTGTCTAAGTCATACAATATAGCTTAAAACTGATGATAATTATTTAAATTTATACGCCTTTCCCCTGCAACGGCGCCAAAAACTTGTTGCCTCTTTTTTAGTTCTGATAAAAGAGCTTTAACTCATGCAAGTATATATGTGTCAACAAGTAATACAGAGTAAGTCGAGTATCTATCCACAGAGAAAGTTTTCTAAATTAAACTATTATGCATCAACTAAATCACTATTTTTATATACTTAAATGAATGTTTATAATTGTGAATTACTCTAAATGAAAATAATAACTAAAATAAGAATAGTAATGTAATAAATCAAATCTACAGATAATGGGATCCTAACTTCATTTAACAGTTCATCTAATTACAACCTCCATGCAAGATTATTCACGTATCACATAAAAGTAGCCAACAACCCTAATGTAGACATAACCATTTTTCAATGCATTATGACCTACTTACATAACATCCACATGCAATAGATGCCATGTAATCATCAATAAAACCAACCTCGCTATATTTCTATGTGAAATTACAACAATATTGAATTTAAGCACATGCCCTTATATAACTCTTACAGTGAAACAATATATGTCTATCTGTTTCACAAAATACAAAGCTAAGCAAAACAGCCCCATATATGCATGTTATCATGATTACAATCCATACTCGCATGTTATTTTTCAATTCCATACAAGCACATAAAACGAATAGTGATCAATCATTCATGCATTCAAATCAAAAATGATAGAAATTCTTTATGATACACAAACAATCCATCAATCAGGCCATAAGTTAGACTACGTATTAAACTCCGTTAGAATCCCATAATGGAGTTTAGTTCATGACTGAACCAAACGCCATTATGGGATCAAAGCAATACATGGATAATAAACAAACAATTGAAAGAGAGAAGATAGAATCGATCAAACCCAATTGCTGATTATAATACAAACGTAATGTTCAAATCCTCACTAATTTCCAGCAACATAAAAGAAAAGCATCCATAATGATTGAAATCCAAAGAAGAAGTAGAAAATAATAAAGCTATGCTTGGTTCTCCAATGGAATTCTCTCAAAGTGTAAACCCTAGTTTGTTTATGTAAAAACACGTAAAAACTTTGTTTAGGAACATAATTGAGTTATTAAGCATGCATAATCAATAGCAAGTTAAACGATAAAACTTACTCAACATTAGTGTATCAAATTTTAGAAACTCGCATACTAAAAAACAAGTTAAAAGTAGGAAACCTTCTCAAAGTAAGAGTTAGGTTAAAGAGCTTGCATGAATATAATTAAGTTGTATATATAGGAGTAGGAATTACTTGCTCAATATAAAGGTAAAAAGTACAAACTCAAATAGAGGTTAGAGTTCGAAAACTTGCCTTGCGTGTAAGCTAAACCGTAAGAACTTGATTCTCAATATCCTATACACATGTCATCATGACATAATTAGTTACTACATGTACTTTGTACACAATTAAGTATCTATTTCATGTATGGCTTGGTTTTAATCTTATAGTCAAGTCACACTATTAATGCAATAACATAACTCATTAAATGTTAATAATGTTCTCACACTTGGTACTATAACACCACAATTAATAAAAATCACATTTTAATAGTCATAACATAATCTTTATCAAAAATTACTGAATTGTATAATTAAAATAAACTTTCTGGCCAACACTGCTAATTGGCGCACTAGTTTGCACTAGGAATGGCGCCATGCACAGTATAAGACCGGCGTATTTACATGCGAGACACATGCCTATAATTGGCATTGCGGCTCGGACTGGAATTCATGGCAAGCGAGAATCAGATTATTGACTTAGGGTGCCGCAATCTGAAATCGAGCGAGCGAGTTTCTGAAGAACACAAACAAAGCCAATTTGGCCTACAAGTTACTTTCTAGCAACCAATTTAACACGTAATGTAAGACCCCAACTTTTTAATGAATAAAATCAAATTTCCTCTATTTATTATTATGAATAATAAGGTGTTAATTTGATATAATGCTTTGGTTATGGGTGAAATATGCAAATTTTTCAAAATAAGCAAGTGGTTATAAAATATTCATTGTTGTCGAGGAATATTTGTTTGGTCATGCAATATTCTTCTTTGTCGAGAATATATTAAATGCAACAAAATGCGACCATTTATGGGCCCCATAACGTAAAAAGCGGTCGGATGAAGAAAATGACAAGTTTGAGTTTTTATAAATAATTGGCGTAGTTATTCACAATTAACACTTGTTGGAATACCCGTGGTTAAAATACGATGTCGTGTGGTTGTACAAGAAGCACAATATTGTACAATATTTATGAATTATTGATTCTTACGTAAGAAGGCACTACTCAATAATTGTTACAGTAATTACTGTTCAATATTTTATTTTATTGATTCAATAATTGCTATGTTGATATTTTATATTATTGTAGTTTCAATAATTGTCACTGCACAGTATCTCCATTATCAGATCAATAATTCATATTATTTGAATAATATTGTTAGATAGCATTATTGGCAATGTCTAAGGAAGTTCTATCTAGGAAAGGGGTTTGGTCACCTAATTGCGCGTCAATAAGGAGAAATCTTTATCGAAAAGCTCCCACTATAATCACATATTCACTATTTACTTAAGTTATTCTTAAACCCCTTCAAATTATATTATTCCATAATTTAACTTCCACTTTAATATAAATTAACCAATATTTCTACTTGTTAGTTAATTATTTATATATATATATCATATTAGTTATTAGTATATTGTTCAGAATTTAAGTTTAATGAATTAGTTATTAATAAGAAGAATTTTTATTAATACTATTATGTGCTATGTGTTTATTGATCGTTCTAGAACCTAGGATGATTATAAGTTGGGAGGATTCTTGCTACGAGCTATATTGATCGAGTAAGAATTTTCAAGAAGAAAATAAAAAAAATTCGGGAACAAAAATATTTTCGGGAAAAAGACGAAATAGGCACTATTCATCCGTTTTTGCTCGGAAATTTATTTTGAATTTCTGAAAAATGCGTAATGATAGAATTTTGAGACATGACGAAATATTCAATAATATTTCAGTTATGGCAAAAATGAAGTTTTCGCATGCGAACTTAAAACCTAAGGGTTAGGAAAGTGAGTTCCGAGAATTTAATGATTTCGTATAATAATTAGGGTTATTATACGTAAGAAATACGAGTGTTGTGAGACCCCTAACATTATCAAATAAAAGTATTCAATTTTTCTATTTTGGTAAATAGTTAAATTGATAAAAGTTTAAAGTTAAGGGTAATATGTGAATTTTTTTTTTGCAAAGTAAGCAAGTTGATATAAAATATTCGTTGTGTTGGGGAATATTCAATTAGTCGGGGAATATTCTTTTTGTCGGGGAATATCCGTACGATGGTACAATCATTAGTGGACCCCACAACGGAATTATTGTCGGATTGAGAAAACGACAAAAATAGTTTTATGAAAATAACGGCGGAAGTTTTACCGTTAACTGTTAAAACACCCGATGTTAAAAGTACAGTAATACGCGTGGTTGTATAGTAGCATACAGTATTGATTATTGATGCTTACGTAATAAGTCACTCAGTTTTGTTTTATTAGTATTATTAATGTAATAAAACAGAAAAGCTTTTTATATAAAATGTAATACTTTTATAAAGTTATTCGCTTTATTAGGCTAATAGTAAAATCTTTTATATAAAAGCGAGAATATTTTTATAAAGTTATACATTTTTATTAGAAAATAATTAGAATATATTATATTTTATTATGCATAGTGCCTGCATAGTGTTTGCATAGTATAATCTTTTATAAAGTTATTCGTTTTATTAGATTATAAATAGAATATATTATATTTTATTTAAAAGATTTTGCTTTAAATATGGACCGTCAGATTAAAGTTAATCAATCTGGACCGTTCATGAGTTAGTTACTATGCAGTCCATTTATCTATAAATAGAAGCTCACTCCTTCATTATTTGTTATGAATTCACAGAAACTCTAGAGAGAGAAACTATAGAGAGAGAGAAGAAAAGTGTTCTGCTACTTTACTACTTCTATATCCAGTACTCTTCTTTCTAAGGTAGGGGATATTATCTGTTATACTCGTAAGGGGTATTATTTCTTTCTTATTCATGAAGAGAACTTCTATTATTCCATTCTTTATTTTTCTATTGGAATAACCTGTATACGCGGGCTACCCTATACTTGGTGACATTCTTCTAATATTCCATTTTTATTACTTTAATGGAACATCCTGTGCATGCGTTTTTTTTGGGACACGGTTCCGTCTTTTTACTATTCTCATGGAATATCACATGCATCATGTTTTTGTGGGACCGGTTCCGCTCTTTACTATTCTCAAGGAATATCCTCGTCTGCATGCGTTTTCTGGCCGGACACAGTTCCGTATTTATTATTACATTGGAATAACCTATCTGTACGGTCTCTATCGAATGCATGGTGAATCCTTCTGTTATTCCATTCTTTATTATTCGGTTGGAATAACCTGTCTATGTGGATTACCACATGCATGGTGAACGATCCGTTGTATTTCATTCCTTGTTAAATTGTGGAAATTATCTGTTTATGTGGATTATGATGAAAGTCATAATAAAAGTATTGGACTAATGAAAATCATGGGTATATGTGGTATTAGTAAGTGTTATGATGAGTTATGTTGGTTATTATGTGAAAACATGAAAGTTTCTTAGAAATCACAAAGGGTTGAAAAATTAGATTTTGGTGAAAATGGAACATGAAATTCAATTGACCATATCTCCTATTATATTTTGAATTTTTGAGTGTGGTCAAGTTCTAGAGTTAGGTCTATGAGTTTTGTAACTTATCCAAGTGGAATCACTGGAAAAGGTGATGTATATTTTTGTGTGGACTTATTTTAGCAATGTACGAAAAACTGCAAAATATGAAAAAGGCTGCTGCCATGATTTTAAAAGGGCTGTTTCGGCCACTTAATTTGTGAGAAAACTTTTGGCCTTTTGGGACATGAACATATATGGTATAAAGTACCTCCTGTCCAAAAATGAGCTCATTCCAACTTAAAATGAGCAAGTTATGACCATTTCAATATTTAGGTTTTTCCGACGAAAAACGCTATAACCTAAGTTCTATAACTCCGATGACCATGAAATTTAAACTGGAAGCTCATGTTAACATGTGTAAGATCCTGCCAAGATTTGGGAATTTCTAGAGTTAACCGTGAGGTAGCTAATTTCTTAAGGAATTAATTAGAAATTGATTTTTGAAAAATAGTAAATGAATTTTAAAAATGTCAAGAAAAAATATGTTCAATATATGGACTATATTATGCTAAATCCCAGAAAAGAATAATTTTTGGGACTGATTTTGTATTTTTCATGAAAATAGTTTAGCTACGAACATATGAGTTAAATATGTTATGTGGAGTTGAAGAATTGGTAAATAGGATTTTATTGCTTGGAAATCCTATATAAGGTATATGCAGATTTTTGATGAGTAATTTGATTATTGGTGATGAAATCTTATGAGTATGACATTTTTGAATGATTAAATGCATTATTTGAAAAAGTGTAAACAATTAAATGTAATTATTTATAAGTTTAAGAAGTGATTAAAATATTGTTATAGTATTAACAGTATGAGATTATGATTTTATTAAGTGATTGATAATGTCTGGATAAATTTAAAGTCTTTTATATTTATCCTTGATTTTTAGTTTGATTAATTCTTATAATATTGTCATCATCCTCATATTTATATTATGTTGAAAGTCATCTGTGGCCTGTAGTGCATAGATGGACTTGGTATGATTATGACCCGATGATTATTCTAATATAATCATGGCCGTAATGTTACAAATGATGTGGAAAAAAGTCCTCATTGGTAGTAGTGCATTGATGGACATTGCTTTTTAGTATGATTATGGCTATGGATTCTCTTGACCGAAGTGCAAAGATGAATTGTTTTATGGCATGATCGGACTGATTGATGAAAACACGATTATCTTTGGCCGTGAAAATGGATAATTAGTGGTCGTGATATTAAAGAATATCCTTGGCGTGTAGTGCAAGGATGATTCAATGATGTGGATTATTTATTGAGCTGAGTCTCAGCAATGAAATATTAATTTATGGATGTGATAATAATGAATATCTTTGGCCGTAGTGCAAAGATGATTTAATGATTACGAGCATGAATTGTGATTTGGTATAACCATGATTTTTGATGTTTCAGGTGAAGATATGTTATGAAAATTATCTTCGTCCTGGGTGCGAAAAGGAATTCAGAATCACAATTATGATTGTGAGTTATTCATATGATTGTGGAAAGGAATTGTTGATTGATTTTACAGGGATAAAACATTATTGGTGGACTTTTAACATGGAGAAGATAATAGACCTGATGGTCTATTTGACTCTTCTAATGGATTGCTCGTTCCGCTGCAACTATGGTTGAAAAGTTTTATCATCTATTATATGTTCTAAATCTTTGATTTATTATTGATGAAAGCTATTGATAATTTAATTATCTTTAGTCATGATATTCTTTCTTTGGGCTTAGTTGTGCTCACCCTTTCTACGCTTCACAATTCCTTTTCGGGTAATAAGAGTGTTTCCGTAAAGAGTGTTCTTAAAAAATTGGCGGGGATAACGAGGGAATAGAACGTTGGTCTCTAGTCATGGAGGTTCTCCCTAAACAAAGATAGAAAAGTGTGTTGTATTCTATACAATATTTAGTAGTTATATTTGGTGAATCAAATAGGGTGAGGTGAACCCAACTTGGGAAGGGTGTTTTGCAACTATCATACAAGATGTCTAATGGCATACAACCTCGTGTTATCATAAAGACGTGGTTGTGCGCATCCACTTCTTGAGTATATCTACTGGCACTACCTATATGATCTTGGAGTTTATTTGAAATATAATATCCACTTGGAGACAGTGGAGATAGTTATATGTCAAGAGAAGACTCACCATTGGAAAGAAGATGATAGTAATCTTCTCGTTTTTCTTTGGGATCTATTGGGTCAACCAAGGATAATTCTGTGGACATATGATATCTATTATAACCTAGACGCATGGCCTCCCATGCACGAAGGTTTCCTTGAGCACTTCCCAAAGATTTTAATTTCTAAAATAGTTTTTGACTATACTTTTATGTAAAGTACCATTGTAAGGTTGTGGTCGAGGCACCATGAGAGTTACATACATTTGTATTAAAACTCACAGTTAACTGTGGTCGTATTCTATACGACAGTTGAACAGTTGTATAAATGAAGTTGTATTTGAATTTTGTACTATGTATCTGGCCACTCAGAATGGGTGATGTATACCTAATTTTAGGGGCGTCACAGTTGGTATCAGAGCTTAGGGATATTGGTCGCTGGCGGAGATAAAGTATTCAATTTTTCTATTTTGGTAAATAGTTAAATTGATAAAAGTTTAAAGTTAAGGGTAATATGTGAATTTTTTTTTTGCAAAGTAAGCAAGTTGATATAAAATATTCGTTGTGTCGGGGAATATTCGATTAGTTGGGGAATATCCTTTTTTTTTCGGGGAATATCCGTACGACGGTACAATCATTGGTGGACCCCACAACGGAATTATTATCGGATTGAGAAAACGACAAAAATATTTTTATGAAAATAATGGTGGAAGTTTTACCGTTAACTGTTGAAACACCCGTGTTAAAAGTACAAGAATGTCGCATGGTTGTATAGATAGCTGCACAAGATATTGATTATTGATGTTTACGTAATAAGTCACTCAGTTTTGTTTTATTAGTATTATTAATGTAATAAAACAGAAAAGCTTTTATATAAAACATAATACTTTTATAAAGTTATTCGTTTTATTAGGCTAATAGTAAAATCTTTTTATATAAAACAGAATACTTTTATAAAGTTATCTATTTTATTAGACAATAATTAGAATATATTATATTTTATTATGTATAGTGTTTGCATAGTGCCTACATAGTATTTGCATAGTGCCTGCATAATATTTGCATAGTAAAATCTTTCATAAAGTTATTCATTTTATTAGATTAAAAATAGAATATATTATATTTTATTTAAAAGATTTTACTTTAAATATGGACCGTCGATTAAAGTAAATCAATCTGACCGTTTCATGAGTTAGTTACTATCAGATCCATTTTTCTATAAATAGAAGCTCATTCCTTCATTATTTCTTACGAATTCACTGAAACTCTAGAGAGAGAAACTATAGAGAGAGAGAAGAAAAGTGTTCTGCTACTTCACTACTTCTATATCCAGTACTCTTCTTTCTAAGGTAGAGGATATTATCTGTTATACTCGTAAGGGGTATTATTTCTTTTGTGTTCAGGAAGAGAACTTACATTATTCCATTCTTTATTATTACATTGGAATAACTTTTGTATACGAAGCTACCCTATACTTGGTGAAATTCTTTTGTTATTCCATTTTTTATTACTTTGTTGGATCATCCTGTCACATGCGTTTCTGGGGGACTGGTTAAAATCTTTTTACTATTCTCATTGGAATATCCTGTTTGTGCATTTTACGGGACTGGTTCCGCCTCTTTACTATTCTCGTTTGAAATATCACATCTGCATGCTTTTTCTGCCGGGACACAGTTTTATATTTATTATTACGTTGGGAATAACTTTTATGCATGCGGTCTCTATCGAATGCATGGTGAATCCTTCTGTTATTCCATTCTTTATTATTCTGTTGGAATAACCTGTCTATGTGGATTACCACATGCATGGTGAACGATCCGTTGTATTTCATTCCTTGTTAAATTGTGGAAATGATCTGTTTATGTGGATTATGATGAAAGTCATAATAAAAGTATTGGACTAATGAAAATCATGGGTATATGTGGTATTAGTAAGTGTTATGATGAGTTATGTTGGTTATTATGTGAAAACATGAAAGTTTCTTAGAAATCACAAAGGGTTGAAAAATTAGATTTTGGTGAAAATGGAACATGAAATTCAATTGACCATATCTCCTATTATATTTCAAATTTTTGAGTGTGGTCAAGTTCTAGAGTTAGGTCTATGAGTTTTGTAACTTATCCAAGTGGAATCACTGGAAAAGGTGATGTAGATTTTTGTGTGGACTGATTTTAGCAAAGTACGAAAAACTACAAAATATAAAAAAGACTGCTGCCATGATTTTAAAAGGGCTGTTTCGGCCACTTAATTTGTGAGAAAATTTTTGGCCTTTTGTATAAATGAAGTTGTATTTGAATTTTGTACTATGTATCTGGCGACTCAGAATGGGTGATGTATACCTAATTTTGGGGGCGTCACAAGTGTAATACTAATTATTATAAGAGTATAGTACGAAGATTATTATGACGTATAATACGAATATCGTACGAACTATATACGAAGAGAATACGAGAATGAGATGCGTAGAATACGATTAGTCTTAATGACTAATTAAAGTATAAGTTAAGTAATGACTAAGTAAACTTAATAGCTAAGTAAAGTGCTTAAACTTAAGGGCTAAGTAAACTTAAGGGCTAAGCAAACTTAAGGGTTAAGTAGACTTAAGGGCTAAGCAAACTTAGGGGTTAAGAAAACTTAAGGGCTAGCAAACTTAAGGGCTAAAAAGACTTAATGGCTAAGTTAATGTGACAACCTGAGAATTTTGAATATTTTTAAAATTTTTATTAATTGATTTAAGGTTTAATAATAGAACCTAGACATCAAATAAGTGTATGCGTTTGATATTTTTAAGAAGGAATTTTGAGGATTTCAAAATTCTTTGAATGATTTTAAGTGAATTATTCATGATTAAGGAATAATTGAATATGTTATGTGTGTATGTGTTCAGAATGTGGTTACGGGTCAAGGGTTGACCAGATAAACGGTATATATAACAAACCCTAAGTATATATTAAGAACGTCAGCGTTCGGTTAGAAAACTCTAGCGGATTATAAGAAACCCTATAAACCGGTTTTGGAAACCCTAATTTCAGTTTCGAGAATCTGAAACCCTAATTCGGAAGTTGAAACCCTAATCTGGGAAGTTAACGAAGAATTATATTGTTTAAGTACAATTAATTATAAAATTAATTAGGGTAAAGCTTAATTATTTAGCAAACCCTAATTTCAAATTTTTAAACCCTAATTTATGGATTTGAAACTCTAATTTATAAATAGGGAAAAACCTAAGTGTTAATTAAATAATTTTAATGTTAATTAGGAAATATTAATCTTAGTTTTAAAGTTAAGTAATTAGAAAACCCTAATCTAATTACGAAAATCTAATTTCTAAATTAGAAAATTATTTTTATATTAGAAACCCTAATTTTTGGGTTGTAAACCCTAATCCGTGATTTTGACCCTAATTGCTAAATTAGTAATTTTAATTAGGAATTATTAATCCTAATTAGCAAGATTTAAATTATGATTAAGAAATTTTAATATAATTAGAAAATTCTAATTATAATTTAGAAATATTAATTTTATATTTTGAAAACCTAATTTGGATCTAGATTTTATTTTTCTAAACCCTAAAGATTTTCCAAACCCTAAAGGGTTCAAACCCTAAACCCAAACCCAAACCCAAACCTTAAGGGTTTGGCCATTTACTAGTATGCCATTAAAATTAATAGCAAAATGACTATTTTGCCCTTTGTTGAATAATTGAAGGTTACTTGCAATCTTGCCAATATATGGGGTTGGTAACCAACTTTGTACCAGCCATGTGACTTATTATCCAATAATCCAGCAGCTAGCTCAGCAAAATACATTGCATTGGTAGAAATTTATAAGATTAAAGAGAGAGAAAGGGCCACTTTAATTTCATTTTATCCCAAGACATTCTCTCTCTATATTTCGAAAATGTGGAGTGAGAGAGAATGATAAGATTAGCCATGATCATATCCCAACTTACCAAGAACATATTTAAAAGTCAGAATCAAAAATCAAAGTATAAAAGAGGTATAAACCCTAATCCTAGAAATTTTTTGATTTGATGTTGTATGTTGCAATTGGTTTGTTAAATTTATGTTAAAGGATGTCATTTGATGATCTGGGTTGCTAAAATCTGGAAAAAGGTTCAAAAAGTGGCCTGACAGTCATATGTCAGAGGCCCTAGATCTTTCTCGATTTTAGATATATGTTGTTTTATGTTATAAATGTGTTCTATGTAATGAGTACTTTGATATGAAGCTAGAAACAAGGCCATATCATTAGTAGATTGAAAGATATGAAAGCGGTCAAACCTGTGTTGGTCAATTTACCACGATCGACTATTTCGGGTAACCCAGTTGCCCGTAAAAAGTCGACATGATGATTTTCTAGACCATTGATCTTGCTTCTGATAATGTACTTGGTCTAGTTGTTGTGTTTTTGTTGTAGCCTGACATGAAGACCACATGCTAAAGGCTTTAGACCACCCAGATCGTGAACAGAATAGTAGATAATCATTGTCAAACCACCGTTGACCAACTCCCCGGAAGGAGATTCTGGGTAACCAAGAAACATCAAGACCCGGTTCCTGATCCCTACTTTGACCATGCCAGATCGTGATCATGTGATGTTTTTAGGTTGAGTTAGTGATATGGTTGTGTTCCCTGACACCTCGACTACACGATTAAACTTTAATATCACATTAATCTAACCTGTAACGCTTAGATTCGAGTGCTCAAAGTGAGGCCTAACAACTGTTCTTCATTTCTGGAACAGCTCTGACAAGATTTTCTGGACCTTAAATCTCTCCGGTAGGTTGTTAGATGGCCATGAAATTTATTGATAATGGTAGTATAACACTTACACTACAATCTAAACATTTTATCCAGCACAGAACATCATGAGAATAAGGATCAAATGTTGGTCAAACCTACCTAGTTGTCTTCTGACATGCATTTTCTAGGCAGCTCAAGAACAGGCCAAGAACACCATTAGCGACGGATTCGTCACCTAAGGCCCCTATAGCGACACTTAATTTTGGAAATTGATTATTTTAATAAAATAAATAGAAAAAATGGTTTTTAATTATTAAAAATACATAATAAATTTCTAAAAAATATTTTAAAGTTTGAAAATTAGTTTTTAATTATTTTTAGTATATTTCATAAATATTTAATATTTTTGGAATATAAATGGTATTTAATTTATTTAATTATAATATTAAATAAATTATTTAAAATAATTTTAATACATAAAAAATCATGAAAATAATATTATGGTATAAGAAAATATTTAAAGATATTTTTGGTGACTTTTATTATTTTGTGATGAATTTCATTAATTAATCAATATTAATGATAATTAGTTTATTTAATAACTATATTAAATAAATTATAGTATTAATAGCAATTATCCCCAAATCATATAAATATGATTTTAAAGTATTAAAAATACTTGATATATTATAAATATATTATAATATTATGACATGTATTTCATTAATATTTGATAATAAATAAATGTTAATGATAAAGGAATTCATTTATACCATTTTATAAGCTAATAATATTAATAATAATAATAATATAAAAATTATTTTGAAAGCTTAGAAAATTCAAAAATTCTTAATTTACATACCATTTCTATAAATTTGAATAATGCATAATAATAACAAAGTTTACTCCTGTTACTCCCTGCACGAGACCTTTAAACATTCATTACATCATAGATAATAAGTATCATTGTCTTAATAAACCTTAACTATTACACAACATATTATAAATCTCATTCGTATAACTTTTCCTTTCCCTTGTTCTTGCTGAACCTTCTAGTTGATCATACTTAATCGAAAACATTTAAATTTAAAGCAAGAATGAGCATTTGATTTGCCCAAAAAAGTAATAACAACAATATATATTAGTTTAAAAGAATTAAATGTTTTCTTTGAAAGACACTTCTACAACGAATCAACAAATGTGAAGTAAAATTTGAACCAATAATAACAACATATCACTTCAATATCAAATCTTTGAAACTACGTACATACTATATCTGGAGATCAGTCAACATACTATGAACATTATTTTCTATTTTCTAAAAGGTTAAACAGAACTTCATCTGTAAACCGTCATAACATACGGGCACGGGGGGTGATCAGCCTGTTATGCCCTATATTGATCAATACTACATGCAAGAATGATATTATCGTTCACTCTATCTACCTTAGGTGCACAAAAGTTTTTCCATATTCGGGATGCTCATAATTAGTCGGGAATCCAAACCAAAACAATCTGGTTGGATACAATAACGTTATATCTTGTTCAATAATATTTTTATGTCTAAATTTGAATCAAATAGCTTAGATGCTTTTTAAGTAAATGTATACATACTTGAAATCAATAAGTATGTATCAACATATGATTAATATGATGGTTATCCAAGTTGGGACACTTGTCAACCCTATATATCTAAATTAACTAATGTAATAAATATCTCAATTATACAATAATACAATGATCGATAATGTAAGAACTTGTATGAATACAAAGATTGAATACATAATGAATAATAATAGAGTTAATAATCAGCACAATAATAATATAATTACAAACTTTCTTACTCATGTCCATTGCATAAAGGAAATGCAAAGGTAAGATATTTGCACAATGTAAATAATAGATCGGATACTTGCTCAATAATAATTGGAGTAAGTTTAAAACTCTTAACATGATATACTGTTTTGCACGAAATAAAGTAGTAGTACGTATAAGGTTTAGATATCTTACAAATTTCAACTTTACAATAACATCATTAGATTAATCTTTTATACTGATGACCTATCATTAAGATCATTCGTGCAATTAGAATAATACATCAACACATAGTAGATCGCTAATTTGCGATCAAGAATAAACTAATCACATTATTACCCATGTTTAACAACTATTGAATCATAAATAATCACATATTTAATTAATTTATCTAAGTCCGGATCAATTTCTTAAATATTTCTATATACCAACAACTTTATCGGGTAATTAATTATCGTCTAAAACTCTAATCATCTTTCTTCAATATTCGCTTAGATATTTTAAATATCACTCATATTATTTTTCAATAGCCTTATAATAATTTTTAAATAATTATTATACTTTATCATAAATTTTCAAACATTAAAATCATTATTAATTGATTTAAATATTAATCAATTCTATTATCATTAATATTTAATTAATATTAAACTATTAATGAAATTATTTTCAAAATATTAAAGTTATTTATAATAACTCAAAATATTTTTAAAGTATTAATATTACTTTTAAATAATTTTTAAATCAATAAAACCATTTTAAAACTATTTATTTAATATAATTATTAAATAAACTTAATATCATTAATATTAAATTATTATCGGTAATATTGATTTATTAATGAAATTATCCTTTAAATATTAAAAGTTATGTTTTATAACTTAAAATATCTTTAAACACTTTATTTTCCTTTAAAATGATTTTTCTAATATTAAAATCATTTTACGTTACTTTATCTAATATAATTATTAAATGAATCTAATAGCCTTAATATTAAAATATTAATATTTTTCATGACAAAATATCAAAAGTTATTTTTTATAACTAAAAATATTTTTATAATCTCTAAATCATTCTCATATAAATTTTAAATCATTAATTCTATTTTTTTTATCATTTATTTAATATCTTTATTAAATAAATTAATCATCATTAATATCTTATTAATAATGAAAATCATCAAAAAATATTAAAATTATAGAAAATAACTTAAAATATCTTTTATATATCATAACCTATTTTTAAATGATTTTTCATGTATAAAAATCATTTTAAATAATTTATTTAATATTATACTTAAATAAATTAAATACTTTTTATATCCCAAAATATTAAATATTTATAAAATATACTTAAAATAATTAAAAATTAATTTTCGGACTTTAAAATAATTTTTAGTAATTTATTTAATAATTAAAACTAATTTTTTTCTATTTTTATTCATTTTCCGAAATTATAAAATAAAATTATTAATAACCATCATAATATAGGCTATAGCGATATTTATCTCATCATGTTAGGTGTTCTTGGCCTCAAGAACAACGACAAGTCGATGCACAAGGTACCTGTTTGGCCGAACCTAATTCTCATCTCGAACTGTTTCTGGGCTACGTAATGGTCAGATTTTATTGTGTTAATGTAACACTACAATTAACAATCAAGATCCAGGTCATAACATACAACATCATGAAAATCTAGCCATTCAAACTTCCTGTCAGGCGTGTTCATCATATTCGGGCTACCCAAAAACTATAGTCGTGGTAGGCTAACGCCTTTCGTGGCCTTAAATCATCGATATGTTCATGTTACAAGTTTTACGCTCAATGACATGTAGACATACTATCGGAGAACATGTTACAAGCAATCGTAGGGTCAAACAATTATTAATGAAACCGGGTTAAGGCTCAAAAAAATCAGTAATGTCATTCATTTTCATTTCGGGTTTTCGAAAATGAAAAAACGAATCGAGGTGCATGTTTGGGCTTCCACAACTTGATGATCGTGCAATATTTTTCTGATCTAAGAATTCCAGGGTTGTAGTAAACATGTAGATAAAGATATATATTACATAAAAACACCATAAAAACAACAGATCAAACAGATCTAATCCGGTCCAAGTACCCTCCCAATTGTTTCGAACATTTCGGGAAACCCGCTAAATGTTCTTGAGTTTGACCACCTATAGATTTATTTATGTTAAGTATATATGTGATACAAAGACTTTAAGATGTAATATTCATGTCCTTTTACAACTACAAAACAACAATCATCATGGCAAAACAAATTACAAGGAGCAAGATCGAGGCCATCAAAATGCACGCTGTCGGACCTTCCGGGAAATTTACGGGCTTCAAGAATGACCCGGTCAATGCTTGGCCAACCCACTTTGACCTTAAATAACTTTTAATCTACAACAGATATAAACCTGATTCAAGTTCCAGATTTAAGATCTTACAACATAATACAAGATCCAACACTTAAAACACACAAATCAAAAACCTATAGATATTTACACGGCCTAACATTCACTATCAGAAATCAAAAAATTATTTTTCCAGAATTTTTAAAACATCAAATCCGAGCCTTTAGATGTTATGGATGTAACATCTAGCAACCCATATCATCATTATAGACTACATACGACATGTTTAACACAAAAAAACTAACATCTAACACCTTGATCAAGGTTGATTTCTTCTAGGGTTCTTACCTCTTTGTGAACAAATTCTTGATTCTATGCTTACGATTTGCTAAGTGTGATCGTGGGGCTTGATTGGGGACCCATCTAGCACTATATTTTTTTGTGGATTTGAGCTTGAGAGAGAATGGCTAAGTGTGGTTGATCAAATGAGCTTTATTTTTTTTGCATTTCTCTCTCTTGAATTATCTGAACGACTTGATGCAATGTATTGAATACTGGCAATGCTGATCATGTGCTGCTGAGTAGCTTGTAGGTAGGTCTAGGGTGGCTGGCCAGATCTTGGATAAGATTTGGCTAGCAATAATGTAACTAATATGACAAAAGGGCATTTTCGTAATTATTTTAAATTTCAAGGGTATTCTTGTCCAAGGTGCTTGAATCTAGGGTTTAATCACTAGATTTTACATCTTAAAGTTTCCCAAATAATTACTAGGGTTTGGACAATTAAAAATTTAAGTGTAGCAAAATTTTAATTAAAACATGCTAATTAAAAATAGGGTTTTTAATAGAAAATTAGGGTTTAAATAATTAGGGTTCCTTAACATCATTAGGGTTCCCAAATTAACAATTAGGGTTTCCTAATTATCATTATAATTTACTAAAACAGTAATTAGGGTTTCTAATATTAGCAAATTAGGGTTTTTAAATAATAATTAGGGTTTTTCCTAATTACAGAAATTATATAATACACAGTAAAATTCATATAACACAATTACTACACAGTCTTGAACTCATAACCGAGTTTAACAATTAGGGTTTAATAACACGATATGAGGGTTATGACACATTTTACCATATTTGGCCTACCGTTATCAGTCTATTCATTTATAGTACATATTTATAGCACTGAAAAATTAAAATATAATTAATATTATATTATTATTCTCATTCATTGCTCAAAATCCAAAATTAGGGTTTGGATTTCATATCTGATTTATTCTTCATATACTACATCAATAATTAAGCTAAAATAATTAACTTAAATATTCTGAACAAATTCATATAATAAAATATTTATTATTATACTTCTAATAATCATTTCATATATTATTTAAATAATATAAAATCATGTTTTCATGGAAAATAATTAATAAAATATTTCTGCTTACAAAAATTAATTACTATAGGAATATAATTTGTGGTGATTAATAATTCTAAAATTATTTATAGGTAATAAGTATATTTGCATTTATCATACATTACTTGACACATATTCTCATCATTAAAATAAGAAAAAAAAATTATATGCAAAATTTCTTATTTATTTACATAAAAAATATCGGGTTATTACATTCACCCTCCCTTATAAGGATTCCGTCCTCGGAATCACCGTTTTAAAACTCATACGTACCTACAGGGGTATATACATACACAATCATTGCCAATAGATCTTGATCATATTTGATCGAACTGATCTTTAACTATTTATATAAAGCTTATCTTTCTGATGAAACAGAAATTTGATTTCTAAAAGAACTCAAATTCCTCCCTCAAAATTTATTTATAAAATAATTTGCTATATAAATGAAAATCAAATATATACACGAAAATAAAAGTTATTCGAATAATACCTGGAGTTCCATTCCCAGCTGCTACAGTATCCTGGATCGTCATATTGAAGACTCGTGCGGTTGGTTTGTTGGTTGAAGTCGATCCTGTGATTGCCATAGTCTCGCTTCCTTTTCCCATTGTTACACTCCCTGCCTCCATTTTCCTCTTTGGACAATCCTCACCTTATGTTCAATCGATCCACATAGAAAACATCCATTGTTCATCCTTGGGTTGGGCGATTTGGAGAGATATGACCCTCCCACCTGCAGCACTTGTAACATACAAACTTACCCTTCGAGACACTTACGAGAGTGATTCTTCCCAATTTTTACACCGCATACTGCTTCTTCACACCTTCCTGCTTCACCTGAACATTCCCAAAATAATTCCCCTTTCTTTTCTCACCCTTATTCCCACTATTAGTTTCCACCTTCATAACTCCTACAGCCTTGCTTTTGTTCCTCTTCTCCTTGTTGTAGAGGCTTATGGCCTCACTCCTCTCCTCAGCTATGATAGCCTTTTCCATGAGTGCTGCAAAAGTATTGATCTGCAACACTGCCACCTTGTTGTAGAGCCAGGGTTTTAATCCCAG
Source organism: Panax ginseng (assembly GCA_020205605.1). NCBI lineage: Eukaryota > Viridiplantae > Streptophyta > Magnoliopsida > Apiales > Araliaceae > Panax > Panax ginseng. The sequence continues at coordinate 95,370,556 of CM035136.1, read as the reverse complement.
CTCAAACCTTCTTGCCTTCCTAGCCTCCGTATCAACTTGATGCGGAGCAAACCTAGCTAACTCATTAAACTTTGCGGCATACTCTGCAACAGTCTTGTTATCCTGCTTTAACTCCAGAAATTTTACCTCCATCCTAGCCTGCATGCTAGCTAAGAGGTAGTTTTCGAAAAACAAAGTTTTAAACCTAGCCCAAGTGACTACTCCCTCTCCTGCCCTAGTTTGATTTGTTTCCCACCAAAAGTTCGCCTCCACTTTCAACATATAAGTGGCAAAAGAGGTCTTTTGCCCCTCATCTACCCTAGCAACTACGAATGCCTTTTCTATCTCGTTAACCCATGTCTGTGCTTCTATAGGGTCAGCTGTTCCCCTGAATTTTGGTGGTCCTACTGCCTTGAAGTCTTTAAAGTTTGCCAAGCGATTGTGCAGTCGGGTCCTCTGCTACTTGGTATTCCTGTTGCATATACGAGCTACCATGTTACGCAAAGTTTTGCATTGGGTCTTCTTGTTGTCCTCAAATTGTTGATGATTCTTACGCCCTTTGATTTCGTGTTTGACATCTTGGCGGCATTATCTGATTACATAAAATCATAAATTTAACTTACATTCTAAACCTTATTGTATAAGTTTAACATGTAACACAAAGTTTTATCTAAAACTTATTCCATTAATCATACATAGATTAATTCAAAGTATTTTACATAACGTAGAACATACTGCTATCCCCTTGTGACCACTGTCGGAAATTACTGTAATAACTTATACAAAAGTTTGAGAATATTTCATTACACCCGTACATTATCAAACATACATAATCAACTACTAATCCTACTAATTTCCTAAGTCACGGTCTTTCATCTTTCTTTTCCCTTTCTTGCTCGGGAGTTTTACGATTTGTTGATTTCGGCTCCCATTTGATCAATTTGGATTTTAAGCTTATCTTGTTCTTCCATAGTTTCTATTAACTCCTTTTGCAATTGGTTATTTAGTAGCTTTTCTAGAGAAAAAACCTTGTTCTTCAGATTCTGTACTTCCGTTGATGCTTGATCAGCTCCAACTTTAGTGTCTGAATCACTATCTGTTAGTTCCGCCATTTCTGGATCTGGTACTACGTTTTCTAATACCACCACCTCATTAAGGTTGTCTGCACTATGAGCCTCTATTTCAGCTTTTGGCTTTGATATCGGCTCCTTCTTTACGATCATAGAGTATCCTAATTCTTTTCCACCTGACATCTACACACAACTTATCTTGATTAGTAAATAGTATATACACACAGCAAACAATAGTTTTATAAGAGTTATCTTTTATTTTGTTTAACGATGAATTTATTCAATTCATCTCCTTTTAAACTCTATATGAGTTATCGTATTTTTTAACGTTTCCCTCTCGTTTCTAAGGTTATAGCCTAAGGTCGATCCCACCTAAGGTTTCTAACCCTAAAGCTTTGATACCAACTTTGTGATGCCCCCAAATTCGGTGCTTGAAACCCGAACTCGATTAACTTTCACGATACCATTTCTATAACTTTTGAATAATACTAATAATAATAACAATAATATAAAGTTCAAACTTAATTTACATATGCATCAAAGTTTACTCCCAGGTACGAGACCTTTAAACATTCATTACATCATAGATAATAAGTATCATTGTCTTAATAAACCTTAACTATTACACAGAATATTATAAATCTCATTCGAACAGCTTTCCTTTCCCCTTGTTCTTGACTGAACCTTTTGGTTGATCATACTTAACTGAAAACATTTAAATTTAAAGCAAGAATGAGCATTTGATTTGCCCAGCAAGTAATAACAACAATATATATTAGCTGAAAAAATTAAATGTTTTCTTTGAAAGACACTTCTACAACGAATCAACAGTTGTGAAGTAAGCTAAACCAATAATAACAACATATCACTTCTATATGAAATTTTTGAAACTACGTATAGACTATAACTGGAGATCATTCAACATACTATGAACATTGTTTTCTGTTTTCGAAAAGGTTAAATAGAACTTCATCTGTAAACAGTCATAACTTACGAGCACGGGGGTGATCAGCCCGTTATGCCTTGTATTGATCAATACTACATGCAAGAACGATATTATCGTTCACTCTATCCACCTTAGGTGCACAAAAGTTTTCCCATATTCGGGATATTCATACTTAGTCGGGAATTCGAACCAAAACAATCTGGTTCGATACAATAACGTTCTATCTTGTTCAATAATATTTTTATGTCTAGCTGAATCAAATAGCTTAGATGATTTTTAAGTCAACGTAAACATACTTGAAATCAATAAGTATGTATCAACATATGATTAAATACAATGGTTATCCAAGTGGGGACACTTGTCTAACCCTATATACGAATTAACGAACAGAATAAATATCTGAATTATAAAATAATACAATGATCGGATAATGTAAGAACTTGTATGAATACAAAGATTGGATACATAATGAATAATAATAGAGTTAATAATCCGCACAATAATAATATAATTAAACTTTTTCTTACTCATGTCCATTGCATAAAGGAAATGCAAAGGTAAGATATATTTGCACAATGTAAATAATAGATCGGATACTTGCTCAATAATAATTGGAGTAAGTTTAGGAAACTTGCATAACATGATATACATGTTTGCACCTAAATAAAAAGTAGTGCATAAGATTTAGATACTTGCTCGAGTCATTCGCCATACAATAATATGACTTAGATTAATCTTTTATCAACGACTTATCGATAATAAGATCATTCATTCGCAATTAGAATAATATATCGTAACAACATAAGATCGCTAATTGCGATCGACATATAACCTAATCACATTGTCACATATGTTTAACAACTATTGAATCATAAATAATCATATATCTAATTAATTTATCTAAGTCCGGATCAATTTAAAATATTTCTATATCTACAAACGACTTTATCGGTAATTATCGAGTCTAAAACTCTAATCTATAGTTCAATATTACGCTTAGATATTTTAAATATCGGTCATACTATTTTTCATAGCCTTATAATAATTTTAAATAATTATTATACTTTATCATAAATTTTTAAACATTGAAATCATTATTAATTGATTTAAATATTAACTAATTCTATTATCATTAATATTTAATTAATATTAAACTATTAATGAAACTATTTTCAAAATATTAAAGTTATTTATAATAACTCAAGATATTTTTAAAGTATTAATATTACTTTTAAATGATTTTAAATCAATAAAATCATTTTAAAACTATTTATTTAATATAATTATTAAATAAACTTAATATCATTAATATTAAATTATTATCGATAATATTGATTTATTAATGAAATTATCCTTTAAATATTAAAAGTTATGTTTTATAACTTAAAATATCTTTAAACACTTTATTTTCCTTTAAAAATGATTTTTCTAATATTAAAATCATTTTACATTACTTTATCTAATATAATTATTAAATGAATCTAATAGCCTTAATATTAAAATATTAATATTTTTCATGACAAAATATTCAAAGTTATATTTTATAACTTCAAATATTTTTATAATCTCTAAATCATTTTCATATAAATTTTAAATCATTAATTCTATTTTTCATCATTTATTTAATATCTTTATTAAATAAATTAATCATCATTAATATCTAATTAATAATGAAAATCATCACAAAATATTAAAATTATAGAAAATAACTTAAAATATCTTTTTATATCATAACCTATTTTTAAATGATTTTCATGTATAAAAATCATTTTTAAATAATTTATTTAATATTATACTTAAATAAATTAAATACTTTTTATATCCCAAAAATATTAAATATTTATGAAATATACTTAAAATAATTAAAAACTAATTTTCAGACTTTAAAATAATTTTTAGTAATTTATTTAATAATTAAAACTAATTTTTTTCTATTTTTATTCATTTTCCGGAAATTATAAAATAAAATTATTAATAACCGTCGCTATAGGCTATAGCGACACTTATCTGTCATGTTAGGTGTTCTTGTCCTCAAGAACACTGACAAGTCAATGCACAAGGTACCCTGTTTGACCGAGCCTAATTCTCATCTCGAAATGTTTCTAGGCTACCTAATGGTCAATTCTTATATTGTTAATGTAACACTACAATTAACAATCAAAATCCAGGTCATAACATACAACATCATGAAAATTTAGCTATTCAAACTTCCTGTCAGGCGTGTTCATCATATTCTAGGCTACCCAGAAAACTATAGTCACGGCCGGTTAACGCCCTTCGTGGCCTTAAATATGTCAATATGTTCATGTTACAAGTTTTTTGCTCGTCGGGACATGTAGACAAACTATCGAGAACATGATACAAGCAATCGTAGGGTCTAACAATTATTAATGAAACCGGGTTAAGGCTCAGAAAATCATGTCAGAGTCTGTTCTTCATTTCTAGGTTTTCCAGAAATGAAAAACAGATCGAGGGTGCATGTTTGGGCTTCCACAACTTGATGATCGTGCAATATTTTTCTGATCTAAGAATACCAGGGTTGTAGTAAACTTGTAGATAAAGATATATATTACATAAAAACACCATAAAAACAACAGATCAAGCAGATCTAATCCGATCAAAGTACCCTCCTAGAACTGTTCTTGAACATTTCTGGGAAACCAGAAATGTTCTTGAGCAGTTTTGGCTACCAAGTTTGACCACCTATAGATTTATTTCTGTTAAGTATATATGTGATACAAAGACTTTAAGATGTAATATTCATGTCCTTTTACAACTACAAAACAACCATCATGGCAAAACAAATTACAAGGAGCAAGATCAGAGGCCATCAAAATGCATATCGACCTTACCGGAAATTTACGGGCTTCAAGCATGCCCGATCAATCTTGGTCAACCCACTTTGACCTTAAATAACTTTTCATCTACAACAGATATGAACCTGATTCAAGTTCCAGATTTAAGATCTTACAACATAATACAAGATCCAACACTTAAAACACACGAATCAAAAACCTACAGATATCTACACGGCCTAACATTCACTGTCAAACATCAAAAAAATGTTTTTCCAGAATTTTTAAAACATCAAATCCGAGCCTCTAGATGTTATGGATCTAACATCTAGCAACCCAGATCATCATTATAGACTACATACTACATGTTTAACACAAAAAAACTAACATCTAACACCTTGATCAAGGTCAGATTTCTTCTAGGGTTCTTACCTCTTTATGAACAAATTCTTGATTCTATGCTTTTGATTTGCTAAGTGTGATCGTGGGGCTTGATTGGGGACTGATCTAGCACTATATTCTCGTGGATTTGAGCTTGAGAGAGAATGGCTAAGTGTGGTTGATCAAATGAGCTTTAATTTTTTTTTTTTTGCATTTCTCTCTCTTGAATTATGCAAATGACTTGATGCAATGTATTGAATGCTGGAAATGCTGATCATGTGCTGCTGAGTAGCTTGTAGGTAGGTCTAGGTGGCTGGCCAGATCTTGGATAAGATTTGGCTAGCAATAATGCAACTAATAGGACAAAAGGGCATTTTTGTAATTATTTTAAATTTCAAGGGTATTCTTGTTCAAGGTGCTTGAATCTAGGGTTTAATCACTAGATTTTACATCTTAAAGTTTCCCAAATAATTACTAGGGTTTGGACAATTAAAAATTTAAGTGTAGCAAAATTTTAATTAAAACATGCTAATTAAAAATAGGGTTTTTAATAGAAATTAGGGGTTTTAATAGAAAATTAGGGTTTAAATAATTAGGGTTCCTTAACATCATTAGGGTTCCCAAATTAACAATTAGGGTTTCCTAATTATCATTATAATTTACTAAAACAGTAATTAGAGTTTCTAATATTAGCAAATTAGGGTTTTTAAATAATAATTAGGGTTTTTCCTAATTACAGAAATTATATAATACACAGTAAAATTTATATAACACAATTACTACACAGTCTCGAACTCATAATCGAGTTTAACAATTAGGGTTTAATAACACGATATGAGGGTTATGTCACAATTTACCATATTTGGCCTACCGTTATCAGTCTATGCATTTACAGTACATATTTATAGAACTGAAAAATTAAAATAAAATATAATTCATATTATATTATTATTCTCATTCATTGCTTCAAAATCCAAAATTAGGGTTTGAATTTCATATTCATTTATTCTTCATATACTACATCATTATTTAAATAATTAAGCTAAAATAATTAATAAATTAAATATTACGAACAAATTCATATAATAAAATATATTATTATTATACTTCTAATAATCATTTCATATATTATTTAAATAATATAAAATCATGTTTTCATGGAAAATAATTAATAAAACATCTCTACTTACAAAAATTAATTACTATAGGAATATAATTTGTGGTGATTAATAATTCTAAAATTATTTATAGGTAATAAGTATATTTGCATTTATCATACATTACTTGACACATATTCTCATCATTAAAATAATAATAAAAAAATTATATGCAAAATTTCTTATTTATTTACATATTGAATTTAAACTTGTTAAATTGGTATCAAAGTCAGAGATTATGAACCTTAGGTAGGAATACCGAGACTAATAACCGCATGATGATTAGGATAAGATCTAACTCACATAGAGTTAGTCGGTCATTTAAGATTCAAAGACGAATCTCGACGAGTTATAAAGATACAGAGTTCCCTAACTCTGATAATAAAGTTGAACAATAGTGAGAAATAGATAGAGTCTAAAAGACTAAAAGTGCAATGATTGAAGATCGTAAAACAAAATGATCAAGACATAGAAATAAATCGTAATATATATAATAAGATCACCTCGTGATCTGATAAGGTGATAGCAGGGAGAAGAATCAATCTAATGATTGAACAGTTTACAGCAAGATTGCTAAGTGTCAGTTGTACTATGAATTGGTACAGATTCAGGAAAGGATTATGAATACGGATTAAATGAAATTCGTATTGAGAAGGGAGTTAGTGTTAGGTGGGGATTCAATTGAGGATTCATGTCGGCAGCTGAGTTGTATGATTCCTTGTGTGGGCGGGAAATTGTACTCGGTGTAACAACTACTTAGTTCTGACAATGATAATCATTGAAATGTTTGTGTCACGCTATTTGATATATGCATGTTAAGAGGGTGATTCCTTTCTAATGTGTATAACAGATAGATAGGTCATAGGTAGAGGATATAAGGTTAAGTACGAGTTCTTAAAACTCATATTTATGTGGCATTCTTGACTCATAGTTATATGAAATATTTATGAACCCCTCAGCGAATGGACGCCAAAGGTCTGACTAGGACAAGTTCTTAAACTCATATGATTGTGGCAAGTAAATGAACTCATAAGTGTAGTTTGACGAATTGGGTATAGTTGTGTGTAAACAGAATATTGAGGATAATAGGAACAGATAGACTGATTAAGCAAATGATTATTAGTGGAGACATAAGTTTTCCAAAACTCCTAGCTATGCTAGACTTCAAAATTTTGACATCAAGCTAAATCCGCACTATGTGTTTTTTTAAAAAAAATATGTAGACTCGTAATCATTTTTGAAACGGTTTAAAGTATAGTCTATGCTACTTATTTTAGCAAAATGTAACTGGTTTGAAATATCAAAATATATTTTATTTATCACTCATGTACCATGTAACCTGGTGTAGAGATGATAAAAAGTTGATGGAGTTGTAAATACAGGAATACTTAGTGAGAATTTGATCTAAAGTCGTTGTTCCACTATTGTATGATATGTTATGACAAAGTCATACAATGACGGCATCCTCAAATGGACTGTTAATACAGTACGACATCATGACGACATTCTCAAAAATATTTTCAAAAATTTTAATTTGCCAACGGGATTTGGCTACACCTAAATAATTCGATTGAATTGAATCATTGATATGAGTCTATGCTATTCGATTCAGCTAGAATAATGTTTATGAAAACTCTAAGTGTTCATTGAAAGAAAATTTCCCGCACCAAATAGTTTTGGTGCAGAATCCTATGATAAGACTGAGGTGGACTATGTTGTTTGGATAAATAATCCAATCAAGTAGCGTAAATATTCGCTAGACATGATTAATACGTTATGAATGACGTAAGAGTATGATAGGCTAATCACCTAAAGTACTAACAACGATAGTTTACCTTCTTCGTGAATGTAAACATACCAAGTAATGTATTGTTTTGCGGTATGAATACCGTTAAAACTATGTGTTCATGGTCTATATGACCCCTCAGCATAATTAGAAAACTTTTACTCTTGTGAGTGGTGTATTGGGTAGCATATGATGATATGTGTGAATGGTGTAAGCAGTATGGTGTAAGGTAAATTTCGGGGACGAATTTTTTAGAAGCAGGGGTGAATGTGAAAACCCGAGAATTTTGAATATTTTTAAATTTTTTATGAATTGATTTAAGGTTTAATAATAGAACCTAGATATCAAATAAGTGTATGCGTTTGATATTTTTAAGAAGGAATTTTGAGGATTTCAAAATTCTATGAAAGATTTAAGTGAATTATTCAGGATTAAGAAACAAGTGAATATGTTATGTGTATATGTGTTTAGAATGTGGTTAAGAGTCAAGGGTTGACCATATAAACGGTATATGTAACAAACCCTAAGTATATATATTAAGAACGTCAATGTTCGGTTAGAAAACCCTAGTGAATAAGAAACCCTAGAAACCGGTTCTGGAAACCCTAATTTCAGTTCCGAAAATTCGAAACCCTAATCTGGGAACTTAACGGATAATTATATTGCTTAAGTGCTATTAATTATAATATTAATTAGGGTAAAGCTTAATTATTTAGCAAACCCTAATTTTAAATTTTTAAACCCTAATTTATGGATTTAAAACCCTAATTTATAAATAGAGAAAAACCTAAGTGTTAATTAAATAATTTTAATGTTAATTAGGAAATATTAATCCTAATTTTAAAGTTAAGTAATTAGAAAACCCTAATCTATTTACGAAAATCTAATTTCTAAATTAGAAAATTATTTTTATATTAGAAACCCTAATTTTTGGGTTGTAAACCCTAATCCGTGATTTTGACCCTAATTGCTAAATTAGTAATTTTAATTAGGAATTATTAATCCTAATTAGAAAGATTTAAATTATGATTAAGAAATTTTAATATAATTAGAAAATTCTAATTATAATTTAGAAATATTAATTTTCTATTTTGAAAACCTAATTTGGATCTAGATTTTATTTTTCTAAACCCTAAGGATTTTCTAAACCCTAAATCCCAACCCAAAACCTAAACCCTAAGGGTTTAGCTATTTACTAGTATGCCATTAAAATTAATAGCAAAATGACTATTTTTCCCTTTATTGAATAATTGAAGGTTACTTCCAATCTTGCCAATATATGGTGTTGGTAACCAACTTTGTACTAGCCATGTGAATTATTGTCCAATAATCCAGCAGCTAGCTCAGCAAAATACATTGCATTGGTAGCAATTTATAAGATTAAAGAGAGAGAAAGGGCCACTTTAATTTTATTTTCTCCCAAGACATTCTCTCTCTATATTTCTGAAATGTGGAGTGAGAGAGAATGATAAGATGAGCCATGATCATATCCCAACTTACCAAGAACAGATTCAAAAGTCAGAATCAAAAATCAAAGTATAAAAGAGGTATAAACCCTAATCTAGAAATCTTTTGATTTGATGTTGTATGTTGAAATTTGTTTGTTAAAGTTATGTTAAAGGGTGTCATTTGATGATCTGGGTTGCTAAAAATTGGATCCATATCATTTAGATGCTTGAAATTGATGATTTTAGAAATCTGGAAAAAGGTTCAAAAAGTGGCCTGACAGTCATATGTCAGAGGCCCTAGATCTTTCTCGGTTTTAGATATATGTTGTTTTATGTTATAAATGTGTTCTATGTAATGAGGACCTTGATATGAAGCTAGAATCAAGGCCATATCATTAGTAGATTGAAAGATATGAGCAGTCAAACTACGTTGACCGACCACGACTGACTGTTTCTGAGTAACCCAGTTTGCCCAGAAAAGTTTGACAATGATTTTCTAGACCATTGATCTTGCTTCTGGTAATGTACTTGGTCCAGTTGTTGTGTTTTTGTTGTAGCCTGACATGAAGACCACATGCTAAAGTCTTTAGACCACCCAGATCATGAACAGAATAGTAGATAATCATGGTCAAACCACCGTTGACCAACTCCCTGGAAGGAGATTCTGGGTAACCCAGAAACTTAAAGAACCGGTTCCTGATCCCTACTTTGACCATGCTAGATCATGTGATGTTTTTAGGTTGAGTTAGTGATATGGTTGTGTTCCCTGACACCTCGACTACATGATTGAACTTTAATATCACATTAATCCAACCCGTAACGCTTAGATTCGAGTGCTCAAAGTAAGGCCTAACAACTGTTCTTCATTTCTGGAAAACCCAGAAATGAAGAACAGCTCTGACAAGATTTTCTGGACCTTAAATCTCTCCGGTAGGTTGTTAGATTGTAAGACCCCCAAAATAGATATACATCACCTATTTTGAGTCGCCAAATACATGGTATAAAATACAAATACAATCTTAAATATACAACATGAGCTGTGAGTTTTAATACAAATATTGTCATCTAGACAATATACAAACTCAATGGAGTCCTCATTACATTTATTTTCACACTATTTAACAGAATAGTGAGCACTACTAATACTATCATTTGGACCGTCACTCCGTTCCCCGACTAGTCCCGGCTACGTTCTCATTTCCTGAAGAGAACAGTGAAAGAAAGAGTGAGCTCAACTAGCCCAGTAAGACATATTATGACTAAGATAATGCAGAATAAATTATCGTTAGCCTTCAACAGTGTTAAACTGATAAAATATAACAAACACCAAGTTTAACTGCAGTGGAACAAGAAATCCATTAAAAGAGTCAAGTAGAGAATAAAATCTACTATCTTTTATGATTTAAAAGGTTTTTCATCACTTTTATCGCTAAGACTCAGCTTCATAATTAATCCACATCTTTCCTGCACTACGGCCAAGGATATTCATTAATATCACAACCACAAATTATCCATGCACTACGGGCCAAGGATATTCGTGTATTCATCAATGGTCATGATCATGCCAACAACTGTCCATCAATGCACAACGGGCCAATGAGGACTTTTACCACATCATTTGTAACATTACTACCATGATTACAATCAATAATCCTCGGTCATAATCATACCAAGTCCATCTATCCACTACAGGCCACGTATTGACTTTCAACAAAATATAAACATGAGGATAATGACAATGATATAAGAATTCAATAAAACAAGTTCAAGAATTAATTTATCCAAGAACTAATAACGTCCAAATTGTCAACATGATACTTCTTTGTAGAGTAAAATTCAAGAATGCTCAAAAGAATATTTCCATGAAAAGATACTGGATGAAGCGCAAATATCAAGGATATTCCACTAATTTCATGGAGTATAGAAGTTAAAATTTTAACCAACTGAGTATAATAAAGAATGGAATAACAAAAGAAATCACCAGGCATTGATCAAGACAAGCTGAAAGTTATTCAAACGAGAATAATAAATAACGGAATCCGCCTCCTACAGAAAACGCATACGTATAGGATATTCCAATAGAATAATAAAGACAGAAACAAGTCCGGCGTAAAACGCACAGACAGGATATTCCAACAGAATAATTAAGAGTGGAATAACAGAGGAATTTCACCAAGTATAGGGTAGCTCACAGATATCTTGGTTATTCAATGTAATAATAAATAATAGAATAACAGAAGTTCTCTTCATGAATACAAAAGAAATAATATCTCTTACCGTAAAAGAAACTGGATATAAGAGTAGGGAAGTAGCAGAATACTTTTCTATAGTTTCTCTATAATTTCTCTAGAGTTTCAGTGAATTCATAAGAAATAATGAAGGAATGAGCTTCTATTTATAGGAGAATGGAAAGGCACTATTTGAATTTTCTCATGGACTGCACTGTAGGAAATCAGACGAAAAATTACGGGCGGAAGAAATCGAATATCAGACGCCCACTTTTTTAAATGTTAACATAATAGTCAAACAAAACAAAAGTTTTATAATATATATATATATATATATATATATATTTATATATATATATATATACACATGCCATAAAGAAAAAAAACTCACCAATTTTCTACATCAAACACACACACCCACCTATCACTATCAGAAATACTTTCCCACCACCACCATTATTTCAACTAACACACACTCCTACACATACGATACACACACACATTTTCAAATTCTACCCACACAAGTCCCTTTCATCATATATATATAACACATTCTCTTACACACACACACACACATATTATATATACATAATACACTCCACCTTTTCCACCATCCTCCACTAACAATACAAACACACACACCTTACACCCATCACTTTCATACTATCACTTTTCCACCACTTTCCACTCACATTATATTATATATATATATATATATATATATATATATATATATATATATATTTTACCTTTCCTTGAAAGAACTTCTAGAAATCGTTAATATTGCAAATAATAATATTAATAACTTCGTCGTCTCAATTATTGATTTTAACAATATATAAAATATCAACAATAATTGAATCAAATAACGTGAGATACTATGCAACAATTACTGTAGCAATAATTGAATAAAATTGAATGACTTCTCATGTAAGCATCAATAATCAATACCGTGTGCTACTGTGCAACTATGCGTAAAACTTCCGCCGTTATTTTCATAAAGTATTTTTGTCATTTTTTCAATCCGACAATAATTCCGTTGTGGGGTCCACCAATGATTGTGCCGTTGTACAAATATTCCCTGTTAAAACGAATATTCCCCAACCAATCGAATATTATATAACAACCTGTGTACTTTGCAAAATTTATAAATATTACGCACAACTATAACATTATATCAAATTCATTTTATAATATTCAAAAATGATATTTATAGGAAATTCATCTTTATTTATAAAAGTTGGGGTCTTACAACCTCCCCTTCTTATTAAATTTCGCCCTCGAAATTAGGGTACGTACCTGGTAAGTCGAAGAGGTAAGGATACTTTGATTTCATTTCAGATTCTAACTCCCAGGTCATTTCCTCAACATCGTGGTTTCTCCACAAAACTTTGACTTGAGGTATAACCTTGGAGCGTAGAATATGTTCCTTCTTATCCAATATTTGAACAGGAACCTCTTCATACGTTAAATCTTCCGCTATTTCTTCCGGTTCCAACTCAATAATGTGGTTCGGGTCTTCCACATATTTACGTAACATGGATATGTGAAAAACGTTATGAACACGAGATATACTTGGCGGTAAAGCACGTCTATAGGCCACAGTTCCTACTCGATCGAGGATTAAAAATGGGCCAATGAATCGAGGATTGAGCTTTCCTCTCTTTACAAATCTCATAACTCCTTTCCATGGAGCAACACGTAACAACACATGATCTCCTATATCGAATTCCACGTCCTTTCGATGAAGATCAACATAACTTTGTTTTTTCGATCTTGTGAGGTTTTTATACGTTGTCGGATCGTTTGAATCTTTTTCGTAGTTATACGTACCAACTCTGGTCCCAACAACGTTGCTTCACCCACTTTATCCCAGCATACTGGAGAATGACACTTTCTTCCATACAACGCCTTAAATGGAGCCATGCCAATACTTGCTTGATAACTGTTGTTGTAGGAAAACTCCAACAATGGTAAGAACTTGTCCCAACTTCCCTTGAAGTCAAGGACACAGAGTCTTAATAGATCTTCAAGAGTTTGAATAGTCCTCTCCGACTGCCCATCCGTCTGAGGATGATATACCGAGCTAAATCGTAAATCCGTGCCCATAGCTTTTTTGCAAACTAACCCAAAATCGTGAAGTGAATCTTGGGTCTCGATCAAAAACTATGGATACTGGCATACCATGCAGTCTTACAATCTCGTTTATGTACATACGAGCAAGACGTTCAAGTGTATAAGTTTCTCGTATTGGTAAGAAATGAGCAGACTTGGTCAATCTATCAATAATGACCCAAATTGCATCTATGCCTTGAGAAACCTTGGGAAGACCAGTAAAGAAATCCATGGTAATGTGCTCCCACTTCCATTATGGAAATTCAAGTGGTTGTAATGGACCTTTTGGTACTTGATGCTCTGCCTTGACTCGTTGACACGTTAGACACCTTGAGATAAACAAATAAGTATCTCTCTCTTCATATTGCCCCCACCAAAATATATGTCAAGATCATGATACATTTTGGTACTCCTGAGATAGATTGCAAACGGTGTGTTGTGCGCCTCCATCATGATTTTATACTTTAAATCAGGGTCGTTAGGAACACAAAGTCTGGAGTTGACTCGAAGTATTCCTTCTTCATCGATTCTTGCTTCCGGCATAACACCTTCTTGCACTTTCTTCCTCATACGCATCAGCTCCAGGTCTGTAGCTTGAGCAGCTTTAACTTTATCGATTAAAGTTGGTTCTACTCGTATATTCTCCATCATCACATGGGTCCCTAGAGTCTTTAACTCTATCTCCATCCTTTGCAAATCACACAAAATGGGCCTTTGTGTTGACAATATCGCACTCATACTTGCATATGATCTTCTACTCAATGCATCAGCTACCACGTTCGCTTTTCCAGGATGGTATTGGATGGTATGATCATAATCTTTCAACGGTTCAAGCCAACGTCGTTGTCGCATGTTGAGTTCCTTTTGTGTGAAGAAATATTTGAGGCTTTTATGATCCGTAAAGATCTCCACTTTTTCTCCATACAAGTAATGCCTCCAAATTTTAAGTGTGAAGATAACAGCTGCCAACTCTAGATCATGAGTGGGATAATTCCTCTCATATTCTTTGAGTTGTCTTGAGGCATAGGCTATGACTTTCCCATGTTGCATGAGAACACATCCTAACCCTTCGCCCGAAGCATCACTGTAGATGACAAATCCCTCCGAGCCAGATGGTATTGTCAAAGCAGGTGCTGAAATGAGTCTTCTCTTGAGTTCTTGAAAACTCTTCTCACATTCCTCGCTCCAACCGAATTTTGTATCTTTCTAAGTCAGCTGAGTTAATGGAGTAGCGATTCGAGAAATTCCTTCCACGAATCTCCGATAATAACCAGCTAAACCGAGAAAGATACGTACTTCGGTCACTGATTTAGGTTGCTCCCAGCTTTGAATAGCTTCAATCTTTGTTGGGTCAACAGATATTCCATGACTTAATACTACGTGCCCAAGGAATGCTACTTCCTCATCATGCCAGAACTCGTATTTCTTCAACTTGGCATAAAGCTTGTTTTCACGAAGCTTTTGGAGTATCAGCCTCAAGTGTTGCTCATGATCTTCACGGCTTTTGGAATATATGAGGATGTCATCAATAAAGACGACCACAAAGTGATCCAAATATTCCTTGAATACTCGGTTCATCATATCCATGAAGGCAGCAGGAGCATTAGTCAATCCAAAAGACATGACTAAAAATTCATAGTGTCCGTACCGAGTTCTGAAGGCAGACTTTGGAATATCCTCAGTTTTATCCTTCAACTGATGATATCCAGAATGAAGATCGATCTTTGAAAAGAATTTGGCGCCTTGCAACTGGTCGAACAGGTCATCAATACGTGGCAATGGGTACCTATTTTTGATGGTGACATGATTCAACTCCTGATAATCAATACAAATTGGCATACTCCCATCTTTCTTCTTCACGAATAGAACAGGAGCACCCAAATGAGAAGTACTAGGACGAATAAAGCCAATGTCTAACAATTCCTGCAGTTGGGTCTTTAACTCCTGAAGTTCAATAGGAGCCTTACGATATGGGGCTTTGGAAATGGGTTTTGTACCAGGTTCAAAGTCGATACAAAATTAAATTTCACGCTCTAGGGGTAGGCCAGGAAGTTCTTCGGGGAATACGTCAGGAAATTTATTAACAATAGAAATATCATTCAAAACTGACGTATTTTTGTTTAGATCCGTTATATGAGCTAAGAAAGCTTGACATCCATTTTTCAATAAACGAATAGCTTTATGGCTTGAAATGACAGTGATTGATTTTAATGGTTTAGTTGCTTGAATTTGCATAATAGGTTGGTTAGGAATATGAAAGCTAACAACCTTACGAAAACAATCAATTTTTGCATGATGAGTAGTTAACCAATCAATCCCTAGAATCACATCAAATGCAAGTATTTTTAATGAAATAAGATCTACAGGTAACGTGAGGGTATCGATTTGAACCAAACAAGACTTATAAATAGTGGATGTAATGAAGGTTTCTCCCAACGGAGTTTTCACAGATAAGTCAAAGTCTAATTTCTCTGGAGTCAAATTTAATTGTTGAGCGCAAGTAGGAGAAATAAAAGAATGAGTAGAACCGATATCAAATAAGGTATAGACTTCGCTAGAGTTTATGATAAGCTTACCCGTGATGACCTCGTTTGGGTTCCTTGCTTTCTGGGAGGTTACAACAAACGCTCTCCCTTGAACTACTGGTTTTGACTTTTTTGGGACGGTATTTTGTGTCACTGTTCCAACTGGACTTGTCTTCGGTGCACGAAAAAATCGGGCTAGGTGACCTTCTCTTCCACAATTATAACACGCTTTGGATGGCATCGCCAGCGGTTTGGTGATATGTCCCTCCCTCCGCATTTGAAGCATATGATAGGTGGTCGTTCTCCTTCCTTAACCACGGGTGCTGATGCTGACGTCTTTCCATCATTTTTGAATCTCCTCTTCTTGAAATGTCCATTCTTATTGTCTTGGCCATGATTACCACCGAAGTGGTTACCATTTCTGGCATATTGATTCCCTCCACATTTGTTGTCACCGCTTCGATGACCGTTACCACTGGTATTTTCATTATGACGGCTGCTTTCTCTTGGTTGCGTTGACTCGTTATCGCGCTCCAATAACTGAGCCCTATTTACAACATCTGAATACAAACACAATTTATGAGAAATAAGATATTGACGTATCTCCGGTTTCAAACCTCTTAAAAACATTCGCGTCATTCTATCCTCATTATCAACCAAGTGAGACGCAAACCGGGACAACTCAGCAAACTTAGCTTCGTACTGTGACATGGTCATATTGTTATGCTCCAACTTAATGAACTCTACCTCTTTTATGTGATGAATACTTTTGGGAAAGTACTTGTCGTTGAATAGTTCTTGGAACTTCTCCCAAGAAATCTTCAGTGCGGCAGGTTGAGTATGCTTTACCGATTCCCATCAGTAATTTGCCTCTCCTTGCAACATAAAGGTGGCAAAGGGAACCTTTTGCTCCTCGGAGCATCCCAAGACATCAAATATCTTGGTGATCTGCTTTATCCATGCTTCCGTCTTAAGTGGTTTTGGCTCTCCAATAAACTCTGGTGGTCCCAGCCTCTTGAACTGTTTAGCGGTGACCGTCCTAGAGTTTCAAGTGTTTCCACCTACATTCTGGACAGGAGCCGATCTCGCCTGATGTTGCATGAATTGCATAAAGCCTCTGAACATTCCATCATTCATCATTTGGTCAATGTTGTTGTTTGCATGAGGATTGTCGCCTTCCTGATGCACATTATCCTAATTATTGATATGTGGAGACTCAACGGTCTCCTATGCTCCATTGCTATTCTCAACATTCTTGGATGTCATTTTCAGATACTTCCACAAAACAAGGGTTAGTTGACATGTGACATATTTTCTCTATACTCTGACCAACCAATTAAATACCAAATAAATTTAGGTAGGTCATACTAGCGAAGGAATTCCCCGTCTCTCCCCTCCTAGTTCTAGTCTCACATCTTAGCCAGGGATCATATTCCTAAGCTTTGATACCAACTGTGACGCCCCCAAAATAGATATACATCACCTATTCTGAGTCGCCAAATACATGCTACAAAATACAAATACAATCTTAAATATACAACATGAGCTGTGAGTTTTAATACAAAGATTGTCATTTAGACAATATACAAACTCAATGGAGTCCTCATTACATTTATTTTCACACTATTTTGCAGAATAGTGAGGACTACTAATACAATCATCTGGACCGTCACTCCGTTCCCCAACTAGTCTCGGCTACGTTCTCATTTCCTGAAGAGAACAGTGACAGAAAGGGTGAGCTCAACTAGCCTAGTAAGACATATTATGACTAAGATAATGTAGAATAAATTATGGTTAGCCTTCAACAGTGTTAAACTGATAAAATATAACAAACACCAAGTTTAACTGCAGCGGAACAAGCAATCCATTAAAAGAGTCAAGTAGAGAATAAAATCTACTAACTTTTATGATTTAAATGGTTTTTCATCACTTTTATCGCTGAGACTCAGCTTAATAATTAATCTACATTTTTCCTACACTACGGCCAATGATATTCTTTAATACCACAACCATAAATTATCCATGAACTACGGGCCAAGGATATTCGTGTATTCATCAATGGTCAAGATCATGCCAACAACTGTCCATCAATGCACTACGGGCCAATGAGGACTTTTACCACATCATTTGTAACATTACGGTCATGATTACACCGAATAATCCGTGGTCATAATCATACCAAGTCCATCTATGCACTACAGGCCACAGATGACTTTCAACAAAATATAAACATGAGGATGATGACAATGATATAAGAATTCAATAAAACAAGTTCAAGAATTAATTTATCCAAGAACTAATAATATCCAAATTGTCAACATGATACTTCTTTGTAGAGTAAAATTCAAGAATGCTCAGAAGAATATTTCCATGAAAAGATCTTCGGATGAAGCGCAAAATATCAAGGATATTCCACTAATTTCATGGAGTATAAAAGTCAAAATTTTAACCAATTTGAGTATAATAAAGAATGGAATAACAAAAGAAATCACCGAGAATGCGATAGACCTCATGACAGCGAGTTATTCCAATGAGAATAATAAATAACGGAACCCGTGTCCCAAGTAAAAACGCATAGAGATAAGATGTTCCAACGTAATAATAAAGATGGCAAATGTGTCTAGCGTAAAACGCATGACAAGATATTCTAATAGAATAATAAAGATTTTAAACAGTCCCACGTAAACACACACGCATGAGGATATTCCAACGAATAATAAAGAATGAAATAATAGAAGAATTTCACCAAGTATAGGCTAGCCCGTGTATACAGGTTATTCCAACAGAATAATAAATAATGGAATAACAGAAGTTCTCTTCATGAATACAAAAGAAATAATACGCCTTACCGTAAAAGAAACTTGATATAAGAGTAGGGAAGTAGCAGAATACTTTTCTATAGTTTCTCTATAATTTATCTCTCTAGAGTTTTAGTGAATTCATAAGAAATAATGAAGGAATGAGTTTCTATTTATAGGAGAATGGAAAGGCACTATTTGAATTTTCTCACGACCGCATAAAGAGTGAAAATCAATGAAAAAATCACTTGCCAAGAAATCGAATATCGACGCCCACTTTTTTTTCAAATGTTAACATAATAGTCAAACATAACAAAAGTTTTATAATAAATATATATATATATATATATATATATATATATATATATAAACACATGTCATAAAGAAAAAAAACTCACCAATTTTCTACATCAAACACACACACCCACCTATCACTATGAGAAACACTTTCCCACCACCACCATTATTTCAACTAACACACACTCCTACACACACGGTACACACACACATTTTCAAATTTTACCCACACAAGTCCCTTTCATCATATATATATATATATATATATATATACGCATTCTCTTACACACACACACACATATTATATATACATAATACACTCCACCTTTTCCACCACACTCCACCTTTTCCACTATCCTCTATTAACAATACAAACACATACATCACTACCACACACACACCTTACACCCATCACTTTCATACTATCACTTTTCCACCACTTTCCACTCACATTATATTATATATATATACACACATCACACACATATATATATATATATATATATATATAAATATATTTTACCTTTCATTGACAAAACTTCTAGACATCGTTAATATTGTAAATAATAATATTAATAACTTCGTCGTCTCAATTATTGATTTTAACAATATATAAAATATCAACAATAATTAAATCAAATAACGTGAGATACTATGCAATAATTACTATAGCAATAATTGAACAAAACTGAATGATTTCTCATGTAAGCATCAATAATCAATACCGTGTATTATTCTTTGTAACTACGCCAGACATCGCATTTTTTTAACACCGGTGTTTCAACAGTTAACGGTAAAACTTCCGCCGTTATTTTCATAAAAAAGTATTTTTGTCGCTTTCTCAATCCGACAATAATTCCGTTAATAGGTCCACCAATGATTGTGTCATTGTACGAATATTCCCTGTTAAAACGAATATTCCCCGACCAATCGAATATTATATAACAACTTGCGTACTTTGCAAAATTTATAAATATTACCCACAACTATAACATTATATCAAATTCATTCCATAATATTCAAAAATGACATTTATAGGAAATTCATCTTTATTTATAAAAGTTGGGGTCTTACATAGATGGCCATGAAATTTATTGATAATGGTAGTATAACACTTATACTACAATCTAAACACTTTATCCAGCACAGAACATCACGAGAACAAGGATCAAATGTTGGTCAAACCTATCTAGTTGCCTTCTGACATGCATTTTTTGGGTAGCTCAAGAACATACCAAGAACACCATTAGCGACGGATTCGTCACCTAAGGCCCCTATAACGACACTTAATTTCGAAAATTGATTATTTTAATTAAATAAATAGAAAAAAATGGTTTTTAATTATTAAAAATACATAATAAATTTCTAAAAAATATTTTAAAGTCTGAAAAATAGTTTTTAATTATTTTCAGTATATTTCATAAATATTTAATATTTTTGGAATATGAATGGTATTTAATTTATTTAATTATAATATTAAATAAATTATTTAAAATGATTTTAATACATAAAAAATAATATTATGGTATAAGAAAATATTTAAAGATATTTTCAAAGACTTTTAATACTTTGTGATGAATTTCATTAATTAATCAATATTAATGATAATTAGTTTATTTAATAACTATATTAAATAAAATATAGAAAAATAGAATTAATGATTTATAAATCATATAAAAATGATTTAATACTTTTGATTTTTTTTCATGAAAATATTAATATTTTAATATTAATAGCAAATATCGGATAAAGAATTTAATCAGTATAGAAATCATATAAATATGATTTTAAAGTATTAAAATACTTTGATATATTATAAATATATTATAATATTATGACATGTATTTCATTAATATTTGATAATAAATAAATATTAATGATAGAGGAATTATGTAGTATTTATATTATATTAATACGATTTTAATGATTGAAAATTCATAATAAATAGTAATAGTTATTTAGAAATTATTACGAGCTTACGAAAAATTATTTTGACTGCTTAAAAAATTGTCTAAGATACTGTTAAGTGTTTAGCCAGAGTTTAATTGAACTTAAACTCGTGAATTTTCCAACTAGACTGTCGGGACGTTAGAATTTTGTCGGATTCAAGTCAGACTGAAATAGTTTGACCTGATACTGATTCTTATGTGTGTTATAGACTGATAGGGTTATGTAAGACCCCAACTTTTTGAATAAAGATTAAATTTTCTCGAAATATATTTTTGAATATTATGGTGTGGATTTGATATAATGTTATAGTTGTGGGTAATATTTATAAATTTTGCAAAGTACGCAAGTTGTTATTTAATATTCGATTGGTCGGGGAATATTCGTTTTAACATGGAATATTCGTACAACGACACAATCATTGGTGGACCTCCACAGCAGAATTATTATCGGATTGAGAAAACGACAAAAATACTTTATGAAAATAACGGCGGAAGTTTTACCGTTAACTGTTGAACTACCCGGTAGTAAAAGTATGCAAAGAATCTGGCGTGGTTACATAGTAGCACACGGTATTGATTATTGATGCTTACGTGAGAAGTCACTCGCTTATACTCAATTATTATTACGAATGATTCTTTGCATCATATTTATCATATTATTGATTCAATTATTGTCACAAAGATTATCATCTGCATAAATTGTTTTTATTAAATCAATACTTGAGACGACAAAGTTATTCATATTATAAATTTCAATATTTACAATGTCTAGAAGTTCTCGAAGAGAGGTTTGGTCACCTAATTATGCACTGAGAGGAGAAATCCTTATTGAAAGCCCTCTTTCCCGAGAACGACTTTGGTTGATAAATATTGTGAGTTATAATATTAATAATGAATGTTGTTCGGAGTTGAATTTGGAGACGCGACATGATATTTGAGTCCTAACGAATTTAAATTAGTAAAAATAGTCTATAAACACAAAATTTTTCGGGATTCAAATTTTGGTCAAAAATTCAACAGTTGACTTTTTCGGGAAAAGTCAAACTTCGAAATCTCAAATTTTATATTTTTGATAAAAATAGTTTCATTATGTTGGAATTTTTTGTGTTAGTGAAAATTGACATTTATTCCGATGATAATTGATGTCTAGGGGTTATATTGATAATCGGGTAATTTATCGGATAAATGCGCAATTAATTGCTACTAATTCACATGCTTATATAACTATTTGTTCACATATGTGTACTATTGAATCACATTATTTACTATTAGGGGAGTTGGTGCAAGATTGATTATACTTGCATGACTAAATTAAAAATGGAGGTATAGGTGGAGGTACTATACTGAAATTCGTATTTTTTCACATGATTATACTATTGATTCACATGATTGAACTATTAATTCACATTATTTACTATTAGGGGAGTTGGTGCAAGATTGATAATACTTGCAGGACTAATTTATAAATGAAAGAAAAGTTGGAGGTATTATACTTTGTAATTTTTTTTGAGCCCCAAAACGTGCAATTATCGAAACTATATTTTCCTATAAATAGAAGCTCATTCTTCCTTCATTTCTCACCAATTCACAAAAGCTTTAGAGCGATTATTATAGAGAGAAATTATAGAGAGAAAGAAGAAGAGAAATCTGCTACCTCACTATTCCAGTATCCAGTTTTTTTCCAAGGTATGGAGTATTATTTCTTTCTTATCTATGAAGAGAACTTCTGTTATTCCATTCTTTATTATTCTGTTGGAATAACCTGTATACGCGGGCTACCCTATACTTGGTGAAATTCTTCTGTTGTTCCATTCTTTATCATTCTATTGGAACATCATGTCTGTGCATTCTACGCCGGACCTGGTTCCGTCTTTATTATTCTCGTTGAATATCCTCTCTCAAGCGTTTTACGCCTAATTGATTCCGCTCTTTATTATTCTATTAGAATATCACATGCATGTGTTTTACGTCGGACTGATTCCGTCTTTATTATTCTGTTGGAATATCCCACATGCATACGTTTTTACGCCTGATTCCGATTCCGTTATTTATTATTCTCATTGGAATAACTCGCACTGCATGGCCTATCGAATGCCTGGTGATTTCTTTTGTTATTCCATTCCTTATTATACTCAGTTGATTAAAGTTTTGACTTCTATACTCCATAAAATTAGTGGAATATCCTTGATATTTACGCTTCATCCAGTATCTTTTCATGGAAATATTCTTCTGAGCATTCTTCAATTTTACTCTACAAAATAGTATCATGTTGACAATTTGGACGTTATTAGATCCTGGATAAAATAATTCTTGAACTTGTTTTATTGAATTCTTATATCATTGTCATCATCCTCATGTTTATATTTTGTTGAAAGTCATCTGTGGCCTATAGTGCATAGATGGACTTGGTATGATTATGACCAGGGATTATTTGGTTTAATCATGACCGTAATGTTACAAATGATGTGGAAAAAGTCCTCATTGGCCCGTAGAGCATTGATGGACAGTTGTTGGCATGATCATGACCATTATTGAATAAACAAATATTCTTGGCCCGTAGTGCATGGATAATTGTGGTCGTGATACTAAAGAATATCCTTGGCCGTAGTGCAGGGGTGATTCAATGATGTGGATTATTTATTAAGTCGAGTCCCAAATGATAAAAGTGATGAAAAACCTTCTAAATCATAAAAGATAGTAGATTTTATTCTCTACTTGACTCTTTTAATGGATTGCTTGTTCATTATGCAGCTTAAACTTGATGGTTGTTATATTGTATCGCTTTAACACCGTTGAAGGCTAACGATAATATATTCGCATTATCTTAGTCATAATATTTCCCTCTTGGGCTAGTTGAGCTCACCCTTTTACTTTTATTGTTCTCTTGAGAAATGAGAACGTAGCAGGACTAGTCGGGGAACCGGAGTGACTTTACGGATGATAGCATTAGTAGTCTTCACTATTCGTGAAATAGTGTAATAATAATTGTAATAAGGACTCCTTTTGAGTTTGTATAATCTCTAGTAGACAATATTTGTATTCAAACTCACAGTTTATGTTTTGTCGTATTGTACACGACAGTTGTATTATTAAGTTGTATTTAAATTTATGTACCATGTAAGTGGCGACCCAAGATGGGTGACGTATACCTAATTTTGGGGGCGTCACAGTTATGTGTTATATGTTTAGGTTATTCTATGTATATGTATATATATATATAAATATATATATATAATAGTCTTCGGATAAAGCGATATAAATTGCATAGCGGTAATCAACAGTTCAGGTAAGTTTGTTTTAACTTAACTCTACTAAGAGTTGTTCATTCGGATATGCTTATGGTTAATCATTGCTGATTGCCATGTAGAATTTGTACTCTGTACATATTTCATGTATAAGTCAGGTATGAAAGGCTTATCACCTTCATTACCAGTTGGTTCATATATATTTGTTCATGTTCAATACTTGTTCAATCAAAAGTTTGGTCCTGCTAGTTCACAATTATATTGTTGAATTATAGCCAGCTTATTATTCAGACTCTTTCAATCATGATATATCGTTATATTATTGAATTTAAACTTGATGAGCAATCCTTATGCTCACCCTTGCTATATCATGATAAAACATTGCAGATTAAGACAAATGCGTCAGATACAAGGAAAGGTTAAAGACAGTTCCAGCTTAAAGTTAATGTGCGCGATTAGTTTTGTAATAGTGTAGTTTGATAATAATGTTATATGTTAGATAGTTATGAATTGTGTATTAAGTTAAGTTTACTCGACCTTGGGTAAAAGTGTGTAAGTTTAATGTATAAACAATTTATGTTTATATCTTCCGCAAAAATAGTAATTATGTTAGAATGATCGAACCGGATTCGCGGTGATTCGGGACCTCAGATTCAGGGCCGTCACAGTTAATGTGGAGGCTAAGTTAACTTAGGGCTCAAGCCTTGAATAGTAAGGAGGTTTTCTAGGGTTTAGGCTCGGCGCTGCAGCGCCAGCTGAGCCTTGGGAGGCGACGCCGCAGCGCGAGCGCGACCATCACCTACTGGCCAGTGGAGCCGCAGCACGATTGTGACGCCCCCAAAATAGGTATACAACACCCATTCTGAGTTGCCAAATACATGGTACAGAAAGCAAACTACAACTTCAATAATACAATTGTCGTATAAAATAGGACAACACATACTGTGAGTTTAAATACAAATATTGTCTTCTAGACAATATCCACACTCAAATAAGTCCTCATTATAATTATTCAAACACTATTTTACAGAAATAGTGAGGACTGCTAAAACATCTTTCTAGAACCATCACTCCGTACCCCGACTAGTTCCTGCTATGTTCTCACCTCTTGAGAAAAATGGAACAAAAAGGAAAAAGGTGAGCTCAACTAGCCCAGTAAAGAATATTATGACTAAGATAATATACAACAAATTATCATTAGTCTTCAACAGGGAAAAATCTGATAAAATATAATAGACAATAAGTTTTAGAATAACAACTGCTGCAGAAACATCAATCCATTAGAAGAATCAAGTAGAGAATGAGTTCTATTATCTTCTAAGATTTAAAAGTCCATCATCAATATTTTATCCCTGTAACAACAATCAATATCCATCTTTAATCAAATATTCATCTTTCCACTACAGGCCAAAGATATTCATTTGTATCACCAGTTAGTCATGTTCATCTCAACACCTGTTCATCTTTGCACTACGGGCCAAAGATATTCATCAGTTAATCATTTATCTTTGCACTACAGGCCAAAGATATTTAGTAATATTGTCATTTAGGACTGAGGCTGATGAAAAATATTTTAAAGAAAACGAATCCAAAGAAGATGTAAGGACAAATAGTAGGGATTAGTATAACGGTTTATCCAAGATCAATAATACTCCACAATAACCAATTTTGAAGCAAAATTCAAGAATAAAGATCAAAACATGGATACAATCAAAGATAGTAACCATAATAGACATCTTGGATAAAAAGAAGAAAATTTCATTTTTCGATGAATAGTACCGTATTCGTGAATAGTTTCGTATACATGAATAGTAACCCCGACACAAAAAGTTCCAAATTTAATAAAAATTCAGATCAATACTTTGGCATAATGATATTGAAGAAAATAATATCATTTAAGAAGAAAATAACATCCCTTACCTCAAAATATCAAGATTTTGATCGAATATCGGTATAAAATAAAATCAAGGAAACTTGCACTGATGAATATAAACTCACAAAGTATCTAAATACTCACAAAAATACACTCAATAATTTAGAGAGAGAAAGAGAGAAAGCATATGTTTCTGGTGTGATTTTCAATTCTAACTTAGCCCTCTATTTATAGGAAAATGTTAGCGAGACATGACACATGACCCGATGGCTTTACTGCTACTATTCCCACCCACCACATTTGAAATAAAACTCAAGACATTTCTTCACCAACCACAAGTGGGGCCCACTCAATTCTAGAATTTTCTACCAAAATGCTAAATTCGGATACTTCAACAATTTCTGAACCAGTTACCTCTTAAAATTCATAACAAATCATATGTTCATTTTTAACAGTTCAAAATTTGTGGACATATACTCAACTTATATATGTATAACATATCCAAAAATTACAACGATCCAACTATTCGGATTAAAAATTATAACTCACATAATATATCTCAAAACACTTTGGTTTAATTTTTTAATACCTTCATTCAAAAAAAAATCTTGATAAAACACCTCAACATTAACTCTTTCATTTTAACCACAATAAATATATCCAACATTTATATCCACATAAAATAAATATTTCCTTATCATATGAATCAATAATTAATTATTCACAAATAATATTACGTAATCACATTTATGACAACCAGTAGCTCCTGGAAAGAGGGGCTTTCCAATAAGAATTTCTCCTTCTTCGGCGCTCAATTAGGTGACCAAACCTCTCCTTGATGTAACTTTCTAGACATTGCCAATAATGCTATCTAATAATATTATTCAAATAATATTAATTATTGATCTAATAATGGAAATCTTTATGCGGTGACAATTATTAAAACAACAATAATATAAAATATCAACGCAACAATTATTGAATCAATAAAATAAAATATTGAATAAAAATTCACCGTAACAATTATTGAGTAGTGCCTTCTTACGTAAGGATCAATAATTCATCAATCACTGTGCATCCACGTGTATTACTGTATTTTAACCACTTGGTATTCCAACAATTATTTAATTCAGTAATAACTACGTCGTTATTTATAAAAACTCAAACTTGTCATTTTCTTCATCCGACAATTATTCTTTTATGGGGCCCACAAATGACTGCGCCGTCATACGAATATTCCCCGACAACAAGAATATTCCACGACCAAATGAATATTCCCAAACCAACAATGATTATTTTATAACCACTTGCATATTTTGCAAAATTTGCACATTTCACCCATAACCGAGAGAATTATATCAAATTAATACCTTATTATTCACAATAATCATTAGAGGAAATTCGATTTTATTTATAATAAGTTGGGGTCTTACAGCGATAGATAACGAAGGTGTCAGGAATAAACATATAAATGATATTCCTATTTACATATGATTTGATTATGATACATATATGAATAAATATGCAAGTATGCTTGCATTAAGAAAAGCTGTAAAGTCCTTTGATAGATAATAGAAACATGTGTACAAGGACTTAGAATGAATTGATCAAGTATGTTAGGTTGATCCTACATAAGCAAAACAACTTTGTAAATTCCTTATAAAGGAATTATGTACAAGGACTATAAATATAGAAAGATCAAGCAGTTAGGTTGATCTTATGTTGTAATAGATAGGCTTGTCTGATCGTCGAGCACTGCACCAGAAATCGTAGTCTACCAGGAAAGTCAAGGAGAACTCGAGAGCTGTCGAGGCAGAATTGTAGTCTGCAAGATAGTAGATCTCGGAGTTCGTAGACTGCCAGGAGAGACGAGGAAGGATCATAGTGTGTCAAGTAGAACTTCCTCTGAGCCGAAGTCTACTGAGGAAGTCATGTTCAGAATCGTATAGACAGCCTGCCTACGAGCCGATTGAACCTCTTCCGAAGCCAAGTCAGAAACGTAAACTACACTCGGAGTCGTAGAGTCTAATGATGCCGAAGCCAAGTCAAGGATCGTAGACTACACTTTGAGTTCGTAGAGTCTATTGATTACATGTAGAGATCGTAGTCGAGCTATATCAGATGAAGACATCGAGCACAAAGACAGATATCGTAGAGTGTCAAGATCTAATCCCGAAGTCGTAGTGTCTGCACAGCTGAAGCTGAATCATAGAGTGTTGAACTACGACCTCAACAGATGTACTCACAATGCCAAGGCAGAATCGAAGAGCAAATACGATTCTCAACTAATGAGCACTCCTAGAATATCCAATGGAATAAAGCCTCTGGTTGGCACTACAAAGATACATCCCACCTGAAAGGAACCATAGAGCACTCGACGAGTGGAATACAAGCTAAACAGAAGATCTAAGCACCAACCCAATCAGCATCAAGATTGAGTTATGAAGCCATTCAAGATGAAGTCTTCCACAAGGAGATCAGAAAAAAACTTCAGTAACTGACTAAGGAAAGTCAGCAAGTGCAGTAGTTGTCAAGTGATCAGAAGACAACGATCTTGGAAGTAACCGAGATCGTAGTGTTTGCCAAACAAAGAAAGAACTGATGGAAAGTGAACCAAGATACTGGTTAGTCTTTGAAGAACAAGGCTAAAGTGATTAAGCGTAGGGTCAGTCCATTGATGATAAGTGAACGGGAGATCACAAGGAGAAAGCGAGCTGGACACACCACAAATCTGAAGTGTCTTGCTATTCAGAGGGGACAAGAGCAAGGAGTTAGGCCATTAGTCTCTGAGAACAGTCGAAGCAAACAGAAGTGTTGAATCACTTCACAATAGAAGGAAGATGTGTTCTACATTGGAGATCCAATCAACACTCTTCAAGATCGTAGTGTTAACTTTACCAGTCAATGAGCAACACTCAACAAGACACTACGATCAAGTCCTCGAAGACATGCATCAGAATCGTAGAGTTCGAATAGCTGATGACTGAAGCATTGGCAACGGTTCAATCTGAAGGGTAATATTCGAATAAGTGCTTATTGAGAGCATCGATGCAAAAGGACAACCTCTGATTGAGAAATCAGAAGGAGGAAATAAAGTCTTCAACCTACCCAAGACATTAAAGTGACATCTCTGATGGGTAGGTGAAATAGTAGATTGCAATGTCAGATAAAGTATGACATGTCACATCAGCAGTCTACCTCTGTCAACTCGAGATCTGTGAAGATATTTGAATAGACTTCAACGGCTACTTTCCAACGGAAGGATTGGGAAGGGCTTCAAAGATCGAAGGTTGCTGGAGTTGCCGAGTTTGGAGTAACGGTGGACTGGTCTAAACCATGTGAAATAGTGAGTCCGAAGGTTCACTCTACGATCCACCAAGAACACTCAGAAACATGCAAAGGAAGAAGTAGAAGTGAGAGTTCTACTACAAGAAGAGTGTTCTGAACTGCCGAGAGAAAGAAGTGCATCATGTCTTCTTAGTGTCCATCATGGGAAGACTCTAAGAACAATAGAGAAGAGCTCACTATTATCTTAGCAAGTCCATCATGAGAAGACATCAAGTATCAAGAAGGGAGATCGCAAACATCATCATGGTGGCAAGCATGAGAAAGTTTCTAAGTACCTAGCAGAAGAACTTACAGTCATCTTAGAAACCTATCATGTGCAGCCATCATGTATCAAGAGGAAAGATCTTCAAGGCAATCATCAAGGGATCATCCGAAGTGGTTGAGTAACTGAAGAAGCTGAGCATCATGCAACACTCAACTGCACTTCAAGGATGATCACACCAAGCTGCTAAGTACAAAAGATGTTCAGAGCATGAAGCCATCTTAGCAGCTCACACCAACTCAACGAACAAATAACTCAACAAAAGCCAAGGCCTAAGGGGTCCTTGTCCGAAGGGACTAAATGAAGCCAGGGCCTGAGGGGTCCTTGTCTAGAGGGACTAAATGAAGTTCTAAGCCTGCTGGGCTTGAAGAGTTCCTAGGGAACTAGAGAAGTCCTAAGGCTGCTGGCTTTAAAGAGTTCTTAGTGAACTGAAGTCCCAAGACTGTTGGCCTTGAAGGAATCTTAGTGATTCAGGGTGATGCCCTTCCTTAGTAGAAATCCTGCTAGTTGAAAGCAGAAGAGTGGATTAGGAGCTTGAGTCTCTGAACCACTTAAAACCCCTTGTGTCTTTTACATTATGTCATTTATATTATGTACTATAACTATTATAACTGCTATGTATGTTTTAACTGCTTACAACCAAACTAACTCTACGAACAATGTATGTTTGATTATGAATATATCAATGAAGGGGATCTTTTACTTATTCCGCTGTACTTGAAAAGATTCTTATGTTTGTCATCTGCTAATCTATTCAACCCCCCCCCCCCCTTTCTAGATCTATTGTGCCTATTGGGAACTCACAATTGGTATCAGAGCAGATTCTCATGCTATATTCAAAAGCTAATCGCTTTGAGTCTGATCCTAAGCACAAACATTGTTCTAAACTTAGTTTAGTAGCAAGTAACTTGTTATATGCAGATGAGCTCACATGTTGGAAATATTGTGTATAGGTAAATGTGTATATACACCTGAAGCTGCTCAGATTGGTCCAGTTCTCTATTGTTACATCAACAAGACCAATCCTTGCCTGCAGTCAATCTTGTAGTCTGAAAACCAGACGAGAAAGCTCAAGAGACATCAATGACAAAGAGTCAAACATCCACCAGCCTGAAAGATGAAGAGGCCATACATTCTAAGAAATGCCTATTAAGAGAAGAAAGAAGATCTTCTCCAACTTATGCCCGGCCAACCAGCAGCTGGGTGCAAACTTTGTAAACTAAAGGATGTCAAAGATTTTAATGTTGAGATTCTCTTGGCCTACATCTTCAAGATCACGACTGATTGATTGAAGGTCAACAAGAGCAACAAGCTGTCAGGGAGAAATGTGACGCTATGCACATCAATGCCTAAACTCAGTATATCTAATATAAATGACTGTTAAGAGACTGACAGTAAAAAGGTACGGTTCCTCACTATTATACATGTGTACATCATTAATGCACCTTCTTATGAACCATAACAGTATTCTATCAAGAAATCGTAATCTACCTAAAAAGGTGAAGAGATAAAGTACCCTGAGGATGGAAACTCAAATGTCTATAAACTTTCACTCCATCCAAGTTTTAGGTTGAAGATGACACCTTGAAGGAAACCTGAAATGGGTCATAAGAGCATCACATACCAAATTAATTCTATGTGAAGTAATCCTTGCTGGTGGGTTAGTATGTATGTACAAATCCTAGCTCTAAGTGTTTGATAACACATCGAGTATGATCAGTTCTAAAAGAGTATCTTAATGATATGTAGAAACTGATCACCTCCATGAATCAACTAGATACTCCTAAATCGTAGAGATGATTCTCACTCTGTGAACAATTAAACATTGTGCCCTGAGGATGGAAACTCAAATGTCTATAAACTTTCACTCCATCCAAGTTTTAGGTTGAAGATGACACCTTGAAGGAAAACTGAAATGGGTCATAAGAGCATCACAGGCCAAAGTAATTCTATGTGAAGTAATCCTTGCTGGTGGGTTAGTATATATGTACAAATCCTAGCTCTAAGTGTTTGATAACACACCGAGTATGATCAGTTCTAAAAGAGTATCTTGATGATATGTAGAAACTGATCACCTTCATGAATCAACTAGATACTCCTAAATCGTAGAGATGATTCTCACTCTGTGAACAATTAAGCATTGTGAACATAACCCAGCAAATGATGAAACCATCATAGATAAAGAGTGTGTTATTAAATGTCAAACCTTACACACACTCACCTTTATGCATATCAAAATGTATTATCTAAAACTAGTTTTATGCATGAATATGTTGTTGGTGATAAATGTGATGATTATCCAAATATAAGAGGAACAGGGGTTTAGAAAACTAACCTAGTAGGACCCATTTAATTATGGGTACCAAAAATATAAATATATTTAAACCTGCATGTACCTGGTCTGTCTAACCACACTAAGGAATGCTGAAGCAGGAGACTTCAGTCAAGAAGATTCAACCAGTAGAAGGCTAAGGACTGCTCAAAAGTGATTCTGATAAAATTTCTATATGTCCAAGCTTGTCCTGGAAGACCCATTGAGCTAACCTGAGTAAAGCTCACATGGCTGCAAATCTGTATATGGGAGCAGGCCATGCAACCAAAGATGAAGAGGGTCTTATATGCTCAAATCAAGAAAGGCATGCTATATGAGAAGAATCCTCAAGGGAGCTCACAATAGAGGATCATTGAGCTTAAGTCAAGAGGAACTCATTACGGGAGCAGAAATTCACACTCACAAGACTGACAAAGAAGACTATGTTCGTAGTGCTGTCAAAAGATCGTAGAGTGATCAGTCTTGAAAATATCCATGTCCACGATACAAGGAGATCTAAATGATAATTGTGATTCCAGACAGAAGGAGATATGCGAGGCTTCCTTCAAATGAACCTAAAGTAAAAGGAATCACATCTATCTGGAAAGACAACATCAACCATGGGAGCAGCGATCTGTTGAGAAACAACAGCGCTGAGTTATACTATAAAGAAATGTACCAGCTATAGAGTCCCAAAACTTTGTGGCTGATCAACCAAAATGAAGACCCATAATCAGTAGGAACGTCTCAAAACGTACTACTGATAACCTTTCAGCCACCCAACTCAAAATCGTAGAGTACCTACGATCAAACATCTGATAGCAGTGTAGAAGCAGGAGGACACCACGATTACAACAAATGCAATTGTCCAAAGTTGGTAGAGGACCTCCCCACCAGAAAAGGTCAAATGAGATATCATGGCAAATCACTTCTAAAGTATTTCATCTGGAAAGTGCCTCAGGGACAAACCTGACCCTTAGCTCACTCTAAGAGGTTGGCCCTTCCTGAGCTACCTTAACCCAGTAGAATTTCTTGATCAAATTAATCTCAAGGACTAAGTCAGTCAACGATCGTAGAGTCAAGGTTGAAAAGAACTCCACGATCGCAGTGCAACCTCAGCAATCGTAGAAGATAACTCGACGATCGTAGTGCTACCAAAGGGTACTCCAGTTCACAAGGAGCTTGGAAGATGAGACAATTGCTCAACCATTCAAAATGAGGAGATACGTTCGAATATATCAGTGATCAAACTATGTTGTATCAAAATGAGGATAGAAGTCAAAGTCATCCACTACAGCATCTCTCAAAAGTTGATCATTGAGTCAGCAAAGGAAATAATAGAGTCCATAGCTGCCTTACTGTGACAACCCGAGAAATTAGAAAATTATTAAAATCTTAAATGATTGGTTTAAGGTCAAATAATGACCTGCATGGAGAATAAGTGTATGTGTTTGATGTTTTCGAAAAGGAATTTTGAGGATTTAAAATTTCTTTTAGTGAATTATTCGTGATTAAGGGTATGTGTATATATTACGTGATTACGATATTATGTGTATGCAGAATGTGGTTAAGGGTCAAGTGTTGACCGATAAATTATATCTGTGTCAAACCCTAATATTATTAGAAACGTCAACGTCAGCTTATAAAATTATTACGATTTATAAGAAACCCCTAGAAATCGGTTCTGAAACCCCAATTTCATGCAAGAAATCAAATCTTAATTTAGTATTTGAAACCCTAATTTGGGAAGTCAAAGGCTAAATATAATGGCTTAAGTATTTGTGATTATATATTAGGGATAACCCTAATTGTTAAATTAGAAATCCTAATGTTTTGTATAAAACCCTAAGGGATTAAAAGTTATGTGTGTAATGAATATGAATTATGTGTATGATTAAATAAATATACATTATATAATGTGAATACATTTATTTTGTATATAAAAGTGAAGTAAGAATTAAATTATGTAACCTAATATATATATTAGGTGTGATAATTAAATAACCTAAATGGTTATCGTTATTTAGTGGTCCTAATATTTTATTTTTATATTAGTGACCTAATTTAAGAGAATTGTGGAACATGTCACAATTTATTAAATTATTTTGTTCGAATAGGTGAGTAAAGGAATATGAAAATTATGTGATGGTTTATATTGTTTATTATATAAACAAATAAAAGAAACTAATGTGATCCTAATTATATATTAGGAATGAAGAATTTAATAACTTAAGGGTTATGAGATGAGAAAATTATGGTATTTAGAATATATACCAATTATGAGAGATTTATTTTATACATCTCAGCTTAATTAATTTTATAACCTAATTTTAGCAAGTCTAATTGGGTTAAGGAAATAAATGTGCATGAGTAAGGATTTAAGTTATAATTGAGGAAAATGAAAACCCTAATTAAATGATTTGGGTTGGATAAGAATTAAGAGTGTTGGACTATGTTAATTTACATGGCCCAAAGAATTAAATTTTAAGTCTAATATATTATTTATTGATAGCCCAAAAGATGAAAATGGTGACCCAAATTTAAGCCCAAATAAGGAGGGACATATTGGACATTTGGTATAATAAATAAGAATTAAAAAGAAATTATTTATTAATGTGGAAATTACTAGTATACCCTTTTGTTTTATTAGTGTATTATTAGTAACATTGTTGATAAGAATCTTCAATTATGCTAGCTAATCAATTGCTTCTAGAAGTCACTCATGTTACTATGCTATTACACCTCAATTATCAAGCAAACTAATGTCTAGATACATTTCTTACATTATTACACTAAACAAAAATCATATTCTTCACTTTTCTCATCTTATTTTCCAACATAACTAAGAAAGAAAGAGAGAGACAAGAGAGAGAGGAGAGGGGAGTTAGGAAACTCCAAGAAAGAAGGAGAAGAGATTTTGATTTTTCATTCCATCCAAGATCCATCACATAGTTGGAAGAAAAATATGTCATGAAGCTAAAGGTAAAATTTCCTAAACTCAAAACTCTTGTTAGTTAAAGTGTTTTGATATGGTGTTTTAGATCAAGTGTTGAACTTATGATTTTGAACCATAAGTTTAAGATCTTGAACATGAGAACTATAGATCTACATGATAAATGATATTTTATGGTAAGATCTTGCCATTTTTAGGGTTGATAGGCTTGAACAAAGAAGAATAACCAAAACAGTTTTTTTTGTTTTAAATGAATTAATGGACTGCTGCCCTAAACAGAAATTTTCGGATTTGTTAGAGTGCTCTAAAAATTATGGACTTGTGATATGTTATAGTACACTCAATAAGCTTTCCATAGACTCCAAAACGGACTAAATCCGACATCGGAGGAGGGAGTTATGGGATTTCTCCCAAACTACACAAAGTTAAGAAAACTGAAAAGGACAGTTTTGGAACAGTCACTTCCGGGCTAAATTCGGGAGCTAAACATATCCAAATATGGATTGTGATATATGAAAACTGTAGTTTGGAAAGATACGAATCCAACAAAATTGTCGGATCATTAATCGGAGTTACAGATTTCGTTTTATTTAAGTTTTGGTGAAGGACTCCAAAACTGCCAAAGTGCAAAAGGTTTCTGGCCAAAATTTTCCGAGGGCTGTTTTGGACATTTAGTTAATGAGAAAAATTACAGTCTTTTGGGAAATGAAAATATATGGTAATATGTAGCTCGTGTCCAAAAATGAGCTAATTCCGAGTTAAAACGACCAAGTTATGACCATTTCAATTTTTGTGATTTTTCGACGAAATCGCTATAACTTGAGTTCTACAACTCCGATTGCCAGAAATTTAAAATGGAGCATCACGTTAACATATATAAGGTTATGTCAAAAGATGGGCATCTCTGGAGTTAAGCACGAGGTAGCTAATTTTCTTAAGTCACTCACTAATTATGATTTTTGAAAAATAGTAAAAGAAATTAAAAAATTACGGAAAAATATTTTTTATGTATGAAATACATGTATATATGTTTGACCAAAGGATAAAAAATAATAAGTTGATTTGGTATTTTTCGTGAAAAGAATAGTGATTTTGGATCTTTGAAATAAAATCCGCCTTCTTGAAATGGTATTTCGGTTTACTAAGATGTTATCTAATTTACTAGGATAACATATAAAATGAATAACTTATAAGTATAAGTTATGATGTGATTAAAAGAATATTAAAGTATAATAATAATATTAAGACTTAAAACTAATGTCTAATACTTAACTATATGTTATGACTAACCGAAGATCTATTATAGGTTTTATATGTTTGTATAGGTCGATAGGAGTATGTGGAAATGTGTTTAAGTTATTTTATAACTTGATGATGATATTATTCTAATATTGGAGATCTATATTATTAATATTAGGTCTTCGTGGAGAAGCGTATTATATTACGTTACGGTAAATCAACAGTTCGAGCAAGTTTTTTCAAGTTCTTTTACTTGAACTCTTTTAAGAGTGGTTTTGACATGATATGCTTATGAATTGTACTACATACATAGTGCATGTATTCATCGGTATGAAAGGTCGATCACCTTCATTACCAAATCGATTCGAGATATAATTGTTATGTTCATTTTCAATGTTCATTCAAATTTGAAATTTTGTTCATGCTAATTCACAACTACATTGTGAAGGATAGCCACTTTTATTATTCAAACTCTTTCAATCATGATATATCTTTACCTTGTTTTTTTTTAAACTTGCTGGGCAACTTTCATGCTCACCCTTGCTATATCATGATAAAACATTGCAGATAAGGCGAATACGGCCAGATACAGGAAAAGGATAATGCCAAGTTTAGCTTGGGATAAAATGTGAAGTTAAGTTGTAAAGTATGTTGAAGAATAGTATTGTCATGTGTTAGACAGTTCACGATTGTGTATTAGTTAAGGTTACTCGATTTTGGGAATAGTGTGTAAAGTTTAATGTATAAACAATTTATGTTTATATCTTCCGCAACAGTTGTAGAAATAGAAAACCGGATCCGCGACAATTCGGGACCCGGATTCGGGGACGCTACACTTACCATGCTACTTTACGAATCAAAAGGTCAACGGTCAAAGCCACGTCGTTTAAACGTCTACTCTTCTAAAAGGAAATATCTAACTGAAAAGTTATGGGGAGTTATATAACTCATTAATGGGCATCGTGCAACCAATGGTCGGTTGACACATCACTGAATATGCAGAGTTAGAAGGAACTGCCATAAAGACAATTTAAATTTGCAGACAGTTAGTAGAAGCTATCGAACCTTTCTCCCACCAATTTTCAAACCCTAAAATCCTCTCAAGAGCCAGAACAGGTTAACACTCAAGAGCTTTATCAAATCACAATCAGCCATCTCTCACAAACCTCTCTAAATCAAATACCTACATTTTTTGAACTGCTCAAATGGAAAACTGACGAGTTCTCACTGGCATTCAGCTCGGAACCAAGTCGTTTGAGAAATCTGAAAAGAAGTTCAGAGATATTCTCGAACTTGTGAAGAAAGCTGGATTCTCAGAATGCCTTGAGACTAGCACTCGAGTATACATTGACCTGGTTAAAGAGTTCTACTCAAACGCCTCCATAAACTCCAGAACCCTTTCTACCAAGGTCAAAGGTCAGTATCTAAAGCATAAATCTTCTGACCTCGATCAATGCCTAGGTTTTCATAACCAAGGACTGAAGAGCCTTGATGATGTTGATACGAAACAAGCAAAGGAGATCATGGGGTACCAAAGAAACCCTAGTCTGAATGATATGAAGAAGAAGGAGTTTCCAGAAGGGTATGAGTTCCTTGCTGAAATTGTTGGAAAATGTATACTGTACAAGGACACTGCACATGATACAGTGCTTGACCAACAGTTGAAGATAATGTCAGCAATAGTTCTGAAGAAACAAATCATCTTTGGAGCTATCTTGTTCGATCAAATCTCCAAGTGGGTAGAAAATGCTGAGTTGAAGAAATCCACCGAAAAACCCCTGACTAAGGTGTTTCATGGTAGACTGCTGAGTATTGTGATGAAGAAGAAGCTAGGAGGGAAGATCAAGGATGATGAGGGAGAGCCGTTAAATGTTCACAAAGTGATGTCTCCGTAATTATTTGTGAATTGGAAGAAAAACCCCAAAGAGAACCGAAGACTGACAACTGGGAGCAGCATCAGAGCCTCTGCAAAGAAGAGGAAGACAGAAGAGGTAGAAAGCTCTGAGTCTGATGACTCTGTACCAGTACAAATCACACCAGCCAGAAAGAAATTCAGAGGTGTGAAGAAAGCTTGTAATGTGAAGAAAGCCCAGACCCCATGAAGAAGAGTCTCCACCAAAGATAAAGATGAAGAAGAAAAGGGCCTAACTGCTGAAACAACAAAGAGGAGAAGTAACAGATTACTTCAAGGCCCATTCAGTAAGAAAACTAAGGTGGAAAATAAACCAGCCTCAGCTTCCCAAAATAGTACATCTGATGAAGAAAAGGACGTAGAGTCAGCAGAAGAAAAGGAGACAGATGTCAAGGTTGAGTCCTCACAGACCAAATCCAGCAGTGAAGGTGAAGCTAGATTAATGAATGAAAATTCAGCATCTGCTGATGAAGAGGAATGCTCAAGCCCTATGGCTAATCCTCAGAGCATTCACTCTGATTATGAAGAAGAGATTTAAGATGACCCAACTAAATCCCCAATTGCAACTGCCCCAACAAGCCTAGATAATGGGTCAAATGATACTGATTCTAAAGAAGAAGAATGAGCCCCTTCCAATCCTGAAAGCCCTCAAAATGACTCAAAGGGTGATGATTTTACAGAAGAAGGAACTGCCCCTGCCAGTGCTG
Source organism: Panax ginseng (assembly GCA_020205605.1). Lineage (NCBI taxonomy): Eukaryota > Viridiplantae > Streptophyta > Magnoliopsida > Apiales > Araliaceae > Panax > Panax ginseng. The sequence goes on along the minus strand of CM035136.1, from coordinate 95,331,232 downwards.
AACCCCAAGGAAGGTTGTCTGTTGAACCAGAGGAGTCCGAGTCTAAAGAAGAAGAAGAGTCTAACTCTCCCAAAACTAAACCTCCAAGAAGAGGGAAGAGCTACAGACTGCAAACCAAGTTTGCCTCCAAAAGGAGAAATGATCAATCAAATGCCATCATTGAATTAAGTAATGATGAGTCTGTATCACAGGAAGAAAGTGCTGAGGATAGGACCAACAATAAAGAAGATGAATCAGAGGAAGATCTTGCTGAATAAGGTTCTGGAAATGAAATGCAGGAAGTAGAATTCACTGCTGGAAGTGATCAAGATGGTTCAGACTCTGAGAAAGAAGAAATAAAGAATGATTCCAATTCTGAAAATCAGGAATCAGAGGAGCCAGAACTCTATCCTATCCTCTCACCAGCAAGATTTAACAGAAGAATAGTGGTGGAAGTCTCAAATGAACTATCAGAAACTCCACCAGAAAGATGGGTGAACTATGGAAATGAGTAGCTCAAGGTAGTAAGAATGACTACCTTTGACATAGCTAAAAACTGGAACAACATGGAGCTAGACTGCTCGACCATTCACTACAATCCTGACGACTTGCTGATGAGATGGTTCTTCCAGTGGATGCCATGGCTAAAGGCCCATACTGAAGTAGATGAAAGCTATCTCAGCTGGTGCTACTCTCACTTTCCAAGCATGGAGCTGGTAGCACAAAACTTCCCAAGGATAAAAAGTTTTGCTACAAAGATGATCACAAACCAGCCCCACTTCAAAGTCTATCGACATGCTGGAAATCATTTCATCCCCTACAATCGTAGAGTGGACTCTCAAGGAAGAAGAAACATGTCAAAGGAGGTGAACGTAGAGTCTGGTCACTCTACTGCTGAGACTGTTCAAATTCAAAATCAGAAGCTTCCAACAGCCCAAACACTGCTATCTGACATTCCCTCATCCTCAACCAGCAATTGGAACTCAACGATTATTTATATTCTCCAAGCTTTCGAAAATCTATCCAAGAATGAAAATTGTAGAGTTCAATTTGATGCTCAACCCGAAGCTGCACAACCAGATGATCAAAATCTTGTGGAGCAGGAACTAATGAAGAATTCAAATGTGCTGATTGAGAAGATATCTCATATCAATGAAGAGTCACATAAGTTGACAACAGCAGGAGATATTTCATCTTAGAACAAACTTCAAGCTACTATGGCTGATGTATCTCTCAAACTCCAAGAGAGAGATAACATCTATCAGAAGGTCATACAAGATCAAAAGGCAGAAGCTCTAAAAGTTCACAAGGCCAATAAAGAGCATATCCAAGCCCTCTTTGACAAGATTGACGACCTGAAGTAGTCTTTCTCAGTGCAACTTGAGCTAGGCCAACATGAACTCAAGTTTGAAGTTGCCAACTCCTCTTACCTGATGGAGCAGCTTATCCAACATGGAGCAGCTCTCCCAAATGATTAATGACAAAAAGGGGGAGAAAAGAGGCATAGAAAGAGGCAGAGAAAGAGGCACTCAAAGAAGAGCAGAAGGATAATAAAGAAGAAGTCAAAGAAGCTGGCAGCAGAGAAAGAGGCAGAGTCATCATCTGAGGGGGAGCCAAAAGATGATGATCACATGATCGCAGAGTCTGAAGGGGAGCATGTACAGAAACATGCTGAAAGGGGAGCTAAGCAAAGATAAAAGGTCATCCTCCAAGGGGGAGAAAGAGCAAGAAGAACAAACAGATGAATAGCTGATCAACAGACATCCTGGAAACATACACGGAGCCAAAGAGGTACATCTCTAACTAGTTAGGTATGTTTTGGATCCAGGATGTAAAGTGTCTTAACGTATAATTTTCCATAACTTTATAAATGACATTCATGATTATCTGTTTTAGAAATACAGCTGCTCACTGTATATAAGATTAATTCATAACATGCATATGCACTTATTGTTTTTGTCATAATCAAATAAGGGGAGATTGTCAGGAATAAACATATGAATGATATTCCTATTTATATATGATTTAATTATGATATATATATATATATATATATATATATATATATATATATATGAATATGCAAGTATGCTTGCATTAAGAAAAGTTGTAAAGTCCTTTGATAGATAATAGAAACATGTGTACAAGGACTTAGAATGAATTGATCAAGTATGTTAGGTTGATCCTACATAAGCAAAACATCTTTGTAAAGTCCTTATAAAGAAATGATGTACAAGGACTATAAATATAGAAAGATCAAGCATGTTAGGTTGATCTTATGATGTAATAGATAGGCTTGTCTGATCATCTAGCACTACACCAGAAATCGTAGTCTACTAGGAGAGTCAAGGAGAACTCGAGAGTTGTCGAGGCAGAATCGTAGTCTGTAAGATAGTAGATCTCGGAGTTCGTAGACTGCTAGGAGAGACGAGGAAGGATCGTAGTGTGTCAAGTAGAACTTCCTCAGATCCAAAGTCTACTGAGGAAGTCATGTTCAGAATCGTAGAGACAACCTGCCTACGAGCCTACCGAACCTCTTTTGAAGCCAAGTTAGAAACGTAGACTATACTCGGAGTCGTAGAGTCTACTGATGTCGAAGCCAAGTCAAGGATCGTATACTATACTCTGAGTTCATAGAGTCTATTGATTACATGCAGAGATCGTAGTCGAGCTATATCAGATGAAGACATCGAGCATAAAGATAGAAATCGTAGAGTGTCAAGATCTGATCCCGAAGTAGTAGTATGTTCTTGACAAATAGGTTTGAATCGTGAGAGTCTTTGAACTACGACCTCAACAGATGTGCTCACAATGCCAAGGCAGAATCGTAGAGTAAATATGATTCTCAACTAATGAGCACTCCTAAAATATCCAAATGAATAAAGCCTCTGGTTAGCACTGCAAAGATACATCCCACCTGAAAGGAACCAGAGAGCACTCGACGAATGACATACAAGCTAAACAGAAGATCTAAGCACCAACCTAATCAGCATCAAGATTGAGTTATGAAGCCATTCAAGATGAAGTCTTCCACAAGGAGATCAGAAGAAGACTTCAGTAACTGACTAAAAAAAGTCAGCAAGTGCAATAGCTGTCAAGTGAACAGAAGACAACGATCTTGGAAGCAACTGAGATCATAGTGTTTGCCAAACAAAGAAAGAACTGATGGAAAGTGAACCAAGATATTGGTTAGTCTCTGAAGAACAAGGCTAAAGTGATTAAGCGTAGGGTCAGTCCATTGATGATAAGTGAATGGGAGATCACAAGGAGAAAGCGAGCTGGACGCGCCACAAATCTGAAGTGTCTTGCTATTCAGAGGGGACCAGAACAAGGAGTTAGGCCATCAATCTCTGAGAACATTCGAAGCAAACAGAAGTGTTGAAGCACTGCACAATAGAAGGAAGCGGTGTTCTACATTGGAGATCCAATCAACACTCTTCAAGATCGTACTGTTAACTCTACCAATCAATGAGCAACACTCAACAAGACACTACAATCAAGTCCTCGAAGACATGCATCAGAATCGTAGAGTTCGAATAGCTAAAGACTGAAGCATTGGCAACAGTTCAATCTGAAGGGTAATATTCGAACAAGTGCTTATTGAGAGCATCAATGCAAAAGGACAACCTCTGATCGAGAAATCAAAAGGAGGAAATAAAGTCTTCAACCTACCCAAGACATTAAAGTGACATCTCTGATGGGTACGTGAAATAGTAGACTGCAATGTCAGATAAAGTATGACATGTCACATCAGTAGTCTACCTCTGTCAACTCGAGATCTGTGAAGATATTTGAATAGCCTTCAACGGCTACTTTCCAACGGAAGGATTTGGAAGGAGTATAAATTAGGAAGAGCTTCAAAGAACGAAGGTTGCTGGAGTTGCCGAATTTGGAGTAACGGTGGATTGGTCTAAACCATGTGAAATAGTGAGTCTGAAGGCTCACTCTACGATCCACCAAGAACACTCAGAAATATACAACGGAAGAAGTAGAAGTGAGAGTTCTACTATGTAGAAGTGAGAGTTCTACTACAAGAAGAGTGTTCTGAACTGCCGAGAGAAAGAAGTGCATCATGTCATCTTAGTGTCCATCATGGGAAGACTGTAAGTACAATAGATAAGAGATCACAGTCATCTTAGCAAGTCCATCATGAGAAGACATCAAGTATCAAGAAGGGAGATCGAAAACGTCATCATGGTGGCAAGCATGAGAAAGTTTCTAATTACCTAGCAGAAGAACTTATAGTCATCTTAGAAATGTATCATGTGCAACCATCATGTATCAAGAGGAAAGATCTTCAAGGAAATCATCAAGGGATCATCCGAAGTGGTTGAGTAACTGAAGAAGCTGAGCATCATGCAACACTCAACTGCACTTCAAGGATGATCACGCCAAGCTGCTAAGTACAGTAGATGTTCAGAGCATGAAGACATTTTAGCAGCTCAGCACCAACTCCAACGAACAAACAACTCAACAGAAGCCAAGGCCTGAGGGGTCCTTGGCTGAAGGGACTAAATGAAGCCAGGGCCTGAGGGGTCCTTGTCCTGAGGGACTAAACGAAGTTCCAAGCCTGCTGGGCTTGAAGAGTTCCTAGGGAACTAAAGAAGTCCTAAGGCTATTGGCCTTGAAGAGTTCTTAGTGAACTGAAGTCCCAAGGCTACTGGCCTTGAAGGAATCTTAGTGATTCAGGGTGCTGCCCTTCCTTAGTGGAAATCCTGCTAGTTGAAAGCAGAAGAGTGGATTAGGAGTTTGAGTCTCTGAACCACTTAAAACCCCTTGTGTCTTTTATATTATGTCATTTACATTATGTACTATAACTGCTATGTATGTTTTAACTGCTTACAACCAAACTAACTCTATGAACAATGTATGTTTGATTATGAAAATATCAATGAAGGGGATCTTTTATTTATTCCGATGTGCTTGAAAAGATTCTTATGTTTGTCATCTGCTAATGTAATAATAATAAAAATAAAAGAGAAAAGTATTTGAAATAAAAAGGATTTATTCAACCAACCCTTCTAGATCTATTGTGCCTACTGGGAACTAACAAAATGGTTTTGTGCCGCAGCGCCAGACCAGGAAAGAGAGTGACGTGGGTTTACGCCATAGCGTGAGAGGGGGGAGGGAACCGGCGCCGTCGCGCCAGTGCAGGGCAAGGCCCAGTGAGGAGAGCTTAACTACTCAACTCCTGGGGGAAATGTACGGATAGATAATGAACATGTAGTTCACGTAATATAACACTTAATCAAGTAATTTAAACCTTTAGTACATGTTGAATGAAATGATTAAAAGAGATTAAAAGATCAAGAAGGTAATGAATAACGAAAGTATTAATAAGATAGAAATTATCAAGAAAGCCGTAACAAACGGTAATAAGATTAATGAAAGCCGAATGTGGGTCGATAAGGAATGAATCCTGAGGTATGGCATTTAGTTTCCAGAAAGCCGTCAATAATAAAAAATTGATTTAACGAACATTAAGTTTAATAATTCAGATAAGTTAAGATAAAGTTTAGGTTGTGGTACAATCGTAACCTTTGATGGTTGACATATGGGAGCTGGGCTAAACAATTCCTTCAGAGAGCGAAGGTATATACGAAACTGGCAACAGATCTAACTCACTGTGATGGCAGTGTAGATGAGACGGGAACTTTGTTTATTGGTTTTTTGTGGGAAACCACTTAGAGTACTATATGGACTACCAGCAGAGACGCGATGTGTGCTGAGACCTAGAGAAATTATAAGAAGAAGATAAGAATATAAATTATCAAAGATGATGAACGTTTTGAGTAAGACATCTCTGTATGTTATGAAGCCGTAAACTGGTAAAGGAAGTTAGTCGCGTAAACTTATATTGCAAGAACGCGAACCCTAAGAAGTAAAGTTAAGTAAACCAATGAGTAAGTTCAATATATGACTAATTGGTGTTTATATTTTCTCCTTATGTGTTATACAGGAATTGGAATGAATAGTTCGGTGTAAGTTGTAGCTGTGCGTAAGGTAAGTTTCCTAACTTCATTCATATTCTAAATGAATGCTAGTTTCTTAAACATCTCAGATGTTGAACTTGAGAAGTTCTGTCTATGTGTGAATGTGTGATATTTGTGTAAGGTGGTAAAACGTATGAGGCCTTGAGCCACAATGTGAACATTTCGGTGTTTCTTTGATATGAACTGTTCTGTAGTTGAGCTGTTCAATACAAGTATGTTCTGTTTATACATGAACCATTATTGTTAAGTCTGTGCTAATGATTCTAGCCAGACAGGATGTGTATGAAAAAGGTAGAGGAATGAAAGTATTTCAAAGTGAAAATGACTAATGTTTTAAGATGATAGGAATCGAGACTATTCCTATTATTTAAGCTGCATCATAACCTTTGTTCGGTTATAGAAGTTCTAAAGGAACGTTTAACCTCTTGAAGTTATGTGTTCAACTGTTATGACTTGTTGGGCAATTGAATGCTCACTCTTGCTTTAAATGAAAAACAATTTTTAGCGAACAAGGTTAGAAGAACTTAAGGATGCCGTAAAGATCAAGCTGACGGTATCCAAAAGAAGGACCATTCAAAATGTGAATGAGCGAGAAGATCAAGTGAAGACTTGTAATGTAAAAAGATGAAATTGAATTATAGACTAGTTTAATGAACTGTTATGTATCCTTGGTGGCGGATAAAAGTCACTCTTGTAAGATGAAATGAATAATGTAATTATCATTATTTGTAATAAAAGAGGTTATAAGATTTCCAGAACCTGGGATATGAGAGTGTATGTTGTTATATTTCAGTATATAATGATGTATGTTGGATGAATGATGTACTCATGACGTCTTTTAATCCGATTGTGAAGATAGATCCGAATTTCTATATACATATATATATATATATATATATATATATATATATATATATATATATATATATATATATATATATATTTCAAGAAAATGGTGATTATCCATCAAAGATATTTAATGTCACTAACTCACTATGATAAAATAATTCTATAAATTATTTAAGGTCGATATGTAAATCTTATCCATCTTATTAATTCATCTCTACAATGTATAACAAATATATAATAATGATATGTATTTATTAAACACAACATCACTTATTACATAGCTCATATTACCCTATGTAACACAATACTACATACCTCGTAACACAATTATAAATTCTTGTTCGAACTCATCTCATGCCTTAAGAATTTTATTTACTAAATTCTTATTTTAATAATTTCTGAAAATTCGGGTTCTTACAGTTATATTATGCCAACGGCCACAAGGCCATGTTTGGCTACACCTTAAATTAGATTTCTAATTTATTTTTATATTACTTATATTATATAGTTTCATTTGTTACACATTTATTTAATTAATTTTAATAACTTACAATTACAATTATAATTTCCATTATAATTATTTTTATACTTAACAAATTACTACCTATCTAATATAACTATTAAATTAAACTAACATCATTTAATTTAATTATTTCCTTAAATATTAAACAATTCATTTAATTTAATTATTTCATTAAATTAAATCTTCAAAAAATAAAATTACCATTCATTAATTTAGTTAACATACACACTTAACTAAATAATTACACCACAATTTCATTAATTATTTATCTCAATAAATAAATCAATTAAAATATTTATTTAATTCAATAAATACTTAAAATTAATTACAAAATTCTCGTTAGATACATATATAAGTGAGTTAAAATATTTATTTAATTCAATAAATACTTAAAATTAATTACAAAATTCTCGCTTCATTACATATATAAGTGAGGGTAATTGTAACATTCCGAATTTTAAAGTGTAATATTAAATATTTATTGATTTATATAAGTATTTAATGGATTATGTTTATTGTTGAATAAATAATTGTTCAATTTGAGTTGATGTGGTTTAGTTAATTATTTGTTGAATAAATAATTAAGGAGCTAAGTAAATTAATTGTTATGAGATTATATACCAATGTAATTTAATAAGTAAGCTAAAGAGCTTATAGTGATTTAAATAAATTATAATATTTTAAATGGGAAATTTTAATTTAAAATATTAGTTGGTTAAATAAAATTATAATTATAAAAGAAATTATAGTTATGTGATATTAAATTATGTGCTTAAGTAATTTAATAGATTAATGTTTTAATTGATTTATTAATTAAATAAAAGTGTGACTAATAACCTTGCTATAAAGGAGTTATTAAAATAAATTAAGGGAGTTTAATTCAGTTTTGCCAAACAAGGCCTAATGCCTATTAAGTCTTTTATCTAATTGGGTTTTACGAAACAAGGCATAAGGGTTAATGAGTTATTTTTATTAAGCTTAGCCAAACAAGCCTTATGGCTTTTGATTTTCAAAAAATTTATAACTGATGTCAGTTAAATCCTATACTTAATATCTATAGTATTATTATTATACGTTATAACATTCTACGTGTGTTAGAGTTAGGGAGAAGAAAGACTCAGTTGAAGTTTACAGAGAGAAAAGAAGAGAAGAAGAAAACTAGAGAGAAATTTAGAGAAACTCTAACAGGTTTGAGAAAAGGAATTGGAGAAAAGAAATTGATAATCAAACTCTAGCCATCATCTTCTTAATCAAAGGTAGGGGCTTAACCTTTTCTTCAAAAAGTTTAGTTTTTCTTCCTCCCAAAAAGTTCTCTATAAAATATTTTATAGGATGAATTGTTGATATATATATATATATATATATATATATATATATATATATATAACTTTGTATGATAATTGTTTGTAAAAGGTTTTTTATGAGTTTATATATGATTATAGATATACTAGTTCATGTATGTATGTATTTTATGAAGAAAATATATCACAGTGTTCATATGAAAATATATATGAATATGGCTTAATTTAAAATAGAAATTTAAGGTTTAATTAGTTGTTACATTGATATGTTGATTTTGGAAATTGATAGAGTATATATAATCATAACTTTGATGTTTTGAAATTTCTGTTTTGATTGAAAAACAAAATCACAGTGTTGATTTCCATTGAAAATATAAAAAATGGAGTTTTTGCCAAAAATATTGAAATTGGGTGTTGTATATTTGATGTCAATGTTATTTTATGAGTAGGAACATGTTAGAAGTCTTCACAATATATTTATATGAAGTTTATATGTGTATTACATGATAATCAGTCTATTAGATTCGAGCTTTTAGGCCAATTTGCCTTTTTGTTCATGTTATTGCTTAGAGGTCGTCACGGATTCTCGACTCTGGCAGTCATGCGCCCATCAAGATAAATCTCGCGCATACAAATGCACGCGAATCATACCAATGGCCAACCAATGGCTCGTGACCCGCTACCACATGACTCAATTCAACGCCATGAAAGACAAACCACAATGTAAATTGTGGCGCAAAGAAATGAAAGTTAAAGCGAAGGTTCGATAGCTTTTGTTTAATTACACAAACTTTGAAAATAAATGTTATGTGTTAATAATAGTAATGTTAAATGATAATTTCAGTAGTATTAAACTATGAATGATCATGTTATTAAGTGTTACCTACTTGTAACATAGTTGATTATGTGAATGGGTAATTTAACCCATATGATGAATATATTTGTTTATATAAATATACAATGTTGGTAATGACTAACTATGTCAATATTGCATATGTATAGGGTATTAATTCAAGTGGTAAGGGTTTAGCTTGTGCTAAAGACAAGTTCTTTAACTCAAAACTTCATTGTGCAAGTTTTCTAGCTCTATTTTATAATTGAGCAAGTTTTCTAATCCTTTGTCTTATTGAGCTAATTATTATTTTCAATTTGATTACCTTATAATGATGTAAGTTGTCTAAACTTTGGTTTGATGTTGAACAAGACATTCTTGTATTTCAATTATTGATTAACATGCATAACTAAATTGCCATGTATGTTTAGTATTCAATTCTAATTAACCTTGGCTTAATATTGTTCAAAGCAAGGTATGATATAGTTATTCAAATTGTATGCTATTAGATTATTCCTAATGCATGACTTTAGTTACTATTATTGATTCAATCACTATTATTCTATAGTATAGTGTTGTTGGTCTTATTCAACTACTCCTTAGTTGATGTTCGTTAAATTTCAAAATTTCTTGAAAGCTTATCCAAACCAAACTTACTTTGGTGCGGACTTGCCCCAAAATTAGGTATACATCACCCATCTTGGGTCGCCGATACATGGTACAAAATTCAAATACAACTTACTAATACAACTGCCGTACAATATACGACAAAAACATAACTCGTGAGTTTGAATACAATTATTGTCTACTAGAGATTATACAAACTCAAAAGGAGTCCTCATTACAATTATTAACACACTATTTCACGTAATAAAGAGGACTACTAATGCTATCCTCCTCGACCGCCACTCCGCTCCCCGACTAGTCCCTCGCTATGTTCTCATTTCCTCAAGAGAATAAAGAAAGAAAGGGTGAGCTCAACTAGCCCAAGAAGAAATATTATGACTAAGATAATGCGTAATAAATTATCGTTAGCCTTCAACAAAGTTAAACCGATAAAATATAACAACATCAAGTTTAACTCAAATGAACAAGCAATCCATTAAAAGAGTCAAGTAGAGAATAAAATCTACTATCTTTTATGATTTAAAAGGTTTTTCATGACTTTTATCACTGGACTCAAATTTTAATAAATAATCCACATCATCGAATCACCCATGCACTACTACCAAGGATATTCTTTAGTATCACGACCACAAATTATCCATGCACTACAAATACCAAGGACATTCGTGGTATTCATTAATGGTCATGATCATGCCAACAACTATCCATCAATGCACTACGGGCCAATGATAACTTTTACCACATCATTTGTAACATTACTACCATGATTACAATCGAATAATCCTCGGTCATAATCATACCAAGTCCATCTATGCACTACAGTGCCACACATGACTTTCAACATAATATAAACATGAGGATGATGACAATGATATAAGAATTCAATAAAACAAGTTCAAGAATTAATTTATCCAGAACTAATAATGTCCAAATTGTCAACATGATATCGCTTTTAGAGAGTAAAATTCAAGAATGATCGTAAGAATATTTCCATGAAAAGATATCGATGAAGCGCAAATATCAAGGATATTCTACTAATTTCATGGAGTATAGAAGTCAAAACTTTAACCAACCGAGTATAATAAAGAATGGAATAACAAAAGAAATCACCATGCATGCGGTATTTGTGATGATGTGTTATTCCAATGTAATAATAATAATCTAACCAAAGTCGTGCAAAATTTGCAACGACAGATGTTCCAACAGTATAATAAAGATTTTAACCAGTCCTAAAACACAAAACACATGCATGTGATGTTCCAAATGTAATAATAATAAAGATTTTAACCAGTCCCGTAAAAAACACACGCATGTGATGTTCCAATGTAATAATAGAAGAATGTCACCAAGTATAGGTCAAAGTATCACAAATACAAGATACAAAGTTATTCCAATGTAATAATAAGCAATGGAATAACAATGCTTCTTTCATGAATAAGAAAAGAATAACACCCCTTACATTAGTAGTAGATTGAATACCGCAGAGTGTAGTAATGTATCACTCTTCTTCTTTCTCTCTTATTCTCTCTATACTTTCTCTCTCTATAGCTTGAATGAATTCGTGAAAAATAATGAAGCACTAGGCCTCTATTTATAGAAGATTTCTAGCTTAACACTTGAAATGTGAAAAGGCAAGTGGCTTGACGACTGGTGATGTGAAAAGAAAAGTGGTTTGACGCCTGTAATGTGAAACGACAATTGGTTCGACGCCTGTAATATGAAACGACAAGTGGTTTGACGTCTGGTAAAGGTAGTTATTAATCATGGTAGTATTATCGATTAAGGTAATTACTATCGACGAAGGTAATTACTATCGATTTAAGGTAATTACTATCGATTTAAGGTAATTACTATCGACGAAGAGACTCTTAGATGATGACATATGGGCCCCCATAAAATAACCAAACTTACCACAAAAACGCCTCATAATAGACTTTTATATACATCAAGGATTGAATAAATATTACCACAAATCATTTTATTTTTAATCAACACATATTTAATCTTTCAACAATTATTAATCATTTATAACTTGTCGTCTCAATTATTGATTTAATAATATAACATATTATACAGATGATACTGTGACAATAATTGAATCAATAATATAAGAGATATGATGCAAAGAATTATCAGAGTAATAATTGAGTATAAATGAAAGTGACTTCTCACGTAAGCATCAATAATCAATACCGTGCTACTACTATGCAACCACGCCAGACATCGCATTTTTTTTACTACCGTAGTAGTTCAACAGCTTTAATCTGGTAATACCTCCGCCGTTATTTTCATAAAGTATTTTTGTCGCTTTCAATCCGACAATAATTCCGCTAGGGGTCCACTAATGATTGTGCCGCCGCATTTAATATTCCCCACAAAAAAAGAATATTCCCCACCAAACGAATATTTTATAACAACTTGCTTACTTTGCAAAATTTATAAATATTACCCACAACTATAACATTATATCAAATTTACTCCATAATATTCAAAAAATAATATTTATAGAAAATTCATCTTTATTTATAAAAGTCAGGGTCTTACAACCTCCCTTCTTATGAAATTTCACCTCAAATTAGGGTACGACTGGTATGTCAAAGAGGTAAGGATACCTTGATTTCATTTCGATTCTAACTCCCAAGTCATTTCCTCAACATCGTGGTTTCTCCACAAAACTTTGACTTGAGGTATAACCTCGAGCGTAGAATATGTTCCTTCTTATCCAAGATTTGAACAGAACCTCTTCATACGCCAAATCTTCCGCTATTTCGTCCTGGCTCTAACTCAATAATGTGGTTCGGTCTTTCACATATTTACGTAATATGGATATGTGAAAAACGTTATGAACACGAGACATACTTCAAGCAGTAAAAGCGAGTCTATAGCCACGCTTCCTACTCGATCGAGGATTAAAATGGGCCGATGAATCGAGGATCGAGTTTTCCTCTCTTCCAAATCTCGTAACTCCTTTCCATGGAGCAACACGCAACAACACATGATCTCCTATATCGAATTCCACGCCCTTTCGATGAAGATCAAGATAACTCTTTTGTCGATCTTGTGAGGTTTTTATACGCATTTGATCGCTTTTGAATCTTTTCCGTAGTCATACGCACACTCAACTCCGTCCCAACAACGTTGTTTCACCCACCTCATCCCAAAGATACCGAGAATGACACTTTCTTCCATACAACGCTCAATGGAGCCATGCCAATACTTGCTTGATAACCGTTGTTGTAGGAAAACTCCACCAATGGTAAGAACTTGTCCCAACTTCCTTGAAATCAAGGACACAGAGTCTTAATAGATCTTCAAGAGTTTGAATAGTCCTCTCCGACCGTCTCGTCCGTCTCCGAGGATGATATGCCGAGCTAAATCGTAAGTCCGCGCTCATAGCTTTTTGCAAACTAACCCAAAATCGTGAAGTGAATCTTGGGTCTCGATCGTAAACTATGGATACCGCAGATATACATGCAGCCTTACAATCTCGCTTATGTACATACGAGCAAGACGCTCAAGTGTATAAGTTTCTCAGATTTCCAGAAGAAATGAGCAGACTTGGTCAATCTATCAACAATGACCCAAATCGCATCTATGCCTTTGAGAAACCTTAGAAGACCCCAGAATCGAAATCCATGGTAATGTGCTCCCACTTCCATTCTCGAATTTCAAGTGGTTGCAATGGACCTTTTGGTACTTGATGCTCCGCTTAACTCGCTGACAAGTTAGACACCTTGAGATAAACAACGCTATCTCTCTCTTCATATTGCTCCACCAAAATGTATGACGAATATCATGATACATTTTGGTACTCCTGTGATGGATTGCAAACTGTGTTGTGCGCCCATCATGATTTTATACTTTAAATCGTGGTCGTTAGAACACAAAGTCCGAGTTGACTCAAGTATTCCTTCTTCATCGATTCTTGCTTCCTAGATATAGACCTTCTTGCACTTTCTTCCTCATACGCATCACCTCCGTGTCCGTAATTTGAGCAACTTTTAACTTTATCGATTAAAGCTCGGCTTCTACTCAGATATTCGCCATCATCACATGGGTCCCCTCGAGTCTTTAACTCTATCTCCATCCTTTGCAAGTCACACAAAATGGGCCTTTTACGACAATATCGCACTCAGATTTGCATATATGATCTTCTACTCAATGCGCCACCACCACGCTCACTTTTCCAGATGGTATTGATGGTATGATCATAATCTTTCAATAGCAAGCCAACGCCGTTGTCGTGATGTTGAGTTCCTTTTGAGTAAAGAAATATTTGAGGCTTTTATGATCCGTAAAGATCTCCACCTTCTCCCCATACAAGTAATGCCTCCAAATCTTTAGTGCGAAGATAACAAATGCTAACTCTAGATCATGAGTAGGATAATTCCTCTCATATTCTTTTTTGAGTTGTCTTGAGGCATAGGCTATGACTTTTCCATGTTGCATGAGAACACATCCCAACCTTTTGCCCAAGCATCACCAGAGATGACAAATCCTCCGAGCCGATGGTATTGTCGTAACAAAAATAAAAATGAGTCTCCTCTCGAGTTCTTGAAAAACTCTTCTCACATTCTTCGCTCCAACCGAACTTTTTGTATCTTTCCGAGTCACCGAAAGTCAATGGAGTAGCGATTCGAGAAAATCCTTCCACGAATCTCCGATAATAACCAAATAAAACCGAAAGCTACGATTTCTTTGGCCATCGATTTAGGTTGCTCCCACAAATTTGAATTGCTTCAATCTTTGCCGGGTCAATGATATTCCATGACTTGATACTACGTGCCCAAGGAATGCTACTTCCTCAAGCCGTAATTCGCATTTCTTTCAACTCTGGCATAAAGCTTGTATTCACGGCTTTTGGAGTGTCACCAAGTGTTGCTCATGATCTTCACTACTTTTGAAATAAATAAGGATGTCATCAATAAAGACGACCACACAAAGTGATCCAAATATTCCTTGAATAATACTTGGCTCATCATATCCATGAAGGCAAAGAGAGCAT
The DNA here is from genome assembly GCA_020205605.1 of Panax ginseng. Lineage (NCBI taxonomy): Eukaryota > Viridiplantae > Streptophyta > Magnoliopsida > Apiales > Araliaceae > Panax > Panax ginseng. The sequence continues at coordinate 95,316,123 of CM035136.1, read as the reverse complement.
TAGTCAATCCAAAGGACATGACTAGGAATTCATAATGCCCGCATCGAAGTTCCGAAAGCCGCCTTTGAATGTCATCTGCTCTAATCTTCAATCGGTGATATCCTAACGAAGATCAATCTTTGAAAAGAATTTGGCTCCTTGCAACCGGGTCAAACAGTCATCAATACGTGGCAATGGATACCTATTTTTGATGGTGACATGATTCAACTCCCGATAATCAATACAAAGTCGCATACTCCCATCTTTCTTCTTCACGAATAGTAATAGAGCACCCCAAGGAGAAGTACTAGACGAAATAAAGCCAATGTCTAACAATTCCTCGCAGCTTGGGTCTTTAACTCTCAAGTTCAATAGAGCCATTCGATATGGGGCTTTGAAATGGGTTTTGTACCGGTTCAAGGTCGATACAAAATTCAATTTCACGCCAGGGGTAGGCCAGAAGTTCTTCTGGGAATACGCCAGAAATTTATTAACAATAGAAATATCGCTCAAAACCGACGATTATTTTTTGTTTAAATCAGATATGAGCTAAGAAAGCTTGACATCCGCTTTTCAATAAACGAATAGCTTTATGGCTTGAGATGACCGTGATTGATTTTAATGGTTTGGTCGCTTGAATTCATATAATAGGTTGATTAGAATATGAAAGCTAACAACCTTACTTAAAACAATCAATTTTTGCATGATGAGTAGTTAACCAATCAATCCTTAGAATCACGCCAAATGCAAGTATTTTCAATGAAATAAGATCTACAGTAATGTGAGGGGTACCGATTTGAACCAAACAAGACTTATAAACAAAGGATGTAATGAAGGTTTCTCCCAACGGAGTTTCCACAGATAAGTCAAAGTCTAATTTCTCCTGAGTCAAATTTAATCGATGAGCGCAAGTAGAGAGAAATAAAAGAATGGGTAGAACCCAGATCAAATAAAGTATAGATTTCGTAGAGTTTATGATAAGCTTACCCGTGATGACCTCATTCGTTTCTTTCCTTTTTCGAGGTCACAACAAACGCCTCCCCTCACACTACCGGCTTTTGACTTTTCTCGACTACTTTTGGTGCTCCATCCTAGTCAATTTGTCTTCTATGAACGACAAAATCGGGCTAAGTTGACCTTCTTCCACAATTATAACATGCTTTGACTAAGATCGCGCAGCTTTGACCGATGTGCCCTCCCTCCGTGATTTGAAACATATGATAGGTGGTCGCTTCTCCTTCCTTAACGACAAAAATGCGGTGCCGACGCCTTTCCATCATTGTTGAATCTCCTCTTCTTGAAATGTCCATTCTTATTGTTTTGGCCTCGATTACCACCGGTGGTTACCATTTCGCCCGTTGATTCCTCCACGCTTGTTGTCACCGCTTCACGATCGCTTCTCACCGGTATTATCATTTTGCCTACCGCTTCTTTTTAGTCATACACTCATTATCGCGCCCCACTAATCGAGCCCTATTTACAACATCCTAATATAAACACAGCTTTATGAGAAATAAGATGTCGACGATTCCCGCTTCAAACCTCTTAAAAACATCCGTGTCATTCTCTCTTCATTATCCACCAAGGGGACGAAACCGGATAACTCCGCAAATTTAGCCTCAGATCATGCGACACCTGGCCATATTGTTTTGTTCCAACTTGATAAACTCCACCTCCTTCATGTGACGAATACTTTCGAAAGTATTTGTCGCTGAATGCCTTCTTGAACTTCTCCCAAGACATCTTCAAGACGGCAGTTGAGTACGCTTTTACCGATTCCCACCAAGAATCGCCTCTCTCCAGCAACATAAAGGCGCAAAGGGGAACCTTTTGCTCTGAGCATCCCAAGACATCAAATATCTTGGTGATCTCGCTTTATCCATGCTTCCGCCATAAGTGGTTTTGGCTCTCCTTAAACTCCGGTGGTCCCAAATTTCTCCTTGAACTGCTTAGCTGGTGACCGATCCCGAGAGTTTCCAAGTGTTTCCACCTCGCATTTTGGATGTGAGCCGCCTCACCATGCCATTGATGAATCGCATAAAGCCCCCAACATTTGATCATTCATCATTTGGTCAAGTTGTTGTTGTTTGTATGAGGATTGTCGCCTTCCTCGATGCACATTATCCCGATTATTGATATGTGGTGAATCAACTACCGCCTGTGGCTCCATTGCTATTCTCAACATTCTCTTGATGTCATTTTCAGACATCGCCACAAAACAAAGGTTAATTGACATGTAACATATTATCCCTAAATTCTCGACCACCAATTAAATACCACATAAACTTAGGTAGGTCATACTAGCGAAGGAATTCCCTGCCCTCCTCCTAGTACTATTCTCACATCTTAGCCAGGATCATATCCCTAAGCTTTGATACCAACCGTGACGCCCCCCCAATTAGGTATACATCACCCATCTTGGGTCGCCGACATGGTACAAAAAAATTCAAATACAACTTACTAATACAACTGTCAGTACAAATACGACAAAAACATAACTGTGAGTTTGAATACAATTATTGTCTACTAGAGATTATACAAACTCAAAAGGAGTCCTCATTACAATTATTAACACACTATTTCACGTAATAAAGGAGGACTACTAATGCTATCCTCTCGACCGCCACCCGCTCCCCGACTAGTCCCCTCGCTATGTTCTCATTTCCTCAAGAGAACAAAGAAAGAAAGGGTGAGCTCAACTAGCCCAAGAAGAAATATTATGACTAAGATAATGCGTAATAAATTATCGTTAGCCTTCAACAAAGGTTAAACCGATAAAATATAACAACATCAAGTTTAATCATAAATGAACAAGCAATCCATTAAAAGAGTCAAGTAGAGAATAAAATCTACTATCTTTTATGATTTAAAAGGTTTTTCATGACTTTTATCATCGGACTCAAATTTTAATAAATAATCCACATCATCGAATCACCCATGCACTACTACTACCAAGGATATTCTTTAGTATCACGACCACAAATTATCCATGCACTACGCCCAAGGACATTCGTATATTCATTAATGGTCATGATCATGCCAACAACTCGCCCATCAATGCACTACGGGCCAATGATAACTTTTACCACATCATTTGTAACATTACTACCATGATTACAATCAATAAATCCTCGGTCATAATCATACCAAGTCCATCTATGCACTACAGTGCCACGTATGACTTTCAACATAATATAAACATGAGGATGATGACAATGATATAAGAATTCAATAAAACAAGTTCAAGAATTAATTTATCCAGAACTAATAATGTCCAAATTGTCAACATGATACTACGCTTTGTAGAGTAAAATTCAAGAATGATCGTAAGAATATTTCCATGAAAAGATATCGATGAAGCGCAAATATCAAGGATATTCTACTAATTTCATGGAGTATAGAAGTCAAAACTTTAACCAACCGAGTATAATAAAGAATGGAATAACAAAAGAAATCACCATGCATGCGCATTTTGATGATGTTTATTCCAATGTAAATCTAAACAGTATAATAAATTTGCAACCAGTCGATGTTCCAAAAATAATAAAGATTGCAAAAACACACGATGTGATGTTCCAATGTAATAATAATAAAGATTTTAACCAGTCCTGTAAAACACACGCATGTGATGTTCCAATGTAATAATAATAAAGATTTTAACCAGTCCCTGTAAAACACATACATGTGATGATGTTCCAATGTAATAATAGAAGAATGTCACCAAGTATAGGTAAACCACAGATACAAAAGTTATTCCAATGTAATAATAAGCAATGGAATAACAACAGCTTCTCTTCATGAATAAGAAAGAATAACACCCTTACATTAGTAGTAGATTGAATACCGCAAAGAGTGTAGTAATGTAATACTCTTCTTCTTTCTCTTATTCTCTCTATACTTTCTCTCTCTATAGCTTGAATGAATTCGTGAAAAATAATGAAGCACTAGGCCTCTATTTATAGAAGATTTCTAGCTTAGCACTTGAAATGTGAAAAGGCAAGTGGTTTGACGACCGGTGATGTGAAAAAAAAGTGGTTCGACGCTCTGAATGTGAAAAACACCAATTGGTTCGACGCGCTCTGTAATATGAAACGACAAAGTGGTTCGACGTCTGTAAAGGTAACTATTAAGGTAATGGTTTGACGTCGACGATAAAGGTAATTACTATCGACGAAGGTAATTCGACTATAATTACTATCGACGAAGGTAATTACTATCGACGAAGAGACTCTTAGATGATGACATATGGGCCCCCATAAAAAAACCAAACTTACCACAAACGCCTCATAATAGACTTTTATATACATCAAGGATCGAATAAATATTACCACAAATCATTTTATTTTTAATCAACACATATTTAATCTTTCAACAATTATTAATCATTTATAACTTGTCGCCTCAATTATTGATTTAATAATATAACATATTATATGATGATACCGTGACAATAATTGAATCAATAATATAAGAGATATGATGCAAAGAATTATCGAAGTAATAATCGAGTATATAATGAGTGACTTCTCACGTAAGCATCAATAATCAATACCGCAGCTACTATGCAACCACGCCAGACATCGTATTTTTTACTACCGGTAGTTCAACAGCTTTAATCTGTAACACCTCCGCCGCCGTTATTTTCATAAAGTATTTTGTCGCTTTTCTCAATCCGACAATAATTCCGCTAGGGGTCCACTAATGATTGTGCCATCATACCTAATATTCCCCACAAAAAAGAATATTCCCTAACCAAACGTAATATTTTATAACAACTTGCTTACTTTGCAAAATTTATAAATATTACCCACAACTATAACATTATATCAAATTTACTCCATAATATTCAAAAATAATATTTATAGAAAATTCATCTTTATTTATAAAAGTCGGCCTGCTTGGTCACAGAGAGTTGAAGATGAGGATGATGATGTGGAAATAGATGAGGAGGATCCCATTGAGTTACCACAGGAGGATGAGGATGATGAGGATGAGGAGGAAAGGATTCCACTTAACTCGATAGCTGGCCGTATATACGATGAGGTGCATGACCGTAACGTGGAACTTCAGGATACAGTTGAGGAATTGTAGGAGATAGTAGCGGAACAACAGACTACAATGACACAAAAAGACGGCGAGATCCAAGATCGTGAGGAACGACTGACAAACGCCGAGGAGAAACTAGTATGGCTGAAGGAGAGAAAGAACAATTGGTCGAGATGGTTCTTTGAATCAAAGAAAAGTTTGAGGAAGAAGTCGCTAAGAGGGCAAGAGCTGAAGATGCATACGAGGAAGCTTATCAACGAACTGGAAGAGCAGTAAGGAGCTCACAGGCGAAAAGGATGAAGATGGAAGAGATGGATAAAGTATTTGACACCACAATTAATCGAGCTCAAGATCGGGTCATGGGATATCTGATTCAGTTTGAGATGGATAAAGTGTTATGTAACTTATGGGATATGACTATGATGTTGTCCTGAAACTATTGTAGTTCAGGAAAGTAATGTAGATAGCAGTGATGCTATTGTTTTACGTTTTCCAAAAAGGTTTTGAATAAATAAAAGTTGTTATTTTATTCAAAGTGTTATGTGTTATGTGGTTATTTCTTTATGGAGGCAAGTTAATTAGAAAATACTTAAAGAAGCTGAATTAGTCTAATAGATGTTTTATTTTAATAGAAAATGCCTCCCAGACGTGAACCACTCCGACAGAGAAATAATGACAGAACTACCAATAATGACAATGTTGACGGTAACCCCGTTCAACAACTAGTGACACTACTAATAGGAGCGTTTCCGAATCAACCACAAAACCATGGTACAATGTTTAAGGATTTCAAGACGGTTGGACCACCTGAATTCCGCGGGTCTATGAATCCAGTCGAAGCACAGACCTAGATTATGGAGATAGAAAAAATATTCGATGTCGCTAGGGTAGGGGATAACCAGAAGACTGCTTTCGTAATGTTCATGTTGAAAGCAGAAGCTAGTTATTGGTGGCAGGCCAATAAAACTCGGGAAGGGCCAGGAGTGATGACCTGGGATAGGTTCAAGGAGTTGTTCTTCGAGACCTATTTCCCGGAGAGTTCGAAGAGTCAGCTGGAAGTACAGTTTCTGGAACTAAAACAAGGAACGATGACGGTATCCGAGTATGCCGCCAAATTCAATGAATTGGCGAGGTTTGCGCCATATCAAGTCAGCACAGACGAGCGTAAGGCAAAAAGATTTGAATAGGGACTGAAGCCCTGGCTGTACAGTAGGGTATCCCTATTCCAGTTAAAGACATTTGCAGCGGTGATGGAGAAAGAAGTACTCGCTGAAGGTGGAGGCGAGGCAGTGACAAAGTTTAACCAGGAACAAAAGAAGAAGAAGAATGAGAATGAGATTAAGAATGGAGGTGGTAGCAGTGGAAACAACAACAACAACAACAACAACAACAACAGCAACGGCATGAGGAGGAAGTGGAATGGGAGCATGGGTGTTGGACACCAGCAGGGTAACCAGCAAAACAAAAAGTTTGAAGCATGTGCGACATGCGGGAAATTCCATAAGGGTGCGTGCTTGATGGGGAAGCGAGTATACTACAATTGTGGTCAGGAGGGTCACATCGCCCCAAATTGCACTCAACCAAAGAAGAATGTATGCTTCACGTGCGGATCCAAGGATCACTTTGCTCGTGAATGCCCTAAAAAGAGGGAAGGAGTGACAACAAGAATCAATGGAGGTAACAATGGAGGTACATGGGCCATTGCAGGACCTGCAGCATCAAACAAAAGATGACTGTGCAAGATGTTGTACAATCAAAAGATGTAGTGTCAGGTATTATCCAAATTAATGATATAAATGCTTATGTATTATTCGATTCGGGTGCTACTTGTTCGTTTATATCTGATGAATTTGCTAAGAGGTTCAAATTGCCAAGAGAAGAACTGAATTTTCCTTTGAACATAGAAATTGCGAATAAGGAAGTAATCCCTATTAGATTCGTATACAAGAACTGTAGGGTGAACATTAAGGAGAATATTTTGTTGGTAGATTTGATTCCGATTAGACTCAGGGAATTTGATGTAATTTTGGGAATGGATTGGTTGTTCAAATATGGAGCAGTAATCGGTTGTCACAAGAAGTGTGTAAACCTTATGACTCCATCAAAGATAGTATTTTATGGTAGCAAGTCGCCTAGACAAATGAAATGTCTGACGACTATGCAGGCCAAGAAATTGCTGAGTCAAGGTTGTGTGGGCTATTTAGCTTATATAGTCAATACTCAGAAGAAGGGTGTGAAACTAGAAGAAATACCGGTAGTGAGAGAATTCGAAGACGTGTTTCCAGAAGATTTGCCTGCACTTCCGCCTGACAGAGAAATTGAGTTCGTGATCGACTTAGCGCCGAGAACAACACCGATATCGAAGGCCCGGTATAGAATGGCTCCAGTAGAAATGAAAAAACTGATGGTACAGTTGTAAGAGTTACTGGACAAGAAATATATTCAACCAAGCGTATCACCATGGAGGGCGCCAGTTTTATTCGTTAAGAAGAAGGACGAATCAATGCGTCTTTGCATTTATTATAGGGAGTTAAACAAGGTCACTATTAAGAATAGGTATCCGTTTCCTAGAATAGATGACTTGTTTGATCAGCTGAAGGGTGCTAAATATTTCTCGAAAATTGATTTGAGAAGTGGGTAAAAACAATTGAAGGTAAGGAAGGAGGATATACCTAGAACGGCATTCAGAACTCGGTACGGACATTACGAGTTTCTGGTGATGTCTTTTGGTTTAACCAATGTCCCTGCTGCATTCATGGATTTGATGAACAGGGTGTTTAAACCATTCTTAGACAAGTTTGTAGTGGTATTTATTGATGACATTCTGGTGTATTCCAAAACTCAAGAAGAACACGTGGAACATTTACGTTTGACATTGGAGACACTAAGAAAGGAAAAACTGTATGCGAAATTCTCTAAGTGCGAATTTTGGCTCGATCGTGTACAATTTTTGGGTCATGTGATTGACAAAGATGGGATTTCAGTGGATCCATCGAAAGAGGAAGCAGTAATAAATTGGGAAAAACCAAGAACACCGTCAGAAGTGAGGAGTTTCTTGGGACTGGCTGGTTATTATAGAAGATTCATCCAAGATTTTTCTAAGATAGCTACTCCGCTAACAAATTTGACAAGGAAAGCAGTAAAATTCGTTTGGACGGAGAAGTGTGAAGAGAGTTGCCATGATTTAAAGAAGAAGTTAAGTATGGCACCTGTGTTAACATTACCAGATAATACAGGAAACTTTGTGGTGTATAGTGATGCCTCACATAAAGGGTTGGGTTGTGTTCTTATGCAGAACGGCAAAGTTATTGTGTATGCATCAAGAAGACTAAAGGATTATGAGAAAGGGTATCCAACTCATGATTTGGAATTGGCTACAGTTGTATTTGCTTTGAAGATTTGGAGACACTATCTTTATGGAGAGAAATGTGAGATCTACACAGACCACAAAAGTCTGAAGTATATTTTCACTCAGAAGGATTTGAACATGCGTCAAAGAAGGTGGATGGAATTGATAAAAGATTATGATTATGAAATCTTTTATCATCCGGGCAAAGCGAATGTGGTGGCAGATGCTTTAAGCAAGAAAGGTCGGGAGAAGTTGATGCTGATAACAACTCAGGAGGAGCTCATTTTAGCAATGACAAAACTAGAATTGGAAATCAAATTTCTAAAAGAATCTGACGAACAATTATTCCAGATAGAAGCTGATCCAACTTTAGTGGACAAAGTGAAGAATATTCAACTACAAGATGAAGAGTGTGGGAAAATCAAAGAGAATCTGGTTGAAGGCGGTGATGTAAAATACAAGGTCGATAATCAAGGATTACTACTATCTTCGAGGGAAGAATTTGGTTTCAAAGAAGGTTAGAATCGAAAGAAGAAATTTTGATCAAGCTCATAGCTCAAAATATTCAATTCATCCAGGAAGCACGAAAATGTATCAAGATTTGCGCCGATATTTTTGGTGGCCAAACATGAAAAGGGATGTTGCTAAATGCATAGCAAAATGCTTAACATTCCAGAGAGTAAAAGCCGAACATCAAAGACCCAGCGGATTACTCCAACCGTTAGAAATACCAGAATGGAAGTTGGAACACATCACGATGGATTTTGTGGTGGGTCTTCCAACTACTCAGAGAGGATGCGATGCGATTTGGGTGATAGTGGACAGACTGACGAAATCATCACACTTTCTACCAATAAAGATTAGATTCAATCTTGATCAGTTGGCAAGATTGTACATTAAAGAGATCATTTCGAGGCATGGAGTGCCAGTATCAATTGTATCAGATAGAGATCCGCAATTTATGTCAAATTTCTGGAAGAGACTACAAGCATGCATGGGGACACAGTTGCGAATGAGTACGGCTTATCATCCACAAACAGATGGCCAAAGCGAACGAATAATTCAGACATTGGAAGATATGCTGAGAGCATGTGTCATGGACTTTAAAGGAAGTTGGGAAGAACAATTACCGTTGGTGGAATTTACTTACAACAACAGTTACCACGCGAGCATCGGCATGCCACCTTACGAGGCATTGTACGGCTAAAATTGCAGAACTCTACTATGCTGGGATGAAGTCGGTGAATGCCAATTGTTAGGACCAGAACTGGTACAACAAACTGTTGAAGTTGTTAAACTAATCAGGACAAGATTAGTAGCAGCCCAACACAAACAGAAAAAGTATGCTGATCAACATAGACAAGATCGTGCATTCGACGTAGGAACTTTTGTATTTTTAAAAGTTTCTCCTGGAAGGGAAAAATTCATTTTAAAAAAAAGGGAAAGCTAAGCCCGAGGTTTATTGGACCCTTTGAAGTGCTGCGAAGAGTGGGAGAAGTGGCTTACGAGGTAGCTCTACCTCCAGAGTTGGAAAATATTTATAATGTTTTTCACATTTCGGTGTTACGACTATATAAACCCGACTACAAACATGTGATCGAGTATGAACCGTTGCAGTTCGAGAAAAATTTGTCTTATGAAGAGGTTCCTATCCAGATAGTCGACAGGAAAGAACAAGTGCTCAGGAATAAAATGATACCTTCTGTGAAGGTGATATGGAGGAACCACAACGCTGAAGAAGCTACGTGAAAACTCGAAGAGAAAATGTTGAAAGAATACCACAGAGTTATTTGTTTAATCAGGTCTTCGATTCGGGGATGTAATCTTTGTAAGTAAGGAAGAATGTAACGAATGATTTGTTTGAGTTGTGATTCTAAGGATGTAATCCTTGTAAGGAGGGAATGATGTAACATTCCGTAATTTTAAAGTGTAATATTAAATATTTATTGATTTATATAAGTATTTAATGGATTATTTTATTGTTGAATAAATAATTGTTCAATTTGAGTTGATGTGGTTTAGTTAATTATTTGTTGAATAAATAATTAAGGAGCTAAGTAAATTAATTGTTATGAGATTATATACCAATGTAATTTAATAAGTAAGCTAAAAGAGCTTATAGTGATTTAAATAAATTATAATATTTTAAATGGGAAATTATAATTTAAAATATTAGTTGGTTAAATAAAATTATAATTATAAAAGAAATTATAGTTATGTGATATTAAATTATGTGCTAAAGTAATTTAATAGATTAATGTTTTAATTGATTTATTAATTAAATAAAAGTGTGACTAATAACTTTGCTATAAAGGAGTTATTAAAATACATTAAGGGAGTTTAATTCAGTTTTACTAAACAAGGCCTAATGCCTATTAAGTCTTTTATCTAATTGGGTTTTTATTAAGCTTAGCCCAACAAGCCTTATGGCTTTTGATTTTCAAAAAATTTATAACTGATGTCAGTTAAATCCTATACTTAATATCTATATTATTATTATTATAATGTTATAATATTCTACGATGTTAGAGTTAGGGAGAAGAAAGACTCAGCTTGAAGTTTACAGAGAGAAAGAAGAAAGAAGAAAACTAGAGAGAAATTTAGAGAAACTCTAATGTGTTTGAGAAAGGAATTGGAGAAAAGAAATTGATAATCAAACTCTAGTCATCATCTTCTTAATCAAAGGTAGGATGAATTATTGATATATATATATATATATATATATATATATATATATATATATATACCTTGGTATGATAATTGTTTGTAAAAGGTTTTATGAGTTTATATATGATTATAGATATACTAGTTCATGTATGTATGTATTTTATGAAGAAAATATATCACAAATTATCATATGAAAATATATATATGAATACGGCTTAATTTAAAATAGAAATTTAAGGTTTAATTAGTTGTTACATTGATATGTTGATTTTGGAAATTGATAGAGTATGTATAATCATAACTTTGATGTTTTGAAATTTTTGTTTGATTGAAAAACAAAATCACAGTGTTGATTTCCATTGAAAATATTAAAAATGGAGTTTTTGCCAAAAACATTGAAATTGGGTGTTGTATATTTGATGTCTATGTTATTTTATGAGTAGGAACATGTTAGAAGTCTTCACAATATGTTTATATGAAGTTTATATGTGTATTACATGATAATCAGTCTATTAGATTCGAGCTTTTAGGCCAATTTGGCTTTTTGTTCATGTTTGCTGTGAAATTTGTCGTCACGGATTTCGACTCTGGCGTAAAGTCACGCCATGTTAGAAGATAAATCTCGTGTCATAGTCAATTGTGGGCGTCACATAAATGGCCTTGAACCAATGGCTCATGACCACATAAGAATACCACAAATAAGAAACCACGTTGTAAACTAAGTGGCGCCAGCAATCTCCGAAAGTTAGCGTAAGGTTTCGATAGCTTTTGTTTAATTACACAAACTTTAAAAATAAATGTTATGTGTTAATAATAGTAATGTTAAATGATAATTTCAGTATTAAAACTATGAATGATCATGTTATTAAGTGTTACCTACTTGTAACATAGTTGATTATGTGAATGGGTAATTTAACCCATATGATGAATATATTTGTTTATATAAATATACATTGTTGGTAATGACTAACTATGTCAATATGGCATATGTATAGGGTATTAATTCAAGTGGTAAGGGTTTAGCTTGTGCTAAAGGCAAGTTCTCTAACTCAAAACTTCATTGTGCAAGTTTTCTAACTCTATTTTATAATTGAGCAAGTTTTCTAATCCTTTGTCTTATTGAGCTAATTATTGTTTTTAATTCGATTACCTTATAATGATGTAAGTTGTCTAAACTTTGGTTTGATGTTGAACAAGACATTCTTAAATTTCAATTATTGATTAACATGCATAATTGAATTGCCATGTATGTTTAGTATTCAATTCTAATTAACCTTGGCTTAATATTGTTCAAAGCAAGGTATGCTATAGTTATTCAAATTGTATGCTATTAGATTATTCCTAATGCATGACTTTAGTTACTATGATTGATTCAATCACTATTATTCTATAGTATAGTGTTGTTGGTCTTATTCAACTACTCCTTAGTTGATGTTCGTTAAATTTCAAAATTTCTTGAAAGCTTATCCAAACCAAACTTACTTTGGTGCGGACTTGTATTCTAAATACTGAGATGAACAACTCTTTTAATAGAGGTTTACGCTTAGCGTTGAAATGGTTGTGCACAATACATTGTACGAAGGGTTGATCCCCTTAAGTACGTGGAGTCCTTATATTCTTATGACTGTTAAAGTTAAATTTGAAAGATTACTTATAATTGTGGACATGATTCGTGGTCATTAGACCCTCAGTGAATGTTATAATTTTTAGAAAGTTAATAGAATATATTGTTCAGTTTTATTGAGCCTAATATTGGCCATTGATGTAAAAGTTTAAAGATTTATTTATTGTTATTTCAAGTGGGCCTTGTTTGCTCACTCTTGCCTGTAAAATTTCTTACAGCTAAAGTTGAAACTAATGACGTACCTAGCACCAGTAAAGGAAAAGGAAAGATGAACAAGTACTGAAGACTTGTAATAGATTTGATAGTATTACTATTAGACTTTTTAAAGATTGTAATGAAGTTTATTTAATTTTCGCATTTGAATGATTGTTGTTAAAGGTTAGATAACCTGGGAGATTTTTATTTGAGTTTAATCCTGTATTGACAGGTTTTTATTATTCAATTTTATTATAATTAGGTAGTTATAAATGAATATTTTGATTAAGTGAGCACCAAATCTTGAGAAAATGAAGTACCAGGACTTGGGGGTGTCACAGTAATATAGTTTGAAAAATAATTAGTTGAAGATAAAAATTTAAAATAAGACCTAATTAATTTTGGAAATTAATTAATTAAATGAATGTATGCTAAAATGTTGTTAATCACTGCGTAGCATATTGGATGTTAACTAATTAATCGGACCGAATTAAACAGATTGGTTAAGGAATTTGAGAATGGTTCTCAAGGCTGAAAAACTATATTATGTCCTTAATACATATATCCCTGCAATGGTTGCAGACAATGCCTCTGAGAAAAAGATTGCTACTTTTAAAAAGTGGTAAGATGATGCACAATTAGCTCAATACATCATGCTCGCATCCATGAAACTATGGATACTCCTATTATTATCCTGCACATCAAGTAGTTGATGGTAAGGAAAGTAGGACTGTTAGATATCAGATATCTAAGGAGCTCTTTCGATCTAGAATGGCAATTGACACTACAGTATAGACACATGTCCTCAACATGATCAATTTGATTGAACAAATAAGACAACATGGTTTTATCACGGATGGAGAGTTGAGCCAAGATTTGAACTTACAGTTACTCCCGGGATCCTTCTCACAATTGTTGTGAATTTTCACGTTAACAAGTTAGATATCAGTATGCTGATTTGATTGACATGTAGAAAAATGCTGAGAGTCACTTTCCAATCAAGAAAGACCAAGTCTTACTAGTAGGAGCTAAAGGATCTTCTGAAAAGAAGAACAATTCAAAGAAGGTATAAGAAAAGACAAAAATAAAGGATAATAAAAACAAGACTGGTATGGATAGCAAAGGAATTTGTTTCCACTACAATTAACTTGGACATTGGAAAAAAAAACTACGAGAACCACCTTGCAGAGGCTAACCAAAAGAATCTTAGTGAAATATTAAATATAAATTAATAAGAGAAGTCTTATTATTATTATTATTACTAATATTATTAAGTTAATTCCTAAAGTAGTTTTAGAATTAATTAATAAAAGTACTCTTATATATTCCTAATTGGATTAGGAGCATAATTAATTAAAGTAGTTTAATTAATTAAAATAAAACCATATTCCTAAATAGTTTAGGAGGGTTGCCTACATCTATAAATAATAGGATTTTTATTTTGATTTAGGGAAAATGACAATTCCAAGAGTTGAGAGAGTAAGTATACTTCAATAGAGATAGAATCTAGGGTTTTGTTAATCACCCATCTTCTTGAATATTTGTTCTTCCTTGGTAGATCACCTATAGAGGTCAAACACTTGGGTGGCTAACGTCGATCAAAGGAATGAATCAAACACGTTGGATTCAAGTTCAATTTGAAAAGGAATTGGATGTGAACTCGTACTTGAGGAAGATAGTGTGACGCCCCCAAAATAGATATACATCACCTATTCTAAGTCGCCAAATACATGGTACAAAATAGAAATACAATCTTAAATATACAACATGAGATGTAAATTTTAATACAAATATTGTCATCTAGACAATATACAAACTCAATGGAGTCCTCATTACATTTATTTTCACACTATTTAACAGAATAGTAAGGACTACTAAAACTATCATCCGACCGGTCACTGCTCCCCGACTAGTCCCTGCCACGCTTCTCATTTCCTGAAGAGAACATTGAAAGAAAGGTGAGCTCAAGTAGCCCAAAGAAGATATATTATGACTAAGATAATGCGTAATAAATTATCGTTAGCCTTCAACAAAGGTTAAACCGATAAAATATAACAAACACCAAGTTTAACTCAAGTAGACAAGCAATCCATTAAAAGAGTCAATTAGAGAATAAAATTTACTATCTTTTATGATTTAAAAGGTTTTTCATCACTTTTATCATTTGAGACTCAACAATAAATAATCAACATCTTTCCCCTGACTACTTCGGCAAGGATATTCATTAATATCACAACCACAAACTATCCATGCATTACGGGCCAAGGATATTCGTGTATTCATCAATGGTCATGATCATGCCAACAACTATCCATCAATGCACTACGGGCCAATGAGGACTTTCACCACATCATTTGTAACATTACAGTCATGATTACACCGAATAATCCCTACTTATAATCATACCAAGTCCATCTATGCACTACATGCCACAGATGAATTTCAACAAAATATAAACCTGAGGATGATGACAATGATATAAGAATTCAATAAAACAAGTTCAAGAATTAATTTATCCAAAAACTAATAACGTCCAAATTGTCAACATGATACTTCTTTGTATAGTAAAATTCAAGAATGCTCAGAAGAATATTTCCATGAAAAAATACTGGATGAAGCGCAAATATCAAGGATATTCCACTAATTTCTTGAGGTATAGAAGTCAAAATTTTAACCAACTGAGTATAATAAAGAATGGAATAACAAAAGAAATCACCAGGCATGCGGTAGATCACATATGCAGTTTATTCTAATGTAATAATAAATAACGGAACCAGTCCCATGAAAATGCATGTATAGGTGATATTCCAAATGTAATAATAAAGATTTTAAGCAGTCCCACAGAAAACGCATGCACGTGATATTCTAATGTAATAATAAAGACGAAAATAGGTCCAACAGAAAAACGCACTTGGATAGGATATTCCAAATGTAATAATAAAGAATGGAACCAGTCCCACAGAAACGTCTGAGATGAGATGATATTCCAATGTAATAATAAAGAATGGAATAATGTAAGAATTTCACCAAGTATAGGGTAGCTCACAGATATCAAAGTTATTCCAACAAAATAATAAATAATGGAATAATAGAAGTTCTCTTCATGAATACAAAAAAAAAAATACCCCTTACCGTAAAAGAAACTAGATATAAGAGTAGCGAAGTAGCAGAATACTTTTCTATAGTTTCTCTATAATTTCTCTCTCTAGAGTTTCAGTGAATTCGTAAGAAATAATGAAGGAATGAGCTTCTATTTATAGGAGAATGGAAAGGCACTATTTGAATTTTCTCACCTGATCGCATAAAGAAGAAATCGATTTAAAAAATCACGCGTATGTAAGAAATCGAATATCAGACGCCCACTTTTTCAAATGTTAACATAATAGTCAAACAAAACAAAAGTTTTATAATATATATATATATATAAACACATGCCATAAAGAAAAAAAAACTCACCAATTTTCTACATCAAACACACACACCCACCTATCACTATCAGAAACACTTTCCCACCACCACCACCATTATTTCAACTAACATACACTCCTACACACACGGTACACACACACACATTTTCAAATTCTACCCACACAAGTCCCTTTCATCATATATATATAACACATTCTCTTACACACACATATATATATATATATATATATATATATATATATATATACACTCCACCTTTTCCACCATCTTCCACTAATAATACAAACACACACATCACTTTTCCACCACTTTCCACTCACATTATATATATATATATATATATATATATATATATATACATACATCACATACATATATATATAAATATATTTTACCTTTCCTTGATGGAACTTCTAGACATCGTTAATATTGATTTTAACAATATATAAAATATCAACAATAATTGAATAGAATAACGTGAGATACTATGCAACAATTACTATAGCAATAATTGAAAAAAACTGAATGACTTCTCACGTAAGCATCAATAATCAATATCGTAAAGCTATCTTTGTAACTACGCCAGACATCGTACTTTTAACAATCGGTGTTTCAAAAGTTAACGGTAAAACTTCCGCCGTTATTTTTATAAAGTATTTTTGTCATTTTCTCAATCCGACAATAATTCCGTTGTAGGGTCCACCAATCGAATATTATATAACAACTTGCGTACTTTGCAAAATTTATAAGTATTACCCATAACTATAACATTATATCAAATTCATTCCATAATATTCAAAAATGATATTTATAGGAAATTCATCTTTATTTATAAAAGTTGGAGTCTTACAACCTCCCTTTCTTATGAAATTTCGTTCTCAAAATTAGGGTACGTACCTGGTAAGTCGAAGAGGTAAGGATACCTTGATTTTATTTCAGATTCTAACTCCCAGGTCATTTTCTCAACATCGTGGTTTCTCCACAAAACTTTGACTTGAGATATAACCTTGGAGTGTAGAATATGTTCCTTCTTATCCAAGATTTGAACAGGAACCTCTTCATACGTTAAATCTTCCTCTATTTCTTCTGGTTACAACTCAATAATGTGGTTCGGGTCTTCCATATATTTACGTAACATGGATATGTGAAAAACGTTATGAACACGAGACATACTTGGCGATAAAGCAAGTCTATAGGCCACAGTTCCTACTCGATCGAGGATTAAAAATGGGCCAATGAATCGAGGATTGAGCTTTCCTCTCTTTCCAAATCTCGTAACTCCTTTCCATGGAGCAACACGTAACAACACATGATCTCCTATATCAAATTCCACGTCCTTTCGATGAAGATCAACAATCATTTTTTTTTTTGATCTTTTGAGGTTTTTATATGTTGTCGGATCGTTTGAATCTTTTTTGTAGTCATACGTACCAACTCTAGTCCCAACAACTTTGCTTCACCCACCTCATCCCAGCATACTGGAGAATGAAACTTTCTTCCATACAACGCCTCAAATGGAGCCATGCCAATACTTGCTTGATAACTGTTGTTGTAGGAAAACTCCACCAATGGTAAGAAGTTGTCCCAACTTCCCTTGAAGTCAAGGACACAGAGTCTTAATAGATCTTCAAGAGTTTAAATAGTCCTCTCTGACTACCCATCCGTCTGAGGATGATATGTCGAGCTAAATCGTAAATCCGTGCCCATAGCTTTTTGCAAACTAACCCAAAATCATGAAGTGAATCTTGGGTCTCGATCAGAAACTATGGATAATGGCATACCTTGCAGTCTTACAATCTCGTTTATGTACATTCGAGCAAAACGTTCAAGTGTATAAGTTTCTCGTATTGATAAGAAATGAGCAGACTTGGTCAATCTATCAACAATGACCCAAATTGCATTTATGCCTTGAGAAACCTTGGGAAGACCAGTAACGAAATCCATGGTAATGTGCTCCCACTTCTATTCTGGAATTTTAAGTGGTTGCAATGGACCTTTTGGTACTTGATGCTCCTCCTTGACTCATTGACACGTTAGACACCTTGAGATAAACAACGATATCTCTCTCTTCATATTGCCCCACCAAAATGTATGTCGAAGATTATGATACATTTTGGTACTCCCAAGATGGATTATAAACGGTGTGTTGTGCGCCTCAATCATGATTTTATACTTTAAATAAGGGTCGTTAGGAACACAAAGTCTGGAGTTGACTCGAAGTATTCCTTCTTCATCGATTCTTGATTTCGGTAAAGCACCTTCTTGCACTTTCTTCCTTATACGCATCAGCTCCAGGTATGCAGCTTGAGCAGCTTTAACTTTTTCGATTAAAGTCGGTTCTACTCGTATATTCGCCATCATCACATGGGTCCCTGGAGTCTTTAACTCTATCTCCATCCTTTGCAAGTCACACAAAATGGGCCTTTCATACGACAATATCGCACTTTCGTGCTTGTATATGATCTTCTACTCAATGCATCATCACCACGCTCGCTTTTCGGGATGGTATTGGATGGTATGATCATAATCTTTCAAGAGTTCAAGCCAACGTCCATTGTTGCATGTTGAGTTCATTTTGAGTGAAGAAATATTTGAGGCTTTTTATGATCCGTAAAGATCTCCACTTTCTCTCCATACAAGTAATGCCTCCACATTTTAAGTGCGAAGAAAACAAATTTATGAACTCTAGATCATGAGTGGGATAATTCCTCTCATATTCTTTCAGTTGTCTTGAGGCATAGGCTATGACTTTCCCATATTGCATGAGAACACATCCTAACCCTTTGCCCGAAGCATCATTGTAGATGACAAATCCCTCCGAGCCAGATGGTATTGTCAGAACAGGTGCTGAAATGAGTCTTCTCTTGAGTTCTTGAAAACTCTTCTCACATTCCTCGCTCCAAACAAAATTTTGTATCTTTCCGAGTCACTGAGTTAATGGAGTAGTGATTCGAGAAAATCCTTCCACGAATCTCCGATAATAACCAGCTAAACCGAGAAAGCTACGTACTTTGGTCACTGATTTAGGTTGCTCCCAGCTTTGAATAGCTTCAATCTTTGCTGGGTCAATAGATATTCCATGACTTAATACTACATGCCCAAGGAATGCTACTTCCTCAAGCCAGAACTCGTATTTTTTCAACTTGGCATAAAGCTTGTTTTCACGAAGCTTTTGGAGTATCAGCCTCAAGTGTTGCTCATGATCTTCACGACTTTTGGAATATATGAGGATGTCATCAATAAAGACGACCACAAAGTGATCCAAATATTCCTCGAATACTCGGTTCATCATATTCATGAAGGCAGCAGGAGCATTAGTCAATCCAAAAGATATGACTAAAAATTCATAGTGTCCGTACCGAGTTCTGAAGGTAGTCTTTGGAATATCCTCAGTTTTAACCTTCAGCTGATGATATCCAGAATGAAGATCGATCTTTGAAAAGAATTTGGCGCCTTGCAACTGGTCGAAGAGGTCATCAATACGTGGCAATGGGTACCTATTTTTGATGGTGACATGATTCAACTCCTGATAATCAATACAAAGTCGCTTACTCCCATCTTTCTTCTTCACGAATAGAACAGGAGCACCCCAAGGAGAAGTACTAGGACGAATAAAGCCAATGTCTAACAATTCCTGGAGTTGGGTCTTTAACTCCTGAAGTTCAATAGGAGCCATTCGATATGGGGCTTTGGAAATGGGTTTTGTACCGGTTCAAGGTCGATAAAAAATTTAATTTCACGCTCTGGGGGTAGGCCAGGAAGTTCTTCGGGGAATACGTCAGGAAATTTATTAACAACAGAAATATCATTCAAAACTGACGTATTTTTTGTTTAGATCCGTGATATGAGCTAAGAAAGCTTGACATCCGTTTTTCAATAAACGAATAACTTTATGGCTTGAAATGACAGTGATTGATTTTAATTGTTTAGTTTCTTGAATTCGCATAATAGGTTGGTTAGGAATATGAAAGCTAACAACCTTACAAAAACAATCAATTTTTGCATGATGAGTAGTTAACCAATCAATCCATAAAATCACATCAAATGCAAGTATTTTTAATGAAATAAGATCTACAGGTAATGTGAGGGTACCAATTTGAACCAAACAAGACTTATAAACAGTGGATGTAATGAAGGTTTCTCCCAACGGAGTTTCCACAGATAAGTCAAAGTCTAATTTCTCTAGAGTCAAATTTACTCATTGAGCACAAGTAGGAGATATAAAAGAATGGGTAGAACCGGTATCAAATAAGGTATAGACTTCGCTATAATTTATGATAAGCTTACCCGTGATGACCTCGTTCGGGTTCCTTTCTTTCTGGGAGGTTACAACAAACGCTCTCCCTTGAACTACTGGTTTTGACTTGTCTGGGACGGTATTTTGTGTCACCGTTCCAACTGGACTTGTCTTCGGTGCACGACAAAATCGGGCTAGGTGACCTTCTCTTCCACAATTATAACACGCTTTGGATGGCATCACGTAGTTTTGACTGATATGTCCCTCCCCTCCACATTTGAAGCATATGATAGGTGGTCGTTCTCGTTCATTATGCCGGCTGCTTTCTCTTGGTTACGTTGACTCATTATCGCGCTCCAATAACTGATCCCTATTTACAACATCTGAATATAAACACAGTTTATGATAAATAAGATATTGACGTATCTCTGGTTTCAAACCTCTTAAAAACATTCGCGTCATTCTCTCCTCATTATCAACCAAGTGAGACGCAAACTGGGACAACTCAGCAAACTTAGCTTCGTACTGTGACACAGTCATATTGTCCTGCTCCAACTTAATGAACTTTACCTCTTTTATGTGACGAATACTTTCGGGAAAGTACTTGTCGTTGAATATTTCTTGGAACTTCTCCCAAGACATCTTCAGTGCGGTAGGTTCAGTACGCTTTACCGATTCCCACCAGTAATCAGCCTCTCCTCGCAACATAAAGGTGGAAAAGGGAACCTTTTGCTCCTCGGAGCATCCCAAGACATCAAATATCTTGGTGATCTGTTTTATCCATGCTTCCGCCTTAAGTGGTTTTGGCTCTCCAATAAACTCCGGTGGTCCCAACTCCTTGAACTGTTTAGCGGTGACCGTCCAAAAGTTTCTAGTGTTTCCACCTACATTTTGGACAGGAGCCGATCTCGCCTGATGTTGCATGAATTGCATAAAGCCTCTGAACATTCCATCATTCATCATTTGGTTAGTGTTATTGTTTGCATGAGGATTGTCGCCTTCCTGATGCACATTATCCTGATTATTGATATGTGGAAACTCAACGGTCTCCTATGCTCCATTGTTATTCTCAACATTCTCCGATGTCATTTTCAGATACTGCCACAAAACAAGGGTTAGTTGACATGTGACATATTTTCTCTATACTCTGACCAACCAATTAAATACCAAATAAATTTAGGTAGGTCATACTAGCGAAGGAATTCCCCGTCTCTCCCCTCCTAGTTCTAGTCTCACATCTTAGCCAGGGATCATAACCCTAAGCTTTGATACCAACTGTAATGCCCCCAAAATAGATATACATCACCTATTCTGAGTCGCCAAATACATGGTACAAAATACAAATACAATCTTAAATATACAACATGAGCTATGAGTTTTAATACAAATATTGTCATCTAGACAATATACAAACTCAATGGAGTCCTCATTACATTTATTTTCACACTATTTAACAGAATACCGAGGACTACTAATACTATCATCTGGACCGTCACTCCATTCCCCGACTAGTCCCGGCTACGTTCTCATTTCTTGAAGAGAACAGTGAAAGAAAGGGTGAGCTCAACTAGCCCAGTAAGACATATTATGACTAAGATAATGCAAAATAAATTATCGTTAGCCTTCAACAGTGTTAAACTGATAAAATATAACAAACACCAAGTTTAATCATAATGAACAAGCAATCCATTAAAAGAGTCAAGTAGAGAATAAAATCTACTATCTTTTACGATTTAAAAAGTTTTTCATCACTTTTATCGCTGAGACTCAGCTTAATAATTAATCCACATCTTTCCTACACTACGGCCAAGGATATTCATTAATATCACAACCAAAAATTATCCATGCACTACGGGCCAAGGATATTCGTGTATTCATCAATGGTCATGATCATGCCAACAATTATCCATCAATGAACTATGGGCCAATGAGGACTTTTACCACATCATTTGTAACATTACGGTCATGATTACAATCAATAATCCTCGTCATAATCATACCAAGTCCATCTATGCACCACAGTGCCATGATGACTTTCAACAAAATATAAACATGAGGATGATGACAATGATATAAGAATTCAATAAAACAAGTTCAAGAATTAATTTATCCAAGAACTAATAACGTCCAAATTGTCAACATGATACTTCTTTGTAGAGTAAAATTTAAGAATGCTCGGAAGAATATTTCCATGAAAGATCTTTGGATGAAGCGCAAATATCAAGGATATTCCACTAATTTCATGGAGTATAAAGTCAAAATTTTAACCAATTGGGTATAATAAAGAATGGAATAACAAAAGAAATCACCGTGGCATGCGATAGATCAAGACATGCGAGTTATTCCAACGGAATAATAAATAACGGAATCAGTCCCACAGGCGTAAACGCATGCAGAACGAGGATATTCCAATGAATAATAAAGACTTTTAAAGTCCTATGTAAAAAGCGCACGTATACGATATTCCAATGTAATAATTGTGATGCCCCCCAAATTGGGTCTCTTCCAACCCGACATATGGTGCTCCACTAAGTCTTAGCGATTCACACAAACATCTAATTGAAATGCATCAAAAGAACGAATATGTCTTATATATATATATATATATATATTCCAAAACAATACTACCATTCCCCATGTTCTTTATAACCGTTACATTTGTTCTTATCATAATATTAAATAATATCATAACAAACCTATACTATTATATAGGTAATCTACAAGTTCGTTTTAGCCTTCACTTTATCCTTGATGAATCATGAGGTCCATTCGGTCTAAGCTGCATTCATATGGTTCAAGCAAGAGTAAGCATAACAAGCTCAGCAAGTACAATAATTTCATTTTTAAAAGCATGATTGAAACATAGGAATCGTATATCTTCAATAACTGAATGATAGTTACGAAGTACTATCAATAACTTAAAATAGCATTTCTTTTCCTTCAAAACATTTTACAATAACAATATTCAGTAATACATCAATTCTGGTTCAAGACGTGAACGTCTTATAGTTTCTTTGAAAAGGACAACCCGGCACAAAGTCCGTAAGTCCGACATATCTTACGAGCACTTCTAGGTGATCAGCCTATAGTACTCTATGTTGATTAACACTACATCCATTAAATGTGTGTACGTTTAAGTTGTGGCAACCTCATGTGCCCATCGAATACTCGATGAAAATACATTTGTTTATTCATATTCAAGCTTACCTTGAATCCGTACCAACAATTGGCGTAGGATAGCGTTAGCAATTCTATATTAAAAGACTTGTAAATAAATCAATCAATCTATCAAGATTAGTCTAGCCGAGTTAAAACTGGCTTCGATCCTTTCTTTAAAATCATACATGCATCTCATAATATGAATCATTTGAAAACCTGGCTAACACGAAGGTTAGACAAGCGTTTAAGAAAAAACTTGCCTTCAGCGTCTGCTACAATAAAGTTATGTTTCCTTTGAGTCTTACAGTCTCTACAACACATAATCACATAACATACCACATTAGGTCATGAATAAACATACGTAGTTTCCTCAAGAATCTTACCCTTCTTCTCAATCTAATCCCATATTAGATTTGTTATTTATTGGTTTCGGATTGTCGTCGTTCTTTTACATCGTTCTTACCAACTTCTTTCCTTTCTATAACTTAATTGAAATTATTTCATTATTACAACTCGATTCGAGTTAAATATCTTTCCTCACAGCTTACTAACGTCCTTACGTTATTAATCGGCACTTAATCGGCATTGGTTATGTATACTTATTGTACACCGTTTATGTTTACTTTTGATTAACTTTCTTTAACCCTAAGTGATCACACTTGAGATTTAGCTATGACTTAACAATGTTTTATTAAGTCCCTTAGTTCATTGTTAAACAATTTCCATTCAAGCTCTACTTGTAACCATTCTTTACTGTCTAGGTTTTAACGCTGGCACTGCGGCGCCAGTGTTGCTTTGTTATACCGCGCTGCGGCGTCACCTGTTAGAGCTTGAAGACCGGACTCGGTGCTGCGATGCGAGTCTTAGTGTTAACTGTCGCGCTGCGGCGTGAGACTCCAGGGGCTGAGGCTCACTTTGGCGCTGCGGCGTGTGTGATGCCCCCAAATTCGGTAATCTTCCAACCCGATAGATGGTGCTCCACTGTACTAACATCCATACAATCATTCCATTGAAATACAACAAAATGAAGGTAATTATTATCTTCTTATTACAATCAAAGTATAATCCTTCCTAGGTTCATAAACTGGTTACATCGTTCATTGTTCATAATGTATAATACATACAAACTTACTAAACTATTACACAATGCTTAAGCATCCATCTTAGCTTTGCCCTTATCTCTCTTGGCATTCACAGTACGTTCATCTTTAACTGCAGTTATATAATTCACGCAAGAAGTGAGCATGATAGCTCAATAAGTTTAATCAAGGATAACAGGAATACCACATTCATGAATTATATAACAATTCCAAAATAACTGAACAATAGTTATGAAGTATTATGAATTAATAATACTTTAACAGTTCATAACATCAATTCCCAAAGTATAGAAGAGATTAGGAATTCAGAACCGGTTGAGAGACCATGAACAGTAACTTTCAGTTTTCACACTTGAAAAGGAGTCCACAGCACTAAGGCCGTTCATCCGTATAACTTACGAGCACTTCTAGGTGATCAGCCTATAGTACTCTATGTTGATCAACACTCATTCATTAAACGTATTTACGTTTAATATTTTTGGCAAACTCGCGTGCCCATCGAATAACCGATGAAAAATACTTTTGTTTGTTCATAGACAAACCTTACCTTCACGTCCATACCAATTACTTGGCATAGGATAGCGTTAACATTTCTATATAGAATGATATGAATAATAATCAATCTATATATTACGAATAGTTTAGCCGAGTTAAAATATGGCATCGACCCTTTCTTTAAAACAAGTCTTGCAATTCAATTCAACAAATCACATAAAACTTGGCTAACATGGAAGTTAGACAAGCATTAAGAAAACTTGCCTTTCAGCGTCTTCAAATAACTTACTCGACTGACCACAACTTTTACAGAATCTACATGATATATTCACATAGCACACTGTAATTAGCTATCAAACAACTATTCACATTGTTCCTACAAGCTTCTTTCTCTTCTATGTCTTTGTTAACATAAATCTTTATTAAAGTCAACATGACTTATTACCCTTCGTCCCGGTTTATCACTCAACTGACGTTTATTAACCGAACTCAAACATCGTTGATAAGGTACCAACTTTGTTCATCGTACATATCTTGTTAACATGCATTACATTCCTAAGTTTCATACTATATACCTTAGTATAGGTAATATAGGATTAGTCTTAGTACATCCACTAGGTATAAAAACTCAACTCAGGTAGGTCTCGAAACAACTGAAGTTCAAAACCTAAGTTACTATCAAAAGCCCTGAACTCGCGTTGCAGCGCGACATCCTAAAATATACTAGTGGCTGCACTTTTCCACTCTCCGTAGGTTTTGGGACTTGGCTTGGCTGGCCATGAGTCATTAGATACAAACTTCGCATATGCGATTCTCCGAACCTTTTATTTTTTTCTCGGCCATAATCAGGCGGTACTTGCGCA
Organism: Panax ginseng; assembly: GCA_020205605.1. NCBI lineage: Eukaryota > Viridiplantae > Streptophyta > Magnoliopsida > Apiales > Araliaceae > Panax > Panax ginseng. The sequence continues at coordinate 95,289,980 of CM035136.1, read as the reverse complement.
GCTTTTTTACACTACGTCTGCCACGCGCCAGTGCGGACCTCGATCTGATTCTCGGCGCTTTTGAAAATCTGTGTGAAATTCCCGAGGCCGTAACTTCTTCGTTATAAGCCCGATTTGGTCTGTTCAAAAGCCTACACGTCATAAATGACATACTCTACGCGTTCATATAAGAATTCGACACTTTCAAATCCGTTAACACAAAATTCACTATTAAGTTCATTTTATAGACGTTCGGAATCGTTAATGAGCGTTCAATGCTCGTTTTCTTCATTTTAAGTCGGAATCCAACAATTCTCGAACCCACAACTCTTAATCACTCTATCTCACGTGTTGACATTGAAAACCAACGTTTTCAAGTCTCACGACAAATTTCGACCACCATTCCGGAATTTCTACGTTTTTAATGTTTAACGTCTATTTCCGTAAAATTCGCCATAACTTCGTTACTAATGTTCTCTAAGCCAAATCACATGGAATACTCAATGGATTTCATAACTACATTCTAACCAAACAAGATGCATACACTAACGTATTGATGGAGCTCAATTGTTTATCAACAATCGATCTAAACTATCAATATTTTCATGGTTCAAAACTATATTAAACCTTATGATTCTTATAATCTCATGACTTATAGAGATTGAATCTATGGTAAGTCATCTTTAAATACTCACACAAGACATATACAACCCATTCCATGATTCTCTAAGATGAAAGAAAATCTAAAAGAGATGGAGATGAAAGGTAAGGATTATACCTTAAGAACTCTTGGTTTTCTTTCTTGGAAAATTCTAAGATCAAGCTTCCAAAGTGTATGTTTTGCAAGTATAGCTCTCTTTCTCTCTCAATAATCTAAGGTTGGCTAGTTTAAAAACTCCCAAATGAATTAACCCAACTTTCTATTTATAAAAAACTAGAATGGAGGGCATTTTGGACTTTAAACCACCAACCTCCTTACTATTCATGTGTGGTCACCAAGTAAAACACTTGGTGACCAAGCCTTATGCTTGGCTTCCACACCAAGGTGGCCGGCCCACCACCCCATGTGACATCCCATGGGTTGCCCCATGGGTTTTACCCACGGTTCGATTTTAATGAATTGGGCTTAACTAAATTAACATTGGGCCTTGGTCATTCAAATGATTGGATTAATTAATAATCCAACTCAAATGAATTAGACATTAAGTCTTAACTTAATTCTATAATATGAATCGTATCACATACGTACAATTCACGTATTATCTCCGTATACTACTGCATAATAATCGTATAGCATACAGATTTACTTAACGTATTATACATAGATACTAAATAGTATCACCAAATGTATAACACTCGCATTAACCCTAACGTCATTCCTTCTACACATATTATTTCCTTCTCGGAAATCAATATACTCAACCCTTAGGTTTTAAGTCCGCAGGCGAAAACTGTGTTTGCCATAAATGAAATATTATCAGATATTCCGTCTTATCATGATATTCTATCATTACCCGTTTCTCGGAATTTCAAAATAATTCCCCGAACAGAAACAGATAAATAGTATTTTTACGGAAACTTCTCGAAAAAAAATTATTTTCATCTTGGAAATTCCAAACAATTATTTCTAACACGTAGTCAGAATACTAACTACGTTGGCACATTCTAGGTCATAGAATGACCTTCACATAGCTTACTCACAAAGAAATCAATTAAATTCATTTAATTCACATAATCAAATAAAAATTTAATTGTCATAAAAATCCAATTTTCTCTGGCGTTACATTCTCTCCCTCTTATAAGGATTTTGTCCCCAGAATCTTAGCTTATAATTACATAAACAAATGAGGAAAATCTTCCTTCATTTTACTTTCGAGCTCCCACGTTGCTTTTTCAGCATTGTGGTTTCTCCATAACAACTTCACTGAATGTATTACCTTATTTCTTAAAACTTGTTCCTTCCTATCAATAATTTGAATTGGAAGTTCCTCATAGGACAAGTCCTTCTCTATCTGAATAGGTTCATATTCTATCACATGTTTATAGTCCGGTTTATAAGTACGCAACACTGACACATGAAACACATTATGAATGCGTTCCATCTCTGGAGGTAAGGCTACTTCATAAGCTACCTCCCCTACCCTTCTTAAAATCTCAAAAGGTCCTACAAACCTTGGACTTGACTTCACTTTCTTTCCAAAACGTATCTTCCCCTTCCAAGGCGATACTTTTAGAAAAATAAAAGATCCTACATCGAATTCTCTATTCTCTCTGTGAGGATCTGCATACTTCCTCTACCGGTCTTGAGCCGCAACTAATCGAGTACGTATTAACTTTACCATGTTCGCTGTCTGCTGTACCATCTCAAGTCCCAACATCCAACGTTCACCCACCTCATCCCAACACAATGGAGTTCGGCACTTCCTTCCATACAACGCTTCGTAAGGCGGCATGCCTATACTAGCGTGAAAACTATTGTTGTACGAAAATTCCACAAATGGTAGATATTCGTCCCAACTCCCTTTGAAATCCATAACGCAAGATCTTAACATATCTTCAAGCGTTTGAATTATCCGTTCACTCTGACCATCCGTCTGAGGATGATACGCCGTACTCAATCTTAACTGCGTTCCCATTTGCTCTTTCAAACTCCTCCAAAAGTTCGATGTGAATTGTGGATCACAATCTGACACAATCGAAATAGGTACTCCATGTCTGGAAATAATTTTCTTGACATACAGCTTAGCTAACTGATCTAGGTTATACCTAACTCCTATTGGTAGAAAATGAGCCGATTTCGTCAATCGATCCACTATCACCCAAATAGCATCGTATCCTTTTCTTGTTGTTGGAAGTCCCACCACAAAGTCCATCGTGATGTGCTCCCACTTCCACTCTGGAATTTCTAATGGTTGTAACAACCCACTCGATCGTTGATGTTCAACCTTAACTTTTTGATAAGTTAAGCACCTACTAACATATTCTGCTATCTCCCTCTTCATGTTCGGCCACCAAAAGTTCTGACGAAGGTCTTGATACATCTTCGTACTACCGGGATGTATCGAGTACCTCGAACTATGGGCCTCCATCATAATTTTTTCTTTTAATTCGGGATCATTAGGAACCCAAATTTTTCCTTCAAAACGAAGTAATCCCTCCTTATTGAGGTTATACTTAGTATTTTCTTCATCTTCTATCCTCTTCTGCATCTGCTTGCACTCCTCGTTGCTCAGTTGTACTCCCCTAACCCACTCCACTATGGTAGGTTGGGTTTCCATGGAAAATAACATCTCCACTGCTTCCTCTGGTAACTTTACTTCTAACTCCATTCTTGACATCGCTGTTACCAACTCATTCTGAGTCGTTAACATTGATAGTTTCTCTCTACCCTTCCTACTTAGCGCATCAGCTACTACATTTGCTTTTCCCGGATGATATAAAATATCACAGTCATAATCTTTTATTAACTCTAACCACCTTCTCTGTCTCATGTTCAACTCCTTCTATGTAAAGATATATTTCAGACTTTTGTGGTCCGTGTATATCTCACATTTCTCACCATAAAGATAATGCCTCCATATCTTTGGGGCAAAAACTACAGCTGCCAATTCTAGGTCATGAGTAAGATAGACCTTCTCATAATCCTTCAATTGACGTGACGCATACGCAATGACCTTGCCATGCTGCATGAGTATGCAACCCAGTCCTTTATACGAAGCATCGCTATACACTACAAAATTTCCTGTATCGTCTGGTAAAGACAATACAGGTGCCTCACTTAACCTCTTTTTCAACTCTTGAAAACTGTTCTCACATTTTTCAGTCCACACATACTTCACCGACTTTCTTGTCAGATTTGTTAATGGAGTAGCTATTTTAGAAAAGTCCAGAATGAACCTTCTATAGTATCCCACTAACCCTAGAAAACTCCGAACCTCAGTTGGTGTTTTTGGTTTCTCCCATTCGTTAACTGCTTCTACTTTTGTCGGATCTACGGAAATGCCATCCTTATCAATAACATGCCCTAGAAACTACACCCTCTCAAGCCAAAATTCACACTTTGTGAATTTCTGATATAACTTCTCCTTCTGTAGTGTCTCCAACATTATTCTTAAATGTTTCGCATGATCTTCTGACGTCTTTGAATAGACTAGAATTTCATCAATGAACACTACGACAAACTTGTCCAAATATTGTTTGAACACTCTGTTCATCATATCCATAAATGCGGCTGGCGCATTAGTCAACCCAAAAGACATTACTAGAAATTCGTAATGACCATAACGAGTTCTGAACGTCGTCTTAGGTACATCTTCCTTCCTCACCTTTAACTGATGATACCTCGTATGCAAATCTATCTTAAAAAAATACTTTGCCCCTTTCAACTGATCAAATAGATCATCGATCCTGGGCAAAGGATATTTATTCTTAATCGTTAACTTGTTCAACTCTCAATAGTCGATACAAAGCCTTAACAACCCATCCTTCTTCTTTACAAACAACACTGGTGCTCCCCAAGGAGACACACCTGGTTGAATGTACTTCCTATCTAATAGTTCTTGTAATTGAACCATTAACTCCTTCATTTTGACTAGCGCCATTCGATATAGTGCCCTTGAAACTGGTGTCGTTCCCGGTAACAGATCAATTACAAACTCCACCTCCCTGTCCGGTGGAATACCCGGTAACTCCTCCTGAAATACATCCGCGAACTCTTGTACTATAGGTATCTGGTCCAAGGATGTTCCCACTCTTTGGGTATCCATAACATGGCACAGATAACCTACACACCCTTTTCTCAACATCTTCCTAGCTTGTGTCATAGACAGACAACAATAGTGTCTCGATGATTTACTACCGAAGAACACTACCTTGGTTTTCTTAGAAAGCCAAAGTTTTACACTTTTCCTATGGCAATCTATAATCGCCTTATGGTTAATCAATCAATCCATACCAAGAATTATGTCGAATTCTTTTAGCCTTATCGGTACCAAATCTACCGATAACTTATTCCCTCTAATTTCTACGCAACAATCCTTATGAATATGCTCAATGGGGATTATATCTTCGTTTGCTACCTTAATGTCTAAAGGTATAGTCAACTTCTTTGGGATTAAACCTAATCGCTTAGCAAATTCACATGCTATAAAAGAACAAGTAGCACCCGAGTCAAATAGCACATAAGCATTTATCTCATTGACCGGAATGATACCTGCTACCACATCTATTGATGCAACCGCATCTTGAACAGTCATATTTAACATACGAGCTGAGGGTCTACCCACTGATGGTGTTTGTCCAGTAATGGCTAATTTACCACTACCAGAACTCTTATTCCCCTCTAAACCCTTCTTCGGGCAATTTCTTGCCATGTGGTCCATTGACCCGCAGATAAAACACCCCTGGTTCTTCTTCGGGTTAGGACAGTTGGGTGACAAATGCCCCTCCTGCCCATAGTTGTAGCATACTGCTTTCCCCTTTAAACAGACTCCCATGTGAGATTTTCCGCATGTCTTACATGCTTCCGTCCTCCTTTTGGGATCTCCCTGCTTTACCCCGGTATTCCTGGAGTTAAAACTCTTCCTTTTTGGCATGTTGCCGCTTCCGTTGGCAACTTTAGCCTTATTATCTCTTCCGCTCTTTGTGGTATTGAGACAAGGCCTCATCACCACCTTCAGCTATTATCGCCTTCTTCAAAATGGTCCCGTGGGAGGCACTTTGGAAAATTGATATCCTACTATAGAGCCAGGGTTTTAAGCCCTGCTCAAATCTGTGCGCCTTTCTTTCCTCTGTATCCACCTGATGTGGAACAAATATCGCCAATTCATTAAACTTGGCGACATACTGGGGAACTGTCATATCCCCCTACTTAAGTTCTAGGAACTTAATTTCCATCCTACCCTGAATGCTAGTAGGGAAATAGTTCTCGAAGAAAACCTTCTTAAACTGTTCCCACGTAACAGCCTCTGTCCTAGCCCCACCTTGGTGAGCTTCCCACCAGTAGTTGGCTTCCCCCTTCATCATGTAAGTCTCAAAAGAAGTCTTTTGCGCCTCACCTACGTTTGTTATCACAAACGCCTTTTCAATCTCTCTAACCCATGTCTGGGCTTCTAGTGGATCCGTCGTTCCTCGGAACTCGGGAGGACCCACACTTTTAAAGTCCTTAAAGGTAGTTGTTCTTGCTACCCCAGGAGCTACAGGAATCCCATCCCCCACTTGGTTAAATGCAGCTGTTAATAAATTAATGAACTCTTGCATAAGGTTGTTAGGACCCCCCCCCCTGATTTTCATTATGAGACTCGGCCTCTTGGTTCCGTTGTCTCCTTCTCGGTGGCATAATTCTGATTAAATAAATAAAGCTATTTAACTACTCGGTTATCATTCTAAATCAACAACAACCATTCATACCACAACAAGCATATTAAATTAAAACTTCATTATATAAATATGTTTTCATAGTCAAAACTATTTACATCATGTTCCCTTAGCCAAAAGCTATTACATACTATCTCGCGATTGCTTTCTACAAAAATTGGGATTTACAAAAAGACTACCCTTAGTTATACAAAAGAGGGTTTTACGTCACTACTCATATACAAAAAGATCTAGCGATCTACTAACACTGTCGAACGGCAATCTCATATTTTTGATTTTCCAGAATCGACACTATATCTCGACTTATGGTATGTTGAGTCTGCCCGGACTCAATAGAATAACAAGCAATTTTCAACTTGAAATCCTCACGAGCACATTCATGGATGTATGACATCCTAGTTATTTTCTGGTCTTTCTCAACCAGTTTCTTTTGTAGCTCAAGGACCTCATCCTTATAGTCACGAGCCTTATCAGTCATAAGCACATTCTCGTCGTGCTCTGACTCAAAGTTTGCCTCTGCAGATTCTTTCGCCTCATATAAGGCAGTTATTTCCTCATTATGTGCCTCTACCATAGTGCGCAAATGCACATTCCTATCCAACACTGCCAGATACACTGCTCTAGTTGCATCCGGAGATGTTGGCTCCTGAGTAGGTAACACCGTGTTAATCGATGTCACCTCCATCTCCTCCTCCACGTCTAGCATCTCGTTAAGGTATAATGCTAATCCCATGGTCTCCTCAGAGTATTCCTCCTCAGAGATGTACTCCTCAATGTCTGAGTCGTCTAGTACAACTATCGGTACCTCCGCCACTGGCATTGGTACAACCTCAACTTGGTTAACTGAGTCCTCACTTATCATTTCCACGTTTCTAAACATCAAGCTATCGGTTGACATCTAGAAACACATAACACGTTGATTAGTACATAATACACAATAGTATAAGCACAAATCACATTTAATATCTTTAAGATTAATTTTCATCTTTTAATCCTTTCGATACTGAGTTATCTCAATATCTTTTTAATTCAATGGACTTGAATTTCATTCCTCGGACTTTACCTTCCTTACGAGGTTATTAGCCTAAGTTTTTCCCCCTTAAGTTTTATAACTTAAGGCTTTGATACCAACCTGTGACGCCCCCAAATTCGTGTATCTTCCAACCCGACAGATGGCGCTCCACTGTACTAACATCCATACAATTATTCCATTGAAATACAATAAAATGAAGGTAATTACTATCTTCTTATTACAATCAAAGTATAATCCTTCCCAGGTTCATAAACCGGTTACATCGTTCATTGTTCATAATGTATAATACATATAAACTTACTAAACTATTACACAATGCCTAAGCATCCATCTTAGCTTTGCCCTTATCTCTCTTGGCATTCATAATACGTTCATCTTTAACTGCAGTTATATAATTCATGCAAGAAGTGAGCATGAAGCTCAGTAAGTTTAATCAAGGATAACAGGGATACCACATTCATGAATTATATAACAATTCCAACATAACTGAATAATAGTTATGAAGTATTATGAATCAATAATACTTTAACAGTTCATAACATCAATTCCCAAAGTATATAAGAGATTAGGAATTTTGAACCGGTAGAGAGACCATGAACAGTAACTTTCAGTTTTAATACTTGAAAAGGAGTCCACAGCACTAAGGTCGTTCATCCGTATAACTTACGAGCACTTCTAGGTGATCAGCCTATAGTACTCTATGTTGATCAACATTAATTCATTAAACGTATTTACGTTTAATATTTTTGGCAAACTCGCGTGCCCATCGAATAACCGATAAAAAATACTTTTGTTTGTTCATAGAAAAACCTTACCTTCACGTCCGTACCAATTACTTGGCATAGAATAGCGTTAACATTTCTATATAGAATGATATGAATAATAATCGATCTATATATTACGAATATTCTAGCCGAGTTAAAATCTGGCATTGACCCTTTCTTTAAAACAAGTCTTGAAATTCAGTTCAACGAATCACATAAAACTTGGCTAACATGGAAGTTAGACAAGCGTTAAGAAAACTTTCCTTTCAGCGTCTTCAAATAACTTACTCGATTGACCACGACTTTTACAGAATCTACATGATATATACACAAAGCACATTGTAATTAGCTATCAAACAACTATTCACATTGTTCCTACAAGCTTCTTTCTCTTCTATGTCTTTGTTAACTTAATATCTTTATTAAAGTCAACATGACTTATTACCCTTTGTCCCGGTTTATCACTCAACTGACGTTTATTAACCGAACTCAAACATCGTTGGTAAGGAACCAACTTTGTTCATCGTACATATCTTGTTAACATGCATTACATTCCTAAGTTTCATACCATATACCTTAGTATAGGTAATATAGGATTAGTCTTAGTACATTCATTGAGTATATAAACTCAACTCAGGTATGTCTCGAAACAATCAAGTTCAAAACCTAAGTTACTATCAAAGTTCCACAACTTCATGGCTGGCCAGCGACATCCTAAAATATACTAGTGGCGCTGCATGACGCCACTCTCCAGAGATTTTGCGGGACTTGGCCGCTGGGCCATGAGTCCATGTATAAACTCTCGCTATCTGCCATGTGAGTCTCTAGACCTTTTATTTTTTTCTCGGTATAATCGGTGTTCATGGCATGCTTTTTTACACGCTCTCACGCGTAGCAGCTGGAACCTCGCATCTGATTCTCGATGAGTTTTGAAAATCTGTGTGAAATTCCCGGGGCCGTAACTTCTTTGTTATAAGCCCGATTTGGTCCGTTCAAAAGCCTACACGTCATAAATGACATACTCTAAGCATTCATATAAGAATTTGACACTTTCAAATCCGTTAACACAAAATTCACTATTAAGTTCATTTTATAGACGTTCGAAAACGTTAATTAGCGTTCAATGCTCGTTTTCTTCGTGTTAAGTTGGAATCCGACGATTCTCGAACCCACAACTCTTAATCACCCTATCTCACATGTTGACATTGAAAACAAACGTTTTCAAGTCTCACGGCAACTTTCAACCACCATTCCAGAATTTCTACGTTTTCGACGTATAACGTCTATTTCTGTAAAATTCGCCATAACTTCGTTACTAATGTTCTCTAAGCCAAATCTCATGGAATACTCCATGGATTTCATAACTACATCATAACCAAACAAGATGCATACACTAACGTATTGATGGAGCTCAATTATTTATCAACAATCGATCTCAACTATCAATATTTTCATGGTTCAAAACTATATTAAACCTTATGATTCTTATAATCTCATGACTTATAGAGATTGAATCTATGGTAAGTCATCTTTAAATCCTCACACAAGACATATACCACCCATTCTATGATTCTCTAAGATGAAAGAAAATCTAAAAGAGATGGAGATGAAAGGTAAGGATTATACCTTAAGAATTCTTGGTTTTCTTTCTTGGAAAACTCTAAGATCAAGCTTCCAAAGTGTATGTTTTGCAAGTATAGCTCTCTTTCTCTCTCAATAATCTAAGGTTGGCAAGTTGAAAAACTCCCAAATGAATTAACCTAGCTTTCTATTTATAGAAAACAAGAATGGAGGGCATTTTGGACTTTAAACCACCAACCTCCTTACTATTCATGTGTGGTCACCAAGTAAAACACTTGGTGACCAAGCCTTATGCTTGGCTTCTACACCAAGGTGGCCAGCCCGCCACCCCATGTGACATCCCATGGGTTGTCCCATGGGTTTTACCCATTCGGTGACCCACCGGTTCGACCCACGGTTCGGTTTTAATGAATTGGGCTTAACTAAATTAACATTGGGCCTTGGTCATTCAAATGATTGGATTAATTAATAATCCAACTCAAATGAATTAGTCATTAAGTCTTAACTTAATTCTATAATACGAATCGTATCACATACGTACAATTCACGTATTATCTCCGTATACTACTCGTACAATAATCGTATCGTACTTCGTATTTACTCAACGTATTATACATAGATACTAAATAGTATCACCAAATGTATAACACTCGCATTAACCCTAACGTCATTCCTTCTACGCATATTATTTCCTTCTCGAAAATCAATATACTCAACCCTTAGGTTTTAAGTCCGCAGGCGAAAACTGCGTTTGCCATAAATGAAATATTATCAAATATTCCATCTTATCATGATATTCTATCGTTACGCGTTTCTCAGAATTTCAAAATAATTCACCGAACAGAAACGGAAGAATAGTGTTTTTACGGAAACTTCTCGGAAGACAATTATTTTCGTCTTGGAAATTCCAAACAATTATTTCTAACACGTAGTCAGAATACTAACCACGTTGGCACATTCTAGGTCATAGAACGACCTTCACATAACTTACTCACAAAGAAATCAATTAAATTCATTTAATTCACATAATCAAATAAAAATTTAATTGTCATAAAAATCCAATTTTCTCAAAGCGTTCTGATTTACTTTGCCTTGATCGCTCATGGCGCCAATTACTCAAAGACTGAAAATTTAATAGTTAACTTTTATGTGAGATTCCCGGCCTCATAACTTCTTCGTTATAAGTCTGAATTGGCTCGTTCAAGAGCCTACGGTTAACAAATCACATACTATATGCGTTCATGCAAGCATTTTATCTATTCAACTTCGTTTGTTAAAAATTCACCTATTAGTCCATTTTTAACGAAAACGATAAACGTTTGTGAACGTTTAACGTTCGTTTCTTCGTTCTAAGTCAGAATCCGGCCATTTTCGAGTCTGCAACTCTATAATGCCAAATACGACTTCTCTCCATTGCAAACCAACATTTCCAACCTCAATATCAAAATTCGACTTCCATTCCGAGAATTTCACGAATTCGACGATTGTCGTCTAATCGTGTGAATTCCGGCTAAACTTCGTTACTTAAGATTTTTAAACCGTTTCAAATGAATTCATTCCGACATACTAACCTCTTGACATACATACTTCATTAACTTATATTCATGATAAGTTATTACTAGTTCATTGTGAGTTTATAACTTATATAAATATGAATTACTTATATTTTCATTACTCATGACTTTTATCTTCTTTTCATATGACTCATTATGGTTAATAACTTTTAACCATTCTCCTTACTTCTTATTATCATACTCACTTTATTAATGTAACATGTTACAAGTTCTCATAAGTTCTTATACATTTATTATAAGTTAATAACTTATTTATGATTGAATTACTTATTCATGACTTATACAGCTTATTAACACTTAAGCCCTTTTATTTACCATTCCTTAGCATGCTAGTTATACCAATACCCCCTTCTCTAACAATGAAAGAGAAAGAGAATTATGGTTTATGAATACTTACTCTTTGATGATTACTTGCTTAATCTTTGATCTCCTTCTTGCTTCTTGAAATATGAAAGACTAGCTTTCTAGCTTTTCTAACTTATTCTCTCTAACCAATAAGCTATAAGTTATTGTTGGAAAAACTAACAAGGAAAGTCTAACTTTATATGTGCTTATTCTCTCAACCAAATAAGCTCTCAACTTTATAAGTTGGATGAAATGAAACAACCAAACAAATGAATCCAAGCTTGTATTTATAGGATTTCCAAGGTTAGGGTAATTTAGTCTTTTAGGCCACTCCACCTCCTTACTATTCATTCCTTTGTGATTAAGTTAACTTGCTCCCCACCTAAACTTGGCCATCACACTTACTTCATCATTAAGTATACGTGTTAATCACATAACATAGCCTTTAAGTTTACTTGTTTATCACATTGGATTATCCATGGGTTGCCCCGTGGGTTTAAACCATTCTATAGCCCATAGTTCATAATTTGGGCCTTTAGCTTAATTAATCTTAACTTATCCATTGGGCTTGCAATTAAACAAATACTTGGGCTTGGACATTAATTCTATTGGAATTTCATGTTAAATCATATTAGACTTGTACATACCACATAATCCACAAGTCTATTCACAAATGGCTTAAAGCCTTATAACATATATTGTAAAGGTTGATTTGATTAATATAGTTAGTTATGGGTAAAATGCGCAAATATTTCAAATAAGCAAGTGGTTATAAAATATTTATTGTTGTCGGGGAATATTCGTTTGGTCGTGGAATATTCTTGCTGTCGGGGAATATTCGCAATGCGACAAATAAGCGACCTTAATGTGGGCCCCATAACGGAAAGCGATTGGATGAAGAAAACGACAAGTATGAGTTTTTATAAATAATGGCGTAGTTTTTACCGTTAACACTGTTGGAATACCCGGTGGTTAAAACACAGTAATATGCATTATTGCATAGTAGCACACGGTATTGCACCAATTATTGATTCTTACGTGAAGGCACTACTCAATAATTATTACAAAGAATTATCGCTCAATATTTTATTTTATTGATTCAATAATTGCTACGTTGATATTTTATATTATTGTTGTTTCAATAATTGTCACTACACAGTATTTTCCATTATCAAATTAATAATTCATATTATTTGAATAATATTATTAGATAACATTATTGGCAATGTCTAGAAAGTTCTGTCTAAGAAGAGGTTTGGTCATCTAATTGCGCGCTAGTAAGGAGAAATTCTTATTGGAAAGCCCCCTATTTCCTGGGAACGGCCTGGTTGTCATTATTGTGATTCTGTAATATTATTTGTAAATAATTAATTATTAATTTATATGATAAAAAAAATATTCATTTTATGTGGATATAGATGGAGAAAATTTTTAATGTGACAATTGTTGAAAAATGATATTTTATCTTTTTTGATAAAATAATTCATTTAAATATATTATTATATTATAATAATATAATAATGGTGATATTTTTACAATGAATGTGTGATATATGAGTAAATGAGGAGGAAGAGTATTTGTGTTATTAAAAATATTTAAAACATGTTTTTCATGTTTGTGGACCCCATTTCTTGACTGAAATTTGATTATAGCCTGTAAAATCGTCCGTATGTGGATTTCGGTCAATTTCTGTTTGGAATTTGGAAAAACTTTCTTCTGCAAAGTTGTAGAGAATTGAATTTCCTATAAAAGGACATGTGATTTGAATTTTTCTGATAAAAGGGCTATTTATTATGAATTATTGAAATTCCAAAATAATTAATTTTTGGAGTTTTAAATAATTTTAATAACAAAAACGTTTTTTTTATTTTGGTGAGGTGAGCCCACTTGGTGGCTAATGTTTTTGGGCAAAAGAAGGGTGCGTAGGAAATTTTAAAAATATATTAATATTTTATTAAATTTTCTGCTTTGGTGTTCTAATCATTTTCCTATAAATAGGGTGCTTAGGTTAGAATTAAAAATCACACCAGAATCTGAAGTTTTCTCTCTATATAATATCGAGCGTATTCTTGTGAGTATTTTGATACTTTGAGTGTTGCTATACGGTGCAAGTTTTTTTCAGCAATATATCTGATATTCAGTCAGAAGTACTATTCTATTCGAGGTAAGGGTTTTTATTTTCTTCGTAAATGATATTATTTCTTTCAATATCATTATGCCAAAATATTGGTCTGAACTTTTTATCAAATTTGGAACTTTTTGTGCCGGGGTTACTATTCACGTATACGGCACTATTCATGAATACAACACTATTCATCGAAAAATGAAATTTTCTTCTTTTTGTCCAAGATGTATATTATGGTTACTATCTTTGATTGTATCCATGTTTTGATCTTTATTTTTGAATTCTGCTTTAAAATTGGTTATTATGGAGTATTATTGAACTTGGATAAAACTGTAATACGAATCCCTAATATTTGTTCTTTTGCTTCACTGGATTCATTTTCTTTAAAAAAAATTCATCATCCTTAGTCCTAAATGATGATATTACTGAATATCTTTGGCCTGTAGTGCAAAGATGAATAATTTCTGATGAATATCTTTGGCCCGTAGTGCAAAGATGAACAGGTGTTTAGATGAACATGACCAACTGGTGAATATCTTTGGCCTGTAGTGCAAAGATGAATATTTGATTCCAGATATATATTGATTTATGTTACAGGGATAAAATATTGATGATGAAATTTTAAATTCATATGTAGAAGATATTAGATTTCATTCTCTACTTACTCTTCTAATGAATTATTATTTCCGCTGTGAATATTGATTTAAAACTTGTTGTCTATTGTATTCTATTAGATTTTTCCCTGTTGAGGACTAACGATAGTTTGTTCTATGTTATCTTAGTCATAATGTTCTTTACTGGGCTAGTTGAGCTCACCCTTTTCCTTTTTGTTCCATTTTTCTTCTCAGGAGACGAGAATGTAGCGAGTACTAGTCGGGGTGTGGAATGATGGTTCTAGAAGTTGTTTTAGTAGTCCTCACTATTTTGTAAAATAGTGTATCAATAATTGTAATGAGGACTTATTTGAGTGTAGATATTATCTAGATGACAATATTTGTATTTAAACTCCTAGTTTAAGTGTTGTCGTATTTTGCACGACAATTGTATTAATAAAGTTGTAGTTATTTATGTACCATGTATTTGGCGACTCAGAATGGGTGTTGTATACTTCTTTTGGGGGCGTCACAATTGGTATCAGAGCTTAGGGATATGGTCTCGGGCGGAGATCGGGGAATAGAACTAGGAGGGGAGAGACGAGTAATCCTTCGCTAGTGTGTCATACCTAAGCTTATATGTTTGGTCGGTCATAATATAAGGATATTATGTAGCATGTTAATTTCTTTAATTAACCCTTGTTTTATGGCAGTATTTGAGAATGGCAACTGAGAATAATAAAAGTGGAGTGAATGAGACCGTGGAGACACCTTTAATCACCACCTAGGGGAACATGCAACAGGAAGGCAATATTCCTCCTGTAAATAACACTACCGAACAAATGATGAATGATGGGATATTTATAAGCTTTTTGCAGTTCATGAAAAACCAGAAGAGGGAGACTCGTGTACAAAATACGGGTGGAAATGATAGTAACGCACGGCTTGTCACAACCAAGCAGTTCAAAGAGTTGGGACCACCAGAATTTATTGGAAAGCCGGATCCGATCAAGGCAAAGACGTGGGTTAAACAAATTACCAAGATATTTGATGTCTTGGGATGCACGGAGGAACAGAAGGTTCCATTCGCCACCTTTATGTTTCGTGGCGAGGCGGACTCATTTGGTGGAGTCTCAGGAACGCGTACCACTTCTTTGACTTTCGGATGTCTTGGGAAACGTTTCAAAAACTTTTCAATGACAAGTACTTTCCTGAAAGTATTCGCCATATGAAGGAGGTGGAGTTTATTAGATTAGAATAAAACAACATGACGGTGTCCTAGTACGAGGCGAAGTTCGCAGAGTTATCCAGGTTTGTACCTCATTTGGTAGAGAATGGAGGATGTTTTTGAGAGGTTTAAAACCCGAGATTCGGCAATATCTTATCTCTCATAAATTTTCTTTATATTCAGATGTTGTCAACAGGGCTCAATTATTAGAGCGAGATAACGAGTACGTTCAACCGAGGGACCACAACCAGGGTCATACCGGTGGCAGCAGTCATCGGAGCAATGAAAACCATCAAGGAGGAAAACATTCGGACAAAAGCGGTAACCACTCTAGTGGTAATCGTGGCCATGAAAATAGAAGAAGCGAGTCAGAGGGGAGATTTTAAAAAGAGGAGATTCAACAATGACAATGTGAAGACATCAGCACCAGCAGCAATTGGTTCTAAGGGAGGAGAACGACCACCGGTCGTATGCTATAATTGTCGAAAGGAAGGACATATCGCTCGAGATTGTACTGTAGCGAAACTAAGTCCAGCAGGGATGGTGACTCAAAAGGCTGTCCCAGAAAAGTCAAAGTCAACAGTTCCTAGAAGAGCGTTTGTCGTGACTGGTTAAAGTGCAAGGAACCCAAACGAGGTGATCAAGGGTAAGCTAATCATAAACTCTTGCGAAGTTTATACCTTATTAGATATCGGTTCTACCCATTCTTTTATCT
The DNA here is from genome assembly GCA_020205605.1 of Panax ginseng. Classification (NCBI taxonomy): domain Eukaryota; kingdom Viridiplantae; phylum Streptophyta; class Magnoliopsida; order Apiales; family Araliaceae; genus Panax; species Panax ginseng. The sequence continues at coordinate 95,273,668 of CM035136.1, read as the reverse complement.
CTCCTGCTTGTGCTCAACATTTAAACTTGACTCCGGAGAAATTAGACTTTGACTTATCTGTGGAGACTCCATTAGGAGAAACTTTCTTTACATCCACTTTTTATAAATCTTGTTTGATCCAAGTTGGTACCATCACATTACCTGTTGATCTTATTTCTTTGAAAATACTTGCATTTGATGTGATTTTAGGGATTGATTGGTTAACCACTCATCATGCTAAAATTGATTGTTTTCGTAAGGTTGTTAGTTTTCATATTCCTAACCAACCTGTTATGCGAATTCAAACAACCAAACCACTAAAGTCGATCACTGTCATATCAAGCCATAAAGCTATTCGTTTATTGAAAAACGGATGTCAAGCTTTCTTAGCCCATGTCACGGAATTGAACAAAAACACGTCAGATTTGAATAATATTTCTGTTGTTAGAGAATTTCCTAACGTATTTCTTGAAGAACTTCTTGGTCTACCCCCAGAACGTGAAGTTGAATTCTTTATTGACCTTGAACCTGGTACAAAGCCCATTTCTAAAACCCCATATTGAATGGCTCATATTGAACTTCAAGAGTTAAAGGTCCAACTACAGGAGTTGTTGGACATCGGTTTCATTCGTCCTAGTACATCTCCTTGGGGTGCTCCTATTTTATTTGTAAAGAAGAAAGACGGGAGTATGCGACTTTGTATTGACTACCGGGAATTGAACCACGTCACCATCAAGAATAGGTATCCGCTACCTCGCATTAATGACCTATTTGACCAGTTGCAAGGAACACAATTCTTTTCAAAAATCGATCTTCGTTCTCGATATCATCAACTGAAGGTTAAAACTGAGGATATTCCAAAGACTACCTTTAGAACTCGGTACGGGCATTATGAATTCTTAGTCATGTATTTTGGATTGACTAATGCTCTTGCTGTTTTCATAGATATGATGAATCAAGTATTCAAGGAATATTTGGATCAGTTTGTTTTTGTCTTTATTGATGACATCCTCATCTATTCCAAAAGCCGTGAAGCTCATGAGTGCCATTTGAAGTTGGTACTGCAAAGGCTTCGTGATAACAAGCTATATGCCAAGCTAAAAAAATACGAGTTCTGGCTTGAGGAAATAGCATTCCTTGGGCACATGGTGTCAAAACATGGAGTGTCTGTTGACCCGGCGAAGATTGAAGCAATACAAAGTTGGGAGCAACCGAAGTCGGTGACCGAAGTACGTAGCTTCCTGGGCTTAGCTGGTTATTATCGAAGATTCGTGGAGGATTTTCTCGAATCGCTACTCCGTTAACTCAGCTGACTCGTAAAGATACAAAATTCATATGGAGTAAGGAATGCGAGAAGAGTTTCCAAGAACTCAAGAGGAGACTCATTTCGACACCTGTTCTGACAATACCGTCTGGTTCGGATGGATTTGTTATCTACAGTGATGCTTCGGGCAAAGGGTTAGGATGTGTTCTCATGCAACATGGGAAAGTCATAGCCTATGCCTCGCGACAACTCAAAGAATATGAGAGGAATTATCCTACTCATGATCTAGAGTTGGCAGCAGTCGTTTTCGCGTTGAAGATCTAGAGACACTACCTGTATGGGGAGAAAATGGAGATCTATACAGATCATAAAAGTCTCAAATATTTCTTCACCCAAAAAGAACTCAACATGCGGCAACGACGATGGCTCGAGTTATTGAAAGACTACGACCATACCATTCAATACCATCTTGGAAAAGCGAACGTGGTAGCTGACGCATTAAGTAGAAGATCATATGCGGGAACGAGTGCGATGATGTCAAGCATACAAGTAGAACCGACTTTAATCGATAAAGTTAAAGTTGCTCAAGCTACGAACATGGAGCTGATGTGTATGAAGAAGAAAGTGCAAGAAGGTGCTATTCCGGAAGCAAGAATCGATGAAGAAGGAATACTTCGGGTCAACTCCAGACTTTGTATTCCTAACGATTCTGACTTGAAGCATAAAATCATGATGGAGGCACACAACACACCATTTGCAATCCATCTTGGGAGTACCAAAATGTATCATGATCTTCGACATACGTTTTGGTGGAACAATATGAAGAGAGAGATCGCGAAGTTTATGTGACGAACGAGATTTTTGTAATTTAATTTTAATATTTATTGAATTAAATAAATATTTTTCGATGAATTAATTATTAGATTAAATAATTAATTGATGCAATTGTGAAAGATTAATTTAATTATATGTGTTATATCTATTAAATTAATGTGGAGAATATTTATTATTCAAGTATGTATTTATGTGAGCTTATTGAATTAAATGAAATATTTAATAAGTATAATGTTATTTTAATTAATTTAATAATTAATTAGAGATTTAATAATTTAATATAATTAATTATTGAGAAAATTAATTATATGATTATGTGAATTTATGATAATTATTATATTTTATTTAATGTAAATTAAATAAATTAATTGAGTTATTTTATAAAGGGTGTGACATTAATTAAACTATATGATAAAAGAGTTATTAAATTAAATGGTTATGAAATCTATTCGTGCTAGCCAAATAAGGCCCTAAGGGGAGTTGATAGCAGTTACCCATGATTGGGTTAACTGACCATAATGCGCGTCAGTTTGCTTAGTTATTATACGTATTCTTTTGTCTTCTTATTATTTTCTAAGTCTGGAAAAGCAGAGAGGGAGAGAGTTTGAGAATTTGTCAGAGAGAAATTGTGAGTGTGTAATTAACAAGTATTTGTGAAAGGATCATCTTTGATCATCTCTTCTAATCTATACTCTAGGTAATTTCTCCAAACTAATTTCTATTTTACGTATTTAAGATTTCATGAAAATGGCTTTCAAAGCTTTTGTAAAGTCTCTGTAATTAGGAAAGGGTATGATTATGAGTTTATGTATGTGTTAAATGTTACCATATCGTATTTGATTATATATATATATTATGTAAACGATATCTTCAGTATCATAAAAAATGTCGTATATGTTGCTCAAAACTTACAGAGTATGATATGTCAAACATAAATGTTTTTGTAAAATTTCCACTCTTATTTGATTATGCATGTTGATACGAAGAGACCAAACTTTAATTGAACGGATTTAGTGTCATAACGAATCCGTAGTGTTAATTTTTATAAATTATTTTCAAAACCTTTAAAAACATCAAGAACAATGAAATTTATATATTTTAATTCTGTAATTATGTGTTTTAATGGGATAAAATCATTCTATAGATGTTGAGTAATGTTTATATATGAATTCTAACATGTGGGTATGATTAAATTAGTGTAGTAATAATTTTATTGGAGTTCCTTGGCCATGTTCTGCAATTTTCGTGAATTGCAGAATCAAATCTGAGTCTCAAGCGCCATGAAGGTTAAAGACCACGCAGAAAGAAATTCCATCACGCCGCAACGCCAAGAACAGTATAACAGTGATGGCACAAATACCACTCTCCGTAATGTTCGAAAATGACTTATTTTTAAATGTTCAAGTCTAGCAATGTAATAGCATTTTAATTTAATAAACATAGAAATATGTTAGAAGTATAATGAGATGTTAAAATAGTTACTTAACATGTAAATAACATAATTGCATGTGGATTGAATTATTGAATACATAATTAGCTTGTTATTTGTGAAGTGTAAATTATGTGACAATGAATGTGATAAATTGACTAAGTATGGTCATAACCAAAGTTAGACAAAAAGAATGAAGTTGCTATGATTAGTTACGTTATAATTGACTGGTATTATGAACATAAATGATATGTAGGATTTAAATCAAGGAACGAGTTTAATTAACGTGTAATCTATGCACGAGGCAAGTTTCCTAACCCTACTTGTTATCATTATTCAAGTTTATAAATCAAGTTCATTTGTTATGTTAAAGATTAATTATCTTTTCAAAGTATGATTCTGTTATACAATAATTATTCTATTGTATACCTATTGAGATTGTTATTGTAACGACCCCAAAATTTATACAATTTAATTCTCGACTTCGGTCGTTAATAATACATTTAATCTCTAATTTTACATCATTAAACGATAATACAACTATTGAAATTTGCGGAATAATTAAAATTTTCTATTACAAACTATCCTTGTTCCCAAAACCTTCAACCTTTACATCTAAATATCTCAGAATCATTTTAATACTACAATAGTTATATTCACAAAACAATATTACAATTTAACATATCCATCATTCAGTGTCGCATTTTACGACTTACTTCTTTCTAAGGAATACTTTTCTTCTTTTTTTTCACTTCCATCTTGCAGAATAACAAGAATCCTCCACAATTGTTCAATAATTGGGAAGTAGTATGAATAACTCAGGAATTTAAAAGATTTCAAATCATGTTGAGGGTCACAAGACCATGAACTCTATTCTCTAGGTTTAATAGTGCTTCACCCCCAGTTCTTCACACTTTAAAACCTCTTTGGCAGAATGTTTATCAATCACAAAGACTGAAAACACCCTCTGCAAGTACTCTAGGTGATCAACCAATTGTACATGTATTGTATACAAACATTTCAGCGCAAAGTATAAAACTAAGCGCAACCCCTAATAATAAGGTTGTTCATCTCAGCTTTTCAACATCTGAATCCGCACAAAAATAATTTGGTTTGGCATAACTTCTCAAGAAACTTTTGAATTTCATGAACATCTTTCAATATTTGTCTAGCTGAATCAAATAGCATAGACCTCTACAACAATTCGGACATCAACCAAAATATACATATACATACATATATACATATGTATTTTCATATCTCAAAGAAATCTCAAAAATCTTTTTATGACTTCATGATACCGCACTGTATTTACAGTCCGTTGAGGATTCCGTCATTTGGTGATTTTATCATACTACATCATACCATAGTTGGCTGACGATCCTTAGATCACATCCAACACTAGGTAATACTGCATTGATGACTCCATCTTTTTTATCATCGTTGCACCAGGTTACATGATGCATTAATGATATAAAATACATTTGGATATATTGCAAATCATTTTTGTCTAGCCGAAACAATTAGCATAGCCATACGAATAACAGTATTGTTCTTAAAACTCATTGGTTCCATCATTTGATCCAATGTTTTTCAAGAAAATAGAAGTGTAAACATCAGCACGAAGTCAATAAATTTCGAAAGTCTAGCATAGCTAGTAGATTTAGAATACCTATGTTTCCACCACCAACTCCACTTTCTGTAATGATCCATTGCTTAAAAGATCTATTTATTCCTATCATCCTCAATACTCCATTCATAACTTAATTATACCCAGTTCATCAAACTTACCGCACATTGGAAGTTCAGGGACTTGCCACAATAATATGAGTTTAAGAACTTATCCTAGTCGGACCATAAAGCGTCCATTCACGAGAGGGTTCAAAACATAACATATTATTATGAGTCACGAACTTACCATATGCATTAGTTTTAAGAACCGCAACTAATCCTAATAATATCTGTCTAATCTTAATAGTTTTTAACTATCAAACATACACATGAGAAAAGAATCACCTTTTCATCACATATACATTGATAATACGACACCAACATTCCAATGATTATCAATATGATAAACCGAAAAGCAAGCACAAAACCCTCGCCCATACAAAGATTTTTACAACTCAAACATCACATGAGTCCTCAATTGAAATCCCACCTAACTCTATCTTACTCTTAACTTGCTCTTTTCGCTCGATACGAATTCCTCAGATCACATTATCTATAACTCCTCATGAGTTATCTTGTACTTTTCATAGTACACCATCTTCATAGCATGAAGCTATAATTATTCAAACATTATAGACCATCTTTCTTTTATAACTTAAATGTACCACGTCCGTGATCTTATTCTATAATCATCTCCCTTAAAATTATTTTCTTAACTTGTGATCGTTTTGTTTTACAATCCTCTTTCTTTCTCTTTTCCATCATTTACGACATTATTCGTTATCTTGGCTTTTGGAGTTAGGAAACTCCCATTTCTTATCTTTATATCTCTTCAAGATTCTTCTTTGAATCTTCTTGTTTATATAATAATTCTTCCTTTAAGAATTTCTAACTTCATTTACATTGCTCAACATTTCATTCAAGTTCTACACTTTCATCATACGTATCCACTTTCTATACTCGGTACACATCGAGTCTCTACCAGTTTCAATATGGTACGCTGAGTGGTTTCCCACAAACAACCAACAAACTAGGTTCTGAGTTGCTAGTTCATATATACCTCCGCTCTATGAAGGAATCGTTTAGCCCAGATACCATACATCAACTACGAAAGAGTACAATTGCACCATTTAGATATAACTCTCTATTCTTAACTTCTTTATCATTCTTTTTTATAGACATTGTCTATTTATTATCACCTTACATCCTTATTATTGGAGTTGGGTAACCCCACATTCATATTCCTTATAACTCTGCGAGATTCTTCTTTGAATCCTTTCACATAGGTTTTAATCCCTTATTGTTCAAACTATATTTGAGCTTATTCGTTCCTTATTTTCACATCTCTTCTCTAAGGTACTCTTACCTAAGGTTTCTAACCTATCAGCTTTGATACCAACTGTAACGACCCCAAAATTTATATAATTTAATTTTTGACTTCAGTCGTTAATAATACATTTAACCTCTAATTTTACATCATTAAACGATAATACAACCATTGAAATTTGCGAAATTATTAAAATTTTCTATTACAAACTATCCTCGTTCCCAAAACCTTCAACCTTTACATCTCAATATCTCAGAATCATTTTAATACTACAATAGTTTACATTCGCAAAACAATATTACAATTCAACATTAATACATTATTCGAAACATTAGACATGGTTTACAAGAATAACAACTTAGCTAGGATATTAAATCTTCATATATCACTTTTGAACCATAACAATCAAGTAGCACATAGCGTTACCTTCAATTCTTGAATATGCAAAAATAGTTATTTGCAAGAATGAGCTCGACAACTTCAAAGAAAATCTAACAGATTTTCATGCATCACGTAGCACATAATAACATGCTCAACATACAAGAATAATCATAAACAAACATAGCATACATGTTATAGTTCACATAATGACTATAAAGATTGAGTTCCTTACTCAATCAACATTCATAGTTCAATCATCATAGTCATAGATTGACTTTCACATTTCATACTTTTGACATATATAATACATCATACACTAAAATTTTAAAGCAGATCATCATCAAGTTCACATAGCAAAAAGGAACTGAAATACTTGCCTTTACCGGCGTTTTACCAACACGATAATACTTCGTGTCCTTGCACAACCTACATTGTATGTTAGATTGATAATAAATAAAATCAATACTCAATCTCATGGTCAAATTTATTCTAAGACCTTACTTTATCTTATTATCCTTTATAATGTCTTTATAGACATCTAACTATTTTATATGTAACTCGGTTTTATTTTTCATTTTCATTACCACACATGCTAGACTATCACACTTGTAGTTTAATGTGCGTATATCACACCATTTTATTATACCACTTTGGTTTCAAAAATGCATATTCAACACATTGTTTACATGTTTAATTTTCCTTCATAAATCAAAAATTACCCTTTTCGATTTCTTTCCATTATTATTCTTGTATTATCATCTTTTCATACTTAGATATCCAATATTAGCCATTAGTTAGACACTTTGTATACCAAAGTTTAGAAAACACTATTACTCTTAGGTATTTTATAGAGCACGTTATGTGCACACATTAACTTATCTCAACTCTTGATCTTAAATGGTTAATTATGCATAGAATATGATAAAACATATCTATACTCATTACATATGTCAAAACATATTTTTAATCATCAAAATATATCATCACCCAAAATCTTAATTGAAACAGAATTATAAAACTCATCTTCAAAATTTCTTTAACAAAACGTTGTTTTTATTTTTAACGTAACTCGTTCGTTACATGTCCGTTTTTGTTCCTTCTTATATAGAATTAACCCTTACTCAGTGTACTACAACCTCATCTAGGCCTTAAAGTCAGACCCTTATCCATCTAAACCAGATTCTGTAATTCATCAACTAGTCTTGAAAATTTTATTTTCTGGACATCCTTAATAAACAATTTAATTCGGACATTATCCGGTCCATAAAATGGCTCAATCTTGCGTGTCTAGCTAGTAAACTTCCATATCTACAAATTTACAGTTTTAAGTTTCTTCAGATTCAAAACACACGAATTTATATGAATTTTTCAAAGTCGAAATAAGAATAGCTTTTGATTTTCCGGATGATGATTATTTTCCTTTCGAACCAAATTTTTTACTAAAATGACATTGCAAGAAATCTACAAAGAGTTTTCATGTGATTCTGCTTTCAGAATATAGCTTACTTCCATATCTTCGATTTAATATAAGACTCACTTTCTAACTCATTATACCCAAAGAGGTATGAATTTCACAAGATATGTCCACAATTACTAAAAACCTACGAATTTTGTTCTTCAAATTTTCTTTCCATTTCAATTTCTTTCTTGAATCCTCTTGTTTGATTCTTGATAATCCAAGATTAAACCAATACAAACAGATTAAGCATGATCTACTACCCTAGAACATAAATCTACCCAAAAAATCAAGGATTAAATAAGAGTTTAGAAGTTACCTTCTTCTTCTTCTTCTTCTTCTTTTTCTTCTTCTTCTTCTTCTAGCTCATCTCAATTCCTCTATTTCTCTCTATCTCTCTCAATTTCTCAATACAACTTCTACACTACATAACAATTATTTACATTATGAAGAACATAAAAATATAATTAAAACAAGGAATTTAGATTATAACTTTATTAGTATGAATTTAAGAGAGAGATGGAGATGATGATGATGATGGGGCTTGTTTTGTCTTCTCAAAGCTTTCCCTTCTTCTTCTTTTTCTTCCTCTTTTTCTTCTCCTACAACTCTCTATAACTCTCTTCTTCTTTCTTTGGTTTGTTTTCTAAAACTAACATACTAACTTGTAGTATATACATATAATATACAATACTAGTAATATATAATATATGTAACTCCTAGTAATTATTAGATATACTAATTACTAGTTAATACATAGGTTACACCAATTTGAACTTGAAAAGTCTAAGACCATGTTTGGCAAATACTCATTATTTTAATTAATCAATAGCTTAACATCAATCAATCTCATCAAATTGTCACATAATTATATTTACTTGTTAATTATAATTTTGTGTAACAATCATCACATAACTCATCTAATTTAATTATCTCAATTAAATTAGAACTATAACATAAAATTATTATATTAATTAAATTAAATACTAAATATTCATTTAATTAATCTGCTACACTTAATTACATTACTCTATAATCAAAACAAAATTTATTTATTTAACTCAATAAATAATTCAATTAAATATTTATATATATTAAAATTAATATATAACATTCTCTTCGCATCAATTCACATATTCTACAATATATGATATACACATACTCACACCCAACATATCTCATAAATTATACTTTTATTTATAAAATGCTCATTTATAATTTCTAAAAATCTGGGATGTCACAGTTATTCATTTTAAATATCATTCATTGTTGAACCTTGTTAGACTAGCGAATCCTTATTGATTCAACTAGTCCATAGTTGATGAACGCTCTAAATTCGTAACCCTTATTGATTTATCCAAACCAAACTTCCTTTGGTGCGGACTCTAATGTCAAACCGAGATGAACAACCTGCAAAGGGATTTACTTATCATGTTAGCGTTAAGATATTGTGGTATGCGGATGGTACTAAGGGTTGATCCCCCTAAGTACGAGTAGAAAGGTCCATAGTCTTATGACTGTTAAAGGTTTCAAGTATAACCCTTGATAACCTAGAACATAGTTCAAGGTCTTATGACCCTCAAAAATCTTTTGATTCTTGTTATTCATTCTTGATTCAAAAGTTGAGCTTTTATTCAGAAGTCTTTGATTCACTCGCATGTTATTATATATTGCTATTTCATTTTATACTTGTGGGCAATCATGCTCACTCTTGCTTAATAATAACATTGCACTTAAGAACGAAAGAACCGACGAACCTTCTACTAGTAAAGGCAAGGGCAAGGTTAACAAATATTGAAGACTTGTATTTATGAGATGTTGAATTTATGTGTTAAGACTTAATGTTGTTAAGACTTATTAATTATTTATGCTTTCACACAGATGTTGAAGGTTAGTTTAACATGGGATTGTATTTACTATTCGGATGTTGTAACCCCATAAGGGGAGGATTTTATTTCTATCTATTGCATGGTTTGCATTTATTACGGGTAGATAGATAGATGATATTTGTACAGTGAACACCAAATCCCGTGGAATTGAAGTACCCGGATTTGGGGGTGTCACAAGTTGGTATCAAAGCTATAGGTTATGAACCTTAGGTGGGGGTACAACCTTCGGTAGTAGCCTCATAGAAAGAATATAGTGATGGAAAACTCTTATCGAGTTCTAGGAAATGAATTTTTGTAATTTATTGAAGATAATAAAATACTTTATGTGCTTATGTGTTAAATTATGTGTTCACTAGTACGACTTAGTAACTAAAACTCAAAATTTTGTTGTCAGGATGTCTGACGTTGGAGGAACTAGTCGAGCTGGGGAGGAGGAACCCCGAGTACCTACAGTACCTACAGAGGAGGAACCCCGAGACATTTATGTCGTTAGGGAATAGTTGGTACATAGGGAGTCATCTCCATTGATCACCGTTGTTGGTCAGGAGCATGAACCTGAGACTGATCCTGAGGAGGATCTTGAGGAGGAATTTGACGAGGAAGAGAAAGAAGAGGAGTTTCCACAGCACTCCATTGATGCTGAGATGTACGATACATTATAAAACCGTAACGTGGAGTTATGAGATGAGGTGCAGGATCTGACTGAGTGGGCAATTATTCAGCAGATTACTCTCAAGCAGAAGGAGAGGGAGATTTCAACTCTTCACTCACGACTGGGAAATGTAGAATGGGATTTGGTCCATGAGAAGGGTCAAACCGAAGATAAGACCGCAGAGATAGAAAAGTTGAAGAAGGAACTGAAGGAAAGCTCTGAAAGGCTGATCATAACAGAGGAAGGCTGGGTGAGAGAGTCACGGGGTGCTGATCTTGCAGAAGAGGATGGTCGTGCAAAGAAGGCGAAGCTTGGTGAGACATACTCTACACTTAATCATGCAATGGATGAGGCCTAGGATCGAGTTTTGAGGTACCCCATCCAGTTCGAAGGACTTCCATCATACATGCTGGATCGTAGGACGATGTCTCGTATCATGGAAGAGGAGCATAGCAAGGCTATTCAGCGCCTTGACAGACAGTGATAGAATTTGTTTAATTATGTGAAAGACTTAATTAGTTTTTATATGTAAATTTCGATGTGTTTATGAACGAAGGAATATTTTAATATTTTAAATCCTGTAGATTCTTTATCTCAGGATAGATGATGTAAATAGCAATGATGCTATCGTTTGATGTTAAAACTTTTAGTTTGAATGAATATATATCAAGTTGTTTGAGATAATGTGTTAAATGATTATATTAAATTGTTGAGTTAAGTCTTAACTATTTAGTAATAGAGATTTAATAAGCATATATTTTAACAGAATTATGCCGCCAAGAAGAAGACAACAACGTCAACCAACTCAGGAAGAATCAACGAATAACAACAATAACGCTAATGCTAATCCTGTTCAACAATTGGTTAACTTGCTAGCTGGAGCAATGAATAATCAACCTCAAGCTCCACCAAATACTACATTTAAGGATTTCAAGGTGGTGGGACAGCCAGAATTTAAAGGTTCCATGAACCCGATCGAGGCTCAAACGTGGGTTATGGAAATGGAGAAGGTTTTCGACGTCGTTAGGGTTAGAGAAGACCAGAAGACCGCTTTTACAACGCTTTATCAAGTCTGAAGCTAGCTATTGGTGGCAAGCAAACAAAGTGCGAGGAGGTGAAGGTGTAATTACTTGGGAGAGATTTAAAGAGATGTTTTTCGAGATGTATTTCGCAACCAGCTCGCAGAACCAGATGGAGGTTCAATTTATAGAATTGAAGCAGGGGAATATAAGTGTACCTGATTATGCGGCTAGATTCAACGAGTTGGCGAGGTTCGCTCCATATCAAGTACAAACGGAAGAGAGAAAAGCCAGATGATTCGAACAAGGACTAAAGCCTTGGGTATACAGTAAAGTATCAATGTTTCAGGTAAACACTTTTGCTGGAGTATTGGAAAAGGCCATCCTCGCTAAAGGTGGAAGCGATGCGGTGACCAAGTACAATCAAGATCAGAAGAAGAAGAAGAGTGAAGGTGAAGGAAATAACAAGACTAGTGGAAGTGGCACATGAGGTGGTAATTTTAATCAGAAGAAAAGGTGGAATGAAAACTCATCATCGGGGAATCAACAAGGAAGTCAAAAAAAAAAGAATCGAAGCATGCCCGACCTGCGAGAAAGCTCATCTGGGAGTTTGTATGAAGGGAAAAAGAGTGTGCTACAATTGTGGTCAAGAAGGCCACATAGCACCTAACTGTCCTAATCCAAAGAAGGGTGCTTGTTTCACTTGTGGTTCGAAGGACCATCTAGAAAGAGATTGTCCTAAGAAGGGATCGGGAGGGTCAGGATCAGGAGGAAACCGGGGAAACAACAGTGGAAATGCCTTAACTATCACCGGACCAACCGTAAAAAATCGACCGACCGCCAGGACTTTCAACATGACGGTGCAGGATGCAGTTCAGTTTCGTGATATTGTGTCAGGTATCTTTCCGATCAATAAAATTAATGCTTATATATTATTTGATTCGGGTGCTACTTGTTCCTTTATATCCGATGACTTTGCTAATAGTTTAGATTTGCTTAAGGATGAGTTGGAATATCCCATGAACATAGAAATTGCGAATAAAGAGATAATCCCTATTAAGTACGTGTATAAGAACTGTAGAGTGGATACTAAGGGTAATATCATGAACGTAGATCTTATCCCTATTCGACTTGGGGAATTTGACGTTATATTGGGAATGGACTGGTTATTCAATTACGGGGCTGTTATTGATTACCTAAAGAAGTGTATTAACCTTATAACTCCGTCAAAGGTTGTGTTTTATGGTAGCAAGTCACCTAGACAAGCGAGTTGTCTGACGATGATGCAGGCCAGGAAGTTATTAAGACAAGGCTGTGTAGGATACTTAGCTTACATAGTCGACAGTCAAAAAGAGAATCCGAAGGTAGAAGAAATACCGATTGTGAGGGACTTCGTCGACGTATTTCCAGACGATTTGCTAGGACTTCCACCAGATAGAGAGGTAGATTTTGTGATCGATTTGGTGCCCGAAACTGCTCCAATATCGAAGGCACCATACCGAAAGGCACCAGTAGAGATGAAAGAATTAATGGTACAACTACAAGAATTACTGGACAAGAAGTACATTCAACCGAGCATATCGTCGTGGGGAGCGCCGGTGTCATTTGTGAAAAAGAAGGATGGATCGATGCGGCTCTGCATTGACTACAGAGAACTGAATAAGGTCACGATTAAGAACAGATATCCATTACCGAGGATCGATGACATGTTTGATCAATTGAAGGGAGCAAGATGCTTTTCCAAGATATACTTGTGAAGCGGTTATCATCAACTGAAGGTGAGGCCAGAGGATGTACCGAAGACAGCGTTCAGAACGCGATATGGTCACTACAAATTTTTAGTAATGACGTTTGGTCTTACGAATTCTCCTGCAGCATTTATGGGACTAATGAATGGTGTGTTCAAGCCGTTTTTGGACAAGTTCGTAGTGGTATTTATAGATGACATTTTGGTTTATTCGAAAACCAAGGAAGAACATGAAGAGCATTTGAGATTAACATTGGAAGTATTGCGAAGGGAAAAGTTGTATGCCAAGTTTTTGAAATGCGAATTTTGGATTGAGCGAGTGCAATTTCACGGGCACGTGATCGATAAAAATGGAATTTTGGTAGATCCATCCAAAGTAGAAGCCGTGATTAATCGGGATCAAATAGAGGACGCCGTTAAGGAATCTAAGTTTTCTTGGATTAGCAGGGTATTATAGAAGGTTCATACAAGACTTTTCCAAGATCGCAACTCCGTTAACGAATTTAACTCGAAAAGCTGTGAAATTTGTTTGGACAGATAAGTGTGAGGAAAGCTTTCAAGAATTGAAGAAGAGGTTGAGTACATCACACGTGTTATCTCTTCTAGATGATACATGAAATTTTGTTGTTTATAGTGATGCGTCGCATTAAGGACTTGGTTGTGTGTTGATGCAAAACGGCAAAGTCATTGCGTATGCATCACGATAAATGAAGGATTACGAGAAGGGATACCCGACCAACGACTTGGAGTTAACTGCAGTTGTTTTTGCTTTGAAAATTTGGAGGCACTATCTCTACGGGGAGAAGTGTGAAATATATACGGACCATAAGAGTCTGAAATATATTTTCACACAAAAGGATTTGAATATGAGTCAAAGAAGATGGTTGGAATTAATTAAAGATTACGACTGTGAGATTTTATACCATCCGGGTAAAGCAATGTGGTTCTTGCCGCTTTAAGTAGAAAGGGTCGTGAGAAATTGATGATGTTGATCGCTCAGGATGAGCTAATTGCAGAAATGGAGAAACTGGAGTTGGAAGTGAAGTATCCTATGGAGATTGATGAGAGGCTATTTCAGATTCAATCTGGTACAACCCTACTAGATAAAGTTAAAGAGGCTCAACTTCAGGACGATGAATGCAAAAAGGTGACAAAGAAGATATCTGAAGGAACTAAACCAAGATTCAAGTCGGATAAGGAAGGAATATTGAGATTCGAGAGTAAAATTTGGGTACCACCAAATACGAGATTAAGGAAGACATTTTGAGCGAGGCTCATAGTTCACGATATTCGATTCACCCTGGTAGTACCAAGATGTATCAAGATCTTTGACAACATTTCTGGTGGCCAAATTTGAAATATGATGTTGCAGAATGTGTTGCCAAGTGTCCGACACACCGTAAAGTGAAAGCGAACATCAAAGACCGAGTGGATTGCTACAACCGCTGGAAATCCTGAATGGAAATGGGAACATATTACAATGGACTTCGTGGATGGCCTTCCACGACTCGTAAAGGCTACGACGCAGTATGGGTTATCGTTGATGGAATCGACGAAATCCGCACACTTCCTTCCGATCAAAATCAGATTCAACTTAGATCAGTTGGCAAGGTTATACGTAAAAGAGATTGTTTCGAGGCACGGAGTGCCGGTGTCAATTATTTCCGATAGGGATCCGCGCTTCACAACAACTTTCTGAAAACGTCTTCAGGAATGCATGGGTACGCAATTGCGAATGAGTACAGCATACCACCCTCAAACAGACGGGCAGAGCGAAAGAACAATTCAGACATTAGAAGATATGCTAAGAGCCTGTGTGATGGACTTTAAAGGAAATTGGGATGATCACCTACCGTTAGTAGAGTTCGGCTACAACAACAGTTACCACGCTAGTATAGGTATGCCGCCTTATGAAGCGTTGTATGGCAGAAAGTGCAGAACTCCTCTTTACTGGGATGAAGTTGGTGAAAGGCAATTGTTAGGGCCAGAATTAATACAACAGACAGCAGAAATAGTCAAAGTGATCCGAGCACGACTGGTAGCAGCTCAAGATAGGCAGAAGAAATACGCTGATCCACATCGTAAAAATGTTGAGTTTGAATCGGGTAGTTACGTATTCTTGAAGGTCTCTCCCTGGAAGGGAAAGATCATGTTCAGAAAGAAAGGAAAATTAAGCCCAAGATTCATTCGACCATTTGAAGTATAGAGAAGAATCGGAGAAGTTGCGTATGAGGTAGCCCTACCTCCAGCACTCGAGAATGTCCATAACATTTTCCATGTTTCTGTGCTACGACCTTACAAAGCCGATTACAAGCATGTAATTGAATATGAACCCCTACATTTTGAAAAAGACTTATCTTACGAAGAAATTCACATCCAAAATTGTCGGCGAAAAGAAACAAGTTCTCAGAAAATAAAGTAATACCTTATGTTAAGGTAATTTGGAGGAACCACAATGCTGAAGAAGCTACGTGGGAACTCGAAGAGAATATGATGAAGAATTACCCGCATTTATTTACTTAATTTATGTATGGCGATTACGGGGACGTAATCTTTGTAAGGGGGGGGAATGTAACGGGTCGAAATTATTGAGTTGTGATTACGGGGACGTAAATCCTTTTAAGGGGGGGAAAAGATGTAATAACGAGATTTTTGTAAATTAATTTTAATATTTATTGAATTAAATAAATATTTTTCGATGAATTAATTATTAGATTAAATAATTAATTGATGCAATTGTGATATATTAATTTAATTATGTGTTATATCTATTAAATTAATGTGGAGAATATTTATTATTCAAGTATGTATTTATGTGAGCTTATTGAATTAAATGAAATATTTAATAAGCATAATGTTATTTTAATTAATTTAATAATTAATTAGAGATTTAATAATCTAATATAATTAATTAATGAGAAAATTAATTATATGATTATGTGAATTTATGATAATTATTCTATTTTATTTAATGTAAATTAAATAAATTAATTGAGTTATTTTATAAAGGGTGTGACATTAATTAAACTATATGATAAAAGAGTTATTAAATTAAATGGTTATGAAATCTATTCGTGCCAGCCAAACAAGGCCCTAAGGGGAGTTGATAGTAGTTACCCATGATTGGGTTAACTGACCATAATGTGCGTTAGCTTACTTAGTTATTATATGTATTCTTTTATCTTCTTATTATTTTCTAAGTCTGGAAAACCAGAGAGGGAGAGAGTTTGAGAATTTGTCAGAGAGAAATTGTGAGATTTAGAGAAATTATGAGTGTGTAATTAACAAGTATTTGTGAAAGGATCATCTTTGATCATCTCTTCTAATCTATACTCTAGGTAATTTCTCCAAACCAATTTCTATTTTACGTATTTAAGATTTCATGAAAATGGCTTTCAAAGCTTTTGTAAAGTCTCTGTAATTGGGAAAGGGTATGATTATGAGTTTATGTATGTGTTAAATGTTACCATATCGTATTTGATTATATATATATATATATATATATATATATATATATTATGTAAACGATATCTTCAGTATCATAAAAAATGTCGTATATGTTGCTCAAAACTTACAGAGTATGGGTTATGGCCACATGGCCTTATACGTGATTTTAATATGTCAAACATAAATGTTTTTGTAAAATTTTCATTCTTATTTGATTATGCATGTTGATACGAAGAGACCAAACTTTAATTGAATGGATTCGGTGTCATAACGAATCCGTAGTGTTAATTTTTATAAATTATTTTCAAAACCTTCAAAAACATCAAGAACAATGAAATTTATATATTTTAATTCTATAATTATGTGTTTTAATGGGTTAAAATCATTCTATAGATGTTGAGTAATGTTTATATACGAATTCTAACATGTGGGTATGATTAAATTCGTGTAGTAATAATTTTATTGGAGTTCCTTGGCCATGTTCTGCAATTTTCGCGAATTGCGAAGAATCGAAATCGAGTCTCATGGCATGACGACGACCTACGGTGCCTTGTGACTCGCGCTTAAAGACCACTGCATAGTGAATACCAAGAATAAGTACAACAAAGGCGCCATGATTACTCTCCGAATGTTCAGAAATGACTTATTTTTAAATGTTCAAGTCTAGAAATGTAATAGCAACTTAATTTAATAAACATAGAAATATGTTAGAAGTATAATGAGATGTTAAAATAGTTACTTAACATGTAAATAACATATTTGCATGTGGATTGAATTATTGAATACATAATTAGCTTGTTATTTGTGAAGTGTAAATTATGTGACAATGAATGTGATAAATTGACTAAGTATAGTCATAACCAAATTTAGACAAAAAGAATGAAGTTGCTATGATTAGTTACGTTATAATTGACTGGTATTGTGAACGTAAATGATATGTAGGATTTAAATCAAGGAACGAGTTTAATTAACTTGTAATCTACGCACGAGGCAAGTTTCCTAACCCTACTTGTTATCATTATTCAAGTTTATAAATCAAGTTCATTTGTTATATTAAAGATTAATTATCTTTTCAAAGTGTGATTTTGTTATACAATAATTGTTCTATTGTATACCTATTGAGATTGTTATTGTAACGACCCCAAAATTTATACAATTTAATTCTCGACTTCGGTCGTTAATAATACATTTAACCTCTAATTTTACATCATTAAACGATAACACAACCATTGAAATTTGCGGAATAATTAAAATTTTCTATTACAAACTATCCTCGTTCCCAAAACCATCAACCTTTATATCTAAATATCTCAGAATCATTTTAATACTACAATAGTTTACATTCGCAAAACAATATTACAATTCAACATATCCATCATTCAGTATCGCATTTTACGACTTACTTCTTTCTAAGGAATACTTTTCTTTTTTTTTCACTTCCATCTTGCAGAATATCAAGAATCCTCCATAATTGTTCAATAATTGGGAAGTAGTATGAATACCTCAGGAATTTAAAAGATTTCAAATCATGTTGAGGGTCACAAGACCATGAACTCTATTCTCTAGGTTTAATAGTGCTTCACCCCCGGTTCTTCTCACTTTAAACCCTCTTTGGCAGAATGTTTATCAATCACAAAGACTGAAAACACCATCTGCAAGTACTCTAGGTGATCAACCTATTGTACATATATTGTATACAAACATTTCAGCGCAAAGTATAAAACTAAGCACAACCCCTAACAATAGGGTTGTTCATCTCAGCTTTTCAACATCTGAATCCGCACCAAAACAATTTGGTTTGGCATAACTTCTCAAGAAACTCTTGATTTTCATGAACATCTTTCAATATTTGTCTAGCTGAATCAAATAGTATAGATTTCTACAACAATTTGGACATCAACCAAAATATACATATGCATACATATATATGTATTCTCATATCTCAAAGAAATCTCAAAATTCTTTTTATGACGTCATGATACCGCACTGTATTTACACTCCGTTGAGGATTCCATCATTTGGTGATTTTATCATACTACATCATACCATAGTGGGCTGATGATCCTTAGATCACATCCAACACTAGGTAATACTGCATTGATGACTCCATCTTTTTTATCATCTTTGCACCAGGTTACATGATGCATTAATGATATAAAATATATTTTGATATATTGCAAATCATTTTTGTCTAGCCGAAACAATTAGCATAAACATACGAATAACAGTATTGTTGTTAAAACTCATTGGTTCCATCATATGATCCAATGTTTTTCAAGAAAATAGAAGTGTAAACATCAGCACAAAGTTAATAAATTTCGAAAGTCTAGCATAGCTAGTTGATTTAGAATACCTATGCTTCCACCATCAACTCCACTTTCTGTAATGATCCATTGCTTAAAAGATCTATCTATTCCTATCATCCTCAATACTCCATTCATAACTTAATTATACCCCAGTTCATCAAACTTACCGCACATTGGAAGTTCAGGACTTGCCACAATAATATGAGTTAAGAACTTATCTTAGTCAGACCATAGGTGTCCATTCGCTGAGGGGTTCAAAACATAACATATTATTATGAGTCATGAACTTACCATATGCATTAGTTTTAAGAACCGCGCCTAATCCTAATAATATCTGTCTAATCTTAATAGTTTCTAACTATCAAACATAAACATGAGAAAAGAATCACCTTTTCGTCACATATACATTGATAGCGCGACACCAACATTCCAATGATTATCAATATGATAAACTGAGTGCAAGCACAAATCCCTCGCCCATACAAAGATTTGTACAACTCAGCCATCACATGAGTCCTCAATTGTAATCCCATCTAACTCTATTTTACTCTTAACTTGCTCTTTGCTCGATACGAATTCCTCGTATCACATTATCTATAACTCCTCATTAGTTATCTCGTACTTTTTCATTGTACACCATCTTCATAGCATTAAGCTATAATTATTCAAACATTATAAACCATCTTTCTTTTATAACTTAAACAGACCACGTCGTGATCTTATTCTATAATCATCTCCCTTAAAATTCTTTTCTTAACTCGTGATCGTTTTGTTTTACAATCCTCTTTCTTTCTCTTTTCCATCATTTACGACATTATTCGTTATCTTGGCTTTTGGAGTTAGGAAACTCCCATTTCTTATCTTTATATCTCTTCAAGATTCTTCTTTGAATCTTCTTGTTTATATAACAATTCTTCCTTTAGGAATTTCTAACTTCATTTACATTGCTCAACATTTCATTCAAGTTCTAAACTTTCATCATACGTATCCACTTTCTATACTTGGTACACATCGAGTCTCTACTAGTTTCAATATGGTACGCTGAGTGGTTTCCCACAAACAACCAACAAACTAGGTTCCGAGTTGCTAGTTCGTATATACCTCCGCTCTATGAAGGAATCGTTTAGCCCAGATACCATACATCAACTACGAAAGAGTACAATTGTGCCACTTAGATATAACTCTCTATTCTTAACTTCTTTATCATTCTTTTTTTTATAAACATTGTCTATTTATTATCACCTTACATCCTTATTATTGGAGTTGGGTAACCCCACATTCATATTCCTTATAACTCTGCGAGATTCTTCTTTGAATCCTTTCACGCAAGTTTTAATCTCTTATTGTTCAAACTCTATTTGAGTTTATTCGTTCCTTATTTTCACCTCTCTTCTCTAAGGTTATAGCCTAAGGTACTCTTACCTAAGGTTTCTAACCTATCAACTTTGATACCAACTGTAACAACCCCAAAATTTATACAATTTAATTCTCGACTTCGGTCGTTAATAATACATTTAACCTCTAATTTTACATCATTAAACGATAATACAACCATTGAAATTTGCGGAATAATTAAAATTTTCTATTCCACACTAACCTCGTTCCAAAAACCTTCAACCTTTACATCTAAATATCTCAGAATCATTTTAATACTACAATAGTTTACATTCGCAAAACAATATTACAATTCAACATTAATACATTATTCAAAACATTAGACATGGTTTACAAGAATAACAACTTAGCTAGGATATTAAATCTTCATATATCACTTTTGATCCATAACAATCAAGTAGAACATAGCGTTACCTTCAATTCTTGAATCTGTAAAAATAGTTATTTGCAAGAATGAGCTCAACAGCTCAGCAAAATCTAACAGTTTTCATGCATCACGTAGCACATAATAACATGCTCAACATACAAGAATAATTATAAACAAACATAGCATACATGTTATAGTTCACATAACAACTATAAAGATTTAGTTCGTTACCCAATCAACATTCATAGTTCAATCATCATAGTCATAGATTGACTTTCACATTTCATACTTTTGACATATATAATACATCATACACTAAAATTTTAAAGCAAATCATCATCAAGTTCATATAGCAAAAAGGAACTGAAAGACTTGCCTTTATCGGCATTTTACCAACACGCTAATACTTCGCATCCTTGCACAACCTACACTATATGTGAGCTTGATAATAAATAAAATCAATACTCAATTTCATGGTCAAATTTATTCTAAGACCTTACTTTATCTTATTATCCTTTATAATGTCTTTACAGACATCTAACTATTTTATATGCGACTCGATTTTATTTTTCATTTTCATCACCACACATGCTAGACTATCACACTTGTAGTTTAATGTGCGTATATCACACCATTTTATTATACCACTTTGGTTTCAAAAATGCATATTCAACACATTGTTTACATGTTTAATTTTCCTTCATAAATCAAAAATTACCCTTTTCGACTTCTTTCCATTATTATTCTTGTATTATTATCTTTTCATACTTAGATATCCAATATTAGCCATTAGTTAGACACTTTTTATACCAAAGTTTAGAAAACACTATTACTCTTAGGCATTTTATCGAGCACGTTATGTGCACACATTAACTTATCTCAACTCTTGATCTTAAATGGTTAATTATGCATAGAATATGATAACACATATTTGTACTCATTACATATGTCAAAACATATTTTTAATCATCAAAATATATCATCACCCAAAATCTTAATTCAAACAAAATTATAAAACTCATCTTCAAAATTTTTTTAACAAAATGTTGTGTTCGTTTTTAACGTAACTCGTTCGTTACATGTCCGTTTTTGTTCCTTCTTATATAGAATTAACCCTTGTTCAGTATACTACAACCTCATATAGGCCTTAAAGTCAGACCCTTATCCATCTAAACCAGATTTTGTAATTCATCAACTATGCTAGAAAATTTCATTTTCTGGACATCCTTACTAAACAATTTATTTCGGACATGATCCGGTCCATAAAATGGCTCAATCTCGCGAGTCTAGGTAGTAAACTTCCATATCTTCAAATTTTCAGTTTTAAGTTTCTTCAGATTAAAAACACACGAATTTATATGAATTTTTCAAAGTCAGAAACCGTAATGATTTTGTTTTACTCGGATGATTATTTTCCTTCGGACCAACCTTACTAAAAATGAGACATTGCAAGAAATCTAGAAAGAGTTTTCATGTGATTCCACTTTCAGAATATAGCTTACTTCCATATCTTCGATTTAATATAAGGCTCACTTTCTAACTCATTATACCCAAAGGGGTATGAATTTCACAAGATATGTCCACAATTACTAAAAACCTACGAATTTTGTTCTTCAAATTTTCTTTCCATTTCATTTTCTTTCTTGAATCCTCTTGTTTGATTCTTGATAATCCAAGATTAAACAAATACAAACTGATTAAACATGATATACTACCCTAGAATATAATTCTACCCAAAAAATCAAGGATTAAATAAGAGTTTAGAAGTTACCTTCTTCTAGTTTTTTTTTTTCTTCTTCTTCTTTTCTTCTTCTTCTTCTTCTTCTTCTTTTTTTTCTTCTAGCTCATCTCAATTCCTCTATTTCTCTCCCTCTATCTCTCTCAATTTCTCAATACAACTTCTACACTACATAACAATTATCTACATTATGAAGAACATAAAAATATAATTAAAACAAGGAATTTAGATTATAACTTTATTAGTATGAATTTAAGAGAGAGATGGAGATTATGATGATGGGGCTTGTTTTGTCTTCTCAAAGCTTTCCCTTCTTCTTCTTTTTCTTCCTCTTCTTCTTCTCCTACAACTCTCTCTAACTCTCTTCTTCTTTCTTTGGTTTATTTTCTAAAACTAACATACTAACTTGTAGTATATACATATAATATACAATACTAGTAATATATAATATATGTAACTCCTAGTAATTATTAGATATACTAATTACTAGTTAATACATAGGTTACACCAATTTGAACTTGAAAATTCTAAGATCATGTTTGGCAAATACTCATTATTTTAATTAAACAATAGCTTAACATCAATCAATCTCATCAAATTGTCACATAATTATATTTACTTGTTAATTATAATTTTGTGTAACAATCATCACATAACTCATCTAATTTAATTATCTCAATTAAATTAGAACTATAACATAAAATTATTATATTAATTAAATTAAATACTAAATATTCATTTAATTAATCTGCTACACTTAATTACATTACACTATAATCAAAACAAAATTTATTTATTTAACTCAATAAATAATTCAATTAAATATTTATATATATTAAAATTAATATATAACATTCTCTTCGCATCAATTCACATATTCTACAATATATGACATACACATACTCACACCCAACATATCTTATAAATAATACTTTTATTTATAAAATTCTCATTTATAATTTCTAAAAATCTGGGATGTCACAGTTATTCATTTTAAATATCATTCATTGTTGAACCTTATTAGACTAGTGAATCCTTATTGATTCAACTAGTCCATAGTTGATGAACGTTCTAAATTTCAGAACCCTTATTGATTTATCCAAACCAAACTTCCTTTCGTGCGGACTCTAATGTCAAACTGAGATGAACAACCCTGCAAAGGGATTTACTTATGTGTTAGCGTTAAGATATTGTGCACAGTATGATACTAAGGGTTGATCCCCCTAAGTACGAGTAAAAAGGTCCATAGTCTTATGACTGTTAAAGATTTCAAGTATAACCTTTGATAACCTAGGACATAGTTCAAGGTCTTAGGACCCTCAAAAATCTTTTGATTCTTGTTATTCATTCTTGATTCAAAAGTTGAGCTTTTATTCATAAGTCTTTGATTCACTCGCATGTTATTATATATTGCTATTTCATTTTATACTTGTGGGCAATCATGCTCACTCTTGCTTAATAATAACATTGCAGTTAAGAACGAAAGAACCGACGAGCCTTCTACTAGTAAAGGCAAGGGCAAGGTTAACAAATGTTAAAGACTTGTATTTATGAGATGTTGAATTTATGTGTTAAGACTTAATCTTGTTAAGACTTATTAATTGTTTATGTTTCCGCACAGATGTTGAAGGATAGTTTAACCTGGGATTATATTTAATATTTGGATGTTGTAACCCCATAAGGGGAGGATTTTATTTCTATCTATTTCATGGTTTGCATTTATTACAGGTAGATAGATAGATGATATTTGTACAGTGAACACCAAATCCCGTGGAATTGAAGTACCCGGATTTGGGGGTGTCACAAGTTGGTATCAAAGATGTAGGTTATGAACCTTAAGTGGGGGAACAACCTTAGGTAGTAGCCTTATAGAAAGAATATAGTGATGGAAAACTCTTATCGAGTTCTAGGAAATGAATTTTTATAATTTAGTGAAGATAATAAAAGACTTTATGTGCTTATGTGTTAAATTATGTGCTCACTAGTACGACTTAGTAACTAAAACTCAAAATTTTGTTGTCAGGATGTTTGACGTTGGAGGAACTAGTCGAGCTGGGGAGGAGGAACCCCGAGTACCTACAGTACCTACAGAGGAGGAACCTCGAGACATTCATGTCGTTAGGGAACAGTTGGTACAGAGGGAGTCATCTCCATTGATCACCGTTGTTGATCAGGAGCATGAACCTGAGACTGATCCTGAGGAGGATCTTGAGGAGGAATTTGACGAGGAAGAGGAAGAAGAGGAGTTTCCACAGCACTCCATTGATGCTGAGATGTACGATACATTATACGACCGTAACGTGGAGTTACGAGATGAGGTGCAGGATCTGACTGAGCGGGCGATTATTCAGCAGATTACTCTCGAGCAGGAGGAGAGGGAGATTTCGACTCTTCACTCATGACTGGGAAATGTAGATTGGGATTTGGTCCACGAGAAGGGTCAAACCGAAGATAAGAATACAGAGATAGAAAAGTTGAAGAAGGAACTGAAGGAAAGCTTTGAAAGGTTGATCATAGCAGAGGAAGGCTGGGTGAGAGAGTCACGGCGTGCTGATCTTGCAGAAGAGGATTCTCATGTAAAGAAGGCGAAGCTTGGTGAGACATACTCTACACTTAATCATGCAATGGATGAGGCCTATGATCTAGTTTTGAGGTACCCCATCCAGTTCGAAGGACTTCCATCATACATGCTGGATCGTAGGACGATGTCTCGTATCATGGAAGAGGAGTGTAGCAAGGCTATTCAGCGCCTTGACAGACAGTGATAGAATTTGTTTAATTATGTGAAAGACTTAATTAGTTTTTATATGTAAATTCCGATGTGTTTATGAACGAAGGAATATTTTAATATTTTAAATCCTGTAGATTCTTTATCTCAGGATAGATGATGTAAATAGGAGTGATGCTATCGTTTGATGTTAAAACTTTTAGTTTGAATGAATATATACCAAGTTGTTTGAGATGATGTGTTAAATGATTATATTAAATTGTTGAGTTAAGTCTTAACTATTTAGAGAATTTAATAGAGATTTAATAAGCATATATTTTAACAGAATTATGCCGCCAAGAAGAAGACAACAACGTCAACCAACTCAGGAAGAGTCAACGAATAACAACGATAACGCCAATGCTAATCCTGTTTAGCAATTGGTTAACTTGCTAGCTAGAGCAATGAATAATAAACCTCAAGCTCCACCAAAAACTACATTTAAGGATTTCAAGGCAGTGGGACCGCTAGAATTTAAAGGTTCCATGAACCCGATCGAGGCTCAAACGTGGGTTATGGAAATGGAGAAGGTTTTTGACGTCGCTAGGGTTAGAGAAGACCAGAAGACCGCTTTTGCAACGTTTATGCTGAAGTCTGAAGCTAGCTATTGGTGGCAAGCAAGCAAAGTACGAGGAGGTGAAGGTGTAATTACTTGGGAGAGATTTAAAGAGATGTTTTTCGAGATGTATTTCTCAACCAACTCGCAGAACCAGATGGAGGTTCAATTTCTGGAATTGAATCAGGGAAATATGAGCATACCTGATTATGCGGCTACATTCAACGAGTTGGCGAGGTTCGCTCCGTATCAAGTACACACGGATCAGAGAAAAGCCAAATGATTCGAACAAGGACTAAAGCCTTGGGTATACAGTAAAGTATCAATATTTCAGATAAACACTTTTGCTGGAGTACTGGAAAAGGCCATCCTCGCTGAAGGTGGAAGCGATGCAGTGACCAAGTACAATCAAGATCAGAAGAAGAAGAAGAAGTAGAAGAGTGAAGGTGAAGGAAATAACAAGACTAGTGGAAGTGGCAAATGAGGTGGTAATTTTAATCAGAAGAAAAGGTGGAATGAAAACTCATCATCGGGGAATCAACAAGGAAGTCAGAAAAAAAGAATCGAAGCATGCCCGACCTGTGGGAAAGCTCATCTGGGAGTTTGTATGAAGGGAAAAAGAGTGTGCTACAATTATGGTCAGGAAGGCCACATAGCACCTAACTGTCCTAACCCAAAGAAGGGTGCTTGTTTCACTTGTGGTTCGAAGGACCATCTGGCAAGAGACTATCCTAAGAAGGGATCGGGAGGGTCAGGATCAGGAGGAAATCGGGGAAACAGCAATGGAAATGCCTTAACTATCACCAGACCAATCGCAACAAATCGACCGACCGCCGGGACTTTCAACATGACGGTGCAGGATGCAGTTCAGTTTCGTGATGTGGTGTCAGGTATCATTCCGATCAATAAAATTAATGCTTATGTATTATTTTCTTCGGGTGCTACTTGTTCCTTTATATCCGATGACTTTGCTAATAGTTTAGATTTGCTTAAGGATGAGTTGGAATATCCCATGAACATAGAAATTGCGAATAAAGAGATAATCCATGTTAAGTACGTGTATAAGAACTGTAGAGTGGATATTAAGGGTAATATCATGAACGTAGATCTTATCCCTGTTCGACTTGGGGAATTTGACGTTATATTGGGAATGGACTAGTTATTCAATTACGGGGCTGTAATTGATTGCCTAAAGAAGCGTATTAACCTTATGACTCCGTCAAAGGTTGTGTTTTATGGTAGCAAGTCGCCTAGACAAACGAGTTGTCTGACGATGATGCAGGTCAGGAAGTTATTAAGACAAGGCTGTGTAGGATACTTAGCTTACATAGTCGACAGTCAAAAAGAGAATCCAAAAGTAGAAGAAATACCGATTGTGAGGGACTTCGTCGACGTATTTCCAGACGATTTGTTAGGACTTCCACCAGATAGAGAGGTAGATTTCATGATCGATTTCGCGCCCGGAACTGCTCCAATATCGAAGGCACCATACCGAATGGCACTAGTAGAGATGAAAGAATTAATGGTCCAACTACAAGAATTACTGGACAAGAAGTACATTCAACCGAGCGTATCGTCGTGGGGAGCGCTGGTTTTTTTGTGAAAAAGAAGGACGGATCGATGCGGCACTGCATTGACTACAGAGAACTGAATAAGGTCACGATTAAGAACAGATATCCATTACCGAGGATCGACGACCTGTTTGATCAATTAAAGGGAGCAAGATACTTTTCCAAGATATACTTGAGAAGCAGTTATCATCAACTGAAGCTGAGGCCAGAGGATGTACCGAAGACAGCGTTCAGAACGCGATATGGTTACTACGAATTTTTAGTAATGTCGTTTTGTCTTACGAATGCTCCTGCAGCATTTATGGGACTAATGAATGGTGTGTTCAAGTCGTTTTTGGACATGTTCGTAGTGGTATTTATAGATGTCATTTTGGTTTATTCGAAAACCAAGGAAGAACATGAAGAACATTTGAGATTAACATTGGAAGTATTGAGAAGGGAAAAGTTGTATGCCAAGTTTTTGAAATGCAAATTTTGGATTGAACGAGTGCAATTTGTTGGGCACGTGATCGATAAAAATGGAATTTCGGTAGATCCATCCAAAGTCGGGCCGTGATTAATCGGGATCAGCCGAGGGGCGCTTAGTCGAGTAATCGAAGTTTTCTTGGATTAGCAGGGTATTATAGAAGGTTCATACAAGACTTTTCCAAGATCGTAACTCCGTTAACGAATTTAACTCGAAAAGTTGTAAAATTTGTTTGGACAGATAAGTGTGAGGAAAGCTTTCAAGAATTGAAGAAGAGGTTGAGTACATCACATGTGTTGTCTCTTCCAGATGATACAAGAAATTTTGTTGTTTATAGTGATGCGTCGCATTAAGGACCTGGCTGTGTGCTGATGCAAAACGGCAAAGTCATTGCGTATGCATCACGATAATTGAAGGATTACTAGAAGGGATACCCGACCCACGACTTAGAGTTAGCTGCAGTTTTTTTTGCTTTGAAAATTTGGAGGCACTATCTCTACGGGGAGAAGTGTGAAATATATACGGACCACAAGAGTCTAAAATATATTTTCACACAGAAGGATTTGAATATGCGTCAAAGAAGATGGTTGGAATTAATTAAGGATTACGACTGTGAGATTTTATACCATCCGGGTAAAGCAAATGTGGTTGTCGACGCCTTAAGTAGAAAGGGTCGTGAGAAATTGATGATGTTGACTGCTCAGGATGAGCTAATTGCAGAAATGGAGAAACTGGAGTTGGAAGTGAAGTATCCTATGGAGATTGATGAGAGGCTATTTCAGATGCAATCTGGTACAACCCTACTAGATAAAGTTAAAGAGGCTCAACTTTAGGACGATGAATGAAAAAAGGTGACAAAGAAGATATCTGAAGGAACTAAACCAAGATTCAAGCTGGATAAGGAAGGAATATTGAGATTCGAGAGTAAAATTTGGGTACCACCAGTCACAGAGATTAAGGAAGACATTTTGAGCGAGGCTCATAGTTCACGATATTCGATTCACCCTGGTAGTACCAAGATGTATCAAGATCTTCGAAAACATTTCTGGTGGCCGAATTTGAAACGTGATGTTGCGAGAATGTGTTGCCAAGTGTCGACTGTCGAAAAGTGAAAGCGAACATCGAGACCGAAGGTGGATTGCTACAACCGTTGGAAATCCCAGAATGGAAATGGGAACATATTACAATGGACTTCGTTGTTGACCTTCCGACGACTCAGAAAGGCTACGACGCAATGATGGGTTATCGTTAATGAATCGATTTAAATTCGCACACTTCCTTCCTCGATCAAAATCGATTCAACTTAGATCACCGCAAGGTTATACGTAAAAGAGATTGTTTTGAGGCACGGAGTGCCGGTGTCAATTGTTTCCGATAGGGATCCGCGCTTCACATCGACTTTCTAGAAACGTCTTCAGGAATGCATGGGTACGCAATTGCGAATGAGTACAGCATACCAACCTCAAATGAGACGGCAGCGAGCGAAAGAACGATTCAGACATTAGAAAATATGCTAAGAGCTTGTGTGATGGACTTTAAAGGAAATTGGGATGATCACCTACCGTTAGTAGAGTTCGGCTACAACAACAGTTACCACGCTAGTATAGGTATGCCGCCTTATGAAGCGTTATACGGCAGAAAGTGCAGAACTCCGCTTTATTGGGATGAAGTTGGTGAAAGGCAATTGTTAGGGCCAGGATTAATACAACAAAGAGAAAAAATAGTCAAAGTGATCCGAGCACGACTGGTAGCAGCTCAAGATAGGCAGAAGAAATACGCTGATCCACATCGTAAAAATGTTGAGTTTGAATCGGGTAGTTACGTATTCTTGAAGGTCTCTCCCTGGAAGGGAAAGATCATGTTCAGAAAGAAAGGAAAATTAAGCCCAAGATTCATTCGACCATTTGAAGTATAGAGAAGAATCGGAGAAGTTGCGTATGAGGTAGCCCTACCTCCAGCACTCGAGAATGTCCATAACGTTTTCCATGTTTCTGTGCTACGACCTTACAAAGCCGATTACAAGCATGTAATTGAATACGAACCCCTACATTTTGAAAAACACTTATCTTACGAAGAAATTCTTGTCCAAATTGTCGACAGAAAAGAACAAGTTGTCAAAAATAAAGTAATACCTTCTGTTAAGGTAATTTGGAGGAACCACAACGCTGAAGAAGCTACGTGGGAACTCGAAGAGAATATGATGAAGAATTACCCTCATTTATTTACTTAATTTATGTGTAAGCGATTCTGAGGATAGAATCTTTGTAAGGGGGGAGAATGTAACTGGTCGAAATTATTGAGTTGTTATTTTGGGGACAGAATCCTTTTAAGGGGGAAAGATGTGACGAATGAGATTTTTGTAAATTAATTTTAATATTTATTGAATTAAATAAATATTTTTCGATGAATTAATTATTAGATTAAATAATTAATTGATGCAATTGTGATAGATTAATTTAATTATATGTGTTATATCTATTAAATTAATGTGGAGAATATTTATTATTCAAGTATGTATTTATGTGAGCTTATTGAATTAAATAAAATATTTAATAAGCATAATGTTATTTTAATTAATTTAATAATTAATTAGAGATTTAATAATTTAATATAATTAATTAATGAGAAAATTAATTATATGATTATGTGAATTTATGATAATTATTATATTTTATTTAATGTAAATTAAATAAATTAATTGAGTTATTTTATAAAGGGTGTGACATTAATTAAACTATATGATAAAAGAGTTATTAAATTAAATGGTTATGAAATCTATCCGTGCTAGCCAAACAAGGCCCTAAGGGGAGTTGATAGTAGTTACCCATGATTGGGTTAACTGACCATAATGCGTGTCAATTTGCTTAGTTATTATATGTATTCTTTTGTCTTCTTATTATTTTCTAAGTCTGGAAAACCAGAGAGGGAGAGAGTTTGAGAATTTGTCAGAGAGAAATTGTGAGATTTAGAGAAATTGTGAGTGTGTAATCAACAAGTATTTGTGAAAGGATCATCTTTGATCATCTCTTCTAATCTATACTCTGGGTAATTTCTCCAAACCAATTTCTATTTTACGTATTTAAGATTTCATGAAAATGGCTTTCAAAGCTTTTGTAAAGTCTCTGTAATTGGGAAAGGGTATGATTATGAGTTTATGTATGTGTTAAATGTTACCATATCGTATTTGATTATATATATATTATGTAAACCGTATCTTCAGTATCATAAAACATGTCGTATATGTTGCTCAAAACTTACAGAGTATGGGTTATGGCCATATGGCCTTATACGTGATTTTAATATATCAAACATAAATGTTTTTGTAAAATTTCCACTCTTATTTGATTATGCATGTTGATACGAAGAGACCAAACTTTAATTGAACGGATTCGGTGTCATAACGAATCCGTAGTGTTAATTTTTATAAATTATTTTCAAAACCTTCAAAAATATCAAGAACAATGAAATTTATATATTTTAATTCTATAATTATGTGTTTTAATGGGTTAAAATCATTCTATAGATGTTGAGTAATGTTTATATATGAATTCTAACATGTGGGTATGATTAAAGTCGTGTAGTAATAATTTTATTGGAGTTCCTTGGCCATGTTCTACAATTTTCGCGACTTGCAGAACTAAAACTGGAGTCTCGCAATACAAGACCAGACTCGAGCCTTTTGACTTCACACTAATCGCCATAAGTGGCATATGAAAGACCACGTTAAGGCGCCATCCAATGTATGGCGCCAAGAACAAGTACAACAGTGGTGCCGCAGCGCCACTCTCCAGAATGTTCAGAAATGACTTATTTTTAAATGTTCAAGTCCAGAAATGTAATAGCAACTTAACTTAATAAACATAGAAATATGTTAGAAGTATAATGAGATGTTAAAATAGTTACTTAACATGTAAATAACATAATTGCATGTGGATTGAATTATTGAATACATAATTAGCTTTTTATTTGTGAAGTGTAAACTATGTGACAATGAATGTGATAAATTGACTAAGTATAGTCATAACCAAAGTTAGACAAAAAGAATGAAGTTGCTATGATTAGTTACGTTATAATTGACTGGTATTGTGAACGTAAATGATATGTAGGATTTAAATCAAGGAACGAGTTTAATTAACGTGTAATCTACGCACGAGGCAAGTTTCATAACCCTACTTTTTATCATTATTCAAGTTTATAAATCAAGTTCATTTGTTATGTTAATGATTAATTATCTTTTCAAAGTATGATTCTTTTATACAATAATTGTTCTATTGTATACCTATTTAGATTGTTATTGTAACGACCCCAAAATTTATACAATTTAATTCTCGACCTCGGTCGTTAATAATACATTTAACCTCTAATTTTACATCATTAAACGATAATACAACCATTGAAATTTGCGGAATAATTAAAATTTTCTATTACAAACTATCCTCGTTCCCAAAACCTTCAACCTTTACATCTAAAAATCTCAGAATCATTTTAATACTACAATAGTTTACATTCGCAAAACAATATTACAATTCAACATATCCATTATTCAGTGTCACATTTTACGACTTACTTCTTTCTGAGGAATACTTTTCTTTTTTTTTCACTTCCATCTTGCAGAATAACAAGAATCCTCCACAATTATTCAATAATTGGGAAGTAGTATGAATAACTCAAGAATTTAAAAGATTTCAAATCATGTTGAGGGTCACAAGACCATGAACTCTATTCTCTAGGTTTAATAGTGTTTCACCCCCGGTTCTTCACACTTTAAACCCTCTTTGGCAGAATGTTTATCAATCACAAAGACTGAAAACACCCTCTGCAAGTACTCTAGGTGATCAACCTATTTTACATGTATTGTATACAAACATTTCAGCGCAAAGTATAAAACTAAGCGCAACCCCTAATAATAGTGTTGTTCATCTCAACTTTTCAACATCCTAATCCTTTTAAAACAATTTGGTTTGCCATAACTTCTCAAGAAACTCTTGAATTTCATGAACATCTTTCAATATTTGTCTAATTGAATCAAATAGCATAGACCTCTACAACAATTCGGACATCAACCAAAATATACATATACATACATATATATGTATTCTCATATCTCAAAGAAATCTCAAAAATCTTTTTATGACGTCATGATACCTGCATGCCTGTATTTACGATCAGATTTGAGGATTCCGTCATTTGGTGATTTTATCATACTACATCATACCATAGTTGGCTGACGATCCTTAGATCACATCCAACACTAGGTAATACTGCATTGATGACTCCATCTTTTTTATCATCGTTGCACCAGGTTACATGATGCATTAATGATATAAAATACATTTGGATATATTGCAAATCATTTTTGTCTAGCCGAAATAATTAGCATAGACATACGAATAACAGTATTGTTCTTAAAACTCATTGGTTCCATCATTTGATCCAATGTTTTTCAAGAAAATAGAAGTGTAAACATCAGCACGAAGTCAATAAATTTCAAAAGTCTAGCATAGCTAGTAGATTTAGAATGCCTATGTTTCCACCATCAACTCCACTTTCTGTAATGATCCATTGCTTAAAAGATCTATCTATTCCTATCATCCTCAATACTCCATTCATAACTTAATTATACCCAGTTCATCAAACTTATCGCACATTGGAAGTTCAGGACTTGCCACAATAATATGAGTTTAAGAACTTATCCTAGTCAGACCATAGGCGTCCATTCGCTGAGGGGTTCAAAACATAACATATTATTATGAGTCACGAACTTACCATATGCATTAGTTTTAAGAACCGCAACTAATCCTAATAATATCTGTCTAATCTTAATAGTTTCTAACTATCAAACATACACATGAGAAAAGAATCACCTTTTCGTCACATATACATTGATAGCGCGACACCAACATTCCAATGATTGTCAATATGATAAACTGAGTGCAAGCACAAAACCCTCGCCCATACAAAGATTTGTACAACTCAGCCATCACATGAGTCCTCAATTGAAATCCCATCTAACTCTATTTTACTCTTAACTTGCTCTTTGCTCGATACGAATTCCTCGTATCACATTATCTATAACTCCTCATGAGTTATCTTGTACTTTTTCATAGTACACCATCTTCATAGCACTAAGCTATAATTATTCAAACATTATAGACCATCTTTCTTTTATAACTTAAACAGACCACGTCGTGATCTTATTCTATAATCATCTCCCTTAAAATTATTTTCTTAACTTGTGATCGTTTTGTTTTACAATCCTCTTTCTTTCTCTTTTCCATCATTTACGACATTATTCGTTATCTTGGCTTTTGGAGTTAGGAAACTCCCATTTCTTATCTTTATATCTCTTCAAGATTCTTCTTTGAATCTTCTTGTTTATATAATAATTCTTCCTTTAAGAATTTCTAACTTCATTTATTCTTTCTCACATTTCATTCAAGTTCTACACTTTCATCATACGTATCCACTTTCTATACTTGGTACACATCGAGTCTCTACCAGTTTCAATATGGTACGCTGAGTGGTTTCCCACAAACAACCAACAAACTAGGTTCTGAGTTGCTAGTTCGTATATACCTCCGCTCTATGAAGGAATCGTTTAGCCCAGATACCATACATCAACTACGAAAGAGTACAATTGCACCACTTAGATATAACTCTCTATTCTTAACTTCTTTATCATTCTTTTTTTTATAGACATTGTCTATTTATTATCACCTTACATCCTTATTATTGGAGTTGGCTAATCCCACATTCATATTCCTTATAACTCTATGAGATTCTTCTTTGAATCCTTTCACGCAAGTTTTAATCTCTTATTGTTCAAACTCTATTTGAGTTTATTCGTTCCTTATTTTCACCTCTCTTCTCTAAGGTTATAGCCTAAGGTACTCTTACCTAAGGTTTCTAACCTATCGACTTTGATACCAACCTATGAATTTACCCCAAAATTTATACAATTTAATTCTCGACTTCGGTCGTTAATAATACATTTAACCTCTAATTTTACATCATTAAACGATAATACAACCATTGAAATTTGTGGAATAATTAAAATTTTCTATTACACACTATCCTCATTCCCAAAACCTTCAACCTTTACATCTAAATATCTCAGAATCATTTTAATACTACAATAGTTTACATTCGCAAAACAATATTACAATTCAACATTAATACATTATTCGAAACATTAGACATGCTTTACAAGAATAACAACTTAGCTAGGATATTAAATCTTCATATATCACTTTTGATCCATAACAATCAAGTAGAACATAGTGTTACCTTCAATTCTTGAATATGCAAAAATAGTTATTTGCAAGAATGAGCTCGACAACTCAGCAAAATCTAACAGTTTTCATGCATCACGTAGCACATAATAACATGCTCAACATACAAGAATAATCATAAACAAACATAGCATACATGTTATAGTTCACATAACAGCTATAAAGATTGAGTTCCTTACTCAATCAACATTCATAGTTCAATCATCATAGTCATAGATTGACTTTCACATTTCATACTTTTGACATATATAATACATCATACACTAAAAGTTTAAGGCAGATCATCATCAAGTTAACATAGAAAAAAGGAACTGAAAGACTTGCCTTTACCAGTGTTTTACCAACACGCTAATACTTCGCGTCCTTGCACAACCTACACTGTATGTGAGATTGATAATAAATAAAATCAATACTCAATCTCATGGTCAAATTTATTCTAAGACCTTACTTTATCTTATTATCCTTTATAATGTCTTTATAGTCATCTAACTATTTTATATGCAACTCGGTTTTATTTTTCATTTTCATCACCACACATGCTAGACTATCACACTTGTAGTTTAATGTGCGTATATCACACCATTTTATTATACCACTTTGGTTTCAAAAATGCATATTCAACACATTGTTTACATGTTTAATTTTCCTTTATAAATCAAAAATTACCCTTTTCGATTTCTTTCCATTATTATTCTTGTATTATCATCTTTTCATACTTAGATATCCAATATTAGCCATTAGTTAGACACTTTGTATACCAAAGTTTAGAAAACATTATTACTCTTAGGCATTTTATCGAGCACGTTATGTGCACACATTAACTTATCTCAACTATTGATCTTAAATGGTTAATTATGCATAGAATATGATAACACATATCTATACTCATTACATATGTCAAAATATATTTATAATTATCAAAATATATCATCATCCAAAATCTTAATTCGAACAGAATTATAAAACTCATCTTCAAAATTTCTTTAACAAAACGTTATTTTCGTTTTTAACGTAACTCGTTCGTTACATGTCCGTTTTTGTTCCTTCTTATATAGAATTAACCCTTACTCAGTGTACTAGATTCTGTAATTCATCGACTAGTCTAGAAAATTTCATTTGCTGGACATCCTTACTAAACAATTTATTTCGGACATGATCCGTTCCATAAAATGGCTCAATCTAGCGAGTCTAGCTAGTAAACTTCCATATCTATAAATTTACAGTTTTAAGTTTCTTCAGATTCAAAACACACGAATTTATATGAATTTTTCAAAATCGAAACCGTAATGCTTTTGATTTTACGAATGATTATTTTCCTTCGTATCAGCCTTACTAAAATAGACATTGCAAGAACTTTACAAAGAGTTTTCATGTGATTCCACTTTCAGAATATAGCTTACTTCCATATCTTCGATTTGATATAAAGCTCACTTTCTAACTCATTATACCCAAAGAGGTATG
Source organism: Panax ginseng (assembly GCA_020205605.1). Lineage (NCBI taxonomy): Eukaryota > Viridiplantae > Streptophyta > Magnoliopsida > Apiales > Araliaceae > Panax > Panax ginseng. The sequence continues at coordinate 95,236,654 of CM035136.1, read as the reverse complement.
AATTTCACAAGATATGTCCACAATTACTAAAAACCTACGAATTTTGTTCTTCAAATTTTTTTTCCATTTCATTTTCTTTCTTGAATCCTCTTATTTGATTCTTGATAATCCAAGATTAAACCAATACAAACAGATTAAGCATGATCTACTACCCTAGAACATAAATCTACCCAAAAATTCAAGGATTAAATAAGAGTTTAGAAGTTATCTTTTTCTAGCTTTTTTTTTCTTTTCTTCTTCTTCTTCTTCTTCTTCTTCTTCTTCTAGCTCATCTCAATTCCTCTATTTCTCTCTATCTCTCTCAATTTCTCAATACAACTTCTACACTACATAACAATTATCTACATTATGAAGAACATAAAAATATAATTAAAACAAGGAATTTTGATTATAACTTTATTAGTATGAATTTAAGAGAGAGATGGAGATGATGATGATGGGGCTTGTTTTGTCTTCTCAAAGCTTTCCCTTCTTTTTCTTTTTATTCCTCTTCTTCTTCTCCTACAACTCTCTCTAACTCTCTTCTTCTTTCTTTGGTTTATTTTCTAAAACTAACATACTAACTTGTAGTATATACATATAATATACAATACTAGTAATATATAATATATGTAACTCCTAGTAATTATTAGATATACTAATTACTAGTTAATACATAGGTTACACCAATTTGAACTTGAAAAGTCTAAGACCATGTTTGGCAAATACTTATTATTTTAATTAATCAATAGCTTAACATCAATCAATCTCATCAAATTGTCACATAATTATATTTACTTGTTAATTATAATTTTGTGTAACAATCATCACATAACTCATCTAATTTAATTATCTCAATTAAATTAGAACTATAACATAAAATTATTATATTAATTAAATTAAATACTAAATATTCATTTAATTAATCTACACTACATAATTACATTACTCTATAATCAAAACAAAATTTATTTATTTAACTCAATAAATAATTCAATTAAATATTTATATATATTAAAATTAATATATAACATTCTCTTCACATCAATTCACATATTCTACAATATATGACATATAAGACCCCAACTTTTTGAATAAAGATTAAATTTTCTCTAAATATATTTTTGAATATTATGGTGTGGATTTAATATAATGTTATAGTTGTGGGTAATATTTACAAATTTTGCAAAAGTACGCAAGTTGTTGTATAATATTCGATTGGTGGGGAATATTCATTTTAACAGGGGAATATTAATAACCAAGACAATCATTGGTGGACCCCACATTAGAAGAATTATTGTTTGGATTGAGAAAACGACAAAAATACTTTATGAAAATAACGGTGGAAGTTTTCACTGGTTAACTTTTGAACTACCCTTAGTAAAAGTACGATGTCTGGCGTGGTTGCATAGTAGCACACGGTATTGATTATTGATGCTTACGTGAAAAGTCACTCAATTATACTCAATTATTACTACAGTAATTGCTGCATCATATCTCTCATATTATTGATTTGATTATTGTCATAGTATCATCTACATAATATGTTATTTTATTAAATCAATAATTGAGACGACAAAGTTATACATATTATTAAATTATAATATTTACAATGTCTAGAAGTTCTGTCAAGGAGAGGTTTGGTCACCTAATTGCGCGCCAATAAGGAGAAATCCTTATTGGAAAGCCCCCTCTTTCCTGGGAACGACTTGGTTGATAAATATTGTGAGTTATAATATTAATGATGAATGTTATTAAAATTGAAGTTGTGTTCGGAGTTGAATTTGGAGACGTAGACATGATATTTGAGTCCAGAACGATGAAATTAGTAAAAATAGTCTATAAACACAAAATTTTTCGGAATTCACTATTTGGTCAAAAAGTCAACAGTTGACTTTTTTGGGAAAAGTCAAACTTCGAAATTTTAAAATTTATATTATTGATAAAAATCGTTTCATTGTGTTGAAATTATTTGTGTTAGTGAAAATCGACAATTATTTCGATAATAATTGATGTCTGGAGGTTATATTGACCAATCGGGTATTTAACCGGATAAATGAGCAATTGATTGCTATTATTTCACATGATTATAACTATTTGTTCACATGTGTATACTATTGTTTCACATTCTAGTTACTATTAGGGGAATTGGTGCAAGATTGATAATACTTGCACGACTAAGTTAAAAATGGAGGTATAGATGGAGGTACTATACTGTAATTCGTATTTTCACATGTCTAGAACTATTGATTCACATAATTTACTATTGAATCACATTATTTACTATTAGGGGAGGTGATGCAAGTTTGATAATACTTTCATGACTAAATTAAAAATAAAGGAAAAGTTGGAGGTATTGTACTATAATTTTTTGAGCCCCAAAACGTGCAATTATCGAAACTATATTTTTCTATAAATAGAAGCTCATTCTTCCTTCATTTCTCACCAATTAACAAAAGCTTTAGAGCGATTATTATAGAGAGAAATTATAGAAAGAAGAAGAAAGTCTGCTACCTCACTATTCCAATTATCCGGTTTTTCCAAGGTAGGGAGTATTATTTCTTTCTTATCCATGAAGAGAACTTACATTATTCCATTCTTTATTATTACATTTGGAATAACTTTTGTATACGCCAGCTACCCTATACTTGGTGAAATTCTTACATTATTTCATTCTTTATTATTTTGGTTGGAACATCTTGTCTGCATGCGTTTCTGGGACTGGTTCCATTATTTATCATTCATTTGGAACATCATGTATGCATGCGTTTCTGTGGGGACCGGTTCCGTCTTTATTATTCTGTTGAATATATCGTATGCATGCGTTCTCGTCGGACTGATTCCGTCTTTATTATTCTCGTTGGAATATCTTGTCTCATGCGTTTTTACACCTTACTTTGATTAAAATCTTTATTATTCTCATTGGAATATCTTGTCTCGTATGCTTTTACTACGGGACTGATTCCGTTATTTATTATTACTGTTGGAATAACTCCGCATGTCTTGCGGTCTATCGCATGCCCGGTGATTTCTTTTGTTATTCCATTCCTTATTATACTCAGGTTGGTTAAAGTTTTGACTTCTATACTCCATAAAATTAGTAGAATATCCTTGATATTTAAACTTCATCCAAATATCTTTTCATGGAAATATTCTTACGAGCATTCTTGAATTTTACTCTACTAAAGAAGTATCATGTTGACAATTTGGGCGTTATTAGTTCCTAGATAAAATAATTCTTGAACTTGTTTTATTGAATTCTTATATCATTGTCATCATCCTCATGTTTATATTTTGTTGAAAGTCATCATGGCCTATAGTGCATAGATGGACTTGGTATGATTATGACCGAGGGATTATTCGGTGTAATCATGGTAGTAATGTTACAAATGATGTGGTAAAAGTCCTCATTGGCCCGTGGTGCATTGATGGACGATTGTTGGCATGATCATGACCATTATTGAATACACAAATATTCTTGGCGATGAGTGCATAGATAATTGTGGTCGTGATACTAAAGAATATCCTTGGTCGATAGTGCGGGGATGATTCGATTATGTGGATTATTTATTAAGATGAGTCCCAGCGATAAAAGTGATGAAAAACCTTCTAAATCATAAAAGATAGTAGATTTTATTCTCTACTTGACTCTTTTAATGGATTTCTTGTTCATTGCAGATTAAACTTGATGGTTGTTATATTGTATCGGTTTAACATCATTGAAGGCTAACGATAATATATTCTACATTATCTTAGTCATAATATTTCCCTCTTTGGGCTAGTTGAGCTCATCCTTTTACTTTTATTGTTCTCTTGAGAAATGAGAACGTGGCGAGGGACTAGTCGGGGAACGGGTGATGGACCAGATGATAGTATTAGTAGTCCTCACTATTCAGTGAAATAGTAGAAAATAAATGTAATAATATTGAATTTGAGTTTGTATATTGTCTAGACGATAATATTTGTATTAAAACTCACAGCTTATGTTTTGTCGTACTTTACACGATAGTTGTATAATTAAGTTGTATTTGTATTCTGTACCATGTATTTGACGACTCAGAATAGGTGATGTATACCTATTTTGGGGGCATCACAGTTGGTATCAAAGCTTAGGGATATGATCCCTGGCTAAGATGTGAGACTAGAACTAGGAGGGGAGAGACGGGGAATTCCTTCGCTAGTATGACCTACCTAAGTTTTAATTGGTATTTAATTGGTTGGTCAGAGTATATGGATAATATGTTGCATGTCAATTAACCCTTGTTTTGTAGCATATTTGAAAATGGCATCCGAAAATATTGAGAATAGCAATGGAGCACAAGAGACCGTTGATTCTCCACAGATCAACAATCAGAATAATGTGCATCAGAAAGGCGACAATCCTCATTCAAACAACAACACTGACCAAATGATGAATGATGGAATGTTCAGAGGCTTTATGAAATTCATGCAACATCAGGCGAGAGCGGCTCCTGTCCAAAATGTAGGTGGAAACACCGAAACTCTCGGACGATTTACCGCTCAAAGCGATTCGAAGGAGTTGGGACCACCGGAGTTTATTGGAAGCCAAAACCACTTAAGGTGAAGCATGGATAAAGCGGATCACCAAGATATTTGATGTCTTGGGATTCTCCGAGAGCAAAAGGTTCCTTCGCCACCTTTATATGTTGCGTGAAGAGGCGATTCTTGGTGGGAATCAGTAAAAGCATTACAAGCCCGACTGACCTTTTCAAGATGTCTTGGGAGAAGTTCCAAGAGCTATTCAACGACAAGTAGTTTCCCAAAAGTATTCGTCACATGAAGGAGGTGGAGTTTATCAAGTTGGAACAAAACAATATGACCGTGTCGCAATCGAGGCTAAATTTATGAGTTATCCCGTTTTACATCCCATTTGGTCGATAATGAGGAGGCGAATGTTTTAAGAGGTTTGAAACCGGAGATACGTCCAATATCTTATTTCTCATAAACGTGTTTTGTACTCGGATGTTGTAAATAGGGCTCGATTATTGGAGCGCGATAACGAGTCAATGCAACCAAGGAAAGCGGTAAACGACATGAAAATACCAGTGATAACAGTCATTGAAACGGTGACAACAAGCGCGGAGGGAATCAACATGCCAGAAATGGTAACCACTTCGGTGGTAATCATAGCTCGAACAATAAGAATGGACATTTCAAGAAGAGGAGATTCAACAATGATGGAAAGACGTCAGCACCAACACCCGTTGTCAAGGAAGGAGAACGACCACCTATCATATGCTTCAAATGCGAAAGGGGAGGGACACATCAGTCCAAACTGCGCGATGCCATCCAAAGCATGTTATAATTGTGGAAGGGAAGGTCACTTAGCTCGATTTTGTCATTCACCAAAGACAAGTTCACCTAGGATGGAGGCACCAAAGGCCGTCCCAGAAAAGTCAAAGCCGGTAGTGCAAGGGAGAGCATTTGTTGTGACCTCCCAGAAAGCAAAGAAACCGAACGAGGTTATCATGGGTAAGCTTATCATAAACTCTAGTGAAGTCTATACCTTATTTGATACCGGTTCTACCCATTCTTTTATTTCTCCTAATTGCGCTCAATGTTTAAATTTAACTCCGGAGAAATTAGACTTTGACTTATCTGTTGAAACTCCATTAGGAGAAACCTTCATTACATTCACTGTTTATAAGTCTTGTTTGATGCAAATCGGTAACCGCACGTTACCTGTCAATCTTATCTCCTTAAAAATACTTGCATTTGACGCAATTCTAGGGATTGATTGGTTAACTACTCATCATGCTAAAATTGATTGTTTTCGTAAGGTTGGTAGCTTTCATATTCCTAATAAACCTATTATGCGAATTCAAACGACCAAACCATTAAAATCAATCACGGTCATCTCAAGCCATAAAGCTATTCGTTTATTAAAAAACGGATGTCAAGCTTTCTTAGCTCATGTCACGGATTTAAACAAAAATACGTCAGTTTTGAATGATATTTCTGTTGTTAATAAATTTCCTAACGTATTCCCTGAAGAACTTCGGCCTACCCCGAGGCGTGAAATTGAATTTTGTATCGACCTTGAACCCGTTACAAACCCCATTTCCAAAGCCCCATATCGAATGGCTCTATTGAACTTCGTGGAGTTAAAGACCCAATTGCGAGAATTGTTAGACATTGGTTTCATTAAGTCTAAATACGTCTCCTTGGGGTGCTCATGTTCTATTCGTGAAGAAGAAAGATGGGAGTGTGCGACTTTGTATTGATTATCGGGAGTTGAATCATGTCACCATCAAAAATAGGTACCCATTACCACGTATTGATGACCTGTTTGACCAGTTGCAAGGCGCCAAATTCTTTTCAAAGATTGATCTTCGTTTAGGATATCATCAATTGAAGATTAGAACCGATGACATTCCAAAGACGGCTTTCAGAACTCGGTACGGGCATTATGAATTCCTAGTCATGTCCTTTGGATTGACTAATGCTCCTGCTGCCTTCATGGATATGATGAACCGAGTATTCAAGGAATATTTGGATCATTTTGTGGTCGTCTTTATTGAAGACATCCTCATATATTCCAAAAGCCGTGAAGATATGAGCAACACTTGAGGCTGATACTCCAAAAGCTTCGTGAAAATAAGCTATATGCCAAGTTGAAGAAATGCGAGTTCTGGCTTGAGGAAGTTGCATTCCTTGGGCACGTGATATCAAATCATGGGATATCTGTCGACCCAGCAAAGATTGAAGCCATTCAAAGCTGAGAGAAACCTAAATTAGTGACCGAAGTACGTAGCTTTCTCGGCTTAGCTGGTTATTATCGGAGATTCGTTGAAGAGTTTTCTCGAATCACTACTCCATTAACTCATCTAACTCGAAATGATATAAAATTCGGTTGGAGCGTGGAATGTGAGAAGAGTTTTCAAGAACTCAAGAGGAGACTCATTTCAAAGACTGCTTACGACAATACCATCTGCCTCGGAGGATTTGTCATCTCTGATGATGCTTCGGGCAAAGGGTTAGGATGTGTTCTCATGTAACATGGGAAAGTCATAGCCTATGCCTCACGGCAACTCAAAGAATATGAGAGGAATTATCCTACTTATGATGTAGAGTTGGCAGCTGTCGTTTTCGCACTTAAAATTTGGAGGCATAACTTGTATGGGGAGAAAGTGGAAATCTTTACGGATCATAAAAGCCTCAAATATTTCTTCACTCAAAAGGAACTCAACATGCGACAACGACGTTAGCTTGAATTGTTGAAAGATTATGATCATACCATCCAATACCATCCTGGAAAAGCAAACGTGGTAGCTGACGTATTGAGTAGAAGATCATATGAAAGTACGAGTGCGATATTGTCAACGCAAAGGCCCATTTTGTATGACTTGCAAAGGATGGAGATAGAGTTAAAGACTCCAGGGACCCACATGATGATGGCAAACATACGAGTAGAACCGAGTTTAATCGATAAAGTTAAAGCTGCTCAAGCTATAGACCTGGAGCTAATGCGTATGAAGAAGAAAGTGCAAGGAGGTGCTATGCCGGAAGCAAGAATCGATGAGGAAGGAATACTTCGAGTCAACTCCAAACTTTGTGTTCCTAACGACGCTGATTTAAAGTATAAAATCATGATGGAGGCGCACAACACACCATTTGCAATCCATCCTGGGAGTACCAAAATGTATCGTGATCTTTGATATACATTTTGGTGGAGCAATATTAAGAGAGAGATAGCAGAGTTTATCTCAAGGTGTTTAACTTGTCAACGAGTCAAGGCGGAGCATCAAGTACCAAAAGGTCCATTTCCACCACTTGAAATTCTAGAATAGAAGTGGGAACACATTACTATGGATTTCGTTACTGGTCTTTCCAAGGTTTCTCAAGGCATAGATGCAATTTGGGTCATTGTTTATAGATTGACCAAGTCTGCTCATTTCCTACCTATACGAGAAACTTATACACTTGAACGTCTTGCTCGTACGTACATAAACGAGATTGAAAGACTACATGGTATGCCAGTATCCATAATTTCTGATCGAGACCCAAGATTCACTTCAAGATTTTTGGTTAGTTTGCAAAAAGCTATGGGCACGGATTTACGATTTAGCTCAGCATACCATCCTCGAGATTTGACGGGCGATCGAGAGAGGACCATTCAAACTCTTGAAGATCTATTAAGACTCTGTGTCCTTGACTTCAAGGGAAGTTGGGATAAGTTCCTACCATTGGTGGAGTTTTCCTACAACAACAGTTATCAATCAAGTATTGGCATGTCTCCATTTGAGGCGTTGTATGGAAGAATGTGTCATTCTCCAGTATGCTGGGGTGAGGTGGGTGAAGCAACATTGTTGGGACCAGAGTTGGTACGTATGACTATGGAAAAGATACAAACGATCCGACAATGTATAAAAACCTCACAAGATCGATAAAAGAGTTATGCTGATCTTCATCGAAAGGACGTAGAATTCGATATTGGAGATCATGTGTTGTTACGTGTTGCTCCATGGAAAGGTTACAAGATTTGGAAAGAGAGGAAAGCTCAACCCTCGATTCATTGGCCCATTTTTAATCCTCGATCGAGTAGGAACTGTGGAGTATAAACCCGCTTTACCGCCAAGTATGTCTCGTGTTCATAACGTTTTTCACATATCTATGTTACATAAATATATGAAAGACCCGAACCACATTATTGAATTAGAACCAGACGAGATAGAGGAAGATTTAACGTATGAAGAGTTACCTGTTAAAATCTTGGATAAAAAGGATCATATTCTACGCTCCAAGGTTATACCTCAAGTCAAAGTTTTGTGGAGAAACCACGATGTGGACGAAATGACCTGGGAGTTAGAATCTGAGATGAAATCAAGATATCCTTACCTCTTCGACATACCAGGTACGCACTCTAATTTCGAGGATGAAATTTCATAAGAAGGGGAGGTTGTAAGACCCCAACTTTTTGAATAAAGATTAAAATTTCTCAAAATATATTTTTGAATATTATGGTGTGGATTTGATATAATGTTATAGTTGTGGGTACTATTTACAAATTTTGCAAAGTACGCAAGTTGTTATATAATATTTGATTGGTGGGGGAATATTAGTTTTTAACAGAGAATATTCGCATAACTAAGACAATCATTGGTGGACCCCCACAACGGAATTATTGTCGAATTGAGAAAACGACAAAAATACTTTATGAAAATAACGGCGGAAGTTTTACCGTTAACTATTGAACTACCCGGTAGTAAAAGTATAGTAATACACATGGTTGCATAGTAGCACACGGTATTGATTATTGATGCTTACGTGAGAAGTCACTCAATTATACTCAATTATTGCTACAGTAATTGCTGCATCATATCTCTCATATTTTTTATTCGATTATTGTCATAGTATCATCTGCATAATATGTTATTTTATTAAATCAATAATTGAGACGACAAAGTTATTCATATTATTAAATTTCAATATTTACAATGTCTAGAAGTTCTGTCAAGGAGAGGTTTGGTCACCTAATTGCGCGCCAATAGGGAGAAATCCTTATTAGAAAGCCCCCTCTTTTTCCTAGGACGGCCTAGTTGATAAATATTGTGAGTTATAATATTAATGATGAATGTTATTAAAATTGAAGTTGTGTTCGGAGTTGAATTTGGAGACGCAGACGTGATATTTGAGTCCGGAACGATGAAATTAGTAAAAATAGTCTATAAACACAAAATTTTCCGGAATTCACTATTTGGTCAAAAAGTCAACAGTTGACTTTTTCGGGAAAAGTCAAACTTCAAAATTTCAAAATTTATATTTTTGATAAAAATGGTTTCATTGTATTGAAAATATTTGTGTTAGTGAAAATTCACAATTATTTCGATAATAATTGATGTCTGGAGGTTATATTGATCAATCGGGTATTTAACCAGATAAATGAGCAATTGATTGCTATTATTTCACATGATTATAACTATTTGTTCACATGTGTATACTATTGTTTCACATTCTTGTTACTATTAGGGGAGTTGGTGCAAGATTTATAATACTTGAATGACTAAGTTAAAAATGGAGGTATAGATGGAGGTACTATACTGTAATTCGTATTTTCACATGTCTAGAACTATTGATTCACATTATTTACTATTGAATCACATTATTTACTATTAGAGGAGGTGGTGCAAGTTTGATAATACTTCCATGACTAAATTAAAAATAAAGGAAAAGTTGGAGGTATTGTACTGTATTTTTCGAGCCCCAAAACGTGCAATTATCGAAACTATATTTTTCTATAAATAGAAGTTCATTCTTCCTTCATTTCTCACCAATTCATAAAAGCTTTAGAGCGATTATTATAGAGAGAAATTATAGAAAGAAGAAGAGAAGTCTGCTACCTTCACTATTCTAGTATCCAATTTTTCTAAGGTAGGAGTATTATTTCTTTCTTATCCATGAAGAGAACTTTTGTTATTCCATTCTTTATTATTACATTGGAATAACTTTTGTATCACGCCAGCTACCCTATACTTGGTGAAATTCTTACATTTATTTCATTCTTTATTATTTTGTGGAACATCACATGCGTGCGTTTACGCTGGACACTGGTTCCATTATTTATCATTCTGTTGGAACATCATGTATGCATGCGTTTTACTGGCGGGACACAGTTCCGTCGAATATCTGTTCATGCATTCTCGCGGGACTGATTCCGCTCTTTATTATTACATTGGAATATCACATGCATGCATTTTACGTCCGGACTGATTCCGTCTTTATTATTCTCATGGAATATCCATGCCACGTGCTTTTTTACGCTTGGGACTGATTTCGTTATTTATTATTCTGTTGGAATAAACTACATGTGCGATCTATCGCATGCCTGGTGATTTCTTTGGTTATTCCATTCCTTATTATACTCAGATGGTTAAAGTTTTGACTTCTATACTCCATGAAATTAGTAGAATATCCTTGATATTTGCGCTTCATCCAGTATCTTTTCATGGAAATATTCTTCTTAGCATTCTTGAATTTTACTCTACAAAGAAGTATCATGTTGACAATTTGGACGTTATTAGTTCCTGGATAAAATAATTCTTGAACTTGTTTTATTGAATTCTTATATTATTGTTATCATCCTCATGTTTATATTTTGTTGGAAGTCATCTGTGGCCTATAGTGTATAGATGGACTTGGTATGATTATAACCAGGGATTATTCGGTGTAATCATGACCGTAATGTTACAAATGATGTGGTAAAAGTCCTCATTGGCCCGTAGTGCATTGATGGACAGTTGTTGGCATGATCATGGCCATTTTTGAATACACAAATATTCTTGGCCCGTAGTGCATGGATAATTGTGGTCGTGATACTAAAGAATATCCTTGGTCGTAGTGCAGGGGTGATTCGATGATGTGGATTATTTATTAAAATTTGAGTCCCAGCGATAAAAGTGATGAAAAACCTTCTAAATCATAAAAGATAGTAGATTTTATTCTCTACTTGACTCTTTTAATGGATTGTTTGTTCATTGCAGATAAACTTGATGGTTGTTATATTGTATCGACGCTTAACATTTGTTGAAGGCTAACGATAATATATTCTGCATTATCTTAGTCATAATATTTCCTACTGGGCTAGTTGAGCTCACCCTTTTTTATTGTTCTCTTCAGGAAATGAGAACGTAGCAGGGACTAGTCGGGGAACAGAGTGATGGACCAGATGATAGCATTAGTAGTCCTCACTATTCAGTGAAATAGTAGAAAATAAATGTAATAATATTGAATTTGAGTTTGTATATTGTCTAGACGACAATATTTGTATTAAAACTCACAGCTTATGTTTTGTCGTACTTTACACGACAGTTGTATAATTAAGTTGTATTTGTATTTTGTACCATGTATTTGACGACTCATAATAGGTGATGATACCTATTTTGGGGGCGCCACATGACATACACATACTCACACCCAACATAATTTATAAAATTCTCATTTATAATTTCTAAAAATCTGGGATGTCAAAGTTATTCATTTTAAATATCATTCATTGTTGAACCTTGTTAGACTAGCGAATCCTTATTGATTCAACTAGTCCATAGTTGATGAACGTTCTAAATTCAGAACCCTTATTGATTTATCCAAACCAAACTTCTTTTGGTGCGGACTCAAATGTCAAACTGAGATGAACAACCCTGCAAAGGGATTTACTTATGCATTAGCGTTAAGATATTGTGCACAGTATGGTACTAAGGGTTGATCCCCCTAAGGACGAGTAGAAAGGTCCATAGTCTTATGACTGTTAAAGGTTTCAAGTATAACCCTTGATAACCTAGGACATAGTTCAAGGTCTTATGACCCTCAGAAATCTTTTGATTCTTGTTATTCATTCTTGATTCAAAAGTTGAGCTTTTATTCAGAAGTCTTTGATTCACTCGCATGTTATTATATATTGCTATTTCATTTTATACTTGTGGGCAATCATGCTCACTCTTGCTTAATAATAACATTACAGTTAAGAACGAAAGAACCGACGAGCCTTCTACTAGTAAAGGCAAGGGAAAGGTTAACAAATGTTGAAGACTTGTATTTATGAGATGTTGAATTTATGTATTAAGACTTAATGTTGTTAAGACTTATTAATTGTTTATGTTTCCGCACAGATGTTGAAGGTTAGTTTAACCTGGGATTGTATTTACTATTCGGATGTTGTAACCCCATAAGGGAGGATTTTATTTCTATCTATTGCATGGTTTGCATTTATTATGGGTAGATAGATAGATGATATTTGTATAGTGAACACCAAATCCCGTGGAATTGAAGCACCCAGATTTGGGGGTGTCACAGTTTATCTCGAGGTGTTTAACTTGTCAACGTGTAAAGGCGGAGCATCAAGTGCCAAAGGGTCCATTGCAAGCACTTGAGATTCCAAAATGGAAGTGGGAACACATTACTATGGATTTCGTTACAGGTCTTCCCAAGGTTTCTCAAGGCATAGATGCGATTTGGGTTATTGTTGATAGATTAACCAAGTCTGCTCATTTCTTGCCTATATGGGAGACTTATTCCCTTGAACGTCTTGCTAGTATATACGTAAATTAGATTGTGAGATTGCATGGCATGCCAGTATCCATAGTTTCGGATCGTGACCCAAGATTCACTTCAAGATTTTGGGTTAGCTTGTAGAAAGCTATGGGCACGGATTTACGATTCAGTTTGGCATACCATCCTCAAATAGACGGACAATCAGAGAGGACTATTCAAACTCTTGAATATCTATTAAGACTCTGTGTCTTAGACTTCAAAGGGAGTTGGGATAAGTACCTACCATTGGTGGAATTCTCCTACAACAACAGTTATCAGGCAAGTATATGTGTGGCTCCATTCGAAGCATTATATGGACGAAAGTGTCGCTCTCCTGTATGTTGGGATGAGGTGCGAGAAGCAATGTTATTGGGACTAGAGTTGGTACGAATGAATATAGAGAAGATCCAAACGATTAGACAACGTATAAAAATGGCACAGGATCGACAAAAGGGTTATGTGGATCTTCATCGAAAGGACGTGGAATTTGACATTGGGGATCATGTATTGTTACGTATTGCTCCATGGAAGGGAGTTACAAGATTCGGGGAGAGAGGAAAGCTCAATCCACGATTTATTGGTCTATTTTAGATTCTTGACCGAGTAGGAAATGTGGCTTATAGACTCGCGTTACCTCCAAGCATGTCTCGTGTTCACAATGTTTTTCACATATATGTGCTTTGTAAATATGTGAAGGGCCCGAACCACATTATTGAGTTAGAACCAGACGAGATAGCCAAAGATTTAACGTACGAGGAAGTACCTGTTATGATCTTGGATAGGAAAGAGCATATCCTACGCACCAAGGTTATACCACAAGTTAAGGTTTTGTGGAGAAACCAAGCTATTGAGGAAATGACCTGGGAGTTGGAAACGGAAATAAAAGTGAGGTATCCTCACCTTTTCGAAACACCAGGTACGTACGTCAATTTCGAGGACGAAATTTCATAAGGAGGGGAGGTTGTAAGACCCCAACTTATTATAAATGAAATTTAATTTCCTCTATTTATTATTTTGAAATAGTAAGGGTTGATTTAATTAATATAGTTAGTTATGGGTAAAATGCGCAAATATTTCAAATAAGCAAGTGGTTATAAAATATTAATTGTTGTCGGGGAATATTCGTTTGGTCGTGGAATATTCTTGATGTCGGGGAATATTCGTACGACGGCGCAGCCTTGTGTGGGCCCCATAACGGAAAGCGATTGGATGAAGAAAACGACAAGTATGAGTTTTTATAAATAAAGGCGTAGTTGTTACCGTTAACACTGTTGGAATACCCGGTTGGTTAAAATACAAGAATACGTGTTGTTGCACAAGAAGACACTGCAGTATTGCACCAATTATTGATTCTTACGTAAGAAGGCACTACTCAATAATTATTATAGTAATTACTGTTCAATATTTTATTTTATTGATTCAATAATTGGTACGTTGATATTTTATATTATTGTTGTTTCAATGATTGTCACTACACAGTATTTTCCATTATCAAATCAATAATTCATATTATTTGAATAATATTATTAGATAACATTATTGACAATGTCTAGAAAGTTCTGTCTAAGGAGAGGTTTGGTCACCTAATTGCGCGCCAGTAAGGAGAAATTCTTATTGGAAAGCCCCCTCTTTCCTGGGAACGGCATGATTGTCATTATTATGATTCTGTAATATTATTTATAAATAATTAATTATTAATTTATATGATAAGGAAAATATTCATTTTATGTGGATATAGATGGAGAAAATTTTTAATGTGACAATTGTTGAAAAATGATATTTTATCTTTTCTGATAAAATAATTCATTATAATATATTATTATATTATAATAATATAATAATGGTGATATTTTTACAATGAATGTGTGATATATGAGTAAATGACGAGGAAGAGTATTTTTGTTACTAAAAATATTTAAAACATGTTTTTCATGTTTGTGGACCCCATTTCTTGACTGAAATTTAATTATAGCATGTAAAATCATCTGTATGTGGATTTTGGTCAATTTCTGTTTGGAATTTGGAAAAACTTTCTTCTGCAAAGTTGTAGAGAATTGAATTTCCTGTAGAAGAATATGAGATTTGAATTTTTCTGATAAAAGGGCTATTTATTATGAATTATTGAAATTCTGGAATAATTGATTTTTGGAGTTTTAAAAAATTTTAATAACAAAAACCTTTTTTTTTATTTTGGTGAGGTGAGCCCACTTGGTGGCTGATGTTTTTGGGCAAAAGAAGGGTGCATAGGAAATTTTAAAAATATATTAATATTTTATTAAATTTTCTGCTTTGGTGTTCTAATCATTTTCTTATAAATAGGGTGCTTAGGTTAGAATTGAAAATCACCCCAGAATCTGAAGTTTTCTCTCTCTATAATATCAAGCGTATTCTTGTGAGTATTTTGATACTTTGAGTGTTGCTATACGGTGCAAGTTTCTTTCTGCATTATATCCGATATTCAGTCAGAAGTACTATCCTGTTCTAGGTAATGGATGTTATTTTCTTCGTAAATGATATTATTTCTTTCAATATCATTATCTTAAAATATTGATCCTAATATTTTATCATATTTGGAACTTTTTGTGTGTGGGGTTACTATTCACGTGATACTAAGATTATTCACGATATCGACACTATTCATGAATACAGCACAATTCACCAAAAAATGAAATTTTCTTCTTTTTGTCCAAGATGTCTATTATGGTTACTATCTTTGATTGTATCCATGTTTTGATCTTTATTTTTGAATTCTGCTTCAAAATTGGTTATTATGGAGTATTATTGAACTTGGACAAAACTGTAATACAAATCCCTAATATTTATTTTTTTGCTTCACTAGATTCATTTTTTTAAAAAAAAAATTCATCATCCTCAGTCCTAAATGATGATATTACTGAATATCTTTGGCCTGTAGTGCAAAGATGAATAATTTTTGTTGAATATCTTTGGCCCATAGTGCAAAGATGAACAGGTGTTTAGATGAACATGACCAACTGGTGAATATCTTTGGCCTGTAGTGCAAAGATGAATATTTGATTCCAGATATATATTGATTTATGTTACAGGGATAAAATATTGACGATGAACTTTTAAATTCATATATAGAAGATAGTATATTTCATTCTCTACTTAACTCTTCTAATGAATTATTATTTCCGCTGCGAATATTGATTTAAAACTTGTTGTCTATTGTATTCTATTAGATTTTTCCCTGTTGAGGACTAACGATAGTTTGTTCTATGTTATCTTAGTCATAATGTTCTTTACTGGGCTAGTTGAGCTCACCCTTTTCCTTTTTGTTCCATTTTTCTTCTCAGGAGACGAGAATATAGCGAGTACTAGTCGGGGTGTGGAATGATGGTTCTAGAAGTTGTTTTAGTAGTCCTCACTATTTTGTAAAATAGTGTATCAATAATTGTAATGAGGGCTTATTTGAGTGTGAATATTGTCTAGACGACAATATTTGTATTTAAACTCACAGTTTAAGTGTTGTCGTATTTTGCACTACAATTGTATTAATAAAGTTGTAGTTGTTTCTGTACCATGTATTTGGCGACTCAGAATGGGTGTTGTATACCTATTTTGGGGGCGTCACATATACTCTATGTATAATTCTCGTATTCTAACTTGTATATTTATTCATCATATACGATATACAATCATTCATACATACTCGTATAATACCTCGCATCATACTCGTATTCATTACTTCGTAGAATACCTACGTAAAATACGATCATCGCTTAATTAATTACATTAACTTCTTAACGCTTGATTTTCCTAACGTTCTCAAATTAAGTCCACAGGCGAAATATTAAGTTTTCCATAACTAAAATATTATTGGATATTCCATCTCACCTCGATATTCTATCGTTACGTATTTCTCGGAAGTTCAAAAATACTTCCTGAGCAGAAATGCGTGAATAGTGTTTTTCGAAAAATTTCTCGGAAAGCTTTTATTTTTGTCTTGGAAATTCAAACACTTTAATTCTATCACGTAGCCAAAATCCTACGATGTTCTGACATGTTTAGGTCATATAACGACCTTCAATTAGCTTGCTCCCATAAATAATCAATTAAATTCATTTAATCATTATAATTAAATAAAATTTTAATTCTTCTAAAAAATTGATTTTCTCGGGTGTTACATTCTTCCCTCCTTATAAGGATTCTGTCCCCAGAATCTCGATAATATTCATATAAACAAATGAGGAAAAGTTTTCTTCATTCCAATCTTGAGTTACCACAATGCTTCTTCGACATTGTGGTTCTTACATTCACCTTCACCGAAGGTATTATCTTATCTCCCATGACTTATCACTTCCTATTAACAATTTGAGTTGGAAATTAAACACTTACTAAAAATATTACACTATCTTCCTTTTATTAGTCCTTCTTTTAACTCGTAATTATTGGAAACTCAAATTCCTCCCTCAAAACAAGACTATACTTAGTCTTCTATTTATCTTGCGTCCTCTTCTTCATCTGCTTGCATTCCTCGTTACCTAGTTGTACTTAATTAACTCGTTCCATTATCATGGATTGAGTTTACCTTGTGAATAACATTTCAACCCTTTTATTCCGTAATCTAACTTCTAACTCCGTTCTCGCCATCTCCGTTATTAACTCATTCTGAGTCGCTAACTTTGATTCCTTACCCTTCTTACTTAACGCGTTGGCTACAACGTTTACCTTCCCTGAATGATATAAGATATCACAGTCCTCTCTATACTGCATTTTCAACTTCTTCTGTGTGGAGATATATTTCAGACTCTTAGAGTCCGTGTATATCTCACACTTCTCCATATAAATACTATCTTCCGATTTTTAATTCAAAACTACAACTGCCAATTCTAGGTCATAAGTAGGACAGACCTCCTCATAATCCATTAACTGGCGTAATACATACACAATGACATTGCCATGCTATAAGAGCACACAATCATGTAATCTATGCAAAACATCGAGATACACAACAATATTCCCTGTATTATCTTATAAAGACAATACATGTGCATTACTTAACCTTTTTTCTTAAATCCTGTGACGCTAATGGTACCTTCAACCCTAGCACCTCACAAGGGTACGTACCTATCAATTTGCCACCGACCTATTCGGTGCCCCTTACGAAAATCTAACTTTAGTACATTAGTCAACCCAAATGACATACCCAAAAACTTGTCAAACTGTAACGAGTTCTGATCATCATCTTAAGTACCTCCTCCTTCTTCCTTACTTACAACTGACTATACCTCGTACGCAAATCTATTTTAGAAAAATTCTTTGCCCCTTTTTAATTGATCCAATAGATCATCGATCATGGGCCATGGGTATTTATTCTTAACAACTAACTTACTCCTATTACAATAGTCGATACGCAACCGTAACGACTCATCCTTTTTCTTAACATCCTACTAACTTACGTCCAGGTTAGACGACAAAGGCGTCTCGGTGTTTTATTATTGTAAATTACTATCTTGGGTTTTCTGAAAAACTGAAGATTCACACTTTTCTAATAACTATTTATTAAAGTTCTATGGTTAATTAACCCATTCATACCGAGAATTTCTTCAAATTCTCTCAACATTATCGGTACTCATCTTCCTTTACTTGCCTACTTCTATTATCCATGAAACCATTTCCACGAATATAATTAACTAAAGTTATTTCCTCCTCCTCTACCTTAATGTTTAAAGGTATTTTTAATCCCTTTCAGACAGACTCCTAGATGAGTCTTTCCACCTGTCTTACACGCTTCGATCCTAAATTTAGGATCCCCTTGTCTCACTCCAGTATTCTCAGAGTTAAAATTCTTTCTTCTTGGCATCTTTTTGCATCATTGGCATTCTCTTCTCTATTTGGTTCCTCCCTCTCCTCGACCTTACTATCCCTCTCTTTGGGTATTGAGTTAACGCCTCACTACCACCCTCTACTATAATCACCTTCTCCATAATTGTCTCATAGGAAACCCTCTAGAACACCAAAATCCTACTATAGAGCCAAGGTTCAGGCCCTGCTCAAACCTACGAGCCTTCCTCTTCTCAGTGTCCACTTGGTGTGGAGCAAACCTTGCTAATTCATTGAATTTGGTCGTGTACTGGGAAACCATCATGTCCCCTAGTTTAAGTTCTAAGAACTTAATCTCCATCCTCTCTTGCATGCTTGTAGGGAAATAATTCTCAAAGAAAACCTTCTTGAATTGTTCCCATGTTACCACATCTGTTCTAGTCCCACCCTGGTGAACCTCCCACCAAAAGTTGGCTTCACCTTTTATCCTGTAAGTCGCAAAAGAATTCTTTTGCGCCTCACATACACTTGTAATAATAAACGCCTTCTCTATTTCTTTTACCCATGTCTGGGCCTCTATTGGGTCCGTCGTTCCTTTGAACTCCAATGGACCTACGCTTTTAAATTCTTTAAAGGTAGTCGTTCTAGCTACCCTAAGTTCTGCGGGTACTCTACCCCTGGTTTGGTTCAATGCAGTCATTAATAAATTAACAAACTCTTGCATAGGGTTGTTTTGACCCCATTGATTATCATTACGTGATTCTATTTCTTGATTACGTTATCTTCTCTGCGGCAGCATTTTCTAATTAAACAAATAAAATTTCATTATTATCTATTTATTTACTTCGTTATTATTCGCCATATATCAAATCATACCATAAAAAATCATTTTAAAAGAAAACTTCTTTATATTCATATGCTGCTTTATAGTTTGAAACTATTTACAATTTGTTTTCCATAGCCAAAAGCTATTACATTTATATCCCGCGATTGAACTCCACAAAAGTTGGAATTTACAAAAAGACTACCCTTTTAAACAAAAGAGGGTTTTACGCCACTACACACATATTTATAACTCTAAACTTCTAATAATGCATAACAGCATCCTCGTGTTTCTCATTCGTAATCGCCGCTACAGTATCCCGACTAATTGTATGTCGAGCCTGTCCTGACTCATTGGAATAACAAGCAACTTTCAGCTTGAAATCCTTATGAGCACTCTCATGGAAGTAAGACATCTGTGCTATCTTCCGGTTCTTCTTCCCCAGTTCTTTACGAAGTTCGTCGGCCTCCTTCTTAAAATCCCTAGCCTTATTTATCATGAGCACCTTCTCCTCATGCTCTGACTCAAAATCTGCTTCTGCAGACTCCTTCGCTATATAAAGAGCACTAATCTCTTTATTCTATTTTTGCACAACTGTACTCAGTTGCACATTCCTATCAAGCGCTGCCAGATACAATGCTTCCATTGCATCTGGAGGTGATGACTCTAGTGTAGGTACCACCGTAGTAACCGATGTTACCTCTCTTTCTTCCTCCACATCGTTCATCATACTAAGGTATGACGTTATATCCATCTCTCCCTCAGAGTATTCTTCCTCAGAAAAGTACTCCTCTGTCTCCGACTCAAAAATCACTAATGGTACCTCACTTGTTGGCATAGGTATACAGCGCTTACTCATTCACGCTTTCTTTCGCTCACCGTGTGTATATCTCTATACATCAAGCTATCGATCGACATCCTACAATAACACATAACATGTTGATTAGTACATAACACACAATATTATAATCACAAATCACATTTAATTTATTTAGGGTTACTTTCCATCTTTTAAATCTTTCATTACTGAGTTTCCTCAATACCTTATTAACTCATGCGTCTTAAGTAAATCTCAAGTTTACTTTCTTCGGACTTCTCTTCCTTAATGAGGTTATTAGCCTAAGGTTCTTCCCCCCTTAAGTTTTTTAACCTAATACTTTGATACCAACTTGTGACGCCCCCAAATCCGGGTCTCTTCCAACCTGACATATGGTGCTCCACAGTGTTACAGTTCACACAAACATCCAATTGAAATGCATCAAAAGAACGAATATGTCTTATATATATTCCAAAAAAATAATACTACCATTCCCAGTGTTCTTTATAACTGCTACATTTGTTCTTATCATAATATTAAATATTATCATTACAAACCTATACTATTACATAGGTAATCTACAAGTTCGCTTTAGCCTTCACTTTATCCTTGATGAATCCTTCGGTCCATTCGGTCTAAGTTTGCATTCATATGGTTCAAGCAAGAGTGAGCATCACAAGCTCCGCAAGTACAACAATTTCATTTTTAAAAGCATGATTGAAACATAGGAATCGTATATCTTCAATAACTGGATGATAGTTACGAAGTACTATCAATAACTTAAAATGGCATTTCTTTTCTTTCAAAACATTTTACAATAACAATATTCAGTAATACATCAATTCTGGTTCAAGACGTGAACGTCTTATAGTTTCTTTGAAAAGGACAACTCGGCACGAAGTCCGTAAGTCCGGCATATCTTACGAGCACTTCTAGGTGATCAGCCTATAGTACTCTATGTTGATCAACACTACATCCATCAAATGTGTGTACGTTTAAGTTGCGTAAACCTCACGTGTCCATCGAATACTCAATGAAAATACATTTGTTTATTCATATTCAGGCTTACCTTGAATCCGTACCAACAATTGGCGTAGTATAGCGTTAACAATTCTATATTGAAAGACTTGTAAATAAATCAATCAATCTATCAAGATTAGTATAGCCGAGTTAAAACTGGCTTCGACCCTTTCTTTAAAATCATACATGCATCTCATAATATGAATCATTTGAAAACCTGGCCAACATGAAGGTTAGACAAGCGTTTAAGAAAAAACTTGCCTTCAAATACTTTCTGATAAAAATTACATTTCCTTTGAGTCTTACAGTCTCTACAACACATAATCACATAACATACCACATTAGGTTATGAATGAATATACGTAGTTTCCTAAAGAATCTTACCCTTCTTCTCAATCTAATCCCGTATTAGATTTGTTATTTATTGGTTCCGGCTTGCCGTCGTTCTTTTACATCGTCCTTACCATCTTCTTTCCTTTCTATAAATTAATTGAAATTATTTCATTATTACAACTCGGTTCAAGTTAAATATCCTTCCTCACGGCTTACTAATGTCCTTATGTTATTAATCGGCACTTAATCGGCATTGGTTATGTATACTTATTGTACATCCTTTCTGTTTACTTTCGATTAACTTTCTTTAACCCTAAGTGATCACACTTGAGGTTTAGCTATGACTTAACAATGTTTTATTAAGTCCCTTAGTTCATTGTTAAACAATTTCCATTTAAGCTCTACTTGTAACCATTCTTTACTGTCTAGGTTTTAAGGATGGTATATGCAATATTGCCAGTGTTTCTTTTGTTATGTCATGCCAAGCTTGGCACACCTTTAGAGCTTGAAGACCGGACTCGGCGCTACGACGCGAGTCTTAGTGTTAATCGTCAGTCGTCATGAGTGAGACTCAGGGAGGCTCACTTTAGCGTTCACGTGATGTGACTTACTTTGCCTTGGCTGCCCATGCACATTAAAGATTTTCAAGACCGTAAAAAATTTTAACGATTAACTTTTTATGTGAGATTCTCGACCTCATAACTTCTTCGTTATAAGTCTGAATTGGCTCGTTTAAGAGCCTACGGTTCACAAAACACATACTCTATGCGTTCATGTAAGAATTTTATCTATTCGACTTCGTTTGCTAAAAATTTACCTATTAGTCCATTTTTAACAAAAACGATAAACTTTCGTGAACGTTCAACGCTCGTTTCTTCGTTCTAAGTTGGAATTCGGCCATTTTCGAGTCCGCAACTCTATAATACCAAATACGACTTGTCTCCATTGAAAACCAACGTTTCCAAGCTCAATATCAAAATTCAACTTCCATTTCGAGAATTTCACGAATTCGACGATTGTCGTCTAATCGTGTGAATTCCAGCGAAACTTCGTTACTTAAGATTTTTAAACCGTTTCAAATGAATTCATTCCGACATACTAACCTCTTGACATACATACTTCATTAACTTATATTCATGATAAGTTATTACTAGTTCATTGTGAGTTTATAACTTATATAAATATGAATTACTTATATTTTCATTACTCATGACTTATATCTTCTTTTCATATGACTCATTATGGTTAATGACTTTTAACCATTCTCCTTACTTCTTATTATCATACTCACTTTATTAATGTAAACATGTTACAAGTTCTCACAAGTTCTTATACATTTATTATAAGTTAATAACTTATTTATGATTGAATTACTTATTCATGACTTATACGGCTTATTAAGACTTAAGCCCTTTTATTTACCATTCCTTAGCATGCTAGTTATACCAATACCCCCTTCTCTAACAATGAAAGAGAAAGAGAATTATGGTTTATGAATACTTACTCTTTGATGATTACTTGTTTAATCTTTGATGTCCTTCTTGCTTCTTGAAATATGAAAGACTAGCTTTCTAGCTTTTCTAACTTATTATTCTCTCTAACCAATAAGCTATAAGTTATTATTGGAAAAACTAACAAGGAAAGTCTAACTTTATATGTGCTTATTCTCTCAACCAAATAAACTCTCAACTTTATAAGTTGGATGAAATGAAACAACCAAAGAAATGAATCCAAGCTTGCTATTTATAGGATTTCCAAGGTTAGGGTAATTTAGTCTTTTAGGCCACTCCACCTCCTTATGATTCATTACTTTGTGATTAAGTTAACTTGCTCCCCACCTAAACTTGGCCATCACACTTACTTCATCATTAAGTATACGTGTTAATCACATAACTTAGCCTTTAAGTTTACTTGTTTATCACATTGGATTATCCATGGGTTGCCCCATGGGTTTAAACCATTCTATAGCCCATAGTTCATAATTTGGGCATTTAGCTTAATTAATCTTAACTTATCCATTGGGCTTGCAATTAAACAAATACTTGGGCTTGCACATTAATTCTATTGGAATTTCATGTTAAATCACATTAGACTTGTACATACCACATAATCCACAAGTCTATTCACAAATGTCTTAAAGCCTTATAACATATACTCTACGTATAATTCTCGTATTCTAACTCGTATATTTATTCATCATATACGATATACAATCATTCATACATACTCGTATAATACCTCGCATCATACTCGTATTCATTACTTCGTATAATACCTACGTATAATAATACGATCATCGCTAATTAATTACATTAACTTCTTAACGCTTGATTTTCCTAACGTTCTCAAATTAAGTCCACAGGCGAAATAATATGTTTTCCATAACCGAAATATTATTGGATATTCCATCTCACCTCGATATTCTATCGTTACATATTTCTCGGAAGTTCAAAAATAATTCCCGAGCAGAAATGCGTGAATAGTGTTTTTCGGAAAATTTCTCGGAAAGCTTTTATTTTTGTCTTGGAAATTCAAACACTTTAATTCTATCACGTAGCCAAAATCCTACGATGTTCTGACATGTTTAGGTCATATAACGACCTTCAATTAGCTTGCTCCCATAAATAATCAATTAAATTCATTTAATCATTATAATTAAATAAAATTTTAATTCTTCTAAAAATTTGATTTTCTCGGGCGTTACAATAATAAAGAATGGAACCAGGTCCAGCGTAAAACGCAGAGACAAGATATTCCAACAGAATAATAAAGAATGGAATAACAGAAGAATTTCAACAAGTATAGGGTAGCCCGCGTATACAGGTTATTCCAACAGAATACTAAATAATGGAATAACAGAAGTTCTCTTCATGAATACAAAAGAAATAATACCCCTTAGCGTAAAAGAAATTGAATATAAGAGTAGGGAAGTAGCAGAATACTTTTCTATAGTTTCTCTATAATTTCTCTCTCTAGAGTTTTAGTGAATTCGTAAGAAATAATGAAGGAATGAGCTTCTATTTATAGGAGAATGGAAAGGCACTATTTGAATTTTCTCACGAATCGCATTACGGTAGGAAATCGAGATGAAAAAATCACTTCATGGAAGAAATCGAATATCAGACGCCCACTTTTTCAAATGTTAACATAATAGTCAAACAAAACAAAAGTTTTATAATATATATATATATATAAACATGCCATAAAGAAAAAAAACTCACCAATTTTCTACATCAAACACACACACCCACCTATCACTATCAGAAACACTTTCCCACCACCACCATTATTTCAACTAACACACACTCCTACACACACACACATTTTCAAATTCTACCCACACAAGTCCCTTTCATCATATATATATCACACATTCTCTTACACACATACATATTATATATACATAATACACTCCATCTTTTTCACCATCCTCCACTAACAATACAAACACACACATCACTACCACACACACACCTTACACCCATCACTTTCATACTATCACTTTTCCACCACGTTCCACTCACATTATATTATATATATATACACACATCACATATATATATATATATATATATATATATATATAAATATATTTTACCTTTCCTTGACAGAACTTCTAGACATCGTTAATATTGTAAATAATAATATTAATAACTTCGTCGTCTCAATTATTGATTTTAACAATATATAAAATATCAACAATAATTGAATCAAATAACGTGAGATACTATGCAACAATTACTATAGCAATAATTGAACAAAACCGAATGACTTCTCACGTAAGCATCAATAATCAATACCGTAATTGCTCTTTATGCAACTACGCCAGACATCTTGTTTTTTAACACCGGGTGTTTTTAAACAGTTAACGGTAAAACTTCCGCTATTATTTTCATAAAAAAATATTTTTATCGTTTTCTCAATCCGACAATAATTCCGTTATGGGTCCACCAATGATTGTGCCGTTGTCACGAATATTCCTGTTAAAATGAATATTCCCCACCAATCGAATATTATATAACAACTTGCGTACTTTTTGCAAAATTTATAAATATTACCCACAACTATAACATTATATCAAATTCATTCCATAATATTTAAAAATGATATTTATAGGAAATTCATCTTTATTTATAAAAGTTGGGGTCTTACAGATAATTTCTAGGGTATGAATCTGATCTCCATCTCTTTTTTGATGGATTAATAATTAAGCACAAACTATGATTATGGTGATGGTTTGTATGAAAGAATTTGAAATCAGTTTTATCGTGCTTCTGCTACTTTTATGTGATTTGATTGCATGATCGCGTTATATACAAACCTAACACAATCCCACCTCCCACCCACCCCAAAAAAACTTATCTAATGAATAGTTATAGATAATATGATTAATAACTTATGGATATTATGTTTAAAAAAGAAGAAAATAAAACTTATAGATATTAAACGTATGGATTTTTTTAATGTTTTATTAATGTTGGAATGATTAATCTTATGATGATATGTTGAATTAACATAGTTTTTTATTAATATCTATTTTAATTATTTTAACAATGAATTTTAACTTATAAGTTATTATTAGACAGACACATTCACAACTTGTTATAACTTAATTTTTAACTTATAAATTCAACTAGTGTCAAACACTCTTTATTATAAATCACAATTAAAAATAACTAATAATACACTTTAAATTTTAACATATAAATTATTTTAAAATAAGACATCATCAAACGAACCCTTAGAGTAAAAAGAGAGTCAAAGAAGTAGTCAACTGATACAAGTTTTTTCCTAACCATTCCCTCAAACTTATTTCAGGAAGCACTTTGATCATTCCACTAAATATATAGATGACAAGATTTATCAACGCAAAGGGGACCAATTATTATTATTTCAAAAATTATCTTTCAAAACCATTGAACAAGAAAAAACTACGCATACATTAGATTAAGGAAATCATATATATATATATATATATATATATATATATATATATATATATATATATATATATATTCACATAGCCTTACTTACAAAAATGTGCATTCTATTTACTATTTATACAATGTGAGTCTTGTGAAACTATCAGATTTATTTACAAAAATATTAATTTCCTATTTTAATAATTACAAGTATAGAATAATTAGTGTTGAAAATATAATATTGTAGACACTCGAAATTTTGCATTCCTATACTAACCATGTAGGAGGGCAAAATAGTCTTTTGTCTTCCGAAGACAACCCTTGAAATCAAAAAGATCAAGACAAACCCCGGTGACAACCTTAGGAGATCAAGCCAAACCCCGGTAACAACCCTGGGAGATCAAATCAAATCCCGGTGAAAACCCCAAAAATCATCAAATCAAATTCAGAAACAACCCTGAATACAGACATGAGACTGATAAGTAGGTTTTATACCTACTTATCCGGTATCTATTACTTGAATTATTTACTTAATCTCATGTTTCATAGTTACTTTTCATGCATTTTGTGTTCGTTTTGTAGATTATATGCTTGGGAGTTGAAATCACAAAGAATTGGTATGAAATCGCAAAGAAAAGCAATCCGGACATCATTTGGGCTTTCATGTTCATTTTATGTTCTTGGCTTGGAACTTGGATTACATTGTAGAGCTTCTTCTTAGCTTTTCGGAACATCTTGAATCATTCCAATCGGAGTTCGGATGCAATAGTAATGATCTTTGTACCAACGGACGTCGAACGTCACTGTTCTGGGTGGCCATTTGCATACCAGTCACTTTCAGCCCACTTTCGACCTTCATCTGTTAGTTATTTCTAAATTCTCAAAGAATTAAAGTTGTAGATCTCGTCGATATCTTCGATTTGATAGGTGGCAGGCCTCGTAACTCTTTTCGGATCAAACGTAATGGACGTTTTCCAAAAGGACGTCAGAAATCACAAGGATTAAGAGGATATTAGACTAGATAGAGGATTAAATTAGATTAGAATAGAGTAAATTAGATCCAAATCATAGATCTAATGAGTTTTGGAGAATGAAGCAACTTGGAGACCATTGAAGATTCAAAGTAGGAGCAAGGAGGGAGCATCAAATCTACAGACAATAGATTCTATCTTCTCATCTTCTTCTATCTTTGTCTTTTAATGATTATTCAAGTGTGGATTCTTAGTTTTAATTCAATAATCATGAACTAATTCTTTGTTTGAGATTACAATGGATCTTATTGTGTAGTTTATTTTAATATGCTTCACTATCTATTATTATATTCTATTGTGAGGATTGTCTATTGTGATTTGGACTTAATTGCTTAATTGCCTAACTAACAATTACCGTGATAATCTATATGAACTCGAAAGATGAAATATAGATTTAGATTTTATCATGATAGCATGTGTTTGTGATTTCTGTATAGATGGAATTCATGATTCGTGTTTAGGATAGAGATATGCCTTTACGCCATATGTAATCTTATAGAGAACTTGTGCTTTAAATCCTTTTTAATTGTAATTCACATAGAGATATAGTGGATTAGTTAATTAGGGTGTCTTGCTTAATTCTATCATCTGTGGATTTAAGTGAGTATGGGTATTATGCATCGAGAGGTGGTTTTATCTGCTTTAGTGTTCTTGATTAACAATTCATGATAGAAAATAATTGATGAGAAGTGTGTTAACTTAAATGAAGCAATAAGTGAAGTTGTGATCTTAAATCTCCGTAATCTTAATTTAACTAGTGGTAATTAGAATTAGTTTATTTATAAATTGAAATTCATTCGTTTAAATAAGATTGAGTTGGTTACGGGTTAGTACTTGGTGACTTTTATAAAACAATTCCTCGTGGGAACGATACTCTACTTTCACTTTATTACTTGTTGACCACGTATACTTGAGCGTTGTGCGTAATTAGATTTTATCCAACAAGTTTTTGGCGTCATTGCCGGGGAATTAATTTCATAATTATTTTCCAATATTAGCTTCAATCAAATTAGTCTTAATTTAAACATATTTTTTTTCTTTCCTTTTTATTTAATTCTCTTCCTATTTTTCTTTCTTTTCAGGTACCATAGCGGAATTTAATTATCAAAGGCCGTATACGAGAATAACTCAGCAAAGGGGAGTGGGGATTGATGGTCTCAATGTATTTTTTGCATTATTAGCGCAGCTTGAAACACTTTCGAGGAGGTTGGACGTTGTTGCAGCCCAACGTAATCGAAGGATAGCAGTTAATTGCAATTATTGTGCTGGTAATCATCCGAGTCATCAATGCACCGTTAGTTTTGGGCCGGGACAACACGGTGGTGAATACCTCAACGATTATAGATATGCTAATTATCATCAAGTTTGGGGGTATCACCCGGATTCGTCATGGAGCTATACTTATGAAGACCAATACTACGCTCCAAATCCAACATACACACCAGAATTTTCATGTCCACCTACATTGCCACAAGAAGAAAAGCCAAATCTGAGAGATGTAATATTGAAGGGCATAGCAAACCTAGAGGAGATAAGGATTAGCCAAGAGTTGTCAACCCAAAAATTTAATAATCGGATGGAACAACTCGTCACTACCTCAACCAATGGTCCTCATTACATGGCTTCCGAGACGGAAACAGAAAATTCAAGGTTGGAGGAAATGTTCTCCAAGTTCATAGCATCAAATGAGGAGATGAGGATTAATCAAGAGCTGTCAATTCAGAATCAAGAGATATCAATTCAAAATCAAGAAATATCAATTCAAAATCTGTAGAACCAGATGGATCAAATGCTCAAAGCCCTAAACAATTTTCCTCAAAACAATTGGTGTTATGACGAGGATTCCGAGATTGATGAAGTGCCCAAGCTAAATCTACAACTGGACGAGCCACGAGATGTTGAAAAAGAGTAGACAAGTAGGGATAATGAAAATAAGGTCGGTGAAGAACTAACTATGAGTACTAACGAGGATGAGCCTATGTTATTAATGCCTCAAGTGCCTTCTCCACAAAAGTTCAAGGATCCGGTTAGATTTGCAAAACCTTGTCCGCTAGGTAGTCATGTCGTCGGCAATACTCCTTGTGACGTAAAAGTGAGTATAACTTTGAAGCCATGGTGCGATGAGCTGGAGAAGATAGAAGAAGAGATTGTTGTGTTTGAAAAGCTTCAATGCCATAATCTATTCGTAGACACAATGGAGAAAACACGTAGATGTTGGACGTTCTTGAATGTGATCTTATCTAAACAAAGCATGCTAGGTGACTTTAATGCAATGGCTATCACAAATGGGAACCTACCAAAAGCTACATTATTTCTGATGGATGGAGGGTTCCTCAATTATCGAAGAGGAATAGGATAGCGTTGACCAGACAAAGTCAGGCTGAAAGACTATAATTCAAGCGCTAATTGGGAGGCAACCCAGGAATTTTTCTATTTATTTGCTTTACTAGTTTATGTTAGTTCCCAGTAGGCACAATAGATCTAGAAGGGGGGGTTGAATAGATCCTTTTTATTTCAAATACTTTTCAGGTTTATTTTGTATAGCTAATAAATTAGCATATGACAAACATAAGAATCTTTTCAAGCACAACGGAATAAGTAAAAGATCCCCTTCATTGATATATTCATAATCATACATACATTGTTCGTAGAGTAAGTTTAGTTATAAGTAGTTAAAACATACATAGCAGTTATAGTACATAATGTAAAAGACACAAGGGGTTTTAAGTGGTTTAGAGACTCAATCTCCTAATCCACTCTTCTACTTTCAACTAGCAGGATTTACACTAAGGAAGGGCAGCACCCTGAATCACTAAGATTCCATCAAGGTCAGCAGCCTTGGGACTTCAGTTCACTAAGAACTCTTCAAGGCCAGCAGCCTTGGGACTCTTCTAGTTCCCTAGGAACTCTTCAAGCCCAGTAGGCTTGGAACTTCATTTAGTTCCTCCAGACAAGGACCCTTCTGTCCCTGTTTTGTTTAGTCCCTTCGGACAAGGACCCCTCAGGCCCTGGCTTTGTTGAGTTGTTTGTTTGTTGTTGTTGGAGTCGGTGCTGAGCTGCTAAGATGTCTTCATGCTCTGAACATCTTCTATACTTAGCAGCTTGGCTTAATCATCCTTGAAGTGCAGTTGAGTGTTGCATGATGCTCAGCTTCTTCGGTTACTCAACCACTTCGGATGACCCCTTTATGAACTGCCTTGAAGATCCTTCTCCTTGGTACTTGATGGCTGAACATGATAGGCTTCTAAGATGACTGTAAGCTCTTCTGTTAGGTACTTAGAAGCTTTCTCATGCTTGACACCAAGATGACATTTGTGATCTTCCTTCTTTCTACCTGATGCCTTCTTATGATGGACTTGCTAAGATGATTGTAGGCTCTTCTCTATTGTACTTAGAGTCTTCCCATAATGGACATCAAGATAACATGATGCTCTTCTTTCTCTCAGCAGTTCAGAACACTCTTGAAATCCTCTTGTCTGATGCTCGATGATCCTCTGATGTGAGCTTCCATGATGATTCTTCTTATATAGCACTCTTTGCTAGCTTTTGAGCACATAGGACTCTTTTTCACCTTTGGTTGAATGGCCTGCTTTCATATATAGATTAGCAGCCATGTGAGCTCCATTCTGGTTAGCTCAGAGGGTCTTCAAGGACAGGCTTGGACAGATAGAAATTTTATCAGAATCATCTCTGAATTATCCTTAGCCTTCTGTTGGTTGAGTCTTCTTGACTGAAGTCTTCTGCTTCATCATTCCTTAGTGTGGTCAGACTGACCAAGTACATGTAGGTTTAAATATATTTCTACTTTTGGTACCCATAATTAAATGGGTCCTGCTAGGTTAGTTTTCTAAACCCATGTTCCTCTTATTTGGATAACCATCATATTTATCACCAACAGACATATTCATGCATACAACTATCTTAAGATAATACATTTTGAGATGCATGATGGTGAGTGTGTGTAGGATTTGGAATTTAATAACACACTCTCTAATTATGATGGTTTCATCATTTACTGGATTATGTTCACAATATTTAAGTGTTCACAGAGTAAGAATCAACTCTACGATTTAGGAGTATCTAGATGATTCATTGAGGTGATCAGTTTCTACGAATCAGAAAGATCCTCTTGCAAAACTAATCATGCTCTGTGTGTTGTCAAACACTTAGATCATAGGCTTGTACATACATACTAACCCACCAGCAAAGATTACTTCACATAAAGTTTATTAGGCCTGTGATGCCCTTATGACCCATTTTAGATTTCCTTCAAGATGTCATCTTCAACCTAAAACTTGGATGGAGAGAAGGTTTATAGTCATTTGAGTTTCCATCCTCAGGTAACTTTATCTCTTCACCGTTTTAGGTAGATTATGACTCCTTGACAGAATACTATTATAGTTCATAAGAAGATGCAATTATGATGTATACATTTATAATAGTGAGGAACCGTACCTTTTTACTGTCAGTTTCTAAACAGTCATTTATCTTAGATATACTGAGTTTAGGTATTGATGTGCATAGCTTTACTTTTGCTCCTGACAGCTTATTGCTCTTGCTGGCCTTTAATCAATCAGTCGTGGTCTTGAAGATGTAGGCCAAGAGAATCTCAGCATTAAGATCTTTGACATCCTTTAACTGATAGAGTTTGCACCCAGCTGTTGGTTGGCCAGACATAAGTTTGAGAAGATCTTCTTTCTTCTCTTGACAAGCATTTCTTAGCTTATATGGCTTCTTCATCTTTCAGACTGGTGGGTGCTTGACTCTTTGTCATTGATGTCTCTCGAGCTCTCTCGTCTGGTCTTCAGACTACAAGATTGATTGTAGACAAGGATTGGCCTTGTTGATGTAACAATCGAGACCATGGACCAATCTGAGCAGCTTCATGTGTATATACACATTTAACCTATACACAATATTTCCAACATGTGAGCTCAACTGCATATAACAAGTTACTTACTACTAAACTAAGTTTAGAACAATGTTAGTGCTTGGGATCAGACTCAAAGCGATTAGCTTTTGAATATAGCATGAGAACCTGTTCTGATACCAATTGTTAGTTCCCAGGTTTATTTTGTATAGCTAATAAATTAGCATATGACAAACATAAGAATCTTTTCAAGCACAACGGAATAAGTAAAAGATCCCCTTCATTGATATATTCATAATCATACATATATTATTCGTAGAGTAAGTTTAGTTATAAGCAGTTAAAATATACATAGAAGTTATAGCAGTTATAGTACATAATGTAAATGACATAATATAAAAGACACAAGGGTTTTAAGTGGTTCGGAGACTCAAGCTCCTAATCCACTCTTACGCTTTCAACTAGCGAGATTTCCACTAAGGAAGGCGACACCACAGAATCACTAAGATTCATTCAAGGCCAGCAGCCTTGGGACTTCAGTTCACTAAGAACTCTTCAAGGCCAACAGCCTTGGGACTCCTCTAGTTCCCTAGGAACTCTTCATGCCCAGTAGGCTTGGAACTTCATTTAGTCCCTCCGGACAAGGACCCTTCTGGCCCTGCTTTGTTTAGTCCCTTCGGACAAGGAACCCTCAGGCCCTGGCTTTGTTGAGTTATTTGTTTGTTGTTATTGAGTCGGTCTTTGAAATTGCTAAGATGTCTTCATGCTCTGAACATCTTCTATACTTAGCAGCTTGGCTTGATCATCCTTGAAGTGCAGCTGAGTGTTGCATGATGCTTAGCTTCTTCGGTTACTCAACCACTTCGGATGACCCCTTTATGAACTGCCTTGAAGATCCTTCTCCTTGGTACTTGATGGCTGCACATGATAGGCTTCTAAGATGACTGTAAGCTCTTCTGTTAGGTACTTAGAAGCTGACTCATGCTTGACACCAAGATGGCATTTCTGATCTTCCTTCTTGCTACCTGATGCCTTCTCATGATGGACTTGCGAAGATGACTGTAGGCTCTTCTCTATTGTACTTAGAGTCTTCCCATGATGGACATCAAGATGACATGATGCTCTTCTTTCTCTCGGCAGTTCAGAACACTCTTTAAGTAGTAGAACTCTCACTTCTACATTGTAGAACTCTCACTTCTACTTCTTTCTTTGCATGTCTCTGAGTGTTCTTGGTGGATCATAGAGTGAGCCTTCGGACTCACTATCTCACATGGTTTAGATCAGTCCACCTTATCTCCAAACTCAGAAACTCCAGCGACCCTCGATCTTTGAAGCTCTTCTAGATTTATACTCCTTCCCAATCCTTCCGTTGGAAAGTAGCCATTGAAGGCTTTTTAAATATCTTCACAGATCTCGAGTTGATAGAGGTAGACTGCTGATGTGACATGTCATACTTTATCTGATATTGCAGTTTATTGTTTCACCTACCCATCAGAGTTGTCACTTTAATATCTTGGGCAGGTTGAAGACTTTATTATCTCCTTCTTATATCTCGATCAGAGGTTGTCCTTTTGCATCGATGCTCTCAATAAGCTTTTATCCGAATACCATCCTTCAGATTGAACCGTTGCCAATGCTTCAGTCTTTGGGTGTTCGAACTCTACGATTCTGATGCACGTCTTCGAGGACCTGATCGTAGTATCTTGTTGAGTGTTGCCCATTGACTGGTAGAGTTAACACTACGATCTTGAAGAGTATTGATTGGACCTCCAATGTAGTACACCTCTTCCTTCTATTGTGCAGTGCTTCAATACTTCTATTTGCTTCGACTGTTCTCAGAGACTGATGGCCTAATCCCTTGCTCTGGTCCCCTTCTGAATATCAAGACACTTCAGATTTGTGGCGCGTCCAGCTTGCTTTCTCCTTGTGATCTCACGTTCACTTATCATTAATTAACTGACCATGCACTTAATCACTTTAGCCTTGCTCTTCAGAGGCTGACCAGTATCTCGGTTCACCTTCCATCAGTTCCTTCTTTGTTTGGGAAACACTACGATCTTGGTTGCTTCCAAGATCGTTGTCTTCTGTTCACTTGACAACTTCTGCACTTGCTGACTTTCCTTATTCAGTTACCGAATTCTTCTTCTAATCTCCTTGTGGAAGACTTCATCTCGAATGGCTTCACAACTCAATCTTGATGCTGATTGGGTTGGTACTTAGATCTTCTATTAGCTTGCATGCCATTCGTTGAGTGCTCTCTGATTTCCTTGGATGTAACTTTGCAGCTTGAACCAGAGGCATCGTTCCTTTGGATATTCTGGGAGTGCTCATTCGTTGAGAACCGTATATGCTCTACGATTCTGTCTTGGCATTGTGAGCACTTACGCTTAGGTCGTATACGCACTCTATGATTCACTTGACATGCAGAGACACTACGATCCCGAGATCAGATCTGGACACTACGATTTCTGCCTTGTACTTGTTGTCTTCATCTGATCGTGCTTGACTACGATCTCTACATGTAATCAATAGGCTCTACAAACTCAGAGTGTGATCTACGATCCTTGACTTGGCTTCGGCATCGATGAGACTTCTACGACTGACGAGTGTAGTCTCGTTCTGTCTTGGCTTCGGCAGATGATCGATCTTTACGTAGGCAGGCTGTCTCTACGATTCTGAACATGACTTCCTCAGCACACTACGATCCCGAGGAAGCTCTTCTCGATATACCACGATCCTTCATCATTTCTTCTGACAGTCTACGAACTCCGAGATCTACTATCTTGCAGACTACGATTCTGCCTCGATAGCTCTCGAGTTATTCTTGACTCTCCTGGCAGACTACGATCTCTGGTGCAGTCCTCGACGATCAAACAAGCCTATCTATTACATCATAAGATCAACCTAACAAGCTTGATCTTTCTATATTTATAGTCCTTGTACATCATTTTTTTAAGGACTTTTACAAAAGTTGTTTTTTCTTATGTAGGATCAACCTAACATATTTGATCAATTCATTCTAAGTCCTTGTACATATATTTCTATTATCTATCAAAGGACTTTACAGCTTTTCTTAATGCAAGCATACTTGCATATTCATATATATATATATAATCAAATCATATATTAAATAGGAATATCATTCACATGTTTATTCCTGACAGTTTATTTAGTAGATAGGAATTAATTTGATTATTAAGTTCTCTTACAAATCCAAGTGTTATTCTAATCCATGTTGTCTCTTTTCATTGTAGGTATTGGAGGTTCAATGATCGTTGTCGTCATCACCATCATCACCTCACGCTTAGTTGATTACAGGGAAGTTCTCTTCTATTTACCGCTATATTCTAACAATGAGGACATTGTAATTGCTAAGTTTGGGAGAGTTTAGTTTAGTTCATTATTGCATGTTTAGTTTCATGTTTATGTTATGTTATTTTGCATATGTTAGGTTCATTAGGTGTGCATTCATGTAGTACAACTGCATAAGTAGTTGCATAGTAATATAGTTTAAATAGCATTATATTCAATTCTTAAAAAAAAATCACAAATTCAAAAATTCAAAAAAATCAAAAATAATAGTTAGTTACTATGTTCATCTTGCATGAGTCCAGCTGTTTGATATTTATAGTTTGTTTTGGCCAATGATGAGATTGGAATTGGGTAGACAAGTATAGTACTGACTATTAGAGCTTTGATGTGATTTCTTGTTATGAATTGAGTCTTTTTCTGTTTGAAAATTGATACATAAAGGACCTCTAAAGGATAATGCTAGTTTAAATACGAGAATGACAAGAATAGGCAGTGAAGGCGAAGAATTAGGCAAGAACCTAAGTTTGGGGGAAAAAGTGGGGTATATAAGCTTCTAAAAAAGAAAAGAAAAGAAAAGAAAAAGATATCTAGTTGAATAAATTGAGTCATGTGGTGTGTCGAGAAGAAGCGTGAAATGCACTCCTCATAAACACAGGCGTGAGATGGAGCATAAAACGCACTCACTATCCAAAAAGGAAAAAAAAGAGAATAAATAAAATGGGAAATAAGAGCAAAAAGCCCCCGTGGATGAAAAATAAAGCATAAGTATCCCATGTTGACCCTCGATATTGGTAATTGTTTGATTTTAGTTGGATCTAGCGTGTTTTTGGATTTCTTGAGTTCACACCATATAATGCCTTCGAAGAGACTTGTTATGTGTTAAATTTGATTTTATATCAGTTAACATTGTTGTGGAGCACACACGCACTATATTAATAATAACGGTTTAAGATTTGATGATTGATTGAGAAATTATTGATGAGTTTTGATATGATGTATTATCATGTTTACTTGATTTCTCTAAGACTGGTTGAATAGACTTGTTTCTGTCATTACTGCTGGATTCGTAGGCATGTAGATTAGTTGCATTGCATAGCATTATTGTTTTATGTTTTTGCTTGAGGATAAGCAAAGGTTTAAGTTTGGGGGTATTTGATAAGTAGATTTTATACCTACTTATCCAGTATCTATTACTCGAATTATTTGCTTAATCTCATGTTTCATAGTTACTTTTCATGCATTTTGTGTTCGTTTTGTAGATTATATGCTTGGTAGTTGAAGTCACAAAGAATTGGTATGAAATCGAAAAGAAAAGCAATCCGGACATCGTTTGGGCTTTCATGTTCATTTTATGTTCTTAGCTTGGAACTTTGATTACATTGTAGAGCTTCTTCTTATCTTTCCGGAACATCTTGAATCATTCCAATCGGAGTTCGGATGCAAGAGTAATGACTTTGTACCAACGGACGTCGAACGTCACTGTTTTGGGTGACCATTTGCATAGCAGTCACTTCCAGCCCAATTTAAACCTTCATCTATTCGTTATTTCTAAATTCTCAAAGAATGAAAGTTGTAGATCTCGTCGATATCTTCAGTTTGATAGGTGGCAGGCCTTATAACTCTTCCCGAATCAAACGTTATGGCCGTTTTCCCAAAGGACGTCAGAAATTAAAAGGATTAAGAGGAGATTAGACTAGATAGAGGATTCAATTAGATTAGAATAAAGTAAATTAGATCCAAATCATAGATCTAATGAGTTTTGGAGAATGAAGCAATTTGAAGACCATTGAAGATTCAAAGTAGGAGCAAGGAGGGAGCATTAAATCTACAGACAATAGATTCTATCTTCTCATCTTCTTCTATCTTTGTCTTTTAATGATTATTCAAGTGTGGATTCTTAGTTTTAATTCAATAATCATGAACTAATTCTTTGTTTGAGATTACAATGGATCTTATTGTGTAGTTTATTTTAATATGTTTCACTATAAATTATTATGTTCTATCGTGAGGATTGTCTATTGTGATTTGGACTTAATTACTTAATTGCCTAGCTAACAATTACCGTAATAATCTATATGTACTCGAAAGATGAAGTATAGATTTAGATTTTATCATGATAGCATGTGTTTGTGATTTCTGTATAGATGGAATTCATGATTCGTGTTTAGGATAGAGATATGCTTCTACGCCATATGTAATCTTATAGAAAACTTGTGCTTTAAATCCTTTTTAATTGTAATTCACATAGAGATATAGTGGATTAGTTAATTAGGGTGTCTTGCTTAATTTTATCATATGTGGATTTAAGAGAGTATGTGTATTATGCATCGAGAGGGGGTTTTTTCTTCTTTAGTGTTCTTGATTAACAATTCATGATAGAAAATAATTGATGAGAAGTGTGTTAACTTAAATGAAGCAATAAGTGAAGTTGTGATCTTAAATCTCCGTAATCTTAATTTAACTAGTGGTAATTAGAATTAGTTTATTTATAAATTGAAATTCATTCGTTTAAATAAGATTAAGTTGGTTACGGGTTAGTACTTGGTGACTTTTATAAAACAATTCCTCGTGGGAACGATACTCTACTTTCACTTTATTACTTGTTGACCATGTATACTTGCGTGTTGTGCGTAATTAGATTTTACCCAACAGAGACACTAGTAGTCAAATCTCGGAGATAACCCCGAGGAAGACAGATATTGCCACGTCAATCTTGAAACTAACTCGGGAGGGCAAAAGAGTAATTTTTCCAACTCAACAATAAATCCAGTCAAACCGCTGCCATAAAGGTCATGCAGAACCATAACGTTAATCCCGAGTGAAAACAACGCAATACAGCTCAACAGACGGACTGCGAAGACTCAAAGATCTGGTCATGGACCAGTCTTCTTGGATTTTGGAAAAGGTCAAATCCCATGTCATTGTGTAGATCTCATAAAGGGCTTTTCGGAAAGGTATAGCATGCCTCCATCAAACTCCCGAATTGAAAGTTATAAAGATTCGAGCAGATAGTGTGTTGGTCGGAGTGCACGTACTTTGAGACAAATAAACCCACGGGGTTGGGCCCACCCGGGTCAGCCATAGGTAGACCCGCGGATGATTTGGTCTATAAATAGACCCCCGCCATCAGCCATAAAAAAGAAGAAGAAAATAGAGGAAATTCCGCCCATTTCAGCTCTAAACCACTCCAATATTGTTCTAAACTTCAATATTCTTCTTTGTAAACACTTTTATACATATATATTACAACATATTAATTAGAACTGGTGGAAACTGAGTTTTTAAGCTTTAAAAGCAGTCTAAAGCCTTACTCGCCACACACGGTAAGATCCTTTCAGATCTGAAGCTTTTACTTGCTTTAATATATATATATATATATATATATATATATATATATATATATATATATATATATGTCATGAATTTTCCTGGATTGCAAATTCATGGCTTTTCTTACTTTAATATATGTATATATAAGTATATATATTTATACAAGTTATTTAGAAATTTGGATTATAAATCATGGCTTTTCCCGCTTTAATATATATAAAATCCTATATATATTTATATTTACCAATTTGGTATGGATTATTAATCTATGGCTTTTTCTTGCTCTAGTATATATATATATATATATATATATATATATATATATATATAT
Organism: Panax ginseng; assembly: GCA_020205605.1. Taxonomy (NCBI): domain Eukaryota; kingdom Viridiplantae; phylum Streptophyta; class Magnoliopsida; order Apiales; family Araliaceae; genus Panax; species Panax ginseng. The sequence goes on along the minus strand of CM035136.1, from coordinate 95,197,052 downwards.
ATATATATATATATATATATATATATATATATATATATATATTAATTGTTTAATTGGATTAAATATCAGTTTTAACTGTTCAATCAATGTAAAGCTGTAATATTTAAAGTTTGTGGACTAGATTTATCTAAATCTAGCCATATCTAACTCTTAACCGGTTCAAAAGTTGTAAAACTGAAATCGTTGAGCTAGAATATCTGAGATTTATTTAAATCTAGTTTTCTTTCTAGTTTTATAAATATTAAGCGACTACGCCACCCTAGATCTGTATCTAGAGGAAACGGGAAGCTTGGACGTTACACGCATGCAAAGATTTTACTGTTGAATCATTTGTTTTGCGACTTCCAGATTCTATTCTGCAGTTTATTTCAATATTTGTTGTGTAAGCTTCTCAATGATATCCTATGAGCTTAGGAATCATGGGATCTAGACCCGATTCCCATGATGGACATATTTAAGCTGTATAAATAGCTTGCAGCCTCTTTGAAATTTAAGTATGCACACTTAGAAGGGGGGGGTTGAATAAGTGTAGGAACAAAAAATGTCAAACTTTTGATCAAATAAAAATTCCTTTGGTTATTCAATGCAGGGCACTGGATTCCAAATCCTTATAGATCAAAGTGTTAAGACAGGATGTTGAGTTGATTTAAAACTTTGCAAAATACATAATTTAGAAACTTAGCCTTTTTCAGAATATGATTATGTAAATGCAGTTTGCTGAATCAATTTTGTAATTTTATAGATATTGAATGCAGGCTGCTAGATTAATGGTTAGCCGAATAAATGATGAGAAAATTTAGCATAATAAGCAATCACACAAACACAAGAATTTTTACGTGGTTCAACTACTATCCTCTATAATAATAGCCTTGTAACAATCCAAGATTTTATTATTTGTAATTTAAAATATTTATTAAATTAAATAAATATTTTTTTGATGTGGTTGTTGTGAGTAAATATTTCTGAATTAAATTTATTAGATAATATTCTAAATTAATTTAATTTATAATTTAGATAGTTGTAAGATAACATAAGATGTTATATTATTGTTTTAACTTAATAATTAAGATGGTATGTGAATTTATTAATTAAAATTATAATTTTATGATAATTGTTTAAGTGGAAAATTAATGTAAAATATAGTATGTGTAATTAGTTTATTTGATTAGTGTTGGATATGGAAATCCAAATAAATAAATGCGAGATTATAAAATATTGTGTAATGATTTATTAAAATAAAAAAATGGATTTACCCAAACAATGCTTAAAATATTAAGTCTTTATTTTAAAGAGTTTTTTCCAAACAAAGTCTTATTGCTTTTGAATTTTGAATTATAATTAAAATAAATAAAATAGATAAAATATAAATAAAATATATTAAATTTTATAACTGATAACTTATTATTCTATTTATTATAACGTCATTTTCAGACGTTTGGGTGTGTGTGTTAGGTTAAGTGTCTAAGTCTAAGAAGAAAGAAAGAAGAAGTTTACAGAGAGAAGTTGAGAGAGATTGAGAGAAAGTCTGTGATTTCAAAGCAATTCTTTGTGGTTAGCAAGGATTACTAAGTAATCGAAGGTATGTTCTATAACCTTGATATTATATATATATATATATATATATATATATATATATATATATATATTTGTGTGTGTGTTTTACGGTAAAAATTTCAAGTTTTATAGTTGCTGTGAATTCATATTTTTTTTAATTGTTGCTATACAACTGACTTATGGTGATTGTATGTATTTGTGATGTTAGAACTAGTGTTTAGACAATAATTATTGTGCTAATTACGTTTAAAATGAAAGAAAAACTGTTTACAGTATATATTCTACATATGGCTTGTGAAAGTACCAAATATGGTGGTAAATTTGTAAACCAATCTGTAAATTGAGCCTTTAATATGATAGTTCATTAAGAAACGAAGAGAACGTAGTTTGAATGAAGTAATTTGGTGTAGAATTGTGATCACAGTGTGAATTTCTATGAAGGATGTCAAAAATGGAGTTTTTGTATGAAAACATGAAATTTAAGGATTTAAATTAGTTAAAGTTGTTTAATTGTTCTAAGAGGTTGAATATATGAGGAATAATGTTTGTGTTAGTTTGTACCAATTACATATGTTAAATTTACTGTTTTGTGGGTGAAATTCGTGTTAGTTGGCTTAGAACATAAAAGCGAAACTCGCTTACAAGAAAACTATCTATCAGTGTCGAGCCTTGAGCCTTTTCCTCTAGTAGTAAGTAGCGCCGCCAGACTCTAAGTTAATTATGGTAGCAATCAGCACCATTAGACAAATCGAGACCCAGTGAAGTCTGCTACTTCTACAGACCTTGAACACTTAACGTAGCCTAGTTTAATGATGTGCTAAGGTATTAAACGTGTAATGAGGAGGTTCAAGAAGAACTGTATCATGTCCTTAATAATTTCAACGTTGTAAAAGGATTAGTAAGTTACGAACGCGATATGTTATAACTTAGTGTACACAGTGAATAGTAAATAAGTGTTGTGAAGTTAACATTTGAGATTTCTAAAATGTATATGGTAGCGTAAGACTCGTATTAAAATAACAAGTTTAGCTAGAAATGAGTCCTATTTTGGAAGTGGATGTTAGTATATCTAATATATACTCTGATTATAATACTATGTGTTGGTGAACGTGAGTTGTAAATTATAGCTTACGCGCGAGGCAAGTTTCTAAACCTTACCTCTTTACATTGAGCAAGTTTCTTACCCTAAACTTTAATTAAGCAAATTCTTTTATTCCTAATCTTTATTCGAGCAAGCTATGATTCTAACATTATTCAAGCATGTTTTGAATTCTAATCATGGTTTAGTTATTCTAACTTGTTTATAGTTAAGCAAATTTTCTTAAGTTCTATTCTTTTATGATAAATGCAAATTCTTGAACTCAAATCTTTAACTAAGTTGTTCTATTTCATTTACTTAACGCAATTCGAAATATTATTATTATTTTGAGTAAGTTTTATTCTAAGCTTGTTATTCCTTAGTACATGTTCATAACTTAATTCTTTTATCCCAAGATTATAGCCTTAGCTTAATATTGTTCAAACAAGGTTTATTGTTTTATTCAATACTTATGCTTTTTAGTTGTTTCTAAGCATGAGTTGAATATGTAGTTAGTTTACTTATGATTATTCATTGTTCTATATTATGTTATTATTGATCAACCGTAATGTTATCAAACTTTATGGATTCAACTAATCGTTTAGTTGATGATTGTTAAACTCTAAATTACCCTTTGAAACTTATCTAAACCAAACTTTCTTTGGTTCAGACTTGTACTCTAAAACTGAGAAGAACAACCATATTATAGGGGTACACGATGCGTTTAGATGTTTGTGCATAATACATGGTACGCAGGGCTTATCCCCCTAAGTATGTGAAGTCCCTACAATATAACTGTTTAGGTTAAAGTTGAAAGATTACATTTAACCGTGGACATAGTTCGTGGTCTTATGACCCTAAGATATATTTCATAGTTTGATTCCAGTTTTTGGTTATCGTTGATAGAGTACTATTCAGATTTGATGATCCTAATCATTGGCAGTTATTATTCTCTTGTTGATTCATTGATGTATCTAGTGAGCATTTGTTTTTCTCACTCTTGCATAAATATAATTATTGCAGCTAAGGTTGAGAAGGTCGATGAACCTTTTACAAACAAAGGAAAAGGAAAGATGTAAAGGTGATGAAGACTTATAATTTATTGGCTTTTATGTTAATAGATTTTATTTAAATGATGTGATGTAACTATTTTATTTCCGCACTTGATTTATGTTAAAGGTTAGATAACCTGGGAGACTTTTTGATTTAATGATGTAACCCATTAATGAGAGGATTTATGGTTTAAATATTATCATATTTGGGTAGATAGTATGAATGTGAAAGTGAACACCAAGTCTTACGGGAATGAAGTACCCAAATTTTGGGGGTGTCACAAGTTGGTATCAAAGCTTTAGGTTATGAACCATAGGTGGGGAAAAGCCTTAGGAAGTAACCTTTGGAAAGATAGTGGTGATGAACTCTTATCGAGTTTTAAGAAAGAAATAATAAAACACTTATGTGCTTATGTGGTTGTAACCTATGTGCTCGTGAGTGTCGAATAGTAATGATTAATAATTGAAACTTAAAATTTTTTTGTCAGGATGGCTAATGTAGGAGAATCCAATCAGACTAGGGAGGAAGGATCCCAAATGCCTAGAGAGGCAGAGCCTCAAGATATTCAGGTGGTTTGGGAACAACTACTGCCACGGGAAACATCTTCGTTGGTCACAGTGGTTGAGCAGAAGGGTTTACCTGATGAGGATGATGAGGTAGAGACAGACGAGGAGGACCCCATTGAGCTGCCATAGTCGAATGAGAATGAGGAGGATGAGGATGAAGAGATTCTGTCAGGAATAAGCATGTGAATGATATTCCTATTTATATATGATTTGATTATGATATATATGAATGATTATGCAAGTATGCTTGCATTAAGAAAAGCTGTAAAGTTCTTTGACAGATAATAGAAACATATGTACAAGGACTTAGAATTGAATTGATCAAATGTGTTAGGTTGATCCTACATAAGCAAAAAAGCTTTTTAAGTCCTTAAAAAATGATTTACAAGGACTATAAATATAGAAAGATCAAGCTTGTTAGGTTGATCTTATGATGTAATAGATAGGCTTGTCTGATCATCGAGCACTGCACCAGAAATCGTAGTCTGCTAGGAGACTCAAGGAAAACTCGAGAGCTATCAAGGCAGAATCGTAGTCTGCAAGATAGTAGATCTCAGAGTTCATTGACTGCCAGGAGAGACAAAGAAGGATCGTAGTGTGTCGAGTAACACTTCCTCAGAGTCATAGTCTGTTGAGGAAGTCATGTTCAGAATCGTAGAGACAGCCTACCTACGAGCTAACCGAGTATCTACCAAAGCCAAGTAAAGAATCGTAGACTACACTCAGTGTCGTAGAGTCTACTGATCATATCAGAGGCAGAGATCGTAGTCGAGAAAGATCAGATGAAGACAACAAGCACAAAGTCAAAAATCGTAGAGTGTCAAGATTTGATCTCGGAGTCGTAGTGTCTACACAGCCGAAGCTGAATCATAGAGTGTAGAACTAAGACTTCAATAGATGTGCTCACAACGCCAAGGCAGAATCGTAGAGCAAACATGATTCTCAACAATTGAGCACTCCCAAAATATCCAAAGCATTCAGAGATGAAGAGCTTAAAGCACATCTTAGCAGCACCTCCAACAAACAAACAACATCGACAACAAGAAGCCAGGGCCTGAGGGGTCCTTGTCCGGAGGGACTAAATAAAGTTCCAAGGTTGCTGGCCTTGAAGAGTTCTTAGTGAACCAAAATCCCAAGGTTGATGGCCTTGAAGGAATCTTAGTGATTCAGGGTACTTCCCTTCCTTAGTGGAAATCCTTCTAGTTGAAAGCAGAAGAGTGATTAGGAGCTTGAGTCTCTGAACCACTTAAAATCCCTTGTGTCTTTTACTTTATGTCATTTACATTATGTACTTAACTGCTATAATTTCTATATATGTTTTAACTGCTTACAACCGAACTAACTCTAAGAACAAAGTATGTATGATTATGAATATATCAATGAAGGGGATCTTTTACTTATTCCGATGTTCTTGAAAAGATTCTTATGTTTGTCATATGCTAAATCATTAGAAATATAAAATAAACAAGAAAAGTATTTGAAATTAAAAAGGATCTATTCACCCCCCCCCCCCCTTCTAGATCTATATTGTGCCTACTGGGAACTAACAGATTCCATTAAACTCGATTGCTGCTCGTATGTACGATGAAGTATATGACCGCAATGTGGAACTTCGGGATACCGTCGAGGAGTTGGAAGAGATAGTAGTTGAACAGCATATCGCTATGGCGCAGAAGGACAACGAGATCCAGGATCGAGATGAACGTCTGAATAATGTCAAAGGGAAGTTGATCCACGCTGAAGGAGAGAATGAACAAATGACAGAGGAGATTGCAAAGCTGAAGAATAAGTTGAAAGAAGAATCTACTAAGAGGGCATAAGCCGAAGACGCAATTAGCGATTGGGGTTTCCTTATTTGACAATTAGGGTTCCAAATATAGAAATTAGTGTTTATAAATATTAATTAGGGTTTTAAAAAAATTAGGGTTTCCCTAATTAAGGTTAATATCTATAATTTCGGTCGTTAATCACATTATCACGATTACACAACAATCTGGTACTCTAATTTGAGTTTTAAATTAGGGTTTAGCACAGTAATACAGGGTTTTTCTACTGTCACATTATAATTGACCAATTATCAGTCTACACACATACAGTACACATTTATAGCACTAAAATAAAAATAATATTACATTATTATTCTCATTCATTGCTCAAATTCCAGAATTAGGGTTTTGATTCCATATCTGATTTATCTTGCATATATACTATTATTAATTAAATTAAAATAATTAACTTAATAAATCTAAAATAAATTCATATAATAAAATAATTATTATAATAATTTATAATCATTTTATATATTATTAAAATAATATATAAATCTATTTTCATGGAAAATCAATGCTAAAATCATTTCTACTATAAAATTAATTACTATAAAAGTATAGTTTATAATGATTAATAATTCTTAAAAAACTTTATTTACAATTATTCAGGTAATAAATAAATTTTCATTTATCACAAATATACATATACATTACATGGCACATATTCCCACCTTTAAAATAAATAAAAAATTTATATGCAAAATTTCTTATTTATTTATATAGAAAATATCGGGTTATTACAAGAAAACTTGCTCAACGAAACAAGTTAAAAACAAGAATAACTTGCTCAATATAATCGAGATAGGGTAAGTAAACTTACCTTCGTGTAAGCTAAACCGTAATAGTTTGATTCATAATATCCTAATCACATATCATTAGGATACAATTAGTCACTACAGATACTTTGTATACACATAAGTACCTATTTCATGTATAGCTTGATTTTTAACCACATAGTCAAGTTACATCAATAACATAATAATAACACTCGTTAGGTATTAATAACATGCTCGTTCTTAGCACTATAATACCACAATAACACAATTACATTTTTAACAGATATAATATTGCATTATATTAGCATTTACAGAATTCGTACAAAATAAAAGTCATTTATGGACATTTTGCTAATCTAAAGATCATGCGCTATGATTTACGGTTTTGCTTGTAGTAAGTTATTGGCATTGATGCAGATCTTCGGCGTTGTTGCGTGATGCCTAAGCCGTAGTGAGTGGTCTTTCTTGCAATTGAGATAGGCATTAATATACGCTTGTGACTTTGGCGGCTGTGGGAGCTAATTTTGAAATTGCGACATAACGATTTTGGCGATGAGGCGTCGAACTTATAGAACCGAACACGAAGAATAGAACAAAGCTAATTTCTGTCTATTTAGCAGTTAAATTAACATCTATAACTTACGTAATTTACACATAACCTTTAGCCATCACACATATACCAATTTAAACAATTAAGCAACAATTTTAGAGAGATTAAATCCTTTATGCCATGATTTAAATCAAAACTCCAATTTTGATATTGTTTGACACAGTGAACACGGTAACCACCATTATAAACCAAATTGATTCCTTTTAACTATATTCTCTTCGTTTCTTACCAAATTTAACATACTCAAGGTTCAATTTCACCTTTAGCTCACAATCAACTATAAATTTTGGTACTCCTACAAGCCATGTTCATATTTATATTCACTGTAAAACCAATTCCTTTCTTGCAGACGTAATTTAGCATACAATCATATATATATATATATATATATATATATATATATATATATATATATATATATATATATATATATATATATATTTAGCATACAATCACACACACACACACACACACACATATATATATATATATATATATATGATAGTTATAACAATTACATGTACACATAATTTCATAACCAATTATAAAAATATGGATTACAGAAATTTTATAAAGACTTTATACATAGTGGAACTCAAGAACACAGAGGCTTAAGAATTATGGCGTAAAACATATATGTTAAGATTATGTAACATACCTTTTGTTTCTTGGTTAACCTTTGTTAGAAGACAAAGTGCTTGATTGAAATTCACAGAACCTTTCTCTCTTCTCCAGTCTCTCTCTAATTCTCTAACAACTTCTTCTCTTTTCTCTTCTTAGGCTTAAGCCAAATAAGCCAAATACTCTTTATGTAAAATAAAACCAAAACCAACGCACCATTTTCAAACGTTTTAAAAACCGACGTTATAATAATTGCCCCTATTAAATTATCAGTTACCAAACTTAATATATCTTATTTATATTTTATTTATATTATTATAATTCAAAATTCAAAAATCCAAAAGCCATAAGGCTCTGTTTGGCAAAACTCTTTAAAAATTAAAGACTTAATATCTTTAAACCTTGTTTGGCAAAACTAAATTAAACTCCTTTAATTTATTTTAATAACCCATTTAGAGCATAGTTATTTGTCACACTTTTATTACCAAATTAAATTAAAGTATTATAATAACCCATTCAATCCCTATCAATTCTCCAATTTAATTATTAACTTAAATTAGAATATTATCTCATAATAATTAATTTTCTTAACTCATTAATTATTTATTTAACAAATAATTAACCAAATCAAATCAAATCAATTTAAAAAAATATTTATTCGATCAATAAACATATCAATTAAAATATTTATATAACTCAATAAATATTTTGAAGTATAATTTAAAATTCTGGATTGTTACAGCCAAGAACATTTTGTTCCAATCTTTAGAAGATGATCTGTTCGAGAATGTGGTCAATAGCAAAATAGCAAATGAGGTATGGGAAGCATTGCTCATCATGCATGAAGGAACAGAAGAAGTCAGAGAAAATAAATAATCTCTCATGACTCGGCAATATGAGATGTTTGCACACGTTCAAGGAGAAAATGTCACTTCCACCTATGAAAGATTCAATGTACTGCTCAACTCTCTCCGAACCTGTGGAAAGATCTATCCAAATAAAGATCTAATCATAAAATTCATGAGAGATTTACCTAGCAAGTGGGATGCCAAAACCATTGCCATCAGAGAATCAAAGAATCTCCATGAAATGACTGTTCAATAGTTATATGGGAACCTTCTTACATATGAACTGGAGCTGACTTAACGAGCAGAAACTTTATCTAAAGAAAGAAATAAGGATAAAGGGGTTGCTCTCAAAGCAACTGACAACATCTCCAAAGCCAATACTGAAAATGATTCTGACTATGATGAAGATGATGAGGAGGACTTTGCAATGTTGGTGAAAAGACTCAAAAGGTTCATGCGACAAGGCAGAATCAACAAACCAAATAAAGTCAACAACTACAGCAGCCAGGAGCAGATAAATGACTTATGCTATAATTGCAAGAAGTCTGGCCATTTCATTGCAAACTGTAACAAACCTCTTAGTGAAGAACTGAAGAAGAAATCAAATTCAAAGAAGGAATTTAAAGGCAACAAAAGGCCTCAGAAGAAAGAAAAAGGTCTTGTAGTTGGAGGATCGTGGAGTGACTCAGACAACGACTCAACTCCCGAATCTGGAGATGATGAAGATCCTCAAATGGCAAATCTTTTCCTGATGGCCAAGCATACAAAGGATAAAAAGAACTCTAATATTCATGAAGTATAGATGAGGTATTTGACTTTAACTCTCTTGATGTAGATATTGATGATTTAAGAACTGCACTACATGGCATAACATCTGATCTGCATCAATACAGGAAATGGTTCAGAGTTCTGTCTAAAGATTATTCTCTTTTTCAAAAGGAGAAAGAGAAAGTCCACGAAGAACTAGAAACAGCCCTTCTAAGTACTGACTCTCTCTCTAAGTTTGAAGCTGAGAATAAGCTCTTAAAACAGACTAATGAGCTCAATGCACAAAGAGAGTCAAGTCTAACCTCTAAAATTGAGGAACTAGAAAGGAAAATCTCTACATAGAATAAATCATCTTCATCCATGGACTTCCTGATCTCCAGTCAGAGAAGTGCATCTGACAGAACAGGTTTAGGCTTTGGGGAATCCACCTCCGAATCATATGTGGAAAAGATAAAGGAAACTAGCCCTAGTAATGCTCCAAGTTTTAGTAGAGGCATTATATTTGTGAAATCCTCACAGAAGGAAGAACTAGTACAACGTTACTCTCCTGATTCAATCCATATTCCAAGGAATAAAGGATCTCATGCTGGCCTGGGTTTCAGAAAAGAGAAGAGTAACCTAGCCACTACTTTCCAACCTCGAAGGATCGTAGAGTCGAGTAAAATCAACTCCACGGGCCAACTGGGAAGGAACAGTAGAGGAAAGGTGTTAGTTCCCAGAGGGCACAATAGATCTAGAAGGGGGGTGGAATAGATCCTTTTTCTTTTAAATACTTTTCTGGTTTATGATGTATTATTCATATTAGAGTATATGACAAACATAAGAATCTTTTCAAGCACAGCGGAATAAGTAAAAGATTCCCCTTCATTGATATATTCATAATCATACATACATTGTTCGTTGGGTTAGTTTAGTTGTAAGCAGTTAAAACATACATAGCAGTTATAGCAGTTATAGACATAATGTAAATGACATAATATAAAAGACACATGAGGTTTTAAGTGGTTCGAGACTCAAGCTCTAATCCACTCTTACTGCTTTCAACTAGCGAGGATTTCCACTAAGGAAGGCGGCACCACAATCTCTATGATTCCTTGAGGCCGTGACCTTGGAAACTTGATTCACTAAGAACTCTTCAAGGCCGGTGACCTTGGGACTCTTCTAGTTCCTAGGAACTCTTGAAGCTCAATGAGGCTTGGAACTTCGTTTAGTCCATCTGGACAAGGACCCTTTGGCCTGCTTTGTTTAGTCCCTCCTGAGACAAGGACCCTCGAGGCCACAGCCCGTTGAGTTATTTGTTTGTTGTTGTTGGAGTCGATCTTTGGTGATAAGATGTCTTCATGCTCTGAACATCTTCTCCTTAGCAGCTTGGCTTGATCATCCTTGAGGAGCAGTTGAGTGTTGCATGATGCTAAGCTTTTTAGGTTGCTCAACTACTCCTGATGATCCCTTGATGAACTGCTTTGAAGATCATTCTCCTTGATACTTGATGGCTGCATATGAAAGGCTTCTAAGATAACTATAAGCTCTTCTATAAGGTACTTAGAGGCTTTCTCATGCTTGACAACAAGATGACTTTTGTGATCTCCCTTCTTGCTACTCGATGCCTTCCCATGATGGACTTGCTAAGGTGACCGTAAGCTCTTCTCTATTGTACTTAGAGTCTTCCCATGATGGACATCTAGATGACATTATGCTCTTCTTTCTCTCGGCAGTTCAGAACACTCTTCATGTAGTAGAACTCTCACTTCTACATAGTAGAACTCACACTTCTACTTCTTTCTTGATCGACTTACGAGTGTTCTTGGTGGATCGTAGAGTGAGCCTTCTGACTCACTTATTACTCGGTTGGATCATCCACCTTTTCTCGAGAATACACAACTCCAAAGAACCTTTGATCTTTGAAGCTCTTCTACATTTATACATCTTTCCAATCCTTGCGTTGGAAAGTAGCCGTTGGAAGTTATTTAAATATCTTCACGGATCTCAAGTTGCTTGATGTAGGCGCTTGATGTGACTTGTCATACTTTTTACGACACTGCGATCTCTTTGTTTCACCTACCTGTCGGATGTATCACTTTCTTGTATTGGGCAGGTTGAAGACTTTATTACCTCTTCTGATTTCTTGATCAGAGGTTGTCCTTTTGCATCGATGCTCTCAATATGCACTTGTCCGAATGTTATCCTCCAGATTGAACCGTTGCTAATGCTTCGGTCTTCAGGTATTCGAACTCTATGATTCTGATGCATGTCTTCAAGGACCTGATCATAGTGTCTTGTTAATTGTTGCTCGTTGACTAGTAGAGTTAACACTACGATCATGAAGAGTGTTGATTGGATCTTCAATATAGAACACCTCTTCCTTGTATTGTGCAGTGCTTCAATACTTCTATTTGCTTCGACTGTTCTCATATACTGATGGCCTAATTCCTTGCTCTGGTCCCCTTCTGAATATCAAGACACTTCAGATTTGTAGCGCGTCCAGCTTGCTTTCTCCTGGTGATCTTCCACTCACTTATCATCAATGAGCTGACCCTGCACTTAATCACTTTAGCCTTACTCTTTAGAAGCTGACCAGTATCTCAGTTCACCTTCCATCAGTTCCTTTTTTGTTTGGCAAACACTACGATCTCGGTTGCTTCCAAGATCGTTGTCTTCTTTACACTTGATAGCTACTGCATAAGCTAACTTTCCTTAGTCAGCTTCTGAAGTCTTCTTTGGTTCTCCTTGTGGAAGACTTCATCATGAATGGCCTTGCACCTCAATCTTAATTCCGATTAGGTTTGTCTTTGAGATCTTACATTAGCTTTGCATGCCATTCGTTGAGTGCTCTCTGGTTCCCTTTACGTGGATTGCATCTTTGCGATGCCGACTAGAGGTTTCGTACCTTTGGATATTACAGGTGCTCATTCTTTGAGAACCGTATTTACTCTATGATTACGACTTAGCAATTGTGAGCACTTTTGTTGGAGTCGTGATTACGCTCTCTGATTGACTTTTGGGTGTGCGAGACACTACGATCCACGAGATCGAGATCTTGACACTCTACGATTTCTGCCTTGTGCTTGTTGTCTTCATCTGATCTTGCCCAACTACGATCTCTGCCTTCACTTAATGAACTCTACGAACTCAAAGTGTAGTCTACGATCCTTGACTTTGCTTCACTAGACTCTACGACTCCGAGTGTAGTCTACGTTTCGGACTTGGCTTCGGCAAATGATCGTTCGTCTCATAGGCGGTTGTCTCTCTACGATTACGAACATGACTTCCTCGTACGCTTCGATCCAGGAAGCTCTTCTCGATACACTATGATCCTTCTTCATTTTCCCTGGCAATCTACGAACTCCGAGATCTACTATCTTGCATACTCCTTTTCTGCCTTCATAGCTCTCGAGTTAACCTTGACTCACCTGGCATACTACGACTTCTGGTGCAGTGCTCGACGATCAGACTAGCCTATCTATTACATCATAAGATCAACCTAACAAGCTTGATCTTTCTATATTTATAGTCCTTGTACATCATTTCTTTTTAAGGACTTTACAAAGCTATCTTTCTTATGTAGGATCAACCTAACATATTTGATCAATTCATTCTAAGTCCTTGTACACATATTTCTATTATCTATTAGAGGACTTTACAGCTTTTCTTAATGCAAGCATACTTGCATATTATTCATTCATACACATATATATATCATAATCAAATCATATATAAATAGGAATAGCATTCACATGCTTATTCCTGACAATCTCCCCCTATTTGATTATGACAAAAACAATAAGTGCATATGCATGTTATGAATGAATCTTATATACAGTGAAGCGCTGTATTTCTAAAACAGTTAATCATGAATGACTTTTATATTGATATGGCAATTTATACATTAAGACATTCTACATCCACGGATCCGAAACACATTCTAACAGTTAGAGATGTACCTCCTTGGCTTCTTGTGTTTCCAGGATGCTTGTTGTTGATCAGCTATTCATCTTTTTCTGCTTCTTGATTTTGCTCCCCCTCTGATGATGACCTTCTATCTTTGCTTGATTCCCCTTCATCACCTTTCTGATCTGGCTCCCCTTCAGCTTCTGTGAATTTGGTATCATCATCTTCAGCTCCCCTCAGATGATGATTCTTTATCTGCTGCTGCTTTCTTCTTCTTTGACTTCTTCTCCCTTAACCCTCTGCTCTTCTTTTGGTGCCTCTTGCTCCTCTTCTTTCTTCGCCTCTTTTTCTCCCCCTTTTTGTCATCAATCATTTGAGAGAGCTGCTCCATGTTGGACATAAGCTGCTCCATCAGGTAGGAGGAGTTGGCAATTTCAAACTTTAGTTCTTGCTGGCCGAGCTCAAGTTGTACTGAGAAGGTCTGCCTCATATCATCAATCTTGTCAGAGAGGGCTTCGATCTGCTTTGCATTGGCCTCCTGAATTTGTAAAATTCTTGCGCTTCACGATCTTGGATGGCCTTCTGATAGATGCTATCTCTCTCTTGGAGTTTGAGAGATACATCAGCCAAGATAGCTTGAAGCTAGTCTGGAAGGAATCATCTCCTATTTCTTTGTTTGTACATGATTCTTCGATGAGCATAGATATCTTCTTGCTTAGATCATCGAGCTCTTGATGGTTCTGCTCCAAAGCAGTTTGATCTTCTTGATTGGCAGCTTCAGGTTGAGCAATGGATTGGACTCTACGATCATCATCTTTGGACAGTTTTTCAAATGTTTGGATAATCTGAACAATCATGGAGTACCAATTGCTTATGGAGGATGATGGAGTGACTGATAGCAGTGCTTGATCATGAGGAGGCTTTTGAGATTGGGCTTGAACACCATCAGCTGTAGAATGAACAGACTCTACGATCAGCTCCTTGGTCATGACCCTTCTTCTTTCAGAATCTACTCTACGATCGTAGGGGATGTAGAGATTTTCAGCTTGTCGATAGACCTTGAAGTGAGGCTGGTTTGTTATCATCTTGGTAGCATAAGTTTTTACCCTTGGAAAGTTTTGGGCTACCAGTTCCATGCTTGGAAAAGTCTTGTAACACCAGCTGAAGTAACTTCCATCTCCTTCAGTAAAGGCCTTCAGCCAAGGCATTGATTGGAAGAACCATCTCATCAGCAAATCATCAGGGTTGTAGAGAATGGTTGTGCAATCCATTTCCATGTTGTTCCAGTTCTTGACTAAGTCAAAGGAGGTCATTCTTACTATTCTGATCTGTTCACCTCCATGGTTTACCCATCCATCCGGGGAGGAGTTTACGATGGTTCATTAGGAACTTCTACCACAATTCTCTTGGTAAATCTTGCGGTGAGAGAGCGAGTGAGTTCTGAGTTTTACGATTTACGATCTTGAGTTGGAATCATTTCACCTTCTTTCTTCTCGGAACCCGAGGCCGTTTAGATCGACTTGACAGAGAGAGGTCTTCTTGTTGCATTTCATGTTCAGACTCTTCTTAATCATCTTCAACAGAAAATCCTTCTTGCTGAATTTCATTATCTGAACTTTCTTCAGCAAGTCTTTCCTTAGATTCTTCTTCTTCACTGTTGGCTTCTTCTTCAGCATCTTCTCCTGGGGATACAGATTCATCATCACTTAATTCAATGATGGCATTTGATTGGCCACTGTTCCTTTTGGAGGCTAACTGGGCTTGCAGCCTGTAGCTTCTCCTTCTTCGTGGAGGTTCAATTATTGGAGACACTGACTCTTCTTCTTCTTCTTCTTCTTCTTCTTCAGTCTCTGACTCCTCTTGCTCATCAGATAGACTTCTTCGGAGATCAGCATTGGCAGGAGCAGACTCTTCTTTCTTGGCCTCATCACTTTTTGAGCCATCATGAGAGCATTCTTGGTTTGAGGGGACATGTTCTTCTTCTTCTTCTTGAATAGCATTTTCTGACCCATTCTCTGGAAATTTGGTTGGGCGATTGCATTTGGGGATGCACTTTGATCATCATGAATTTCTTTTTCTTTATCAGAGTGACTGCTATGAGGATTTTCCATGGGGCTTGAGCACTTTTCTTCTTCAGCATTTTATGCACTTTCCTTCATCACATCTGCTTCATTCTCATTCTTGGATCTTGTTGTGGGGATTTGGACTACATCTTCTGTTTTTCTTCCCTTCCTGCTGACTCCACATCCCTTTCTTGATAGATGTATTGATTTGAGAAGCTAAAAATTTGGTTTGTCATCCATCTTAACTTTCTTCTTTGATTGGCCCTTGAAGCAACTTCTTCTTCTTCTTTTTGTGGTTTCAGCCAGTTTTGGGCCTTTTCTTCTTCATTCTTGTTCAAGGAGGAGACTCTCCTTGGTGGGGCTGGGCTTTCTTCACATCACCACTCTTTTTTTATTTTTGATTTCTTCTGGTGGTGTGATTTTAATTTCTTCTTGAGTCACCTGGACTCGAGCTCTCTGTCTTTACTATCTTTCTCTTCTTTGCGGAGGCTCTCTGCTGCTCCCAGTATCGACCTTTTTGTTCTCTCCTTGGGATTCTTCTTCCAGTTCTCAAATATCTGTGGAGAAATCACCTTGTGCACATTCAAGGCTTCTCCCTCATCTTCCTTGATTTTTCCTCCTAACTTCTTCTTCAGAATGATACTCAGCAACCTTCCATGAAATACTTTGGTCAGTGGCTTCTTCTCAGCCTTCTCTACCCACTTAGAGATATGATCAAACATAATAGCTCCAAAGTTAATTTGTTTCTTCAGAACTATAGCTGCCATTATCTTCAGTTGTTGATCAATCACCGTATCATGTGCAGTGTTTTTTGCACGATATGCACTTTCTACAAATTTTAGCTAGAACTTCATACTCTTGAGGAACTCCTTCTTCTTCATGTCTTTGAAGCTAGGGTTTCTTTGGTATCCCACCAACTCCTTTGCTTGCTCAATGTTGACATCTTCAGGTTCTTCATCCCTTGGCTAGGGAAACCTAGGCATTGATTAAGGTCGGAAGATTTTAGCTTGACGAATCGACCTTTAACCTTGGTAGATAGAGTTCCAGAATTTATGGAGACGTTAGAGTAGAACTCCTTAACCAGGTCAATGTATACATGAGTACTTGCCTCGAGACATTCTAAAAACCCAACTTCCTTTACGAGTCTAAGGATGTCCCTGAACTTCTTCTCAGATTTTACAAATGATTTGGTTCAAAATGAATCTTTGGTGATAACTTGCCGTTCTCCATTAGAATCATTCGAAGGCTGTGGGTGTTTGATTTAGAGATTATCTTGAGATGGTATGGTGAGATTTGGTAAGACTCTAGAAGGTTAAGCGATTTTGCTCTCTTGAAAAGCTTTCTAGGGTTTTGAAAATGGGAGGAGAAAGGTTCGATATCTTTTGGTAGCTATCTGCGATTTGAACTTGTCTTTAAAGCGATTCCTTCTAACTCTGCATACTCGATGATGTGTCAACTGTCCATTGGTTGCATGTTGCCCGATGTGTTGTAACTCCCCACAACTTTTCGGTTGTTAGAGGTGGACGTTTAATTTACGTGGCTTTGACCGTTGACCTTTTGATTAAGTAGAGTAACATGATGAGATAGCTATAGACTCTACGATTTCATTTGTTGACTCAACGATCAATTTACGAGAGATCTTTGCGATGGATGGCTTCGTCTTTCCTCCTTACTTGATGCGGCATAGCTCGATCAACGATGTATTGAACTTATCTCCTTAACTTGAATGGCTTAGCGGATGTCTCATTCTTCATGCTCCTTGTGAATTGGAGTACCCTTTAGTAGAACTATGATTGTTGAGTTGTCTTCTACGATCGTTGTAGTTGCACTACAATCGTTTAGTCCTTTTCAAACTCAACTCTATGATCGTTGACTGACTTGATTCTTCTGAGATGAACTAGATCAAGTATTCCTTCTGGGATAAGGTAGCTTAGGAAGGGTCAACCTCTTAGTGAGAGCTAAGGGTCAGGTTTGTCCCTGAGGCACTTTCCAGATGAAGTTCTATGACACTGATTTGTAAAAAAACATCTCATTAGACCTTTTTCTGGTGGGGAGGTCTTCTACCAGCTTTAGACAACTGTATTACTGAAATCGTGGTGTCCTCTTGCTTTTTACACTACGATCATATGTTTGATCGTAGGAACTTCACGATTATGGATTGGGTGGCTGAAGGGTTATCAATAGTACATTTTGAGACGTTCCTAATGACTATGGATCTTCATTTGGTTCATCAGCCACAAAGTTTTGAGACTCTGTAGCTAGTATATCTCTTCCAGGTTTAACAGTGTTGTTATTCCTTGATAGATCACTGCTCCCCCATTGTTGATGTTGTCTCCTCAGATAGATGTGATTCCTTCTTTGTGTTTATTTGAAGGCTGCCCAACATTTCTCCTTCTGACTGGAATCATCATCGTTGCTTAGTTTTCCTTGTATCGTAGAGATGAGTATTTTCAGGATTGATCACTCTACGATCATTTGACATCACTACGAACGTAGTCTTCTTTGATAGTCCTTTGTTTTGAGAAGTTACGCCCGTAAAGAACTCCTTTTGTCTTAAGCTCAATGATCTTACATTGTGAGCTTCCTTGAGGATCCTTTCCATAAAGCATGTCTTTCTTGATATGGGCACATAGAATCCTCTTTATCTTCTGTTTCATGGCATGCTCCCATATACAGATGTACAGCCATGTGAGCTCCATTTCGGTTAGCTCAGAGGGTCTTCAAGGACAGACTAGGTCATATAGGAACTTTATCAGACTCATATCTGAAAAGTCCTTAGCCTTCTGCTGGTTGTATCTTCTTGACTGAAGTCTTCTGCTTCATCATTCCTTAGTGTGGTCAGACTGACCAAATACCTGCAGGTTTAAATATATTTCTATTTTTGGTACCCATAGTTAAATGGGTCCTGCTAGGTTAGTTTTCTAAACCCCTGTTCCTCTTATTTGGATAATCATCATATTTATCATCAACAGACATATCCATACATACAACTATCTTATGATAATATATTTCGAGATGCATGATGATGAGTGTGTGTGGAATATGGCATTAATAACACACTCTCTATCTATGATGGTTTCATCATTCACTGAGTTATGTTCACAATGTTTAAGTGTTCATAGAGTGAGAATCAGCTCTACGATTTTAGGAGTATCTAGTTGATTCATTGAGGTGATCGGTTTCTCAAGTCGACAAGATCCTCTTGCGAGGCGATCATGCTCGTGTGTTTTCAAACACTTAGAACATAGGCTTGTACATACATACTAACCCATCAGCAAAGATTACTTCACATAACGTTCATTAGGTATGTGATGCTCTTATGACCAATGTCAGACTTCCTTCAAGATATCATCTTCAACCTAAAACTTGGATGGAGAGAAAGTTTGTAGTCATTTGAGTTTTTATCCTCATGTCACTTTCTCTCTTCACCTTTTTAGGTAGATTATGACTCCTTGATAGAATACTGTTATAGTTCATAAGAAGATGCAATAATGATGTACATTTATAATAGTGAGGAACCGTACCTTTTTACTATCAGTAACGAAACAGTCATTTATTGAAGATATACTGAGATTGGGTATTGATGTGCATGGCTTTACTTTTTGCTCTGACGACTTATTGCTCTTCTTGACCTTTAATCAATCATTAGTGGTCTTGAAGATATAGATCAAGAGAATCGTAGCCTTAAGATCTTTGACATCTTTGAGTTTACAAAGATAGCACCCAGTTGATGGTTGGTCACTCATAGGTTTGAGAAGATCTTCTTTCTCCTCTTGATCAGCATTTCTTTGTACGCGTGACCTCTTCATCTTTCGGTGATGATGAATGCTTTACTCTTTGTCACTGATGTCACTTGCTCTCTTTCTCTCATCTGGTCTTGGACTACAAGATTGATCTAGCGAGGCTAGGATTGGTCTTGTTGATATAACAATCGAGGATATGGACCAATCTGAAAGCGACTTCAGTGTATACACATTTTACCTATACACATATTTCCAACATGTGAGCTCTTACGCATATAACAAGTTACTTACTACTAAACTAAGTTTAGAATAATGTTAGTGCCTGGGATCAGACTCAACGCGATTAGCTTTTGAATATAGCATGATAACCTGCTATAATACCAATTGTTAGTTCCCAGAGGGCACAATAGATCTAGAAGAGGGGTTGAATAGATCCTTTTTCTTTCAAATACTTTTCTGGTTTATGATGTATTGTTCATATTAGAGTATATGACAAACATAAGAATCTTTTCAAGCACAGCGGAATAAGTAAAAGATTCCCCTTCATTGATATATTCATAATCATACATACATTGTTCGTTGGGTTAGTTTAGTTGTAAGCAGTTAAAACATACATAGCAGTTATAGCAGTTATAGACATAATGTAAATGACATAATGTAAAAGACACAAGAGGTTTTAAGTGGTTCAGAGACTCAAGCTCCTAATCCACTCTTCTGCTTTCAACTAGCAGGATTTCCACTAAGGAAGGGCAGCACCCTGAATCTCTATGATTCCTTCAAGGCCAGCAGCCTTGGAAACTTCAGTTCACTAAGAACTCTTCAAGGCCAGCAGCCTTGGGACTCTTCTAGTTCCCTAGGAACTCTTCAAGCTCAGCAGGCTTGGAACTTCGTTTAGTCCATCTGGACAAGGACCCTTTGGCCCTGCTTTGTTTAGTCCCTCCGACGAAGGACCCCTCGAATACAGCCCGTTGAGTTATTTGTTTGTTGTTGTTGGAGTCGGTGCTGAGCTGATAAGATGTCTTCATGCTCTGAACATCTTCTCCTTAGCAGCTTGGCTTGATCATCCTTGAGGAGCAGTTGAGTGTTGCATGATGCTCAGCTTTTTAGGTTGCTCAACTACTCCGGATGATCCCTTGATGAACTGCCTTGAAGATCATTCTCCTTGATACTTGATGGCTGCACATAAGAGGCTTTTAAGATGACTGTAAGCTCTTCTGTAAGGTACTTAGAGGCTTTCTCATGCTTGAAAACAAGATGACTTTTGTGATCTCCCTTCTTGCTACTCGATGCCTTCCCATGATGGACTTGCTAAGGTGACCGTAGGCTCTTCTCTATTGTACTTAGAGTCTTCCCATGATGGACATCCAGATGACATTATGCTCTTCTTTCTCTCAGCAACTCAGAACACTCTTCATGTAGTAGAACTCTCACTTCTATATAGTAGAACTCACACTTCTACTTCTTTCTTGATCTGACTTCTAAGTGTTCTTGGTGGATCATAGAGTGAGCCTTCGGACTCACTATTACTCGGTTGGATCAGTCCACCTTTTCTCCAGGAATACACAACTCCAGCAACCTTTGATCTTTGAAGCTCTTCTACATTTATACATCTTCCCAATCCTTCCCTTGGAAAGTAGCCGTTGGAAGTTATTCAAATATCTTCACAGATCTCAAGTTGCTTGATGTAGACTGCTTGATGTGACTTGTCATACTTTTTCTGATGCTGCGGTCAACTGTTTCACCTACCCTGTCAAATGTATCACTTTACTGTCTTGGGCAGTTTGAAGACTTTATGACCTCTTCTGATTTCTTGATCAGAGGTTGTCTTTTTGCATCGATGCTCTCAATACGCACTTGTCCGAATGTTACCCTCCAGATTGAACCGTTGCTAATGCTTCAGTCTTCAGGTATTCGAACTCTACGATTCTGATGCATATCTTCAAGGACCTGATCGTAGTGTCTTGTTAATTGTTGTTCGTTGACTAGTAGAGTTAACACTACGATCCTGAAGAGTGTTGATTGGATCTTCAATGTAGAACACCTCTTCCTTGTATTGTGCGATGCTTGATACTTCATTTGCTTTATTTGTTCTCGAGATCTTGATGGCCTAATTCCTTGCTCTGGTCCCCTTTTGAATATCAAGACACTTCAGATTTGTGGCGCGTCCAGCTTGCTTTCTCCTGGTGATCTTCCGCTCACTTATCATCAATGAGCTGACCCTACACTTAATCACTTTAGCCTTGCTCTTCAGAAGCTGACTAGTATCTCGGTTCACCTTCCATCAGTTCCTTCTTTGTTTGGCAAACACTACGATCTCGGTTTCTTCCAAGATCGTTGTCTTCTTTACACTTGATAGCTCTTGCAATGTAAGGTGACTTTCCTTAGTCGACTTACAAGTCTTCTTTTGTTCTCCTTGTGGAAGACTTCATCACGAATGGCCTTACACCTCAATCTTAATTCTGATTAGGTTTGTGATGAGATCTTCTGTTACATGTCATTCGTTGAGTGCTCTCTGGTTCCCTTTCTGTGGATTGCATCTTTGCAGTGCCAACCAGAGGTTTCGTACCTTTGGATATTCTGGGAGTGCTCATTCTTTGAGAACCGTATTTACTCTACAATTCTGACTTAGCAATGGTGCAGTGTCTTTCAGTAAAGTAGCCTATATGGAAGGACTATAACACAATCTTCTGAGCATAAGTCAACTCTGCAATAAGGGTCATCAAGTCACATTCCTCAATAATCAATGTCAAGTTTGAGATCTAAAGACATCCTCTATAAAGCTGACCGGAACAAGAGAAGGAAATGTCTACACTGTAAATCTTGGTCAACTAAGCTCGGACGAGACGATATGCTTTCTAGCTAAAGCATCTGAAGAAAGGAGCTGGATATGGCATAGAAGATTGTCTCATCTCAACTTCAAAAGCATGTCTAAACTTGCCTCAAAAGATCTAGTTACAGGCTTACCCAAGTTCATCTTCGTCAAAGAAAGGTCGTGCAATGTCTGTCAGCTTGGAAAGCAGACTAGAAGCTCATTTAAGAGCAAAACTGCCAACTCAATTGACAAGCCTCTGCAGCTGCTTCACATGGATCTATTCGGGCCAATTCCAACAACAAGCCTTGGAGGGAAGAGGTATTCACTAGTCATAGTGGATGATTACACCAGATTCATATGGGTGTTCTTTCTAAACTCAAAAGATGAAACGAATTCCAAACTAATCAAGATGTTCAAACTAGTGATGAACGATAAAGGGGAGAAAATCAAGGCTATACGGAGAGATCATGGCAGAGAATTCGACTTCTCTGAGATGGACCAGTTCTGCATAGACAATGGCATCAGTCACAACTTCTCAGCTCCATGAACTCCTCAACAAAATGGAGTAAATTTGAGAAAAAAACGAGAATATTGATAGAGGTCGGAAGAACTCTACTAGCGTGACCCATCTACTCGAATACTTCAAGCGTAAGTCATCAACACTACATGCTACACTCAGAATAGATCGCTGATACACTCTACATTAGAAAAAACTCCCTACGAACTGTGGAAAAGAAGAAAACCAAACGTCAGCTACTTCCATGTATTCGGTTATGCATGCTACATTCTCAACAATGGGAAGCAGTATCTGAAAAAGTCCCAACCCAAGTCAGACGAAGGAATCTTTCTTGGATATGCCACAGACAGTAAGGCCTACAGAGTGTTCAACAAGAAAATGCTGAGTGTAGAAGTCTCGATTCACATCATCTTTGATAAAACAGACTTGGATAAAATAGTGTCTCAAGACATTATGAAAGATAGTTTAGACACTACAAACGAGGTCGTCGAGCTCAACACCATGATCATAGTCCCAGACAATGAAATCGTTGAGCAAGGAAATGAGATCGTAGAGAGGTCTACGCAAGACAACGAACCTCCACATCAAGAAGCTGAAATATATCTTGAAGGTCTCAGACAAGAAGGCATCATGACAGATGTTCCAATAAGAAATAGATTGGCAAGAGATCACACTCAAGACTTAATCATTGGAGACCCAAATGCAAGAGTCAAAATAAGAGCCGCCGCCCAAAATGAATGTTTTTATCTGAGCTTTCTGTCATAAATAGAACCCAAGAAGATAGAAGATGCTATGGAAGACTCCAGTTGGATAGAAGCCATGCAGGAAGAACTAAATCAGTTTGAAAGAAGTAAAGTATGGAGATTAGTTCTAAGACCAAAGAGTCATCCTGTCATTGGATCCATGTCGGTCTTCAGAAACAAGATGGATGAAGATGGAGTAATAACCAGGAATAAGGCAAGACTAGTGGCCAAGGGTTACTCGCAAGAAGAAGGCATTGACTACGATGAGACCTTTGTACCTGTTGTTAGATTATAAGCCATAAGAATATTCCATGCCTTTGTTGCTCACATGAAATTCAAAGTCTTTCAAATGGATGTCAAAAGTGCATTCTTGAATGGTGAACTTCAAGAGGAAGTATATGTAGAGCAACCTCCAGGTTTCATCAATCCATCTCTCTCTAATTATGTCTATAGATTAGACAAATCCTTATATGGTCTTAAACAAGCACCTAGAGCATGGTATGAAACACTAATTAACTTTCTTATTGAAAATGGGTTCACTAGAGGTAGAGTAGATACCACATTATTTTTTAGAAAGTATAAAGACAAAATCTTATTAGTTCAAATATATGTTGATGACATTTTCTTTGGCTCTACTGATGAAAAATTATGTAAGAGATTTGCCAAGATTATGCAGAGTAAGTTCGAAATGAGCATGATTGGTGAGCTGAACTTCTTTCTTAGATTGCAAGTAAAGCAAACTGATGAAGGAATCTTCATAAACCAAGCCAATTACATTAAAGACTTACTTAAAAAGTATGGCATGGAATCAGCCTCTGCCATGAAAACCCCAATTGCTCCAACCACCAAGCTTGACAAAGATGAAAAAGGTAAAAGTATTGATATAACTCAATACAGAGGTATGATTGGCTCTCTTCTATATCTAACTGCCAGTAGACCAGACATAATGTTTGCAACATGCATATGTGCTAGATTTCATGCTAGTCCTAAGGAGTCACACTTAATTACAGTAAAAAGGATTTTTAGGTATCTCAAGGGTACACCTCACTTGGGACTTTGGTATCCCAAGGAGTCCTCCTTTGAACTAACAGGATATACAGATGCTAAATTTGCAGGTTACAAAATTGATAGAAAAAGTACCAGTGGAACCTGTCAGTTGCTAGGAAACAGACTTGTGTCCTGGTTTAGCAAGAAGCAAAACTCAGTATCTACCTCAACTGCAGAAGTTGAATACATTGCTACTGGCAGCTGTTGTGCTCAAATCTTCTGGATGAAAAATCAGCTAGCAGACTATGGGTTTGAATTCAAATTTATACCTATTCACTGTGATAACACAAGTGTCATAGCAATAACACACAATCCTGTCATGCATTCTAAGACTAAGCATATAGAAATAAGATATCATTTTATTAGGAATCATGTGAAAAATGGAACCATATCTTTACAATATATCCCTACTGAAAATCAACTTGCTGATGTCTTTACAAAGCCTTTAGATGAATCCAGATTTAATAAATTGATAAGTGAGTTAGGCATGCTAAATCTACAACCATAAAATCTATGCTCTAGTTTATGCTAACCATGCAGATATAAAGGCTATGTTCAAGATCGTAGAGATGACTAAAGAAAGTCCACGATCGTAGAGTTGTCTAGACATGACAAAGAAGTATCCTGTGATGAAAGTATCTTCAACAAATTCAAGCACTCTATCTGTCAAGCCCCTCAAGGACAAACCTGATCCTTAGATCCTTCTAAGAGATTGGCCCTTCATGAGCTACCTTGATTCAGAAGAAATGCTCAGTCAAAATTTATCACAAGGACCAGGGTAGACGACGTTCGTAGAGCAGACTCAGCAGTGGACTCAATGATCGCAGTGCAGACTCAACGATAGTAAAGACCGCCTCAACAACCGTAGTGCTACCTCGACGATCGTAGTCCTCCCAAAGGATACATTAGCTCAGGAGGAGCTAAGGGCAAATCAGTATATTCCACATCAGTTAAATTCGTGGAGCCAAGCAGAACTTGACAGATGCCCCACTTAGCAGATCGAGAGAAGGGAAGTTACAAGTACAATTTGAAAATATCTTTTTGAAATCAGAAGTTCAAAAAGCTCATTCCTCGTTCTCCCTCTCTCTCTACAAGCAGAAACCCTAGCTTTCTGAAAAGCTCAATCAAACTCAGTACAAAGAGATCAATGGCGGCTTCAAATGTTATCACTGGTTACAGACTGTGCTTCGACGAGTTCAAGACAGCTGACTCTTAATTCCATAAGATTCTGGCTCTATTGAAGAAAGCGGGTCTTGAAGAGGCTCTAGGTACCAACACATGGATCTACCCTAAGCTGGTAAAAGAGTTCTACAGAAATGGAATGTTTGAGAACAATGTTATCACCACAAGGGTCAAGGATGTGGAAATTAAGCTCAAAGCGAAAGGATTTTCGTTTATGGAGGGCATCGATTTTCATGAAGGACTGAAGAGAATGCATCACAAGAAGTTTTCGACTGTCAAAGGGTATAACAAGAAAGAGTTCCCCCAAAGGTATGAGTTTTTGGCTAACATTATTGGGAAATGAATATGCTGCAAGAGCTCTGGCCATGACTTAGTGAACGAAATGCAACTTAAGCTCATAACAGTAATCAGTTATGGGATTCAACTCAACTATGGATCCCTACTCATCGACTGGATTGGGAAATGGATACTCAGTTTGAAGAAGTCAAAGAGCTCTGGAAAGATGTTCTACGGGTGATTTATAAGCATCATCCTACAGTCAGCATTGGGAGATAAAATTGGGGATGATGAAGGAGAATCCATAAGTCCAAACAGAAGGATGACCCACCAGCTGTTTGAGAACTAGAAAAGAAATCCAGCAGAAAATGTCAGGTTGATGTCTGAGTCCAGTGGAAGAATTGGTGATGCAAAGGAGTCCGGGATTCCAAGGAATATGCCAGTTCTAAAGGAAATTGAAGAAGAAGAAGAAGAAATCAACAAGGAGGAACCCATTGCCTTGGTCAGAAAAGCAAAGGTAAAAGAAAAATGAAGGTTCAAATGGCAGAGGAGCCTCAAGGTTCAACTATTGATGTACCTCAAGAGTGTTCTGGCATTGAAACTCTGAGGAACTTGAAAAGGAAATAACAACAGTCTGAAGAAGATGAAGACATAGTTACCATCTCTTAGCTGCTTAAGAAGAGAAAACACAGTCACAAGTCAAAGAAGCCCTCTGTCTCTTCGATCGTAGAGTCTCTACCGATCGTAGAGACCAGACTGGACACCACTCCCGAAGAAGATGCAGCAACAGCTTCTTAGGCTAATCAACCATTCAGAGCTAAAGCTGAAGAAAGTGTTGAGGCTATGGCTCAGCCTAGGAAGCCAAGAAGAAAACTGGTCAAGAAGTACATCCTTGTCAATGAAGGAGTGCTATAAGAAGAAGACAGAAAGATAGCTGCTGAGAAAGGATTACCCGAAGCTGAGAAGGGGCTATCTAAAGTAAGTCAGAAGAACACAGCTCAAGTTGAGGGGGAGCTGCTTGAAGTTCTTACTCTAGAGAATGCTCCAGTTGAGGGGGAGCTATTTGAAATGCAAATGATAGATCAAGTTGAGGGGGAGCCTCATGAAGTCCCTATGTTAGAAGAAGCTTCACCTGAGGAGGAACTGCCAAGAGATCATCATGAATCTCCCTCAGTCCCTCAAGAGAGTCTAGCTTCAGAAACTGCGGAAAGAAGTGAAGCTATAGAGGATGAGAGAGCAGAAGAACAAAGAAGTCAAATGGAGATAATTGATGTAGTGGAAATTTCAAATAAAGACAAAGAAGAAAAAGAAGAGGATGACAAAGTTGAGATCATTGTTGTGGGCTATGATGGACATAAGAGAGCCAACTACAATCAATTGTTCTCCTATCTACCTATGATGCCATTTCACAGAACCTAAATCCTCAACTCCTGGGATCACATGTTCTGGACCTTTAAAGCCTATCCAGCAATCTCAGTGATAGCTCATGGATTACCAGGCAACCTTAACTTTGCCTGAAAACTGATCACCAATGGCCCCTCTTCAGAAAATGGGCATGAGATATAAACTATTCCCATCTCTTTCAGGGTTAATCACTGTCCACCATCATTTTTCAACCAATTCTATGAATTACCAAGATGGTTAGAAGTGATTCTTCATCCACTCAATCAATTCCCAGTTACAAAATCCCAACATTTTGTAATTGATGAACCAAATGTGCTCAACTTTATTTTGATACAATCTCCTATCATCTCTCACTCTACGATTACGGATCCAAGCCCAATCATAGAGTCACATGCTCAAGTCGTAGAGTCACCTCCTCCTGAAGCTCAACCTCATACACCAGCCCCTCCATCAAATATCCCATCCTCATCCACTAATGAGTATTTCAATCTCGACCTTGCTCTCTTCACTGTGCAAAATCAATACAAAAGAGCCCCTCCTCCAAACAGTTCGCAACTCCTTGAGATCATATCAGATCTCCCCACTAAAACAGAGTTGTCAGAAGCATCTAAGAAAGTGACCAAAGACATAGAAGAAGATCTTTAAGTTCACTCCGAACTTGTTCACATGAGGCTGACTCATTTGATTAATGTTTCCAACACGCTCCCAAGCACCCTAACCTCTTAGCTCACAAAGAAACTTAGGGATCAAATCCACTTTTAAGCTGCTAAGAAACACAGGGATGTTGTTCTTATTTTACAGAATACTCTAGAATCCCAGAACAACCTTATGATGGAAAGTCTCACAAGTCTACAAACTACAATAAAAGAATTCCAAGGATTCTCCATGGGCCAAATGAAACAGACAGAAAATGTCCTGGCCATTCTCCAAAAGAAGGAAGCTCGAACTGATTCTCTAATTAAAGAGAACCGAGAAGACATTGCTCAATCCAAGAATCAGCTCAACGAGCTTGTCCAAGGCATGAATTGCATATCTGAAGATATTCGAGCCCTTGATGTTAACATAAAGGGGAGAATAAAGGGAGAGGAGAAAAAGGCAAGGGCAGAGGCACATTCATCGCTCAATTATCAAGGAGCTCGCCTACAAGACAGCCTCACCAGTAGACTCCGTGATCTGAATAGCAGCAAATTCTCATGGCTCAACCGCTAAGAAGTCTAGAGCCAAGCTCACAAGGTGCAACTGCTACACACCTACACCTGCCTATTAGAGATCCTGCGTTCATAAATAGACACGAGAATAATGAACCGCTAAATCAAAGCGAGCTGGAAGATATAGCACGGAGAAACAAAGCCAACAAGAGAAGGAGAGCTTATGAATATATCAATCCTCCAAGAAACAAAAGGAAAAAAAAATAAAGATAAGTTAAAAATCAATTCTTATTGATGTAACTAAGCTTAATTGTAATATATGTCTGTACAAACATCAATAAATTCATGCTTATTCTCTAAAGATTTTAGTTGCTCACTGAAACACTAAGTCATATTTACTTTCTAGCAACTGCATCTAGAAATTGATAATCATAACACAAATCTCCTTGGTTATGTCAACATCAAATAGGGGGAGATTATTGGGAGATTGCATATTTAAATTTGATGTTGAAAGTAAATATTCATGATTATATGTAAAGTTCTTCAAGGAATATATGTACAAGGACTTAGTGGTAGATCAAATCTGTTAGGTTGACCTAAGCTTTTAATGTGTATCATTCTGTAAATGAATGTATAGATGAAAAGATCAAAGCTGTTAGGTTGATATGTGTCTTGAGATGTAATAGATATGCTTTAACAGAATCGTAGTCTATCGAGCTGATCAAGAGATTGTAGTAGCCAAGGAAAGATCGTAGAGCATCAAGAATTATAGTGTGTCTGCTTTGGAGGGCCTCTCCCGAAATCGTAGAGTGGTCCAAACGTTTGACGAGCCAACTCAAAGATCGTAGTGTGCTCTTAAAAATGTAGAGTCTGCAAGTCAAGCAAGTAAAGATCGTTGTGTGCCAGTACTTAAGAGAAATCGTAGTGCTCTCGTTTGCTAGTATCTGATCAAGTACCAAGGTGGCTAGACACCACGATCAGAATCGTAGAGCATCATCTGTCTATATCAGAAGCATCGAGTCTTGCCCATTTGTTTAAGAATAAATCCCAACAAATGTGGAATAGATTACAAACGTTGAAGTCCTCGGCAGTCCCAACGACACAACAGTCATCCTTAGTATACAACAAAGAAGCGTATTGAAGAAGCTAGGAAAAGTACTATGGGTTAGCAGAAAACATCTTTCCAAGTGATAGGTGAGACAGCAGTCTGTTGTGTTAGTGGGTCAGACTGCTAATCAAAAGATGGAAAGATGGACAGAAAGTCTCCATTAAAGCTTAGAAATGTCAAATGCATTTAATGCTTCAACGGATGTCTTCAACGGATGTCTTCAATGGATACATTTCAAAGACCTAATATATGCAAAACATCAGCAGATGAAGAAACTAAGCAAGCACTGAACAAAAACATTAAAGAACACTCAACACTCAACTCTATAATCTGAAAAGAGAAAGCTTGCTCAGCTACTTAGTTCTTTTGAATAAGAGATTAACGGCAACTGAGTAGCACCAATCAAGAACTCAAGTGAAGTAAGAAGTTCCAAGTCAGAAGGACTTGAAGAGTTCTAAGTGAACTGTGAAGTACCAAGTCTGATGGACTTGAAGAGTTCAAAAGTGAATTGAGAAGTACCAGGACTGCTGGTCTTGAAGGAATCTGTGAGATTCAGAAAGTGTAAAGATATCCTTAGTGGATTTCCTACTCGAGGAGTAGAAGAGTGTACTAGGAGCTTTAAGTGCTCTGAACCACTTAAAATTGTTGTGTCTCTTACATTCTTGTTATAATTGCTATAACTGTCATAACTGCCTCACACTTATTAACACATTATATCTTAAAGGGAGAACAAACAAATCTTAATTCCGATGTATTTAAATCATTATCAAAACTAACAAAGTATTTCGAAAAGAATTTCAAATATCTACTCAACCCCACCCACCCCCCCCCCCCCCCTTCTAGATAACTATTGTGCCTCTGGGAACTAACAAACAGTTTTGTGAGAAAACTGCTATAGGGAAGACATTTTGGAGTGTTTTATGCAAGACAGATGCTACCACGTCAAGCCCGGAACCAACCTAGGAGCAACCCAGGAGGGCAAAAGAGTAATTTTTCTAACTCAACATTTAATCAAGTCAAATATCTGCCATGAAGATCATGCAAAACCATAACGTCAATGTCGAGTGAAAATAGTGCAAGACAGCTCAACGGACGGACTGTGAAGACTCAAAGATCTGGCCATGGACCCGTCTTCTCGGATTCGGAAAAGGTCAAATCCCATGTCATTGTGTAGCTCTTGGAAAGTCTTTCCGAAAAGGTATAGCACGCCTCTATCGGATTCCCGGATTGAAAGTTATGATATTTCGAGTAGACAACGCATTGGTCGGAGTGCACGTACTTCAAGACAAATGGACCCACATGCTCGGGCCCACTGGTGGGTCGCAGTAGACCATGGCATGGCACCAGCAAGTTGACCCGTAGCTAATTTGGTCTATAAATAGACCCCCACCCCCCCCCCCCCATTAGCCAAAAAAAAAGAAGAAGAAAAGAGAGAGAATTCCGTCCATTTCAGCTCTTAACCACTCCAATAATGTTCTAAACTTTGATATTCTTCTTTGTAAACACTTTTATACATATATATTACAACATACCAAGTTTTAACCAGTAGAAATTGAGTTTTCAAGCTTCAAAAGCAGTCTAAAGCCTTCATCGCTACACACTGTAAGATCCTTCTAGATTTGAAGCTTTTACTTGCTGTGGATTATAAATCTGTGGCTTTTTCCGCTTTAATATATATATAATCCTATATATATTTATATTTACCAGTTTGGCCTGGACTGCTAATCCGTGGCTTTTTCTTGCTCTAATATATATATATATATATATATATATATATATATATATATATATATATATATATATATATATATATATATATTGTAAATGACCAAAAAATCTTGATTAATTGTAAAATAATTTTATTTGATTAAATAATGAATAAAATTATATTATATGTTATTATTATGTGTTAGTAAGATGAAGGTTGTTCTATAACCTAATTATGTCGGAATATCGTAGTATTCTGGCTACGTGAAGGAATTGTAGAAAAGCTTTTCGAGAAATTTTCTGAAAAACACTATTCACTAATTTCTGCTCGGGAATTATTTTTGAACTTCTGAGAAATACGTAACGATAGAATAATAAGGGAGGATGAAATATGTAATAATAGTTCAGTTATGGCAAATGCAGTTTTTCGCCTGTGTACTAAGTTTAAGAATGTTAAGGAAAGTAAAGAGGGAATAAATGATGATCGTATAATAGCGAGTATTATATGAGGCAATGAATACGAGTATGATACGATGTATTATACGATTATATATGAAAGTTAGTATAACGTGTATGACGAAAGATTACACGAACTAGTATACGTAAGGGATACGAGGATTTTACGTTAAACGCTTTAATCCTATTGCATGGGACTTGTAGGATTTGTGTAAGAATTTTGCAAGCCCAATTGGTATTATGTTAAAGCCCAAAGATTATGATATGCAAGCCCAACGTTAGTCCCAAAGTTATTTAAACTAAAGCCCAAACTAAGAACCGGACCCGTGGATCGAACCGACTGGTCAACGGGTAAGAAAACCCATGGGGTAACCCATGTGGGCCCCATAGGTGAGTCATAGTTGACCATGTGTGATAAGCAAGCAATGTATAAGTTGTGTGGTGGCCAAGCTAGGAATAGTAAGGAGGTTATGAAAGGAGGTGGAATGGCCTAAGTTACCAAATTGCCCTAACTTGGTAATTCCTATAAATAAAAGAGCTTAGCTTGTCATTTGTTTTGTTCAAATTCACCAACATCCTAGATTATAGAGAGAAAAGTGAGAAAAAGCTAGAGCTTTCATAATTCAAGAAGAAGAAAGAAGAAGAACCAAGTTGAACTTCAAGGGTAAGAATCCTAGACCATTAATCTTCCTCTCTTCAATAGTAGTTTGATAGAGAAGTGTGGAATTGTGGAGCATGTATGATAAGAAGTGATAAGAATGGCTAATCAATGGACTTAAACCTTAATAAGCCATGTTAAAGTAATTCATACTTATTTAAGTGATGAACTAAGGAAGAACTTGTAAGAATTTTTCATGTAAATGAGTTAATGAAATATGTTTGGTTAGGATGTTAGAATTATGGAATGAATCCACTTTGAATGATGTATAAATCTCAAGTAACGAAGTTATGGCGAAATTTACGAGATTAGATGATAATCGTTGAAATCGTTAAATTCTCGGAATGAAAGTCAAAAGTTAGCATTGAACTCAAAAAAGTTGGTTTTCGATGGAGAATAGTCTAAATTTGCATTCTAGAGTTGCGAACTCGAAAATGGTCAAATTCCGACTTAGAACGAAGAAACTAGCTTTGAACGTCTTCGAACGTTTAACGAACGAGCAATAACGAACAAATCGATGGATTCTGAGTTCAAAGATTCAAAAATGAAATATTTTCTAATGAAATCATAGAGCATGTGATTTGTGAGCTAATGGCTTTTGAACGAGCCAATTCGGACTTATAACGATTAAGTTACGAGCCCGAGAATTTCACAAAGAAAATTCAACTGTCAAATTTTTTCTCGAGGCTCAAAGTAAGTAATGCAGTGTTGCCAAAGATTGTCCTTGGCGCCATAACGCCAGACTTGACCTTCAATTCCATCAGAAGTGGCAGCGCACAATACGGATAATTATATGAAGGGACTCATGACTGCAATGTACGAGTCCGGACATAGATCTTGAAGAATGGCGCCATATTGCACATACGTAAGACATAGCAAGGGAATGGCGCCGAAGCGACACGAGACCGCCATCACCCTCTCGAAGAGTCATAGTCAAGTCACGGACTTTATATAGAGTTGGCGCCAGAAGCGCCAAAGACTAGAGAAATGACACTAAAGAATTAAAACGAATATAAGGCATAGAGAAGTTAATTAAAAGTAAGATACAACCTTAATTAACTTGAAATGACATCCTTAAGGATGATTATGACCTTAAGATTACAACTAAATGTTGACGAATGATTACGTAAGCGTAAGAGCAATGTAATACGATAAACCGTAACGAATGATAAACAATCTAAGGCATGATTAGATTGAGAAGAAGGGTAAGATATATTAGTGACCATACTTGATTATATATGACCTAATGTGGTATGTTATGTGATCATGTATTGTAGAAACCTTAAAGACTTAAAGGAAACGTATAATTACTGTAGAAGGCGCTAAAGGCAAGTATTCTGACCCTTGTCTATATTCTTTTGGACAAGTGTTGTACTTTATGTATTTTACGCATGACTTATTATATAATGAAGTCGAAGCCAATTCCTTCGGCTAAACTTAATGTGTTTTGTGAATTTCCAGTTAATCTATCAAACCATTGTCAAAGTTGCTATCTTTTTCCAAACTGTTTTGGTATTGAGTTCATAGAAAGACTAAGTATGCATAAACAAATGTTTTGTCGTCAAACGACAGGCACGTGAGGTTGTCAAAACTTAAACGTACATACGTTTAAAGAAAGTAGTGTTGTACAGCATAGAGTACTATAGGTTGATCACTTAGACATGCTCGTAAGATATGTCGTACTTACGGACTTGGTGTCGGGTTGTTCTTTTCAAAGAAAGAATGAAATGCTCAAGGTCTTGGACCGAAATCTATGTTTAATGAATGTTATTCATTGTGAAACGTTTTAAAGCAAAGAGAAGTGCTATTTTGAATTATCGATAGTACTTCATAACTATTGATTCAGATATTGAAGATATACAATTTATATGATTCAAGCATGTTGTTTAAATAAAATTGTCATACTTGCTGAGCTAGTTATGCTCACTCTTGCTTGAACCATATAAATGCAGCTAAGACCGAACGGACAGAAGGATCCGGTAAAGATAAAGGGAAGGCTAAGGCAAACCAATAAGTTGTCTTTGTAATAGTATAGGGTGAATTTGTTATTATTTGATATTATGACAAAGAATCTATGTAATGGTTATAAAGAACCTGGGTAAGGAAATATTGTTTTGGAATATATAGAAGACATTTTCACTCTTTTGAGGTATTTTAATTGAATGAATGTGTGAACTGTAGCACCGTGTAGCACCATATGTCGGGTTGGAAGATACCCGGATTTGGGGCGCCACACACACACACACACACACACACACACACACACACACACACACACATATATATATATATATATGTTAATTGTTTAATTGGATTAAATATTAGTTTTTACTGTTCAATCAATCTAAAGCTGTAATATTTAAAATTTGTAGACTAGATTTATATAAATCTAGCCATATCTAACTCTTAACCGATTCAAAAGTTGTAAAACTGGAACTGTTGAGCTAGAATGGCTAAGATTTATTTAAATCTAATTTTCTTTCTAGTTGTGTAAATATTAAGTGACTACGCGACTCTATATCTGTATCTAGAGAAAACGGGAAGCTTGGCTACACGAATGCAAAGATTTAACTGATGAATCCTTTGTTTTGCAACGTCTAGATTATATTCTGCAGTTTATTTCAATATTTGTTGTGCAGCTTCTCAATGATATTCTATGAGCCTAGGAATCTAGGATCTACGATTAAATCGAGGGATCTAGATCTGATTCCCATGATGAACATATTTTAGTTGTATAGATAGCTTGCAGCCTCTTGTAAATGTAACCCTGGGCCTTAATGCGGGGATATAGATTTAAGGCCCTGACATAATCAAATTGTGGTTTGTGGTGCTCAGGTCACTTCGATGGCTTTCATGCCCATAAAAAGCCTGATACTTATATATATATATATATATATATATATATATATATATATATATATATATATATATATATATATATATTATTTTGTCAAAGATGTTTCGCATCTCAAGAATAAAATCAAAACCAGCCGAATACGGAATAAAATAGAAGTATCAAATGCCTCAATTACTATGCGAGCATAAGGGTTTGAAAATTGCTTTTCAAAACCTCACCTTTAAATTCTTTACTAAAAATGGATTTTATGAATCAAACCCTTTGTATATAGGAGAAAAAAAGGCATACCACTACTTTCAAACAAAGCACGGAAAATAAATTTATCTGTATCACATCCACATATACACACACATGCTTAGGGAATTGAAAAGATGTGGTAACCGTGTTTCACAGAAGTCGGGGGGTGCCTAACACCTTCTCCTCGCTTAAGCAAGCCCCCGAACTCCATGAATCTGGTGTTCCAGACCAATTAAATAGAGTCACATTTGGGCCATATTCCAAACAAAACTCTGCCAAAATTCCGGTTGAGTTAGTACAACCATTTAAACTCATACCAACTGGCGACTCTGTTTAATCGACCCAATCATTAAAATTAAATCTTTTCAAATCGTCGACATGTTATGTCAGACTCTTTTGTCAATTTCACCCTTTCAACATGATTCGAACCATGTAAAAAATATAAAGGGTAAGAAATATTTAAAAGAGGAATTCAAGAGAAAAAAAATTCCCCGACGTCGACAATTACTACCTTCATTTCAAATTATAAAATTATTATTGACTTTTGAAAATTAATTGGCAAAACTAATGATTAGTCGGCAAGTTTTACTGATTACACCATTGAACTTTTAATTTTTTAAATTACCCCATTAAACTAACTATTATTTTGCAATTGAGTCATTCTGTCATCACTGACCTGACGTCCGTTAAATCTTTTCACCCATTATCTTATGTGGATGTGCCAAAAAAAGAAAAAAAATAAAAGAAAATGACGTGGCTTATTTTCTACTCGAACAACCACTTTGTTGAGTCTCTCTCCTAATCTATCGCCTCCGAGTTCTAACTACCATCATCACCAACGATCGAGTTTCGACTACAATTATCACCAATGACTATCACCAAAAAATTTCACCGTACTCAACTTTTTTGACCAAATTCATAGTCGAATTTTGTGATTTTAAAGGAAATCAAGCTTTGGATTCATGGTGAGATTTTGAGGAAAAATTATAAATTCAGAGTGAACAACACAATTGCATCAAAGGGTTTATAAACCCACACCTACAAACACAAATACCAATAAACCTTAATTCTGAATTTGCAAAATTCAAAAATTAACAATAGGAGAGGGTCTAATTAGCACAAAAATTGACAAACTAAAGATAAAAGATAAACCTTTAATTTAAATTAAAAGAGATACACCCAATTCGATCAAAGCCTCAACAATTAACACAAAAATAGTCCATCGCCACTAACAATTAGAAGATTAAAAAAATTTAGAATCTCAGATGAAAGTTAACCCTAAAACCCCAAAAGTCAAATCGGGAATTCCAAGAGAAATAAAATCCAGAGATTAATAAGACGAACCTGAAGCAAATACATGGCTTCGTTAATGGCGGATGATGGTCGTTTAAGGTCTAAAGGGATGAAGAGAGAAAGAGACTTTGAGGTCAAAGGAGAGCAACAGAGGAGAAATAAAATAATTAGATCTATTTTGATGTCTATCAGATCTCCATGTCGGTCGGTTAAATGAAATAAAAGGAACTCAAATCTTAATGTATCTATGTTGATGTCTGCTAGATCTGTTTTGATGAAGAATAAAAGGAACTCAAATAATAAAGATGGTTAGATCTGTTTTGGTTAAAGAAGAAAGATGTTTTGATTTTATTTTTATTTTTACTTTCAAGTTTATTATTATTTTTTGCCACATGTTATATTTTTAATTTTTGTATTTTTTTCAGAGCCATGTAGATAAAAAAAAACCCAAATCAATTTAGCAGAAGTTAGCCTGAGTTAACAGACTAACCCAATTGTAAAATTTTAATTAGTTTAATGGGGTAATTAAAAAAAATTAAAAGTTCAGTGGTGAATTAAGTAAAACTTGCCAACTATAGTGGCTAAATCATTAGTTTTGCCAAAATTAATTTGAAATATTTTCAAATTTAAAATTGAGTAATAGTTTTTAGATAGTTTATAATATTAATCATGTATTGACTAAAAATTAAAGAAATGCATGCCAATTTTAAGTTTAAAAGTAATACATGTTTTAGGCGAATTCAAATTTGTTATCCATTTTACTTGAATAAATATTATACTAATAAAAAAATGAGAGTTGATAAATTCGAACACTAAATTTTATTATTATCCATTTTGCACTTATATTTGTATATTATCCATCAATTCCCTTTGATCATCCATCCTAATTTTTTTCTCGAATCAATTAGCTAAACAACAGTTCCAGAAAACAATGAGAATCCGAGGGTGCATTTTCTATGTTCCCAATAAATGCACTACTCCCTTCATTGTAAAATATAAAAGCAAATTGATGCGTAAAACATAATTGAAATGCTCTTATCTATATTATAAACCGGCCATGGGTCACTTGGTGTAATTATGTCACACTATTTTTCATCTTTTGCCTATTTTGTGTAACGATGTCGCACAATTTTTTTTCTTTTTTGCCCTTGCAAATTTAGTTATATTATTATTTTAATTTAAATTAAAAAAAATTATGTCTATTTAGTCCTCTAAATTTAATAAAAAATTGTTTTTACCCTCACGTAATTTAAACACACAACACATGTACATCCGGATGCTAGTAAATATAAAAGCACAATAGTGTGCAAAATAGAACTGAAAATGCTCTTATAATATGGAGCAGAATGTTTTCTAACACCAACAAGGTATCAACCTTTGCGCTAGATCTGATAATCAGTTGCCTGGGTTACCTCATGCTGGTGAATTAAAATCAGATAGAAACCTTTTCTGCACATCTGATTCGCTCAATGGCAAGTACTGATAACCATATAATTACTTCGCTCATGCCAAAGATACGAGTCATTTTTAAAATTTCTCGTCTCAAACAAGAATACAATAAAAAAGATTTTTACATTTAAACAATGAAAATAAAGACGTCAATTTAATGAAAACACTATCATAAAGACACAAGGATATTGTAAATTTAAAGGTTAATCCATTCAGTCAAGACTCATGTCTTCGCTTTTCCTCATCTTTGTTGTGTTTCCTCTTGTCATCTGAATCACGATAATGTTTCCTCCTGTCATCTGAATCACGAGAATATTTCCTCCTGTCATCTGAATCACGAGTATATCGCTTCTCACCCTTTTCATGCTTCTTCTGCTTCTTCTCTTCAAGCCTCCTTTTCTTCTGCCTCCTGTTTTCATCATCCGAATCTTCTACATGGTTTCTTGAAGAGGGGGGGAGAGGTGCATTCGTCTTTTCAATTGATTCAACCTTCAGGCTGATCTGCAAAGAACTTGATTCTTCCCAATTCATGGATGCTCTGCAGTGGTCAAGTTCCAAGATTATAAGAAACTCTTAGTTTTAGTTTAATAACATAAAGCTATAGTCATCTGAATCACAAATAACAAATAGGGAATTGAAATTTCCACGAACAAAAATGAGAGTTCCACAAGATCTCTCTCACATGAATAGTATATGGACCCCACACTCATGATAGGCAACTTGTGGAAATATCAAATTTTACTTGCGGAAAAATCAATTCCCTAAGAAATACTCTTAGTTATATAACATTAAGTTTTAGTCAACCCCAACCCCCCCCCCCCCCTTCGGGGGCAGGCGACAACAGACACACACAACCCCTTTTTCTACTTATTTCCTTTCTCCTCTTTCACTAGCACATAAGAATTAATGAACCAAGTTGAAAGATGAAACCGTACCTTTTCCAAAAACTCCATATAACTCGACTAAAAGACCAAAGAAATCATAGTTGAGAATATGAATACACTTTTAAAGAAGTCGATCAATATTAATCAGAAAATGAGAAGAAATTGGAGGCAAGACTTATCAAGTTGACATTCATAAATCATAATAGTTATTTTCAACCTGAAACAAATTGTACCTGGAAAAACCAACACCTTGAACCTGAGCTGCCTCAGCATGGCCTGCTCCCAAGTCTTCTGCAGTAGACCCTCGCTTAACAAGTTCCGAAAATTCATGTTTATCAAGACGATTACCTTGAGGTCGTGTAGAACGCTTGGGAGCTAAGCCCAAGGCCTCTCTCATGGCCTGCTCCTCCTCTTCCTTGATCCTACGTATCTCTTCTTTTGCAGCCTCCATATTCAAGCTCTCAGATTTTTTATCCCTCGCATACCAGTGCAGATCTTTCCCTGTTAAATTTGATAAAATATGAAAAATGAGCCAAGTACTAACAACTACACTAATAAACTTAAACAGTTCCCCTCCTTCAGAATATGAGAGTCCATCAACCTATTTTTGTATGTCCCACAAACATATTCCACATTCTAAATATACACTAAAAGTGCGACAATGTTCCAAACCTACTCTTAACAAGAAGAGACTAAACCTTCTGTATTTAAATACCAATAGTCATATATAATGAACTAGGACGTTAAATTGGAGAACTTTTTTTCAAATGCATGATTTTGTTTTGGTATGGACTCTTATTTTGGAACGAAGGAGTATGTACACTAGCAACATCTAAGCAAAAATAAATTCCCAAACATTTGTTAATGCAACTTCATGTAGTTGTCCAACCCACAAGCTACTTCACATGCTGAGGTCTTTAAGAATGCTAATTAAGTATTGGTGTTGCATAGTGAGAAAAAAAGACTTGTATTCCCGCACAAAGTTACAAGCTATGAATATTGTGTACGATGTTAGCAGTACAATATTGGTATTTACAAAGAAAAACCTTCTCACGTAAATGAATAAAGTTCAATACAATGCATACTGTATATGTACATGTTATATATATTTATCTAATAAAATACAAATGATTTTGAATTTCCCGCTCACTCAATATATCATCTGGGCTGTCCAAAGTTTGAGATAAATCTCACCGTCCATACAGTGCCGGAGACACGGGACACATCTAGCATATGAATATTGTGCAAGATAAATTTATACAATTATATAAAGATTTATTTTTCTACATTTTAAATACTAGGAAATCATTGTTAACATCACTAGAGGATGCCATACTGGATATTTACAATGATGGAAATATATAAAAGTTAATGGTAATCAAGATGAACTTGGATAATATTTAGATAAACCAACATGTGTTGAATTTTAATGATATATCAAGATGAAAGGGTGGGTTATACAGAAAACATTAATAAGATCATACCTTTCTGCCATCTTCCAACAGGTGCCTTGAGACTGTGACCTAGGTAGTTCTCCCTATGTTTATCAACCTTAACATCATCCCAGCTGAATTCTGCAATTCACAGGCACAAAAAATATCACATTATTTATTTATTTTATTGATCAAAAAATGAAACAGAATAGAGAGGATACTGGAAAAATGGTGGGACAAAAAGACCACTCATACCAAACAAGTGCAAAACAAGACTACAAAGGCCACTCAAAAAAGTGCAACACTCAAAAATCCATGCAAGTCGGTCAGAGAGGCTTCCCCAAAAGGCTCCCATAACAGAAGTCAAATGACATGCTATAAAATTAATCATAACCCTCAATAAATTGAAACACACATAGCTCATCCTAAAGGACCTAAACAGTCTAGCACTAAGTCACATAGAGAGTGAGCGAAAACGAATGCA
Source organism: Panax ginseng (assembly GCA_020205605.1). NCBI lineage: Eukaryota > Viridiplantae > Streptophyta > Magnoliopsida > Apiales > Araliaceae > Panax > Panax ginseng. The sequence goes on along the minus strand of CM035136.1, from coordinate 95,155,960 downwards.
AGAGAAAGTACGAGAGCGTGCAAGCGTCAAATGTCAAAATTTTAATAGTGTTCATCTTCCTCGTATTAGTATATATGAGCTGTGTAATTCTAAATCAAATAATAATCTATATAATAAAACAGAACCCATTTTGAAAATATAATTAAATTAATTTTAGGACCTATGTATTAAAGTTAAAGCATATTTAACATAAGAATGTCTTGCATGTATATTTGTCTCTCTATGGGGCCAACAACAGCATCATTGAAAGAAAATAACCCTTCAATGCAAAATGCAGCAAGTTTATAAATGGTACTGTTGTCCCCAATGCCCATTTGTCAAAACTTATCGCCTAGAAGATGTTTCTTTTTGGCACGTGGACCCCGTAGTCCCAGCCATAGCTGGCGCCTAAACCCCCCCAAAAAAAAAAAAATCCAACGACCCAAGACGACCTCTTGCCTTTTTATTAATGTTATCGAATGACACCTATCAATGGCAAGGCTTGGACTCCTCCCGTTAGCTGTGTCTAGTGAGAGTCATATCAACCAAGCTAAAGCTGCATTGGTCGACGTGTAACTATACCAAAAATAATTTTTCTAGGCCAGCCATTAGGGTAAGCCACAAAGCTCCATGGCTCTCAAAAACATAAATTTAACATTATAGATTTCCACATGAAATATAATGTTGTCCCATTCAGCACCATATGTTTCTCTACAGACGACTAACATTTGCTTTCTTGTTTAAGTCTACTTTTGTTCTCTTCTTCTAGGCCATCAAAATGCTTAAACCGCTAAACTTTTTAAGAAAGTAACGTCGGAAAAGATTCAAATATCCTAAACAAGGTTAGCTCTGAACTATGGATGGAGCAGGAATCAAGTGATTCACAAATTTGGAAAGTATGAGAATTCAAAAAACTGAGTTTGTGCATAAGTAGCAAAGTTACTCTCAAAGCATGGATTGGTAAGTGGAGTGATGATTCGTTACCCATATATGACGAATTCCGCGACATAGATCTAGCATATCATATAAATTATGTTGACAGCATCATACGCCCCCTAATAGTTTAGGGCACATTTACCAAAAGACAGATTTAGGGTAGAAGACAAAAAAAGATCTTGTGTTCTTTACTTTCTGTCATATAACTGTCATATCTGCTATAACTGTTATATATATATGTTAAGTGGTTAACAACCATATAACTAAATTTAGAACAGAGATTTCAATCAATCTTTAATGGGAGTTTTCCAAACTTATATTCTGTTGTGCCAAAATTAATTGAACAAATTAATTAGTAAATGATTCTTTAAACAAGCAAAAGTTTTAAAGATCTATTCAACCCCCCTAGATCTCTAAGTGCCTCTGGAAAATAACAAGTGGTATCAGAGCAGGTTCTCATGAACATAAAGTTTATACTTTGAGTAGATCCATGGCACTAAATAAAACCAATTTTAAGCTAAGTGGTGAAAATAAGCCACTTCAAAATAGAGTAAAGTTTACTAATTGAAAAGTGTGTATACAGGCGGACATGGATGCTATTGATGATGATTTGTTTGTTGTTGTCCTCAATGGTCCATATGTTCCTACCAAGTTAGCTCCTACAACAGATGATCCCAACAAGGTAGTTGTCAATCAGTGCATAGAGTGGACCGAGAACGAGAAAAAACTTGTACAATTAGCTAAAAGGACCAAAAATATTCTTTGTATGGCTCGAGAAGATAAACTTTTTGAAAATGTTGTAAATTGCACCACTGCCAAAGAAGTATGGGAAGCCATGTTGGTGATGCATGAGGGCACAGAAGAGGTCAGAGAAAACAAGCACTCTACTAACCCAACAATATGAGATGTTCTCTGATGTTCCTTGAGAGAATATCACTGCAACATATGAAAGATTCAACATTCTCCTCAACTTCTTGAGATCCTATGGCAAGGTTTATCCCAACAAAGACATAGAATATCAAGTTTATGAGAGCTCTACCTAGCAAGTGGGATGTTAAAACCACTGTTATTCGAGAATCAAAGAACTTGCACGAGATAACAGTGCAGAAGCTCTACAGTAATCTTCTTACCTATAAGCTTGAGCTGAATCAAAGAGCAGAAACGCTTTCAGAAAATAAGAAGGATAAATGTGTTGCTCTCAAAGTTTCTAAAGATGTCTCCAAAGCTTCAACTGAAGCCGAAGAAGATGATGATCGAGATGACGATGATAAAGATGATGATATAGCCCTGCTTGCTCGAAGGCTAAGGAAGTTCATGAGAAAAAACAACAACTGGAGGCCCAAGAAGAACTTCAACAAAGGCAGCAGCAGCAAAGATCAAGATAAGGATATGTGCTACAACTGCAAGAAGCCCAGCCAATATATCGCAGAGTGCACCAAACCTCTGCGTGAAGATCTCAAGTAGTATAAAAAGAAGTCAGATAGAAAGAAAGAAAGAATATAAGGGCTACAAGAAGCATCACAAGAAAGAGAGAGGCCTAGTAGCTGAAGGATCGTAGAGTGATTCAGACAATAACTCCAGCTCAGATTCCAGTGATGATGAAGAACCTCAAGTAGCCAATCTATGCTTGATGGCTATAGAAGAAGATTCCAACACAACTACTGATCGTCGAGAGATCGACATCAGTGAGGTATTTGACTTCAATTCTCCTGCTGATCGTCGAGAGATCGACATCAGTGAGGTATTTGACTTCAATTCTCCTGATGTTAATATGGATGATCTTAGATTAGCTTTACATGATATAACATCTGACTTGCATAGATATATGAAGTTATTTAGGGTTCTATCAAAGGATCATTTACTTCTTCAAGAGGAAAAAGAGAGTGCAAGTGGAGTTGGAAACTACTCTACGAAACACGGTCTCAATATCCAAGCTTAAGGTTGAGAATGAAAATTTGAGAAAGATAACCGAGTCCAACACATTGAGGATTATGTTCCTACCTCTAGAATAGAGGAATTAGAAAGGACAATCTCTATGTGGAATCGTTCTTCCTCGTCTATGGATTCACTGATCACATGTCAGAGAGTTGTCTCTGACAGTTTAGGTTTGCGGTTTGGAGATCTATCTTCATCTAACTCGAGTGTGGAAAAATCAGTGGATATTAGCAATAACAATGCTTCTTCTTCCCATAGAAGTATTGTATTTGTGAAATCCAAAGAGGTTGTCGAGCCAAGTATACCATGTTGTCCAATCTCTGTCGACCAGGTTGTTGTTCCAAAGAACAATAAGTCACATACTGGTCTGGATTTTGTAAAATTGCATAGTAAACGAAGAGTCGTGGAGTCTGGAAACAACTCTACGAATCAACATGGCATCAATCGTAGAACTGGTTCTTACTAAGAAATTTCAAAATCGTAGAACAGTGTGGAAACAGGGGGTTCAGCCAAGAAGAAAAGCCTATCCTCCACATAAGTTCCAAGTGAGAAGATATCCACACACACTCACACATGCAACATATTAACTGTTATAAATGTCATGAATATGGTATAAAGCCGTAGACTTATTTTAAGCATGTTGCATATTGAAGACCCAAAGTTAGACAAGTTTGGTTCCCAAAGAAGCTAACATTGCAGTTCCCAAGAAAGTATGGGTACCAAAATAAACAATGACTGTAAATGCAGGTACCAAGGTCCATGAAATCTATATGGTATCTCGACAGTCAATGTTCTAAAAGAAGTTAGGCGGGAGGCGGGCGAACGGGGGGCTAGGCGGGGCCTAGGCGAGATTTTTTATTTCAAGTCAATTTTAATATTTTATCTTACATTTATCCAAACAAAATAATAATATAAGCAAAACAATCTATAATAAAGATAATAAAGATTTTTGCTTAAAATTCAAACACATATTTTTAACGTATTAGTTTTATTCATAAACATAATTGCTATTAAATAATAAAATTTCAAGAATTCAATTCAATATTATAACTTAAGAAACTAAACATAAATTTAAGAATTATATTGAATTAAACTAAATATTACAAATGTATCATCATTTATATAATTTGAAGTTGGTATTCAAAAAATTAGAACTATAAGAAAATTATCCATTTTGGCATGATCTTGTTCACTTTTTGTTGTGATTTGATATGCTACAACCTGCATTATGAATAAATCATTAAAAAAATAAATATATCAAGATCTAGTTTGGGTAGTTATTAAAATATAAAAAAACTCTCCGCTTTAGACCTCGCGCCTTGCACTGGACCCCCGGCGCCTACTTTAAGCGGCAAAAAAATCCTTCTAGGAAATTAAAGTAGGGGCCTAAAGGCTGGTGTAGTATTTTTTTAATAACTACCCAAACCAGATCTTGATATATTTATTTTTCTAATGATTTACCATATTCATAATACGAGTTGTAGAAAGATATCAAATCACAACCGTAAGAACAATATCAAGTCAAAATGGATAATTTTATTATAGTTGTAATTTTGAATGTACCCAACTTCAAATTATATAAATGATGATACATTTGTAATATTTAGTTTAATTCAATATAATTCTTAAATTTTTGTTTAGTTTCTTAAGTTTTAATATTGAATTAAAAATTTAAATTTTATTATTTATTAGCAATCTTGTTTATGAATAAAACTAGTATGTTAAAAATAAGTTTGAACTTTGAACAATTGCATGTTTGTGTTTGAACTTTGACATTAGCAATATGGATATGTGTTTGAACTTTAAGCAAATGTATTTATTATTTTTATTATAAATTGTTGTACTTTATATTATTTTTTTGTTTGGATAAATGTAAGATAAAATATTAAAATTGGCTTAAAATAAAAATCCCGCTTAGTTCCCCTACCGCCTACCAAATACTTTTTAGAACATTGGTAAATACTCAACCATGGTTCAAAGTATAGTCCATTACGCAGAAATATTGGCATATCGGTTAAGTGTCGGTTGGGACCGAACCACAACCTTGACATGAATTGCAAAATTAGGAATTATTCATTTAAATGGTAAGTTTTAGCGAAATTTCGGCAACTCGGTATAACGTAACAGTTTCGGACCAAATAAAGGAGAAATCATGGCGTAAAGAGAATTATTCATATAAAGGGCAACTTTCGGCGAAGTTTCGGCAACTCAACATAACGTAGCGGTTTCAGACCGAGAAATCATGGTGTGTAAAGGGGAGAAACACCACACAAAAAATATCAAATATATTGAAAGGAAAATGACAAAAGAGAACGAACCCTTTTCTATAAATCATACTTAAATGAACCTATGTAGTCCCTAGTTAAGCATAACTTAGAAAAAGTAAAAAAATATTGTACTTCAAATGTATTTAATTAAGTTAAATTGTACTTAAAATATACTTATATAGCCCTATTTAAGTATAACTAAAAAAATAAAAATAAAATGTACTTGGTATATAATTAGTTAAGCTAAATTGTACTTAAATTATAATTAAATTGTACCTATATATAGTACCTATTAAGTACAAATAGAAAAAATTATACTTAAAATATACTTAGTCAAGTTAAATTGTATATAAATTGTACCTATATAGTACCTAGTTAAGTACAACTTGAAAAAAATAGAAAAAATTGCACTTAAAATATACTTAGTTAAGTTAAATTGTACTTAAATTCTACATAACATATGTGCTCTATAGAACATGTGTGCTCAACCATTTAAACTAAAATAACATCAATATTAACTTTATTCAAACGTAAAATTGATTAAACATATCTGTGAGATGTTTGTTTTAATTTTTGGACAATATTATGTGCACTAGATAGTATTATTTGTGAACATAATAGATTCATCTCGTTGTTCTTATTATTTAGAATTTTTTTAATAATTTTTTACTTTTTTTGAAGATGCTAACTAGCTAACGGTGTGTATCACCCGAAACTGAAACCAATACCGAGTCAAAAAATGACATTCTGAAACATTAGCCGCTACCGCATCTTTGAACCATGTACTCAACCCTAGAGCGTAGCTAATAATTCAAAAGCAAAAAACAATCAATATGCCGATCAATTCACTTCCAATATATTTTAAGCCCTCATTGGAGCTATTATCATCAAACCACTCACCACTGTAACATAAAGTAATTCAGCATCATAAAAATAAATTAGGATCCATGCAAGCCTATGATTGGATTTACCTGGTGCAAGGATCTTGTGAGTTGTGAGGGACATGTACTAGTGGAATTAGTTGGATACTCTAAAACATTCTGACACCCATGATTTCGAGGAAAAAAAGGTTCTGCATCTTAAAAATAAAATAGTAAATTGGGAAAATTCACTTCCTTAGTTAGAAGCAGAATTTTTTGTTGGTAATTCCCAATAAATTAGAACGGATAAGTCTGTGTCACACTAGCGAATGAACAATATTTGAATGGGACGTGTACGCATTGTTACTTAAGGCACGAGGCACACCGAGGCGCAAAGGTCTCCTTGGGGCCTAGGTTGCGCGAGGCGAGGCGCACATATTTTAAAAAAATTAAAAATATATATATACAGACATTCAATCATTTATGTATCAAATTTATCAACCATCAAGTAATTTTACAAACTTCTAAGCATGTTCAAAATGTTTATATAACAAGTTCAAGAACCATACCTATGTAGTATAGTGATACACTGATATAATCAAATCATAATTACATTTTGCAGAAGTTATATACACATATTTAATTATTTAATAAGTTAGTAAACACCGGAAAAGTAGTGTAGTAAAGTATTAAAAGTTTCTAAAAAAATGGGCACCATAACCCTTAGTATTTTGTAAGATAACCTTTTTTGGGCGAGAGAAGAGAATAGAAAAAAAAGATAAGAGAATAAAAAAAAGGAGAAGATATAAGCAGAAGGGAGATACTTACTTAGAGGAGGAGGCTGCATTTGATGGTCTAGATTGATTAGGAAAAAAAATTACACAACTTCGATGAGGCCCACGCCTTCATACACCTTGTCGCCTCAAGCGCCTCGGGTGCCCCTCATTGAAAGGCGCCTTTAACAACATTGTGTGTACGTCTTGTCTTCTTAATGTTTCAAATTAGTTAAATTCTTAACGTTCTAAATTAGTTTAATTCTAGTTTCATTTTGCAATACAATGTAGTAGCTCTTTAGGTCTAAATTGTTCTTTTATAGTGTCGTTTGGAGGAGTCTGTTAGTTGTGCTAAGCACTTGATGGCTGAAAGTGGTATACATATCTATATTAATAAAGTCGGAGAAAAAAAATTACTTCTTTGGTGATAACTCCATTTTGAAGCCTTTTTATTTTCAATTTTTACCATTCTGTTTTAATCTCTTCCATCTTTACCCTTCTCTTTTGATCTCTTCCATCAACTATTCTACGCTCATTCCAAATTCTCCATAAAATAAAATAAAAGGCATATTTCCATAAAACGTTGGCATCTCTCTTGTCTCCAAATCCTTGAAAATGAAATAGCCAACATATTTTCGAAAATGAATAAATTGTTCTCTCTATCATCTCTCCCACTATCTCTACTTTCTGCTTTCTCTCCTAAATTCTCTGTATCTCCCCTCACTCAAATAAAACAAAAAGCATAATTATTAGTAATATATGATTTATTTTGACAAAAAATAACCAAAGTTATGAATATAATAACTTTTTACTAATTTTTGTTCTCTGTTTGCCTCTCCTATCTCCTATTTGTGTCCTATCCTATGTAAATTCTAAATTCCCTAACTATTTTTATTGAGTAAATTGTAGCCCCAATTCTTGTTACTATGTCACCAAAGACCAATGAAATTACCAACCAAGATCGTAACAGTTTTCTTGGCCGTTGATGAGAATTTGTAAGTAAATACAGATCAATCAACAGGAAACCATAAAAAACACAATTATTAGCTGAAATTTAGGATTTCTAGGGATCTTTTAATCTTTCAATTCAACTGGTAATCGCTTCAACAATAAACCCTAGCAAATATAATAAGAAAGAGATAGAACTTACGATCACGACCACCACGAACGCCCCCTCTAGACGGATGATACATTTTCTCTCTATTTGCTCCGATACGCTAACGAGAAATCACAAAACTTGGGCTTTGTCTCGTTTATTATTGTCTTCGTGGCTTTTGTGTTTCCCCTCCGGAATCAGACCAGTGCCTGAAAATATAAAAGTAAATTTTGAATATATATTTATATTGTACTAGCCCTCTCACACGCACTGTGGAAAAAAAAGGAAAAAATAAATAAAAATAGGAGTTAAAAGGAGAAAGATTATATTAGTACCAAGCTTCTCATGGTTGAATGGTAAAAAATATTTATTGGGTAGGCCTAATAATAATAACCAATCAAATTATGTTGTATCTATCTTTTGTAATAATATTTTTTTAAACACGAACGTATTATACTTATGAGAGGGTGGGAGAATAAAAATAGGAAAAGAAGCTAATGTAAAATTGGAATGATTTTTAGTAAAGAAAACCCTTAGTTTTTAAATTTTTTTTATTTCATTACACAACTTATTAAAAAAAGTACTACTTTGATGCCAAGACAATGATTATAAAAGATGAATACAAAATGATATGGTTAATTGTTGTTAGTTATTATCGTTACGCTCACCCGTGTATAATGGATCATCAACTAATTACAATTTATTATATCATTTTATAAATCTTTTTTTACAAAATTTTTTTGTCATCATAAAAATACTAAAATTTAAACAAAAAAAATTAACTACATTGCTCCTCATTATAATATGTAAATTAAAGATAATGATATATCTTGCGACTTTACATGTCTAACTTTTTAATTGCGAGTTACATACATAATTATGGTTGGTAATTAATATTTTAACGACGTATCTAATATGATGGGTCAATTTTATAATTCTACTAAATCTCATGTATTGATATACGTCGCAATCGTAATTCGACAATATAGACGCTCGAAATTTTGCATTCCTGTTACTAACCATGTAGGAGGGTAGAATCGTATTCCAGAGATAACCTTGGAGGTCAAATCAATCCAGCCTTGGAAATAACTCCGGGAGATCCAGTTTCCAACCCCAGAGATAACCCCGGGAGATCCAATTCCAACTCCGGAGATAACCCCGGGAGATCCAGTTCTAACCCTAGAGATAATCCTGGGAGATCCAGTTCCAACCCTGAAGATAATCCCGAGAGGTCAGTTTCCAGACCCGGAGATAACCCCGAGAGATTTAGTTTCCAACCTTAGAGATAATCGCGAGAGATACAAGTTCCAACCCCAGAGATAATCCCGGGAGATCTAGTTTCCAACCTCGGAGATAGGAGTGATTATTCGGTTATAACCGAACCGAATAGGCTATTCGATTATAACCGAATACCGAATTATCCATAATTTTACTATCCAAACACTAACCAAAATTTGGAACTAACCGAATTACCAAATACCGAATTATACATTCAGGTATTCGAGTAATAACCGAACCTGTGCTCTTTTTAAAATTAACAATACAGCAACAGTTTAATTGTTTAAAATTATAAAGTTTAATTGTGTAAAATTAAAAATACAGCAACAGTGCAGCAACAAATTAACTGTCCTTAACAAAGTTTATGACTTAACAAAATCTAATTATAATCTAGCAACATCAACAACAACAGCAACCAGCAACCAGCAACCAGCAACCAGCAACATGCAACACAAGCAAACAAGAGATATCCCAGTAGGCAGTAATTGCATAAATGTCTGCACAAAGCACAAGCTTAAGCTTTATGAAGATCAAAATTTTGAATAGGTATTGATGCATGGAATAAACTGCTAGACCTATCCCAACCACTTATATTTTAATTTTTAATAAGGAGTGACCAAGGAACACACACACATACAAGCACACATGGGCTTGTTTAATAAAAGGTTGATGTTTTCGTTTGGGCAGGTTTTGGATATGATTAGCAACCCTCATTATTTGTATCGAATGCCCATTCTTCGTGCAATTTCTCTACTTGCTCTTGTCATGGTTGTTACAATATCAAAGGACAGGTGGTGGACTCCCTTTTTTTAACAATATTAGATGCACAATCTGTGGCTACAAACTTCTTAAATGAGAAAATTGCACTTGAATTATTTTTTGACTTTGATAAATTATCTTCGTGCCTTACTGGTGAAGTACTAATGTTACCCCTTGCTTCAAATCCACTAGTATCACACTTTTTAATCTGCAATTAATTAATACCCAAAATTAAGACCAATAAATATAGACATAAGCACATATACACAGGGACAACCACATATGTTAATTATTACCCAAAAGTAAGATCAGTAAGACATGAGAAGTTTATGTATACACATCATTCTGCAAAAATATGGAACATGTAAGATAGAGAAATTCAAAAATAACTTAAAAGGAAAAAAGAAATATGGGATAAATCACTTTTTGGTCACTGTACTAGGGTCCGATTTTCATTGTGGTTACCGAAATTTTTTTGTTACAATCGAATAAATATACTCTCAAAAATTACAAATTGATTATTCTATTCGATTTCCGTCCAAAAAATTAACGGAAGTGCTGAGTTGGCGAACACGTGATTTTGAAATGCTGATGTGTACATATATGCTTTGCCATGTGTATTAATAATAATAATAATAATTTTTAAATAATAATATAAATTCATTAATTTATATAAATATATTTGTAAAAATTATTATTCTTATTTTGTAATTATTATTATTATTTAAAAATTATAATTATTAAAAAATAATATAAATTCATAAATTTTATATAAATACATTTGTAAATCGCCTAGCCACAATCTCCGTCACAGCTCAGGAGAGATAAAGCTTTAAAACCTGAAAATATAAGCTCCAAACTTTCATCACTCACATACATTCTCTTCAACCTTAACTCCTCCAAAACTGGGTAAACTTCTGCAAACAATATGAGCCATGAATGAATATCAGCTCCTCAATTTTGTGGCACCAAATTGAAGTCTGAAAATCTTGGTTTCCCCTTTAAGGTTACACTCCTAATATTCAAAAATCGCTTTAGCCACAATCTCCGGGGATACCGAGTAGCGCTCATGATGAAAACCCGTCCCCGCTCAACCTCTCAACATTGTACAAGTCTTTACTGAGACCAAAGGGAACTCAATTTCGATCTTTATGGGATTCTATCGGGGCAAGTACTTTTTCCAATAGCTTGTCTTGGAATTGCAGAAGGGGAGTCGAATCTGGCGAGTCCACAGAATCCTTGGGATCCATAAAGTTGAAGCACTAATCCTAGCTCCAAAACTTAATTCAATAATCAGAAAATGAAAATTTAAAGCCCCTGTCAAACTCAAATGCATTCATGTATATATATATATACAAACCCACCAAATCTGAACATAAGAAAAGATAATCAAACATCAATACAACCTACCGAATCTGAACATAAGCAAAGATAATCAATAAAACAAAATGCTAGATCGTAAAGACGAACCATCCAGATCTGAAACGAAACCCAGATCCAAACCCACCATCAAAACATCTGAGATCTCTCTCTCCCTCCTCCCAGAATGACGCCCCCACCCTCTGACTCCACCCTCTATTCTCTAAAGACGAATCTGTAATCGTCTCACCGTTGGAGGAGAGAGAGGGAGAGTAGGTTTCAGTTCTTGCTACCGTAGGCTTGGCTGCAGACGGGTTCGAGATGGAGTAGCCGGTGATGTTTGTGAAGCCAATGGAGAGGGCGCCGCCGGCTAACCAGTGATCTTCTTCCTCCTCAACTTTTTTCCTAGCCTCCTCCTCTTCGCGCGCCTTTTTCGCTAGCTCTTTCCTCAGCTGCTTCCTCTTCTCCTTCTTCGCCGCCTTCCTTTTCTCCTTCCTACTCCGCCTCCCTTTCCGGATTGGATTCTGAAATATATCATGAGGTCCCTACTTCTTCTCCTTCGATTTCAATCGATTCAATCATTAGGGTTTTTGGATTTGAGTTCGACCAACTGTTTTGCGGTTCGAATAAGGGGAACACTACCTGGGACCAACTATTATACGTAATTTCTAAAATAATTTTTAAAAAAATTATTTGTATTATGTTTTATTAAATGTCAAAAATTTAAAGGTATTTTTATTAATTCTATAAATTATATATTAACTATATTATTTTTATTATTCTTAATAATATTATTTTTATTATTATTATTTTAAAATTATTATTATTATTGTTATTATTATTATTATTTTGAAATTATTATTATTATTATTATTTTGAAATTATTATTATTATTCTTAATATTATTATTATTTTTATTCTTAATAATATTATTTTTATTATTTTTATTTTAAAATTATTATTAAGATACAATTATTCTTAATATCTATGAGTATATGCTTGACAAATAATGATACACATGACAACCATATACATATCAAAGAAAAAAAGCTGAGTCAAATCAAATCGCTTAACTCAAAGATTTCGTTACTAACTCAACACTTCCGTCCGTTTTTTGGACGGAAATCATAAGGAATGACTATTTGGTAAGTTTTTGAGAGTACATTTATTCGATTGTAACAAAAAAAGTTTCGGTAACAACAATAAAAATCGGACCCTAGTACAGTGACCAAAAAGTTTTTATCCCAAAGAAATATCAACTCTATACACTCCTGTGAGATGACTAAAAGGGTGTAACACCCCCAACCTCCCACACAAAACGTTCTTACCCTAACTAAATGTGCGATTAAAACACGATCTAGAGATCTATGGAATATGTAAACACTAGAAATAAGCAGATCTAACCGGAAAATTAACTAGTTCTGATTATAAAAGTTGGGCTTAATCACATAAATTTCGTACTGTTAAGATCTGGAACAGATAGAAGAAGAGAGGGGGAAAGGGGGTATGATTAGGGGAGAAAAACGACGACGGATCTGTGGAGCTGCTGATATTTGGTTGTTGGTCCCCCACTGGATTTATCTCTCTAATTTTCTCTCTCTTCACTGTCGAGACTCGAGAGAACTCGGAGAAAAGGAATCAGAAATGGAAGGGGGCAAGGGGATAGGGCAAAATGAATACACAATACAGATTAGGAGTGTACATATAATTATAAAATTAATATTTTTTTAATTAAGTAGTTCGGTTATTCGGATACCCGAATAACCTATTTTTAAAAACCATACCTGAAATCGATTATCGAGAATTAATTCGAATATAACCGAAATTAGGAAAAAAGTCAAAAACCGAAATAATTCGGTTAAAAAAATTTGGTTGTGTTCGATAATTCGGTTTTATCCGTTTTTTGCTCACTCCTACTCGGAGATAACCCCGGGATATCCAGTTTCAAATCCCGGAGATAATCCCGGGAGATCTAGTTTGCAACCCCGGAGATAACCCCGGAAGATCTAGATTCAGTCCCCGAGATAACCCCGGGGGATAAAGTTCAAAGCTCGAAGTCAACCCCAGGAGGTCAAACCAACCTCAAAGATAACCCTGAGGACTGTCAGAGTCAACAACAGGCCAATCTCGGAGATAACCTTGAGAAAAGACTGTTACAACTGCACCAAAGCCGGAGACAACCCTGAGAGGGGCAAAATGGTCATTTTCCACCTCAACATCATTTCAACGCATTTTAACTCAAACTGTATCATAAGAAGTCCCACAAAACCATAACTTACATCCTGAGTGAAAACTGCACAAGACAGCTCAACGGATAGACTGCGAAGACTTGGAGATCTGGTCATGGATGTAAGAACCATGAATTTTATGAATAAATATTAATAATGATATTAATAAAAATATAAATATTTATTTTATATAAATATTTACGTGTCATGAGATGAGTAGCTCAATGAGATTAAATTGAAGTTATGATAATTGAGAAAATGTGGGAAATATGATGAGACTGTGAAATGCCTTGTGTGGCGCAAGAATGGAGATTTTGATGGTTTAATTAAATTAAAATTTTAATTAAGAAGTGAATGATTAATTAATATCATATTTATTAATTAATTGTTATTGTGAGTATTAGAATATTAATGAATAAATAATTAATATAATAAGATTTATAATTATTCATTTGATTGATGTGGGCAAAATATGTGATAATTAATATATTGTATATAGTACATACATTAAAAAGGAAGTGTAGTGTGACACTTAAATGTGACTATATAGTAAGATTAATAAAATGTGTAAGTTATACAAATGATGTCTATATGATCATGTAATATGTATAGTGCATTAATGAATACTTTATGGGATATCAACTTAGACTATGTGAATAATTGATATAATAAAGTTCTAAGGAGATATTGAATTATTAGTGACCAATTAAATTGTGTCCATACATGTTATAAATATTAATTGGACTAAACTAATGTACATGAATTATATGTTTTGGGTACATAAATAATCTATAACTTTTCATTATGTAATAGCATTAACACATTAAAATCACATTTTGGAAACCCAAGAAACCAAACTAAGCATTATATAATTAAGTTGTTGAGTTTTAAAACCCGTGTCCCATATTAAGTGACCCAAACAGTGACCAAACAATAGCGTATACTCAGTTGCGTGAACTCAAGCTTGCTAGAAACCTTGCTGTGATGATGAGTTGAGATGGGGAAGAAGGAGTTGGTGAAATCTTTTCACAAAACTCTCTCAATCCAATGGTTCCTTCTCTTTCCTGTTGGTTTGTATATGGTAGGCAAATTCATGGACTGTGTAATCTGTGATAACTCGAATTTTTAGAAATTATTAAAATAAGAATTTAGTAAATAGAATTCTTATTATAAGATATGTCGGGTTTGAATAGGAATATATATGTGTTATATATTTTGAATTTTGTGTTATTGATGGAAAGAAATACCATAAATGAGATTTTATAGTTGGTTATACTTTTAAGAAAAAGTAGAGATTTAAAACTGGGAGTTTGATATTTAAATTATTAAAGAAAATAGTAATCGATGATGTGGAATCAAAGAAGAGGTTGATTTTAGATGAGTTATCATTTATGATGTATATGTAAAGTATTTAGGAGTGTATATTTTGTTTTTGCTAAAGAAGAACTTGTCTACATTTGAACTTGAGGTGGCGCAATTGCTTACTTCCAGCTTATACCACTGTAAGAAGTTCTTGTGGCCCTCTGCGAAAGGTCTGAGTAAGTTTGTGAAATTTGAATTTTCAAGACATATATATTAAGGGTTCATGTGTAATAAAAGTCATAATTGGTGATGAAGTTGTCCATAAATGGATTAAGTTAGCAAAAACATGATTTGAATAAGAGTTAGTTTATTAACCTAGAATGAAGGTTGGTTAATCAAGTTATATTGTAGAATATTATATAGCCTTGTGTGGCAGTAGTGTGGAATGAGAAAGAGTTGATTCACTTATATAAGACGGTGAATTAGTATATGTGTTTAGAATAAGAGGATGAAAGAAACGTGTTAATTAATATTTTATATTTTTAATATATTACATAGTATTGTGTTAGTTCCCAGAGGGCACAATAGATCTAGAAGGGGGGGGGGGGGGTTGAATAGATCCTTTTTATTTCAAATACTTTTCTCTTTTATTTTGTATTGCTATTACATTAGCAGATGACAAATATAAGAATCTTTTCAAGCACAGCGGAATAAGTAAAAGATCCCCTTCATTGATATATTCATAATCAAACATACATTGTTCGTAGAGTTAGTTTGGTTGTAAGCAGTTAAAACAAACATATCAGTTATAGTACATAATGTAAATGACATAATGTTAAAGACACAAGGGGTTTTAAGTGGTTCAGAGACTCAAGCTCCTAATCCACTCTTCTCGCTTTCAACTAGCGTAATTTCCACTAAGGAAGGGCAACACCAATCACTAAGATTCCTTTAAGGCCAAAGACCTTGGGACTTCATTCACTAATAACTCTTCAAGGCCAAGAGCCTTGGGACTCCTCTAGTTCCCTAGGAACTCTTCAAGCCAAAGAAGGCTTGAACTTCGCTTTAGTCCCTCCTGACAAGGACCCATCCGCCCCGGCTTCATTTAGTCCTTCGCATAAGGACCCCTCAGCCCGATTTTGTTGTTTGTTTGTTGGTTTGTTGGAGTTGGTCTTTGTTCGCTAAGATGTCTTCATGCTTTGAACATCTTCTATACTTAGCAGCTTGGCGTGATCATCCTTGAAGTGCAGTTGAGTGTTGCATGATGCTTAGCTTCTTTAGTTACTCAACCACTTCAGATGATCCCTTAATGACTGCCTTGAAGATCTTTCCTCTTGATACATGATGGCTGCATATGATAGGTTTCCAAGGTGACTGTAAGTTCTTCTTCTTGGTACTTAGAAACTTTCTCATGCTTGCCACCATGATGATGACGTTTCTGATCTCCTTCTTGATACTTGATGTCTTCTCATGATGGACTTGCTAAGATGACTATGAGCTCTTCTCTATTGTACTTAGAGTCTTCCCATGATGGACACCAAGATGACATGATGCTCTTCTTTCTCTTGGCAGTTCAGAACACTTTTCTTGTAGTAGAACTCTCACTTCTACATAGTAGAACTCTCACTTCTACTTCTTTCTTTGCATGAATCTGAGTATTCTTGGTGGATCGTAGAGTGAGCCTTCGGACTCACTATCTTACGTGGTTTAGTACAGTCCACCTTCTCTCCAAACTCGGCAACTCCAGCAGCCCTCGATCTTTGAAGCTTTTCCTGATTTATACTCCTTCCCAATCCTTCCATTGGAAAGTAGTCGTTGAGGGCTATTCAAATATCTTCACAGATCTCGAGTTGACAAAGGTAGACTGCTGATGTAACATGTCATACTTTATCTGACATTGCAGTCTACTGTTTCACCTACCCATCAGAGATGTCACTTTAATGTCTTGGGCAGGTTAAAGACTTTATTATCTCCTTCTGATTTCTCGATCAGAGGTTGTCCTTTTGCATCGATGCTCTCAATAAGCTTTTGTCCGAATACCATCCTTCAGTTTGAACCGTTGCCAATGCTTCAATCTTTGGGTGTTCGAACTCTACGATTCTGATGCTTGTCTTCTTGGACCTGATCGTAGTGTCTTGTTGAGTGTTGCTCATTGACTGGTAGAGTTAACACTTTGATCTTGAAGAGTGTTGATTGGATCTCCAATGTAGTACACTTCTTCCTTCCATTGTGCAGTGCTTCAACAATTCTGTTTTCTTCGACTGTTCTCAGAGATGGATGGCCTAAATCCTTGCTCTGGTCCCCTCTGAATAGCAAGACACTTCAAATTTGTGGCGCGTCCAGCTCACTTTCTCCTTGTGATCTCCCGTTCACTTATCATTAATTTATTGACCCTACGCTTAATCACTTTAGCCTTGTTTTTTAGAGACTAACCAGTATCTCGATTCACTTTCCATCAGTTCTTTCTTTGTTTGGCAAACACTACGATCTCGGTTGCTTCCAAGATCGTTGTCTTCTTGTCAATTGACAGCTACTGCACTTGCTGACTTTACTTAGTCAGTTACTGAAGTCTTCTTATGATCATCTTGTGGAAGACTTCATCTCGAATGGCTTTACAACTCAATCATGATGCTGATTGGGTTGGTGCTTTGATCTTCTGTTAGCTTGCATGCCATTCGTTTAGTGCTCTCTGGTTCCCTTTAAGTGGAATATATCTTTGCAGTGCCAACCAGAGGCTTTGTTCCTTTGGATATTCTGGGAGTGCTCATTGGTTGAGAATCGTACTTGCTCTACGATTCTGCCTATGCATTGTGAGCACTTCTGTTGAGGTCATAGTTCTGCACTCTACGATTTAGCTTTGGCTGTGTAGACACTACGATCCTGAGATCAGATCTTGACACTCTATGGTTTCTGCCTTGTGCTTGTTGTCTTCATCTGATCTTGTTCAACTACGATATCTGCATTTAATCAATAGACTCTACGAACTCAGAGTGTAGTCTACGATCCTTGGCATGGCTTCGGCATCAGTAGACTCTACGATCTCTAGTGTAGTCTACGATCCTTGACTTGGCTTCGTCATCAGTAGACTCTACGACTACAAGTGTAGTCTACGTTTCTTACTTGGCTTCAGCAGATGTTCGGTCTGTTCGTTGCCAGGCTGTCTCTACGATTCTGAACATGACTTCCTCAGCACACTACGATCCCGAGGAAGCTCTTCTCTATATACCACGTGTAACGACCCCAAAATAGGTCCATTCCATCCAACCCATTCTGAGTCGCCAAATACATGGTACGAAAAACAACTACAACTTTATTACAACAATTGTCGTGCAAAATACAACAACACATATGTCTTGTGAGTTTGGATACAAATATATACCAACTCTGTAGACGTCACAATGACACCTTACATAAAGGTATAGTCAAAAACTATTTTAGAAATTAGAATCTTTGGGAAGTGCTCAAGGAAACCTTCGTACATGGGAGGCCATGCTTTTAGGTTATGGTAGATATCATAAGCCCAAAGAATTATCCTTGGTTGACCCAATAGACCCCAAAGAAAAACGAGAAGATTACTATCATATTCTTCCCAATGGTGAGTCTTCTCTTGCCATATTATTATCTCCACTATCTCTAATTGGGAATTAAACTCCAAACAAACACCAAGATTATATAGGTAGTGCTTGTAAATATACTCAGCAAGTGAATGAGCACACCCCTGTCTTATGATGACACGAGGTTGTATGTCATTAGACATCTTGTATGATAGTGGCAAAACACCCTTCCAAGTTAAATTCACCTCACCCTCAACATCTATAGACCACCATTCTATTCCCTCGCTATCCCCCGCTCGACCCAGCTACACTTTTATTACCTGAAAGGAATAGTGAAGCAAAAGGGTGAGCACAACTAGCTCAGTAAAGAATATCATGACTAAAAATAATTAAATTATCAATAGCCTTCATCAATAATAAATCAGAGATTTAGAACATATGGTAGATGATAAAATTTCAACCATAGTTGCAAAATGAATGAGCAATCCATTAGAAGAGTCAAATAGACCATAAAATCTATTATCTTCTCCATGTTAAAAGTCCACTAACAATGTTTTATCCCTGTAACATTAATCAACAATTCATGTCCACAATCACGTGTATAACTCATAATCGTAATTGTAGTTCTAAATTCCTTTCCTCATTCAGGACAAAGTTAATTTTCATCACCTGAAACATCAAAGATCATGGTTATACCAAATCATAGTTCCTGTTCATAATCATACTGATAAATTCATCTTTGCACTACGGGCCAAAGATATTCATCAATAGACCATCTTTGCACTACTGAATGGCAAAGATATTCAACAACAGTCATCTTTGCACTGAGCCAAAGATATTCATATCTCAAAGAAATACATAATCATTTCAGAATTTATATAAACCATAATTATAACCATGTTGATCAATTCACCTTGCACTTAAGCTAAAAATATTCCATTGTAAATTCAATGGTCATGATCATACTAGTCAACAATTCAACTTTGCACTACTGGCCAAAGAGAACTCTAGTCATGATCATACCAATAATCTACCTATCTTTACACTCCAGTGAAAGAGAATTTCAACATCAGGGTTATAAAAATTTTATATATGATAATAAAATCAATATAATCAATACATAGTTTTAATCTCCAGAGTAATATTCATAAATCAACTATAATTTGGTTAGAAAAAGAAACCAATTTTGTAGTGAATAGTACCCGTGAATAGTAACTCGTGAATAGTAACTCATGAATATTAACTCATGAATAATAACCCGTCGTGAATAGTAAATCGTGAATAGTAACTCGTGAATAGTAACTCATGAATAGTAACCCCGACATGAAAAAGTTTCAAATTTGATAAAAATTTCAAACCAATATTTCGGCATAATGATATTGAAGAAATAATATCATTTATGAAGAAAATAATCTCCCTTACTATCCCTTACTATCCCTTACCTCAGAAAGAATAGTACTTCTGACTGGAATACTGGATATAGTGCTAAAAGAACTTGCACCATATAGCAATACTTGAAGTACTAAAATACTCACAAAATACGCTCGATATTATAGAGAGAGAAAGAGAGAGAAATCTTCAGTTTCTTGTGTGATTTTCAATTCTAACATAAGCACCTATTTATAGGAAAATGCTTAGAACACCAAAGCAGAAAATTTAATAAAATATTATATTTATATAACAAATTTCCTACGCCTCTTTGAATTCAGATTTCAACATGTTTAACAACCCACTAATCATTAAAAAAACATTTTTCTTGAATAAAACAATTAAAACTTCCAAAAATCAATTATTCTGGAATTTTAGAACTTCAATAATTCATAATAAATAGCCCTTTTATCAGAAAATTCGAATCTCACTAGGAAATTCAATTCTCTACAACTTTTCAGAAGAAAGTTTTTCCAAATTCCAAACAAAAATCGACTGAAATCCATAAACGGACGATTTTACAAGCTATAATCAAATTTCAGTCAAAAAATGGGGTCCACCGACACACAAAACATGTGTTAATCATTTAATGCAACAAAAATACTCTTCCTCCTCATATACTCATATATCCCACATTCATTGTAAAAATATCATCATTATTATATTATAATAATATAATAAAATATTATTTTATCAGAAAAGATAAAATATCGATTTTCAACAATGGTCACTTTAAAATTTTTTTCCATCTATATCCACATAAAATGAATATTTTCCTCATCATATAAATCAATAATTAATTATTCACAAATAATATTACAAAATCACAATATTGACAACTGAACGGCTCCCAAGAAAGAGGGGGCTTTCCAATAAGAATTTCTCTTTCTTGGCGCCAAGATTAGGTGACCAAACCTCTCCTTAGATGTAACTTTCTAGACATTGCCAATAATTTTATCTAATAATATTATTCAGATAATATGAATTATTGCTCAGATAATAGAAAATATTGTGTAGTGATAATTATTGAAACAACAAGAATATAAAATATCAACGCAAAGAATTATTGAATCAATAAAATCTTTGAATAAAGAATTATCAGTAATAATTATTGAGTAGTGCCTTCTTACGTAAGAATCAATAATTGGTGCAATACCGTATCTACTTGCCAACCACGCATATTATCGTATTTTAACCAATTTAGTATTCCAACGATTATTAATTCAGAATAACTTCTGCCAGTTATTTATAAAAACTCCCTTTTGTCATTTTTTTCATCCGCTTATTTATTCGGTATGGGGCCCAAAAAGGCTGCCGTACAGTCGCATTTAATATTCCCTACGTAAAGAATATTCCACGACCAAACGAATATTCCCCGATAGAAATGAGTATTTTATAACCACTTGCACATTTTGAAAAATTTTCATATATCACCCTTAACTTTAAACTTCTATCAATTTAACCATTTACTGAAAAGTAATTATAAGAAAAATTGAATACTTTTATTTCATAAAATTCGGGGTCTTACACCACGATCCTTCATCGTTTCTCCTGGTAGTCTACGAACTCCGAGATCTACTATCTTGCAGACTACGATTCTGCCTCGATAGCTCTCGAGTTATCCTTGATTCTCCTGGCAGACTACGATCTCTGGTGCAGTACTCGATGATCAGAAAAGCCTATCTATTACATCATAAGATCAACCTAACATGCTTGATCTTTCTATATTTATAGTCCTTGTACATCATTTCTTTTTAAGGACTTTACAAAGCTGTTTTGCTTATGTAGGATCAACCTAACATACTTGATCAATTCATTCTAAGTCCTTTTACATATGTTTCTGTTATCTATCAAAGGACTTTATAGATTTTTTTAATGCAAACATACTTGCATATTATTCATTCATATATATATATATATCATAATCAAATCATATGTAAACATGAATATCATTCATATGTTTATTCTTGACAATCTCCCCTATTTGATTATGACAAAAACAATAAGTGCATATGCATGTTATGAATGAATCTTATATACAATGAGCAGCTGTATTTCTAAAACAGATAATCATGAATGTCATTTATAAAGATATAGCAAATTATACATTAAGACACTTTACATTTTAGATCCAGAACATACCTAACTAGTTACAGATGTACCTCTTTGGCTCCATGTATGTTTCCAGGATGTCTGTTGATCAGCTACTCAACTGATTGTTCTTCTTGCTCTTGCTCCCTTTGGGAAGATGACCTTCTGTCTTGGCTTTGCTCCCTTTCATCTTCTTTCTGAACATGCTCCCCCTCAGACTCTGCGATCATGTGATCATCATCTTTTGGCTCCCCCTCAGATGATGATTCTTTTTCTGCAGCTGCTGCTGTCTTCTTCTTTGAATTCCTCTTGCTCCTCTTGCTCTTCCTCTTTCTATGCCTCATTTTCTCCCCCTTTTTGTCATTAATCATTTATGAGAGCTGCTCCATGTTGGACATAAGCTACTCCATTAGGTAGGAGGAGTTGGCAACTTCAAACTTGAGTTCCTGTTGGCCTAGCTCAAGTTGCACTGAGAAAGACTGCTTCAGGTCATCAATCTTGTCAGAGAGGGCTTGGATCTGCTCTTCATTGGCCTTCTGAACTCGTAGAGCTTCTGCCTTTTGATCTTGTATGGCCTTCTTATAGATGTTATCTCTCTCTTGGAGTTTGAGAGATACATCAGCTATAGTAGCTTGAAGTTTGTTTTGGAAAGAATTATCTCCTGCTGCTATCAGCTTCTGTGACTCTACAGTGAGTAAAGATATTTTCTCACTTAGTTCATCAGAACTCTTCAGTAGTTCCTACTCCAGAATAGTTTGATCCTCTTGTTGGGCAGCTTCAGGTTGAGCATTGGATTGGACTCTACGATTTTCATTCTTGGACAGATTTTTGAAAGCTTGGAAAATCTGAACAATCGTTGAGTACCAATTGCTGGTTGAGGATGAGGGAATGTTAGATAGCATTGATTGGGCTGTTGGAAGCTTCTGACTTTGAATTTGAGCAGTCTCAGCAGTAGAGTGGCCAGACTCTACGATCATCTCCTTGATCATGTTCCTTCTTCCTTCAGAATCCACTCTACGATCGTAGGGGATATAGTGATTTCCAGCATGTCGATAGATTTTGAAATGGGGCTGGTTTGTGATCATCTTTGTAGCATAACTTTTCACCCTTGGGAAGTTTTGAGTCACCAGCTCCAGGCTTGGAAACTGCTTGTAACACCAACTGAAGTAGCTTCCATCTCTTTCAGTGTGGGCCTTTAGCCATGGCATCCATTGGAAGAACCATCTCATTAGTAGGTCATCAGGATTGTAGAGAATGGTTATGCAGTCTAGTTCCATGTTGTTCCAGTTTTTAAACACCTCAAATGTAGTCATCCTTACTACTTTGAGCTGTTCATTTCCATAGTTCACCCATCTTTCTGGTGGTGTCTTTGGTGGTTCATTTGGAACTTCTACCACTATTCTCCTGGTGAATTTTGCTGGAGAGAGGATAGGGTAGAATTCTGGTTCCTCTGATTCTTGATTTTTAGAATTGGAATCATTCTCCATTTCTTCTTTTTCAGAGCCTGAACCATCTTGATCATTTACAGCAGTGAATTCTTCTTGCTGCATTTCATTCCCAGAACCTTCTTCAGCAGGATCTTCCTCTGATTCATCTTCTTCATTGTTGGTCCTTTCCTCAGCACTTTCTTCCTGTGATACAGACTCATCATCACTTAATTCAATGATGGCATTTGATTGATCATTGCTCCTTTTGGAGGCAAACTTAACTTGCAGTCTGTAGCTCTTCCTTCTTCTTGGAGGTTCAGTTTTGGGAGTGTTAGACTCTTCTTCTTCTTCAGACTCTAACTCCTCTTGTTCAACAGACAACCTTCCTTGAGGTTCAGCACTGGCAGGGGCAGACCCTTCTTCTATAAACTCATCACCCTTTGAGTCATTTTGAGGGCTTCCAAGATTTGAAGGGGCTCGTTCTCCTTCTTTAGAATCAGCTTCATTTGACCCATTATTTGGGCTTGTTGGGGCAGTTGCATTTGAGGATAGAATTGGGTCATCTTGAATTTCTTCTTTATCAGCAGAGTGACTGCTCTGGGAATTACCCACAGGGCTTGAGCATTCCTCCTTATCAACAGATGCTGAACTTTCATTCATTAATCCAGCTTCACCTTCACTGCTGGATTTGGTCTGTGGAGACTCAGCCTTTACATCTGTCTCCTTTTCTTCTGCTGACTCTACGTCCTTCTCTTCAGCAGATGTACTATTTTGTGAAGCTGAGGTTGGTTTGTTTTCCACCTTAGCTTTCTTGCTGGCTGGCCCTTGAAGCAGCCTGTTGCTTCTCCTCTTTGTTGTTTCAGCAGTTAGGACTTTTTCTTCTTTATCCTTGTCCTTGGAGGAGAGACTCCTTGATAAGGCTTTGGTTTTGTTCACACCACCAGCTTTCTTCACATCTGTGGATTTCTTCCTGGCTGGTGTGGTTGATGCTGGCACAGAGTCATCAAACTCAGAGTTTTCTACCTCTTCTGCTTTTCTCTTCTTTGCGAGAGGCCTGCGTCATTGTTTGCAGTTATCGTACCTCTACTTCTCCTTGGGGTTCTTCTTCCAATTCATAAATAATTATGGAGACATCACTTTGTGAACATTCAAAGGCTCTCCTTCATCATCCTTGATCTTCCCACCTAGCTTATTCTTCATCACAATACTCAGCAGTCTGCCATGAAACACCTTAGTCAGGGGGTTTTCAGTGGACTTCTTCATCTCATCTTTTTCTACCCACTTGGAGATTTGATCGAACAAGATAGCTCCAAAGTTGATTTGTTTCTTCAGAACTATTGCTGACATTATCTTCAACTGTTGGTCAAGCACTATGTCATGTGCAGTGTCTTTGCACAGTATACACTTTCCAACTATTTCAGCAAGGAACTCGTACTCTTCAGAAAACTCCTTCTTCTTTATGTCTTTCAGACTAGGGTTTCTTTGGTACCCCATGATCTCCTTTGCTTGTTCAGTATTGACATCATCAAGATTCTTCAGCCCTTGGTTAGGAAAACCTAGGCATGGATTGAGGTCAGAAGATTTCAGCTTTAGATATTGACCTTTGACCTTGGTAGAAAGGGTTCCAGAATTTATGGAGGCGTTTGAGTAGAATTCTTTCACCAGGTTGACGTATACTCGAGTGCTAGCCTCAAGACATTCTGAGAATCCAGTTTTCCTCACAAGTTCGAGAATGTCTCTGAACTTCTTTTCGGATTTCTCGAATGACTTGGTTCTGAGCTGAATGCCAGTGATTACTCGCCAGCTTTCCATTTGATCAGTTCGAAGAATGTGGGTATTTGATTCAGAGAGGTTTATAAGGGATGGTCGATTATGATTTGATAAAGCTCTGGAGTGTTAATCTATTCTAGCTCTTGAGAGGATTTTAGGGTTTGAAAATGGGAGGGAGAAAGGTTCGATAGCTTTTGGTAACTGTCTGCAGATTTAAAATTGTATTTATGGCAGTTCCTTCTAACTCTGCATAACCAGTGATGTGTCAATCGACCATTGGTTGCACGATGCCCAGTAATGAGCTGTAACTCCCCATAACTTTTTAGTTAGATATTTCCTTTTAGAAGAGTAGACGTTTAGACGACGTGGCTTTGACCGTTGACCTTTTGATTCGTAGAGAAGCATGGTAAGGCAGCTATGGACTCTACCATTTCCTTTGTTGACTCAACGATCAACTTTTGAGAGATGCTGCAGTGGATGGCTTTGACTTCTATCCTCATTTTGAATGGTTGAGCAATTGTCTCATTTTCCAAGCTCCTTGTGAACTGGAGTACCCTTTGGTAAAACTACGATCGTCGAGTTGTCTTCTACGATCGTTGAGGTTGCACTGCAATCGTGGAGTTCTCTTCAACCTCGACTCTACGATCGTTGACTGACTTAGTCCTTGAGATGAATTTGATCAAGCAATTCTTCTGGGACAAGGTAGCTCAGGAAGGGCCAACCTCTTAGAGTGAGCTAAGGGTCAGGTTTGTCCCTGAGGCGCTTTCCAGATAAAATGCTATAGAAGTGATTTGCAATGACATCTCATTCGACCTTTTCTGATGGGGAGATCCTCTACCAACTTTAGGCAATTGCATTTGCTGTAATCGTGGTGTCCTCCTACTTTTACATTGCGATCAGATGTTTGATCGTAGGCACTCCACGATTTTGAGTTGTGTGGCTGAAAGGTTATCAGTATTACATTTTGAGACGTTCCTACTGACTATGGATCTTCATTTGGTTCATCAGCCACAAAGTTTTGGGACTTTGTAGCTGGTATATTTCCTCATAGTATAACTTCGGTCTTTGTTTTTCTCAACGAGATCACCGCTCCCCATGGTTGAAGTTGTCTTCCGGATAGATGTGATTCCCTTTGGTTTAGACTCATTTGAAGGCAGCCCTGCATATCTCCTTCTGACTGGAAACATGATTATCACTTAAATCTCCTTGTATCGTAGGCATGGATATCTTCAGGACTGATCACTCTATGATCTTTTGACAGCACTACGATTGTAGTCTCCTTTAACAGTCTTGTGTTTGTGAAGTTCTGCTTCCACGATGAGTTCCTCTAGACTGATGCTCGATGATCCTTTGTTGTGAGCTTCTTTAAGAATTCTTCTCATTTAGCATTCTTCGCTTGCTCTTGAGCACATAGGATCCTTTAGTTGACTGGCCTGCTTCCATACATAAATTAGCAGCCATATGAGCTACATTCTGGTTAGCTCAGAGGGTCTTCAAGGATAGGCTTAGACATATAGGAACTTTATGAGAATCATCTCTGAACAGTCCTTAGCTTTCTGCTGGTTGAGTCTTCTTGATCAAAGTCTTCGCTTCTTGACATTCCTTAGTGTGGCGGTGACCGACCAAGTACCTGCAGGTTTAAATATATTTCTATTTTTGGTACCCATAATTAAATGGGTCCTGCTAGGTTAGTTTTCTAAACCCATGTTCCTCTTATTTGGACAATCATCACATTTATCACCAACATCATATTCATGCATAAGACTAGTTTTAGATAATACACTTTGATATGCATGAAGGTGAGTGTGTGTAAGATTTGACATTTAATAATACACACTTTATCTTTGATGTGACGGCCCCAAATCCGAGGTCCCGAATCACCGCGGATCCGGTTCGATCATTCTATACAACTATTACTATTTTTGCGGAAGATATAAACATAAATTGTTTATACATTAAACTTACATACTTTTCCCCAAGGTCGAGTAACCTTAACTTATACACAAATCATAACTTTTCTAACACATAACATTATTATCATACAACACTATTACAAATCTACTGCACACGTATACTAAAGCTGGAACTGTCTTGGACCTTTCCTTGTATCCGATGCATTCGCCTTAATCTGCAATGTTTTATCATGATATAGCAAGGGTGAGCATGAAAGTTGCCCAACAAGTTTAAGTTCAATAATATAACGATATATCATGATTGAAAAAGTCTGAATAATAAGCTGGCTATAATTCAACAATATAATTGTGAACTAGTAGGAACAAATTTATGACTGAACAAGTATTATACATGAACAAATATATCTGAACCAACTGGTAATGAAGGTGATCAGCCTTTCATACCTGACTTATACATGCAATATGTACAAAGTACAATTCATGGAAACCAACAATGATTAACCATAAGCTTATCCGAATGAAACACTCTTAGTTGAGTTAAGTAAAAACAAACTTGCCTGAACCGTTGATTACCGCTACGCAATTTATATCGCTTTATCCGAAGACCTAATATTAGTAATATAGATCTCCAATATTAGAATAATATCATCACAATATAATACTATTATATATATAGATATACATAGAATAACTTAAACACATAACACATAACACATAACCCCATCAGTCTACAACACACATAAGCCTTGATCTCAAGTCAAACTTTTACAATCTGAGTCGAGTTCGGCAAAATTCTAACATCCCGACGGTCTAGTCGGACAATTCTCGAGTTTAAGTTCAATTAAACTCTGGCTAAACACTTAACAATTAACTCAGATAATTTTAATAACCGTCAAAATATTTTTCGTAAGCTCGTAATAATTTTTAAATAATTATTACTATTTATCGTGAATTTTCAATCATTAAAACGTATTTAAATAAATTAAATACCACTTAATTCTTTTATCATTAATATTTATTTATTATCAATTATTAATGAAATACATAACATAATATTATAATATATTTTTAATATATCAAAGTATTTTAATACCTTAAAATCATATTTATATGATTTTTAAACAATTAAATCCATTATCCGATAATTTCTTTTAATATTAAAATATTAACATTTTCATGACAAAATATCAAAAGTTATATTTTATAACTTAAAATATTTTTCTAATACTTAAATCATTTTCATATGATTTTTAAATCATTTATTCTATTTTTCCTTAATTTATTTAATATATTTATTAAATAAACTAATTATCATTAATATTGATTAATTAATGAATTTCATCACAAAATATTAAAATTCATCAAAATAACTTAAAATATTTTCTAATATTATAATATAATTTTTCATGAATTAAAATCATTTTTAAATCATTTATTTAATATTATAATTAAATAAATTAAGTACTATTTATATTCCAAAAATATTAAATATTTATGAAATATACTCAAAATAATTAAAACTATTTTTTAGACTTTAAAATAATTTTTCGAAATTTATTATGTATTTTTAATAATTAAAAACTATTTTTTCCATTTTTAAATAATTTTTGAAAAATCGGAAAATAAATAATAATACCAATGTCGCTAAAAGGGACCTATAGCTTACGCTGAATCTGTCGCTATAGGTGTTCTTAAATGTTCTTGAGCCTTCATGTTAGTAACTAAGGTATGAGGTTTGACCTTAATTAAATCAGTGTTGTTGATTCTTTCCTGGGCTTGATTTTCCACTAATGTTGTAGTATTACCGACACACTACAACCTTAATCAACATTAATGGCCAAAACATAACTAATCGGTGAGATCTAAGCTACGAAAACGTGGTCGACATTGTTTTGAGTTTACGGGGCGCCTGTAAACTCAAGCAGATCGAGGTACCTACTTTGGGTCATTATATATTACGTTCTGTGTTCCATTTGTATAATCTACAAGTTCACACATGTAGTATACATGTCTGGCTACAATTCCTTATTATCATATCATAACAACAACATCACAAACGCAAGATCTGGACCGGTCAAACTAATACCAGTATACAAGATAAAAACAATAACGTGGCCAAAACCATAACACACTGCAAGATCTAGGTCCTTAAAAATGTTGTCAGACTTTCTGGGAATTTCTGGGCTGCCCAGAAAGAAGTCTTCGTGATCGGTCAACGAACTTTGACCGATCATATCTAGCAATAGAAACATGATTTGAGGTTGATTCAAGTCTCATATTAAAGTCCTAACATCAAAGAAGAGATCTATAATACAACAGACACCAAATATCAAACACATAAAGATCTAGAGGGCCTGACATTCGATTGTCAGGCCACTTTTCAACCTTTTCCCAGATTTCTTAAAACTCAAATTTCGAGCATCAAAATGATATGGATCTAGGTTTTGACAAACCAGATCATCAAATGACACCCTAATACACAACTCTAATCAACAGCTAACATCAAAACACAAGATTTATAAAAATTAGGGTTTATACCTTTGAGGCTTTGATTTTTAATTTCTGCCTTTTGATCTGTTCTGGGAAAGCTGAGATATGATATAAGGTGATATTATCACTCCCTTTCACCCTCAGAATTCGAAGTTTAGAGAGAGAGAGAGTTGCTAGCTTTTGAAAACTACAGTAAGTCATTTCTTACTTTTTAATATATATAAAATGTTGTATGCAATGAATCATGGCTAATAAAGGGCTGAAGTCTGAGATTTGTATCACATGCTAGGGCTAGGGTTAGTCACCAACCAATAATAGGGCTAGATCTACAAGCTACCTTCAATAATACAACCAAGGGCACTTTAGTCATTTCTGTTTTATATTTAATGGCATTTTTGTCATTTGGCCAAACCCTTAGGGTTTAGGGTTTGGTTACGGTTTAGGGTTTAACAAATTAATTTCCAAGATTTTCTAAAATTTCCAAATTAGGTTTTCAAAGATAGAAAATTAATATTTCTAAATTATAATTATAATTTTCTAATTATGTTAAAATTCCTTAATCATAATTTAAATATTGCTAATTAGGATTAACATTTCCTAATTAAAATCGCTAATTAAGCAATTAGGGTCAAAATGGTCATTAGGGTTTATAACCCACGAATTAGGGGTTTAAATAGAAAAATAATATTTCTAATTTAGAAATTAGGTTTCCTAATTAGATTAGGGTTTCCTAATTACTTAACTTGAAAATTAGGATTAGGGTTTCCTAATTATCATTACAAATATTAAATTAATACTTAAGTTTTCCCTAATTATAAAATTAGGGTTTCTTATCCCGAAGTTAGGGTTTTCTAAATAAATTAGGGTTTCCAGTAAATCTTTAGGGTTTTCCCTAATTAGATTATAACGTTAAACCTTATACAAGCATTCATATTCCCAAACTAGGGTTTCATTCACCGAATTAGGGCTTCGAATTCCCGGAACTGAAATTAGGGTTTCAGAACTGGTTTTAGGGTTTCTTGTTAATCGTTAGGGTTTTCTAACCAAACGTTGACATTCTTAATATATAATTAGGGTTTGTTACAGATATCGTTTATCTGGTCAACCCTTGACCCTTAACCACATACTGTATACATATACGCAGAATATATTCACATAAACACTTAATCCTGAATAATTCACTTAAATCCTTCACAGAATTTTGAAATCCTCAAAATTCCATCTTAAAAATATCAAATGCATACACTAATTTTCAGTCTAGGTTCTAATTTTGAACCTTAAATCAATTAATAAAAATTTTAAAAATATTCAAAATTCTCGGGTTGTCACATTTTAATGGTTTCATCATTTGTTGGGTTATGTTCACAATGTTTAAGTGCTCACATAGTGAGAATCAACTCTACGATTTAAGAGTATCTAGTTGATTCATGGAGGTGATCAGTTTCTACACATCATCAAGATACTCTTGTAGAACTGATCATACTCTGTGTTATCAAACACTTAGAACAAGGATTTGTGCATACTTACTAACCCACCAGCAAAGATTACTTCACATAGAATTTATTTGACCTGTGATGCTCTTATGACCCATTTCAGATTTCTTTCAAGATGTCATCTTCAACCTACAACTTGGATGGAGAGAAAGTTTATAGACATTTGAGTTTCCATCCTTAGGGTACTTTCTCTCTTCACCTTTTTAGGTAGATTATGACTTCTTGACAGAATACTGTTATGGTTCATAAGAGGGTGCTTTTGTGATGAACACATGTAATAGTGAGGAACCGTACCTTTTTACTGTCAATCTCTTAACAGTCATTTATCTTAGATATACTCAGTTTAGGCATTGATGTGCATAGCTTCACTTTTGCTCCTGACAGCTTATTGCCCGTGTTGGCCTTTAATCAATCAGTCGTGGTCTTGAAGATGTAGGCCAAGAGAATCTCTGCATTAAAATCTTTGACATCCTTTAGTTTACAAAGTTTGCACCCAGCTGTTGGTTGTCCAGACATAAGTTTGAGAAGATCTTCTTTCTTCTCTTGATAAGCATTTCTTAGCATGTATAGCCTCTTCAACTTTCAGACTGATGGATGCTTGACTCTTTGTCATTGATGTCTCTTGAGCTCTCTCGTCCCCGATATTCGCATCTACAAGATTATTCCGCAGAAAGGATTGATCTTGTTGATGTAGCAATCGAGAACATGGACCAATCTGAGCAGCTTCAGGTGTATATACACATTTACCTATACACAATATTTCCAACGTGTGAGCTCATCTGCATATAACAATGTACTTAATACTAAACTAAGTTTAGAACAATGTTTGTGCACTCGATCGAAATCAAAGCGATTAGCTTTTGAATATAGCATGAGAACACCTTCTCCGATACCAATTGTTAGTTCTGTAACATTCGAATTTTAAAGTGTAATATTAAATATTTATTGATTTATATAAGTATTTAATGGATATGTTTATTATTGAATAAATAATTGTTCAATTTGAGTTGATGTGGTTTAGTTAATTATTTGTTAAATAAATAATTAAATATTAAATATTAAATATTTATTTATTTGCAATATTAAATATTTATTGAATTATATAAGTATTTAATGGCAATTTGAGTTGATGTGGTTTAGTTAATTATTTGTTGAATAAATAATTAAGGAGCTAAGAAAATTAATTGTTATGAGATTATATACCAATTTAATTTAATAAGTAAGCTAGAGAGCTTATAGTGATTTAAATAAATTATAATATTTTAAATGAAATTTGTAATTTAAAATATTAGTTGGTTGAATAAAATTACAATTATAAAAGAAATTATAGTTATGTGATATTAAATTATGTGTTAAAAAGTAATTTAATAGATTAATATTTTAATTGATTAATTAATTAAGTAGAAGTGTGACTAATAACCTTGCTATAAAAGGAGTTATTAAAATAAATTAAAGGACTTTAATTTAGTTTTGGCCAAACAAGTCTTAATGCATATTAAGTCTTTAATCTAATAGTGTTTTATCAAACAAGGTATAAGGATTAATCCATTTGTTTTAGTTAGATTTGCCAAACAAAGGTGTAGGTTTAATGGGTTATTTTATTAAGCTTAACCAAACAAGCCTTATATGCTTTTTTGATTTTCAAAACTTACATAAGCGATATAATTTATAGCTAGAGTTATATTATATATTTAATATATATTATATCTTATACGTTATATTTTTCTACGTTAGTTAGACTAGAGTTAGGAAGAAGACTTCGGTTGAAGAAAAGAAAGAAGAAAGAATCTGAGAGAGAAAAGTTGAGAGAAGTTTAGAGAAATTGAGAAAAGAATTGGGGAAAAGAAGATTGTAATCATAACTATTTTTTTTTCTAAACTCTAGAGTATCATCTTCTTAATCAAAGGTAGGATATTAATCCTTGTATTTTATTTTTAAAGTTTAGTTTTCTTCTCCAAAAAGTTCTCTGTAAATAATTATGGATGATGAATTTCTTGTGTATATAGCTTTAGATGATGATTGTTGTTGTAAAACTGTTTTTTTGAGATTATGTATGATTATAATCAATTTCTTTATGTATGTATATAAATTGTGAAGAAAAGTATATCACAGGTGAGTTCATATGAAAAATATATATATGAATATGGCTTAGTTTAAAATAGAAATTAAGGTTTAATTAGTTGTTAAATTGATAAATTGATTATTGAATTTGATAGAGTATGTATAATCATAACTATGGTGTTTTGAATTTACAGTTTTGATTGAAAAACAAAATCACAGTGTTGATTTCCATTAAAAATGTCAAAAATGGAGTTTTTGCCAAAAACATTGAAATTGGGTGTTGTAAATTTGATGTTTATGTTATTTTATGGGTAGAAACATGTTAAAAGTCTTCACAATATGTTTACATGAAGTCTCTGTATGAATTACATGTTAATTAGTCTATTAGATTGGAGCTTGTAGGCCAATTTGGCTTTTGTTCATGTTGTTGCTTAGAGCTTGGTCGTAGGGATTTACGGACTCTGGCACACAGCCATGACATGACCATGATACAAGTTTCATAATGACATGATTTGCCGCCGCCGCCATGGCATGATCGATGATTCGATGGCTTTGACTTTGCCTTGACTGACATGACATGTGAATGACTGATACAACCACGATGTAAAACGCGTGGCCGCCCTTGTATGAGTTAGCGAAAGATTCTAGACAGTTTTAGTTTATTACACAAATTTTGAAAATAAAGGTTATGTGTTAATAATATGAATGCTAAATGATGATTTGATGAGTATTAAACTATGAATGAGCATGTTATCAAGTGTTAACTAGTATTAACATAGTTTGATTATGTGAATGGGTAATTTGACCTACATGATGTATATATTTGTTTATATAGATATAAAATGTTGGTAATGACTAATTATGTCATGATGACATATGTATAGGGTATTGATTCAAGTTGTAAGGTTTAGCTTGTGCTAAAGGCAAGTTCTCTAACTCAAAACTTCATTGTGCGAGTTTAATTTCATTAATACGTTATTGTTTTCAAATTCAATTACAATTGTTGTAAGTTGCTACCTCTACACTTTAAATAGAGAGCTAGATTGCCTATTATTGAATAAGTTATTGTATCTAGTTGCTCATAACGATACAAGTATCCCAAATCTTATAGTTTAATATTGAGCAAGTTTCTCTAATATGTAACTTATTATTTAGCATGCGAGTCGCTTTATATATTCTAGTGTTGAACAACTTTATCGTTCAAATTACTATTCACTATGCATGCTTAGTATTAAATTCTCAATAACTTTGACCTAATATTGTTCAAAGCAAATTATGATATGATTATTCAATGTTTATGCTATTAGATTATTCCTAAAGCATGATGTTAATTACAAATATCAATTCAATTATGATTATTCCATAGCATATACGATTATTTTACATTTGTAATCAACTAATCCTTAGTTGATTATCGTTGAATCTAAATTACCTGTATAATGTATCCAAACCAAACTTACTTTGGTGCGGACTTGTATTCTAAATCTTGAGATGAACAACTCTTTTAATAGAGGTTTACGCTTAGCGTTGAAATGGTTGTGCACAATACATTTATCTGAAGGGTTGATCCCCCTAAGTGCGTGGAGTCCTTATAGTCTTATGGTTGTTAAAGTTAAAGTTGAAAGATTACTTATAACTGTGGACATGATTCAGTGGTCATTAGACCCTCAATGAATGTTATAATTTTCAAAAAGTTAATAGAACACATTGTTCAGTTCTATTGAGCCTAGTTTTGGCAATTGATGTAAAAGTTTAAAGAATTACTTGTTGTTATTCCAAGTGGGCCTTGTTTGCTCACTCTTGCCTGTAAAATTTCTTACATGACTAAAATTTGAAAAGGGTGATGATACCTAGCACCATGAGGGAAAAGGAAAAGATGACCAAATATTGAAGACTTGTAATAGTTTTGATAGTTTTATTATCAGACTTTGATTTAGAGATTGTAATGAAGTTTATTTAATTTTCCGCATTTGAATGTTTGTAAATAAAGGTTAGATAACCTGGGATATTTTTCTTTAAGTTTAATCCTGTATAGGCGGGTTTTATTATTCAATTTTATTATGATTGGGTAGTTAGAAATGAATTTTGATTAAGTGAACATCAAATCTTGAGGAAATGAAGTACCAGGATTTGGGGGTGTCACAGGTTGGTATCAAAGCTTTAGGTTATGAACCTTAGGTGGGGGAAAAGCCTTAGGAAGTAACCTTTGAAAAGATAGTGGAGATAACTCTTATCGAGTTTTAGGAAAGAAGTAATAAAACACTTATGTGCTTATGTGATTTTAATTTATGTACTCGTGAGTGTCGAGTAGTAATGATTAATAATTAAAACTTTAAAACTTTATTGTCAGGATGACTAATGTCGGAGAATCCAGTCAGGCTAGGGAGGAGGGACCTCAAATGCCTATAGAGGAGGAGCC
Organism: Panax ginseng; assembly: GCA_020205605.1. Lineage (NCBI taxonomy): Eukaryota > Viridiplantae > Streptophyta > Magnoliopsida > Apiales > Araliaceae > Panax > Panax ginseng. The sequence goes on along the minus strand of CM035136.1, from coordinate 95,120,542 downwards.
TCGCGACATTCAGGTAGTTTGGGAACAACTACTGCCACGGGAGTCGGCCCGTTGGTTCACAGTAGTTAAAGTTGAGGATGATGATGTGGAGACAGACGAGGAGGATCCCATTGAGTTACCACGGGAGGATGAGGATGATGGCGAGGCGAGGAGGAAAGGATTCCACTTAACTCGATAGCGGTAGTATATCGATGATGGGTGCATGGTACCGTAACGTGGAACTTGAGGATCTGATTGAGGAGTTGCGGGAGATAGTAAATTTGAACAACAATTGCAATGACACAAAAAGGCGGCGAGATCCGGGATCGTGAAGAACAATGACAAATGTCGAGGAGAAACTAAATGCAGGTGAAGGAGAGAAAAGAACAATGATCGAAGTGGTCATTGAAGCGAAGAACAAAATTTGAGAAAAGAAGAAGCTGCTAAGAGGCAAGAGTGAAGATGCTTACGAGGAAGCTTTTCAACGAACCGGATTAGCGATAAGAGACACACAAACAAAGAGGATGAAGATGGAAGAGATGGATAAAGTATTTAACACATGAATTAATCGAGCTCAAGATCGGGTCATGGGATATCCGATTCGATTCGAGAATCATTGCCATCATTAAATGTTAGATCGCGAGAACAATGTTTGAGTCATGGAGGAAGAGCGTGATAGGGCTAAGAAGTATCTTAATAGAACATCGTAGTTGTTGTACGATGAGTGAAAGGTTAAATAAATTATAAATCCCAGAGTGTTATGCAACCTATGGGATATGACTATGATGTTGTCCTGAAACTTTTGTAGTTCGGAAAGTAATGTAGATAGCGAGATGCTATTGTTTTATGTTTTCAAAAAGGTTATGAATAAATAAAAGTTGTTACTTTATTCAAAGTGTTATGTGTTATGGTTATTTATTTCTTTTGGAGGCAAGTTAATTAGAAAATACTTAAAGAAGTTGAGTAATAGTCTAATAGATGTTTTGTTTTAACGAGAAAATGCCTCCCAGGCGTGAACCACCCAACGGAGAAACAATGAGAGAGAACTACCAATAACGATAATGTTGATGGTAACCCGTTCAACAACTAGTGACACTTCTTGACGGGAGCGTTGCAGAATCAACCACAAAACCATGGTACAACGTTTAAGGATTTCAAGGCGGTTGGACCACTTGAATTCCGTGGGTCTATGAATCCAGTCGAAGCACAGACCTGGATTATGGAGATAGAAAAGGTGTTCGATGTCGCTAGGGTAGGGATGATCGGAAGATCGCTTTACATAACATTCATGTTGAAAGCGAAGCTAGTTATTGGTGGCGGGCCAATAAAACTTCGTGAAGGGCCGGGAGTGATGACTGGGATAGGTTCAAGGAGTTGTTCTTGAGACCTATTTTTGGAGAGTTCAAGAGTTAGTTAGAAGTGCGGTTTTGGAATTAAAATAAGGAACGATGATGGTATCTGAGTATGCCATAAATTCAATGAATTGGCGAGGTTTACGCCATATCAATCGAACCTGCAGAGATGAGCGTAAAGCGAAGAGATTTGAACAGGATGAAGCCACAGGCATATATAGATAGGGTTTCCTGTTCGATTGAAGACGTTTCTGATGATGATGGAGAAAGCGATACTCATTTGAAGGTGGAGGCGAGGCGGTGACAAAGTTCAATCAGGAACAAAAGAAGAAGAAGAATGAGAATGAGATTAAGAATGGAGGTGGTAACGATGGAAACAACAACAACAACAACAGCAACAACAGCTTGAAGAGGAAGTGGAATGGGAACATGGGTGCTGGAAACCATTAGGGTAACCAACAAAACAAAAAGTTTGAAGCATGTGCGATATGCGGGAAATTTCACAAGTGTGCGTGCTTGATGTGGAAACGAGTTTGCTTCAATTGTGGCCAGGAGGGTCACATCGCCCCAAATTGCACTCAACCGAAGAAGAATGTATGCTTCACGTGCGGATCCAAGGATCACTTTGCTCGTGAATGCCCTAAGAAGAAGGATGGAGTGACAACGAAGCAATGGAGGTATGATGGGGTACATGGGCCATTGCGGGACTGCGACATCAAATAAACCCACGCCGGAACCTTGACATGGTATGCGAAGATCTTTGTGCAATCAAAAGATGTGGTGTCGGTATTATCCCAATCAATGATATAAATGCTTATGTATTATTTGATTAAAAAGTGCTACTTGTTCGTTTATATCGATGAATTTGCTAAGAGGTTAGAATTGCCTAGAGAAGAACTGAATTTTCCTTTGAACATAGAAATTGCGAATAAGGAAGTAATCCTGTTAGATTAAGTATACAAGAACTGTAGGGTGAACATTAAGGAGAATATCTTGTTGGTAGATTTGATTTCGATTAGACTCGGAATTTGATGTAATTTTGGGAATGGATTGGTTGTTCAAATACGGAGCGATAATTGATTGCAAAAAAAGTGTGTAAACCTTATGACCCGTCGAAAGGTAGTATTTCATGGTAGCAAATCGCCTAGACAAATGAAATGTCGCGACTATGCATAGCCAAGAAATTGTTGAGTCGAGGTTGTGTGGGCTATTTAGCTTACATAGTCGATACTCGAAGAAGAAGGGTGTGAAACTAGAAGAAATACCGAGTGGTGAGAGAATTGAAGACGTGTGTTTCGGAGAGGATTTGCCAGACTTCCTTTGACGAGAGAAATTGAGTTAAGTGATCGACTTAGCGGCAGAACAACACCGATATCGAAGGCCCGTCTGAGAATGGCTCGGTAGAAATGAAGGCCCGATGATGGTACGATTGCAAGAGCTCTTTGGACAAGAAATATATTCAACCAAGCGTATCGCCGTGGGGAGCGCCAGTTTTATTCGTTAAGAAGAAGGATGGATCAATGCGTCTTTGCATTGATTATAGAGAGTTAAACAAAGTCACTATTAAGAATAGGTATCCGTTGCCTAGAATAGATGACTTGTTTGATCAGCTGAAGGGTGCTAAATATTTCTCGAAAATAGATTTGAGAAGTGGGTATCACCAATTGAAGGTAAGAAAGGAGGATATACCTAGAACGACATTCAGAACTCGGTATGGACATTACGAGTTTCTGGTGATGTCTTTTGGTTTAACAAATGCCCCTGCTGCGTTCATGGATTTGATGAACAGGGTGTTTAAACCATTCTTAGACAAGTTTGTAGTGGTATTTATTGATGACATTCTGGTCTATTCCAAAACTCAAGAAGAACACGTGGAACATTTACGTTTGACATTGGAGACACTAAGAAAGGAAAAAACTGTACGCGAAATTCTCTAAGTGTGAATTCTGGCTCGATCGTGTACAATTTTTAGGTCATGTGATTGACAAAGATGGGATTTCAGTGGATCCATCAAAAGTGGAAGCTGTAATCAATTGAGAACAACCAAGAACACCGTTAGAAGTGAGGAGTTTCTTGGGACTGGTCGGTTATTATAGAAGATTTATTCAAGATTTTTCTAAGATAGCCACTCCGCTAACAAATTTGACAAGGAAAATTTGTAAAAATTCGTTTGACGGAGAAATGTGAAGAGAGTTTCAAGATTTGAAGAAAAAGTTAAGTGTGGCACATGTGTTGACATTACCGGATAATATGAAAATTTTGTGGTGTATAGTGATGCCTCACACAAAAGGGTTGGGTTGTGTTCTTATGCGAGCAGCGGCAAAGTTATTGCGTATGCATCAAGACAATTGAAGGATTATGAGAAAGGGTATCCGACTCATGATTTGGAATTGGGCTGCGATTGTATTTGCTCTCTCAAGATATGGAGACACTATCTTTATGGAGAAAATGTGAAATCTACACGGACCACAAAAGTCTCAAGTATATTTTCACTCGTAAGGATCTGAACATGCGTCGAAAGAAGGTGGATGGAATTGATAAAAGATTATGATTGTGAAATCTTTTATCATCCGGAAAAAGCGAATGTGGTTGGCGAGATGCTTTAAGCGAGAAAAGGTCGAGAAAAGTTGATCTTGATAACAACTCGGGAGGAGCTCATTTCAACAATGACAAAAGCTGGAGTTAAAATCAAATTTCCAAAAGAATCGATGAACAACTATTCCAGATAGAAGTTTGGTCCAACTTTAGTGGACAAAGTGAAGAATGCTCAACTACAAGATGAAGAGTGTGGGGAAAATCAAAGAGAATCTCGATTGAGAGTAGTGATGTAAAATACAAGATCGATCTGAGAAGGACTACTACGGTTTGAGGGAAGAATCTGGGTTCCAATGACACACGAGAGTGAAAAGAAGAAATTTTGACCAAGCTCATAGCTCAAAATATTCAATTCATCCAGGAAGCACAAAAATGTATCAAGATTTGTGCCGACATTTTTGGTGGCCAAATATGAAAAGGGACGTTCTTGAGAATGCGTGGCGAAATGCTTGACATGTCAAAGAGTAAAAGCCAAACATCAAAGACCCAGCGGATTACTTCAACCGTTGGAAATACTCGGAATGGAAGTGGGAACACATCACGATGGATTTTGTGGTGGGTCTTCCCACTACTCAGAGAGGATGTGATGCGATTTGGGTGATAGTGGATGGTGACGAAATCGGCGCACTTTTACCAATAAAGATTAGATTCAATCTTGATCGGTTGGCAAGATTGTACATTAAAGAGATCGTTTGAGGCATGGAGTGCCGATATCAATTGTGTCCGATAGAGATCCGCGATTCACGTCAAATTTCTACGAAGAGACTACAAGAATGCATGGGGACACGATTGCGAATGAGTACGACTTATCATCCACAAATAGATGGCCAAAGCGAACGAACAATTCGGACATTGGAAGATATCTTTGAGAGCATGTGTCATGGACTTTAAAGGAAGCTGGGAAGAACATTTACCGTTGGTGGAATTTTCTTACAACAATAGTTACCACCACGAGCATCGGCATGCCACCTTACGAGGCATTATGCGGCGAAAAGTGCGAAAACTCCAACATCTTTGGGATGAAGTCGGTGAACGTCAACTGCTAGGATCGGAACTAGTGCAACAAATTGCTGACGTTGTCAAACTCATCAGGATAAGATTGGTAGCAGCTCAAGACAGATAGAAAAAGTATGCTGATCAACACAAACAAGATCGTGCATTCGATGTAGGAACTTTTGTATTCCTAAAAGTTTCTCCTTGGAAGGGGAAAATTCATTTCGGTAAAAAGGGAAAGCTAAGCCCGAGGTTTATTGGACCCTTTGAAGTGCTGCGAAGAGTGGGAGAAGTGGCTTACGAGGTAGCTCTACCTCTAGAGTTGGAAAACATTCATAATATTTTTCACATTTCGGTGTTACGACCATATAAACCCGACTACAAACATGTGATCGAGTACGAACTGTTGCAGTTCGAGAAAGATTTGTCTTATGAAGAGGTTCTATCCGGATAGTCGACGAGGAAAGAACAAGTGCTCGGGAATAAAGTGATACCTTACGTGAAGGTGATATGGAGGAACCACAATGTTTGAAGAAGCTACGTGGGAACTCGAAGAAAATATTGAAAGAGTACCACGAGTTATTTGTTTAATCTGTGTCTTGATTACGGGGACAAAATCTTTGTAAGTAAGGAAAAGAATGTAACGAATGATTTGTTTGAGTTGTGATTACGAGGATGAAATCCTTGTAAGGAGAGAATGATGTAACATTCCAAAATTTTAAAGTGTAATATTAAATATTTATTGATTTATATAAGTATTTAATGGATATGTTTATTGTTGAATAAATAATTGTTCAATTTGAGTTGATGTGGTTTAGTTAATTATTTGTTAAATAAATAATTAAATATTAAATATTAAATATTTATTTGCAATATTAAATATTTATTGAATTATATAAGTATTTAATGGCAATTTGAGTTGATGTGGTTTAGTTAATTATTTGTTGAATAAATAATTAAGGAGCTAAGAAAATTAATTGTTATGAGATTATATACCAATTTAATTTAATAAGTAAGCTAGAGAGCTTATAGTGATTTAAATAAATTATAATATTTTAAATGGAATTTTGTAATTTAAAATATTAGTTGGTTGAATAAAATTACAATTATAAAAGAAATTATAGTTATGTGATATTAAATTATGTGTTAAAAGTAATTTAATAGATTAATATTTTAATTGATTAATTAATTAAGTAAGTGAAGTGTGACTAATAACCTTGCTATAAAGGAGTTATTAAAATAAATTAAAGGACTTTAATTTAGTTTTGGCCAAACAAGTCTTAATGCATATTAAGTCTTTAATCTAATAGTGTTTTATCAAACAAGGTATAAGGATTAATCCATTTGTTTTAGTTAGATTTGCCAAACAAGGTGTAAGGGTTAATGGGTTATTTTATTAGCTTAACAACAAACAAGCCTTATGGCTTTTGATTTTCAAAACTTACATAACCGATATAATTTATAGCTAGAGTTATATTATATATTTAATATATATTATATCTTATACGTTATATTTTTCTACGTTAGTTAGACTAGAGTTAGGAAGAAGACTCGATTGAAGAAAAGAGAAGAAAAAGAATACAGAGAGAAAAGTTGAGAGAAGTTTAGAGAAATTGAGAAAAGAATTGGGGAAAAGAAGATTGTAATCATAACTATTTTCTTCTAAACTCTAGAGTATCATCTTCTTAATCAAAGGTAGGATATTAATCCTTGTATTTTATTTTTAAAGTTTTGTTTTCTTCTCCAAAAAGTTCTTTGTAAATAATTATGGATGATGAATTTCTTGTGTATATAGCTTTAGATGATGATTGTTGTTGTAAAACTGTTTTTTTTGAGATTATGTATGATTATAATCAATTTCTTTATGTATGTATGTAAATTGTGAAGAAAAGTATATCACAGTGAGTTCATATGAAAAATATATATGAATATGGCTTAGTTTAAAATAGAAATTAAGGTTTAATTAGTTGTTAAATTGATAAATTGATTATTGAATTTGATAAAGTATATATAAGCATAACTATGGTGTTTTGAATTTACTGTTTTAAATTGAAAAACAAAATCACAGTGTTGATTTTCATTAAAACTGTCAAAAATGGAGTTTTTTCCAAAAACTATTGAAATTGGGTGTTGTAAATTCGATGTTTATGTTATTTTATGTGTAGAATCATGTTAGAAGTCTTCACAATATGTTTACATGAAGTCTCTGTATGAATTACATGTTAATTAGTCTATTAGATTGGAGCTTGTAGGCCAATTTGGCTTTTGTTCATCTTGTTGTTAGAGCTTGGTCACCGAGGAGTTCGAACTCTGGCGGCTGCAGTATTATGCAATCAATGATACAAGTTCGTACAATACATGCTTGCCGCCTTGTATCATCATTGACCAATGAATGACTGACATGACTCATGACATGCCTTGACTCAATATCAGTGCCTTGACCAACAGATGTAAGTAAATCGTGTGCATGCAACATATGAGTTAGAGAAAGGTTCTCGAGCGGTTTTGTTTATTATAAAAATTTTGAAAATAAATGTTATGTGTTAATAATATGAATGCTAAATGACGATTTCAGTAGTATTAAACTATGAATGAACATGTTATCAAGTGTTAACTAGTATTAACATAGTTTGATTATGTGAATGGGTGATTTGACCTACATGATGTATATATTTATTTATATAGATATAAAATGTTGGTAACGACTAATTATGTCATGATGACATATATATAGGGTATTGATTCAAGTTGTAAGGTTTAGCTTGTGCTAAAGGCAAGTTCTCTAACTCAAAACTTCATTGTGCGAGTTTAATTTCATTAGTACGTTATTGTTTTCAAATTCAATTACAATTGTTGTAAGTTGCTACCTCTACACTTTCGTAGAGCTAGATTGCCTATTATTGAATAAGTTATTGTATCTAGTTGCTCATAACGATACAAGTATCCCAAATCTTATAGTTTAATATTGAGCAAGTTTCTCTAATATGTAACTTATTATTTAGCATGCGAGTCGCTTTATATATTCTAGTGTTGAACAACTTTATCGTTCAAATTACTATTCACTATGCATGCTTAGTATTCAATTCTCAATAACTTTGACCTAATATTGTTCAAAGAAAATTATGATATGATTATTCAATGTTTATGCTATTAGATTATTCCTAAAGCATGATGTTAATTACAAATATCAATTCAGTTATGATTATTCCATAGCATACAATTATTTCTGTTGTAATCAACTCCTTAGTTGATTACCGTTGAATTCTAAATTACCCTGTAATGTATCCAAACCAAACTTACTTTGGTGCTGACTTGTATTCTAAATACTGAGATGAACAACTCTTTTAATAGAGGTTTACGCTTAGCGTTGAAATGGTTGTGCACAATATATAGTACGAAGGGTTGATCTCCCAAAATGCGTGGAGTCCTTATAGTCTTATATTTGTTAAAGTTAAAGTTGAAAGATTACTTATAATCGTGGACATGATTAAGTGGTCATTAGACCCTCAGTGAATGTTATAATTTTCAAAAAGTTAATAGAACACATTGTTCAGTTCTATTGAGCCTAGTTTTGGCAATTGATGTAAAAGTTTAAAGAATTACTTGTTGTTATTCCAAGTGGGCCTTGTTTGCTCACTCTTGCTTGTAAAATTTCTTACAGCTAAAGCTGAAAAGGGTGATGTACCTAGCACCAGTAAGGGAAAAGGAAAGACGACCAAATATTGAAGACTTGTAATAGTTTTTCATAGTTTTTATTTATTTCGGACTTTGGTTTAAAGATTGATAATGAAGTTTATTTAATTTTCGCATTTGAATGTTTGTAACTAAAGGTTAGATAACTTTGATTAAGTGATTTTTATTTAAGTTTAATCTTGTATGATCCCTTGGCGGAAGATTTTTATTATTCAATTTTATTATGATTGGGTAGTTAGAAATGAATTTTGATTAAGTGAACACCAAATCTTGAGGAAATGAAGTACCTCTTGGTAGTTTGGGGTAGTAGAACTCCTTTAGTTTGAACCGCTGCCAATGCTTCAATCTTGGTGTTCGAACTCTACGATTCGATGCTTGTCTTCTTGGACCTGATCGTAGTGTCTTGTTGAGTGTTGCTCATTGACTGGTAGAGTTAACACTACGATCTTGAAGAGTGTTGATTGGATCTCCAGTGTAGTACACTTCTTCCTTCCATTGTGTAGTGCTTCAACACTTCTGTTTGCTTCGAATGTTCTCAGAGACTGATGGCCTAACTCCTTGCTCTGGTCCCCTCTGAATAGCAAGACACTTCAGATTTTTGGTGCGTCCAGCTCTCTTTCTCCTTGTGATCTCCCGTTCACTTATCATTAATGGACTGACCCTACGCTTAATCACTTTAGCCTTGTTCTTCAGAGACTAACCAGTATCTCGGTTCATTTTCCATCAGTTCTTTCTTTGTTTGACAAACACTATGATCTCAGTTTCTTCCAAGATATTTTCTTCTGTTCACTTGATAGCTACTGCACTTGATGACTTTCATTAGTCAGTTACTGAAGTCTTCTTATGATCATCTTGTGGAAGACTTCATCTCGATTGGCTTTACAACTCAATCTTGATGCTGATTGGGTTAGTGCTTAGATCTTCTGTTAGCTTGCATGCCATTCGTTTAGTGCTCTCTGGTTCCCTTTAAGTGGAATGTATCTTTGCAGTGCCAACCAGAGGCTTTGTTCCTTTGGATATTCTGGGAGTGCTCATTAGTTGAGAATCATACTTGCTCTCGATTCTCTGCATTTATGCATTATGAGCACTTACATTTGGGTCGTAGATTCGCACTCTCGACGATTTAGCTTGGTGTGTCACGAGACACTACGATCCTGAGATTAGATCTTGACACTCTACGGTTTCTGCCTTGTGCTTGTTGTCTTCATCTGATCTTGCTCGACTATAATCTCTGCATGTAATCAATAGACTCTACAAACTTAGAGTGTAGTCTACGATCCTTGGCATGGCTTCGACATCAGTAGACTCTACGATCTCTAGTGTAGTCTACGATCCTTGACTTGTCTGACATCAGTAGACTCTATGACTCCGAGTAGTCTACGTTTCTTACTTGGCTTGGCAGATGTTCTGTTGGTTCATAGGCAGGCTGTTTCTACGATTCTGAACATGACTTCCTCAGCACACTACGATCCCGAGGAAGCTCTTCTCGATATACCATGATCCTTCATCGTTTCTCCTGGCAGTCTACGAACTCCGAGATCTACTATCTTGCAGACTACGATTCTGCCTCGATAGCTCTCGAGTTATCCTTGACTCTCCTGGCAGACTACGATCTCTGGTGCAGTACTCGACGATCAGACAAGCCTATCTATTACATCATAAGATCAACCTAACATGCTTGATCTTTCTATATTTATAGTCCTTGTACATCATTTCTTTTTAAGGACTTTACAAAGCTGTTTTGCTTATGTAGGATCAACCTAACATACTTGATCAATTCATTCTAAGTCCTTGTACATATGTTTCTATTATCTATCAAAGGACTTTACAGCTTTTCTTAATGCAAGCATACTTGGCATATTATTCATTCATATATATATCATAATCAAATCATATGTAAACAGGAATATCATTCATATGTTTATTCTTGACATATTGTAATATATAAAAAGGTTTAATGTTTGAAAGATAAGTGATTAACAGAAGAAGAGAACCAATATAATTATAAATAAATATTGGTTAGAGATAGAGGGATTATATTAGCACTTAAGATATCGCTAAATGTAAAGATGGAAGAAGTTGTCTTGGAACAATCGAATAATTATACGTATAGTGTATAAATTAAATAATTAATAGAGTAGATATTAATTATTCTAAGTGTAAAGTTTATACATATTATAAGTGTATAATTATTTAAGTAAGCTAAATAATTTAGCATTAAGGTAAAGTGTGTCACACAAACTTTATATTAAAGGAATATTAGAATGTGGTAATGAGCTTAAAGTAAGCTTGTGAGATATGCCTAGTGTGTCATAATGATGGACTAAGGATCTGTTCAATTACATTAGTGGGGAAATGATGAAGTAATGTAATGGACTAATGATTATTATTATTAATTATTATGTGCAATTACATATGTTGTAAGAGTATACAAAGTAATGCAATAAAATTTGCTTCATGTATAAAAATAAGATGAGATGTAAAGAATAACATAATGTGATGTGAATAATTATAATATAAGGCTATAAGCTTGAATGGTGTACATTGTTAAGCAAGTATAAATGAGACTTGTGTGACAATGATTCATGATGAATCAGTTAAACATGTATTTTAAAAGTATGAAAGAAAGTTAATAGATACTACCTCCGTCCCACAATAAGTGCTTTTTTAGGCTTAGTATTTTTTCCCAAAATAAGTGATGTGTTAGAACTCCAATACAATTTTTACAATATTTTCTCATATATGCCCTTATGCACCCAATGGTATTTATTGCATCTTGCAATCACTACAATTAAATGACACTCATTAACTCTTTAACTTCAAAGAAAATATATTAAGGGTATTTTTGCCATTTTAGCTTGTGTATTGGTATGTGTGATTTAAGCTAAAGAAGCACTTATTATGGGACGGAGGTAGTATTTGATAATAATTATCATTATAATAATTGAGTGTATTTGGGATAATAAATTTATGAAAAATAATGGGTTGAGAATACCCAATTGAATTATATTTAGCCCAATTAAAATATTATTTGGACTAGCCCAATGTACCTGAGATATAAGATTATATTGATGTATATTTAAAATATAAGTATACTTCCTATATGTGGGTAGGTACATATATATGTGTATATATGTGCCCATAACTTAATTTAATGTGGTAATGTTAAGTCATTATAATTGATTTAATAAGCCCAAAAGGAATTAACTTTAGTAGAATGGGGATCATTTTACTAATGAGTAAGGAAGTATTGTAGCTTGTCCCATTATCTGTGTCCCAAATAAATAACAGTCGTGTATTAAGTCAATGGCCTACCCCTCTACTTCTCAAACTCAGTGAATAACAAATGATGATGGTGGGAGTGGTTGAAGGGGAGCATATATTACTATTCCACCAAATCTCTAATACTCATCATCATTTTCTTCTTCTTGCTAGTTTGAAATGTTGGGCAAAGCTATTGTTTGGGTATTGAATTCTCTATAAATAGAGACTCTTCCTCATCTTTCCCGTTTGTTGAGTGTCTGAGTTTTCGCTATTGGAAGTTAGTAGAATTGGAAGATGAGTGTGGATGATTAGAGGTTTGAAGAGCTATGATTAGCAAATTTAAGCTTCAAGAGATAATAATTCTAATATATATGCTCTTGATTCCTAAGTTTTGAATTTCTTAGAAATGTAAAGAAAATGGTTGCTTTTGAGTCAAGAATTGGTGGCTAAGGATTGTTGTAATCCATGAATTGTTGTTAGATATTGATAATACAGTCAAATACGAAAACAACGGAAGTTAAACGGACCAATTTGGTTTAGAAACGAATCCGTAGTGATAAAATTAGCTAAGCTTGTCAAAACATGAAAATTTAGTATGAACATGAGTTTTGGATTAATATTTGGGTTAGTTTATGTTAATTCTTGATTCTTTGGTATGTTGTAGTTCTATGAATTACAAATCCATAGAATCAAAAACATACTAATTTGGATGTGTATAACTCGCATTATGAAGATCGGAAGGAGAATTGGTCTAAAAATCGAGAAGATCAGAATCTGGGAAACCATTCTGCATCATCGAAAGCACAAATTGCTTCCCCCCCCAAAGGCCATTTAGGCGTAGGCTGCTATTTGAAATAGTGTCAGGCAGGACTATTTTGACTTTTTGTAGTAAATTAGGCATAACTTCTTCATACGAACTCCGATTAAGGCAATTCAAGATGATTCGGAAAGATAACGAGTATACCTACAACTTTCATTCTTTAAGTCTTTCGATTTGAAGTCATTAGGAGGGGTAAAAATATCAATATTTTTGATTGCTATGTATTCAAAGGTAATCGGAGAGCGTCAGACAAACACATACACAATTGTAGTGCTCCCGATGATAAAATATGTTATTCTAGGTTCATAAATATGCATGATAATATACATGACATATAACTAAAATTACCTTACTCATAATGGAATGCTTTAGCATGATTTAGTATGTGTTTTGGAAAAAAAAACTAGGAGTTTTTAAAACAAATATTGATGAACATTGAGTCTTTGAAGTTCTGATATTTTAACACATACATATTGTTGAGTTATGAGTATACATAAGCATGAGAAGTGATTTAAAGTTGTTTTACTTATTATCAACTTATAATAGCTTAGTTGAAAACGATTTCTAAAGAAAACTTGAAATTTTGAGAACGAACTTAAAGAAACTTGTGTACTTAAAGTTCTAAACGTGATAACATACGTGCATGGATTAGTTAACTATGAAATGAGATTTAAAGTTGCACTGAGTTGCTTTAACTTGGCCTAGAATGACTTTTAAAAGTAAACTTGAACGCTTTGCAGACTTATATCTATGAGCAGTGTGTTGCTCACATTTTGGACTTGTAGGGATTGCATGCTAGTATCTTTTAGGTCAATAAACATGGCCGATAAGTGCACTCACCTATTTTGAAAAAATAAAAGTCATTCAAGCGTGTTTTAAAATTAAGTTTTCAAGTGATAAACTATGCTAGTTATATGTAGATGAAATGAATATTTACAAGCATGATGATATTTATATTCTAAAATTATAGGATGACATGTTAATACTATTCGTGTCTTTAAACATGACCTATAAGTGCACACACATAGTTTGACACAATATAAGTCATTGGAGCATGCTTTTAAATGAGTACTTTCAAGTGATGAACGACACTAGCTATGTGTAAATGATGTGAATACTTATGAGCATACATATTATAGATTATATGACCTTCTCATATGATTAGATGGATAACATAGTTGGCCTCATGATTTAATGAACTTAGTTGGCCTTAACTTCGTAGAAATTTCCAACTAGAGACATATTGTGTAAATGTGGACTTGATATGACTCTAAAAAAGTCCAAGACCCCTTAAGATATATGCTTACTATGTGTTAATACTCCGGTATACTAAAGAGTGGAATGAAACCAAGAAAACAAAAGCTCAAGTTTGGTCTGGCCAGGGGACAACGTAGCTGCACCGGTCCCAAGCCTAACCTCAGCGCATTTGCACTTCATGGCAGGTTGGTCTGGACATTTTATTTGCTTTCTAATTTTGGTAGCTTACTTATAGTATTATTCTAAGCTATAAGACAGAGTCTCAATGCTTTTTTAAATATTCATAGGTATGATAGTTATATAAAACCCAGATTTGTTAAGGTTTGCAAAAATATATGAACGACGTAGATCACACATCTATAAACTTTAAATATGTTTCGAACACATAGCGAGTCAAGTGTGTGATAAATGTATATGAATGTTGATATCAAGTGCGGGCGGTTAATGTATACCTATACATACCTAGCTATTCTAAGAGTATGATGAGAAAGTGAAATGAAGGTTTTACAAACATAGTTAGGAAACGATGTAATATTTATTATTATATTAAGAGCGTATGAAATGTATGACTGATGGATATGAGCCATAACTATGTAGGAATACACGAAGTGCAGATAACTATAAGCAGTTAAGTCGTAGTTGATAAACTACGAGCCAGACAAGTCTTTCAGTTCCTATTTGATAAATGAATTCGATAATTGGTAGTTGAGCTATATTATGCTATGAGAGTGTTGATGCATATATATGAAATGCATATGAGATATGCATGAAATTTGAAAGTTGATCTTTGATGATATGCTCGTGAAGTAAATCTTTATGCCTGTTATGTGAGAAGTAATATGCGTAGTAAATATTAATTGATTATGAATGCATGAACTGAGTATGTTATTATATGCTATGTGATGTATGAAAACTGTTAGAATTGCAGAGCTGTCGAGCTCACTCTTGCAAATAACCATTTTTGCATGTTAAGGACTCACGGTAAAGATTACGTGCTACTTGATTGACAGAGTTCAATAGTATCGAAGGAGATTGATTTATTTAAATATATGTTCTTGAACCATATTTAGGTTCTAGGAGATGTACATGATAGTAGTTTATGATGTGTAATACATGTTGAGTTGTACAGTTGTACTATGTGATGCATAGAGGAATTCGAATCGAGATATAAAAATTTATACAGTAATTCGAATAGAATAAATCATAACATAATTTGATTCAAGGATATGTAATTAATTCAAGTTAAGAAATCAATAAAAGATTTTTTTTCAAAGAAAAGATTGAAAAAGTTTAAATTATTCCGCATATTTTTATAACAACGAGTATGATGTAAGACATGAATGGTAAACGACCAAGATTTGAAACTTATAAAAGTTTGGGGTCATTATACAGATCCTGGAAATGGAAAGAATTTATATTTTAAATTGTAATAAGCAAAGTTATATTCATTAAGTTATGAATAAAAGATAAAAATAGTTTGACGATAGTAGTATCGTGGTGGACCGAATCCGAGGTTCGAAGGGACCCGAATTTGGGGGCATCACATAATCCATCTTCTATAAAATGGAAGCTCTTCTTCTCATTTCTCAGTTGCTAGATAATTTGCCAGATAAGTTTATATTGAGATTGTGAGTTGCTGAGTTGAGTAAGAAGGAGTCTGAGATTGTAAGGAGTAGCCATTTAAGCTTCAAGAGGTATAACATTGCATTGTGTTCTTAATTTTGAGTTTTGTTAAATTCTTATAATTCTCTTGAATTCTTTGTTAATTAGTATGAAATGGCATGCCATTGTGTTGTCTGAGGTTGTATGCATGACTAGGAGTTTTGCAGTTGGTTTGGTTGCAGGTTTAACAATGTATGTGATGAGGCTCTGCAGAAGCATATCTATTTTTTTTTCTTACTCGCTTTCAAGTGGTATGCGATCAGCCGCCTTTTATATATCTTATCTGCTATGCACATGCTTGTGACCGCTTTGTCATAGAAATTTATCTTGTTGGTCTTGTGTTATTCTGAGCATGTTATGTTAGTTAGATTATGCATGTAAATGACCTTAATATATGGAATGATGTTGTTTGATATATAATAAATCATTTTAGCTTGGTTTGGTATGCGTATTCAAAGAAAGTTTAAAGATTTGGAAACTAATTTTGATAAGCATGGTGTAATGTATATTTTGACCTTAAGTATCAACATATTATGTTCTGATATGCCTTGACATGTGACTAATATGTTAGTTTATATTGTTGGAGATAATATAGACTATTCAAGCATGATTTAAAAGGAAAATGCAAGTAAAGGACTAAACTAGCTATGTGTAAATGAACTATGTATACACTAAGTTTTGAACTTTAAAACATGCTTATGTGATCTATTATGTGGTTATGAAAGCATGATATAGAATACGTGGACTTACCTTGCATGCTTGAATAAGTCTTGATGACCTACTAATGGAAACATAAAGTTTCAAATACAAACTTGATAAACTATATACACTTTAAGTTAGGAACTTGTAAGCATGCTTATGTGGTCTAGTTATGTATATATGAAAGTATGATGTATATTAAGTGAAGTAGCTTTGCATGTTTGGTTGGTTAACATGAGATTTTCAAAAAAAACCTTAAGAGTTGAAAACTAGTTTTGTCAATAACTACGTTACAAGTATTCTGAAATTTGACCATCATGTTAGGGTGTGTTATGCATATAGACATGATTGAGATGAATGCCTAACTAGTCCTACGCATTGTAAAATAGTTGAGCATGGATTAGGACGAGTTTAAATGATGTAGAACTTCATAACTTGAAATACATGACTAAACTAACGTAATCATGTATAGTTGAGACTTATTGACCGCATATCATATGTATAATGGCTAAACGTAAGAGGCTTTGTTAATTGAACACTTAAAGCCGTGATTAAATGAGGATGGATAACGACCTATGTTAAAGATATGATGTAGGGTCTGTCAAGAATAAGCATGTGAATGATATTCCTATTTATATAAGATTTGATTATGATATATATGAATGAATATGCAAGTATGCCTGCATTAAAAAAGCTATAAAGTCCTTTGATAGATAATAGAAACATATGTACAAGGACTTAGAATGAATTGATCAAATG
This sequence comes from Panax ginseng, assembly GCA_020205605.1. Lineage (NCBI taxonomy): Eukaryota > Viridiplantae > Streptophyta > Magnoliopsida > Apiales > Araliaceae > Panax > Panax ginseng. The sequence continues at coordinate 95,103,469 of CM035136.1, read as the reverse complement.
TGTTAGGTTGATCCTACATAAGCAAAACAGCTTTGTAAAGTCCTTAAAAAGAAATTATGTACAAGGACAATAAATATAGAAAGATCAAGCTTGTTAGGTTGATCTTATGATGTAATAGATAGGCTTGTCTGATCGTCGAGCACTGCACCAGAAATCATAGTCTGCCAGGAGAGTTAAGGAAAACTCGAGAGCATGCCGAGGCGTAATCGTAGTGCGCAAGATAGTAGATCTCGGAGTTCGTAGATCGCTAGGAGAGACGAGGAAGGATCATAGTGTGTGAGGAGAACTTCCTCGTGAGCCGTGATAGTCGCTAAAGAAGTCATGTTCGAATCGTAGAGACAACTCGCCACTAGCCGCCGAGAGCATCTGCCGAAGCCAAGTCAAGAATCGTAGACTACACTCAGAGTTGTAGAGTCTACTGATCGTATCAGAGGCAGAGATCGTAGTCAAGCAAGATCAGATGAAGATAACAAGCACAACGACAGAAATTGTAGAGTGTCACAATCTGATATCGGAGTCGTAGTGTCTGCACAGCCGAAGCTGAATCGTAGAGTGTAGAACTGAGAATTCAACATATGTGCTCACAACGCCAAGGCAGAATCGTAGAGCAAACACGATTCTCAACAATTGAGCACTCCCAGAATATCCAAAGGAACGAAGCCTCTAGTTGGTACTACAAAGATACATCCCACCTAAAGGAAACCAAAGAGCACTCAATGAATGGCATGTAAGCTAACAAAAGATCTAAACACCAACTTAATCAACATCCAAATTGAGTTGTGAAGCCATTCGAGAGGAAGTCTTCCACAAGTTGATTAGAAGAAGACTTCAGTAACTGATTAAAGAAAGTCAGCAAGTGCAGTAGCTATCAAGTAAATAAAAGACGACGATCTTGAAAGCAACCAGGATAGTAATGTTTGCCAAATAAAGAAGAAACTGATGGAGTGTACACAAAGATACTGGTTAGCCTCTGATGAACAAAGCTAAAGTGATTAAGAATTAGGTCAGTCCATTGATGATAAGTGAACGGGAGATCACAAGGAGAAAGCGAGTCGGACACACCATAAATCTAAAGTGTCTTGCTATTCAGAAGGGGCCAGAACAAAGAGTCAATCCATCAGTATCTGAGAGCATTCAAAGAAAACAGAAGTGTTAAAGTACTGCACAAGAGAAGGAAGAGGTGTTCTACATTAAAGATCCAATCAACACTCTTCAAGATCGTAGTGTTGTCTCTACCTATTAACTAGACACTACGATCAGGTCCAAGAAGACATGCATCAGAATCGTAGAGTTCGAACAACTAAAGATTGAAGTATTGGAAATGGTTTAATCTAAAGATTGATATTCGAACAAAGCTTATTGAGAGCATCGATGCAAAAGGACAACCTCTGATCGAGAAATCAGAAGGAGGAAATAAAGTTGACTACCTGCCCGAGACATCAAAGTGACATATCTGATGGGGTAGGTGAAAAAGTAGACTGCAGTATCAGAAAGTCATGTCTTGTCATATCTGCAGTCTAAACCAAATAACTCGAGATCTGCGAAGCAATTCAAAAAGCTTTTAACGGCTACTTTCCAACGGGAAGATTGGGAAGGAGTATAAATCAACAGAGCTTCAAAGATCAAGAGTTGCTGATGATTACTATGTTGCAGAATCGTTCAGTTGCTAGAATGCTAATGTTGACTCTACGAGTTCCACCTGAGCTTAGCAGATCAAGTCTCAGTGATAGTGAGACTACGAAGGTGGAAGTGAAGTAACTTTGAAGAAGGACTTGAACATACCAAAGCTTCACTCAACAAAGATGAGAATGCCACTTGAATTGACATCTAAGCTGAGAGTCGAGAAGGACAAGAAGATATCATTCAGAAGAGTGGCAAAACATAAGGCAGATCCTGAGAGTCACTCTATGATTCACCATGAACCTAAAGCTGAACCAGAGCAAGTGCAGAACCATGTCTGCCAACATGTTAAGAAGGGTTCAGGAAATGGTGATGGTACACAACTGATACTATATGAAGATGAGCAGAACAGAAGAAGATCAGCTGCACCAAAGAAGATGTGGTCCAGACTCGAAGCAGAATGTAAAGAGGACCACACCAAGCTGCTAAGTATAGAAGATGTTCAGAGCTTAAAGACATCTTAGCAGCTCAGCACCAACAACAACAACAACAATAAACAACATCAACATCAACAAGAAGCCAGGGCTTGAGGGGTCCTTGTCCGTAGGGACTAAATGGAGTTCCAAGCCTTCTGGGCTTGAAGAGTTCCTAGGGAACTAGAGAAGTTCCAAGGCTCTTGGCCTTGAATAGTTCTTAGTGAATCAAGTCCCAAGGTCAGCGGCCTTGAAGGAATCTTAGTGATTGGGTCTTTGCCTTCCTTAGTGGAAATCCTGCTAGTTGAAAGCAGAAGAGTGGATTAGGAGCTTGAGTCTCTAAACCACTTAAAATCCCTTGTGTCTTTTACTTTATGTCATTTACATTATGTACTTAACTGCTATAACTGCTATGTATGTTTTAACTGCTTACAACCGAACTAACTCTAAGAACAATGTATGTATGATTATGAATATATCAATGAAGGGGATCTTTTACTTATTCCGTTGTGCTTGAAAACATTCTTACATTTGTCATATGCTAAATCATTAGAAATACAAAATAAACGAGAAAAGTATTTAAAATTAAAAAGGATCTATTCAATCCCCCCTTCTAGATCTATATTGTGCCTACTGGGAACTAACAATTGGTATCAAAGCCAGGTTCTCATGCTATATTCAAAAGCTAATCACTTTTGAGTCTGATCCTAGGCACAAACATTGTTCTAAACTTAGTTTAGTAGTAAGTCACTTGTTATAAGCAGATGAGCTCACACGTTGGAAATATTGTGTACAGGTTAATGTGTATATACACCTGAAGCTGCTCAGATTGGTCCATGTTCTTGATTGCCATATGAACAAGACCAATCTCTAACCACAGTCAATCTTGGAGTCTGAAGACCAGTTTAGGAAGCTAAAGAGACATCAACAGAAAAGAGTCAAACATCCACCAGCCTGAAAAGATGAAAAGGCCATATATGCTAAGAAATGCTTATCCAGAGAAGAAAGAAGAAATTCTCAAACATGTGTATGGCCAACCAGCAACTGGATGTAAACCTTGTGAACTCAAGGATGTCAAAGAACTAAAGATGCTGTGATTCTCTTAGCTTACATCTTTAAGACCACGACTGATTGATTAAAGGTCAAATGGAGCAACAAGCTGTCAGGAGCAAATGTGAAACTATGCACATCAATGCCTATCCTCAGTTTATCTAAGCTAAATGACTGTTAAGGAACTGACAATAAAAAGGTACGATTCCTCACTAAAATAGATGTGTACATCATGTTGCACCTCCTTATACACTATAATAGTATCCTATCAAGAAATCATACTCTACCTAAAAAGGTGAAGAGAGAAAGTACACTGAGGTTGGAATCTCAAATGCTTACAAACTTTCTCTCCACCCAAGTTTTAGGTTGAAGATGATATCTTGAAAGAAATCTGAAATAGGTCATAAGGGTGTCAAGATTTGAATTAATCTATGTGGAGTATTCTTTGCTGATGGGTTAGTATGTATGTACAAACCTATGTTCTAAGTGTTTGATAACACACAGAGTATGATCAGTTCTACAGGAGTATTTTAAATATTCGTAGAAACTGATCACCTCTATGAATCAACCAGATACAAATAAGTAATAGTGTTGATTCTTACTCTGTGAACATTTAAACTCTGTGAACATAACCAAGCAAATGATGAAACCATCAATGGAAAAGAATGTTTTATTAAAATAGAATATCTTACACACACTCACCATCATGCATCTCAAAATGTATTATCTAAATTAGTTACATGCATGAATATGATTCATGGTGATAAATATGATGATTATTCAAATATATGAGGAACACGGATTTAGAAAACTAACCTAGCAGGACCCATTTAATTATGGGTACCAAAAATAGAAATGTATCTAACCTGTAGGTACCTTGTCTATCTGGCCACACTAATGAATGCTAAAAGCAGAGGACTTCAGTCAAGTCGGGTTACGCTGGGATTCTGCAGGAACAACCAAGTCTTGGTCTGAACTAGGAGCAACGCGGTTGCGCCACTCCTTAATGCAAACCAAGTGCGGCTGCGCCAATATGCAAAATGGACAGAGCCTATTTAATTATAACCTGAACTGGATGCATGCTTGTATTATTATCTTAATCTGCAATACATGCTTAATGGTGTAACGCCTCAAAATTTGGTCTATCTTCACACCCGAATTCCGTACGTCATGAGTTCATTATTCATCCAACATACATCATTATATACTGAAATATAACAACACACACTCTCAAATCCCAGGTTCTAGAAATCTTATAACCTTTTTCATTACAAATAATGATAAATACATTATTCATTTCATCTTACAAGAGTGACTTTTATCCGCCACCAAGGATACATAACAGTTCATTAAACTAGTCTATAGTTTAATTTCAGCTTTCTATATTACAAGTCTTCACTTGATCTTCTCGCTCCTTCATATTATGAATGGCACTTCGTCTGGATACCATCAGCTTGATCTTTACAGGATCCTTAAGTTCTTCTAACATCGTTCACTGAAAAATGTTTTTCATTTAAAGCAAGTGTGAGCATTCAATTGCCCAGCAAGTCATAACAGTTGAACACATAACTTCAAGAGTTTAAATGTTCCTTTAGAACTTCGATAACCGAACAAAGGTTATGAAGCAGCTTGAATAATAGGAATAGTCTCAATTCCTATCATTTTAAAACATCAGTCACATTCACTTTGAAATACTTTCATTCCTCTACCTTCTTCATACACATCCTGTCTGGCTAGAATCATTAGCACAGACTTAACAATAACAGATCATGTATAAACAGAACATACTTGTATTGAACAACTCAATCATAGAACAATTCGTATCATAGAAACACCGAAGTTTTTGCATTGTGGCTCAAGGCCTCATACGTTCTACCACCTTGTACAAATATTGCACATTCGCACATAGACAGAACTTCTCAAGTACAACATCTGAGAAGTTTAAGAAACTAGCATTCATTTAGAATATGAATGAAGTTAGGAAACTTACCTTACGCACAGCTACAACTTACGCTGAACTGCTCATCCCAATTCCTATATAACATATAAGGAGAAAACATAAACACTAATTAGTCATATATTGAACTTACGCATTGGTTTTCTTAACTTTACTTCTTAGGGTTCGCGTTCTTGCAATATAAGTTTATGCGACTAACTTCCTTTACCAATTTAAGGCTTCATGACATACGGAGATGTCTTACTCATACGTTCATCATCTTAGATGATTTATATTCTTATCTTCTTTTATAACTTCTCTAGGACTCAGCACACATCGTGTCTCTGCTAGTAGTCCATATGGTACTATGAGTGGTTTCCAACAAACAACCAACAAACAAGTTCCCGTCTCATCTACACTGCCATCACAGTGAGTTAGATCGGTTACCAGTTTCATATATACCTTCGCTCTCTAAAGGCATTGTTTAGCCCAGCTCCCATATGTCAACCATCAAAGGTTACGATTGTACCACAACCTAAACTTATCGTAACTTATCCGAACCATTAAACTTAATGTTCGTTAAATCAATTTCTTATTCTTTACAGCTTTCTGGAAACTAAATGCCATACCTCAGGATTCATTCCTTATCGACTCACATTCATCTTTCATTAATCTTATTACCATTTGTTACGGTTTTCTTGATTATTTCTATCTTATTAATACTTTCGTTATTCATTACCTTCCTGATCTTTTAATCTCTTTCGATCATTTCATTCAACATGTACTAAAGGTTTAAATTAGTTGATTAAGTGTTATATTACGTGAACTACATGTTCATTATCTATTCGTACACTTCCCCAAGAGTTGAGTAGTTAAAATCTCCTCACTGGGCCTTACCACCTGACCGGGCGCTTTCTGTGTGGGTTCCTCCTCCTCTCTGTGACGTAAGCGCATGCAAGCCCACGCTACTCTCTTTCTGATGCGCGCAATCAGAAGCGCCAACCCTTCGTTATCTCTCGCACTGTGGCGCCACTCGCTAGTAGCTGATGGCCGAGCTCGTGCTGCGGCGCCACCTCCCAAGGCTCAGCTGGCGCTGCGGCGTCGAGTACAAAACCTAGAAAATTTGTCTAAGTCTTTTTACAAGCTTGAATTGCTTACTTCAAAATTTCATAACTTATTCGTTATAACTTGGAACGAGGTCGTTCCAAAACCATTCTCTTCCTTATCTTATGTACTTCAATACCCCTCAGATAGAACTTCATTTTGAATCCATTAACATGCCCTTCGATTGGCTTGATCTTCACCCTCCGTTCATTTTTATGCTTTTAACGCTCTTCGTTTGTTCGTCCGTAATTCGGTCATCCGAACTCGGAACTCATTCGTTCTTGAGTCCATGACTCACATTTTCCATGTTCTCTTACTTTCTTATGAAACCCTACACGTTCAGGTTCATTTACTAACTTTCTAATTCTCGTTCGTCTTTTATAAAATTTTCGCCATAACTTCATTATAGCTAAGTTTTAATCCGTTCTTCATGAATGTTTCTATCGTTCCTAACCAAGCAATAAACATTTAATTTATACGCGATGGTTTTAAGCTTGTCCATCAACAACAATTAACCTACAATGGTTTTAAATTTGTCCATCAACAACATTCTTCGTGTTCTTCGTTGGTTCTTCATTTTAATCGATATTTTTGATTACGATTTCACTTTTTCTTGGAATTTGATGTTATAGAACACCATTCCTTACTTATTTCACTTACTCATTCATATAATCCACTCGGATCGTTCTATTTCATTACGAACCTTATACTCCCTGAAGATATTAATAAAATAAACTTTTAATGCTTATTTTTTCATTGTCTTATGATTTCAACCATATGAAATCATTCCTAACTTCTTTTACTCCTTATTCTCATTAAGCTATGTTGTAAGACCCCAACTTTTATGAATAAAGATGAATTTTCTATAAATATCATTTTTGAATATTATGGAATGAATTTGATATAATGTTATAGCTGTGGGTAATATTTATAAATTTTGCAAAGTATGCAAGTTGTTATATAATATTCGATTGGTCGGGGAATATTCATTTTAGCAGGGAATATTCGTATAACGGCACAATCATTGGTGGACCCCACAACGGAATTATTGTCGGATTGAGAAAATAACAAAAATACTTTATGAAAATAACTGGTAAGTTTTACAGTTAACTGTTGAAACACCCGATGTTAAAAGTACGATAAAGACGCAGCGGGTTGCATAGTAGCACACGGTATTGATTATTGATGCTTACGTGAGAAGTTACTCGATTTTGTTCAATTATTGCTACGATAATTCTGCATGGTATCTCACGTTATTTGATTCAATTATTGTCAATATTTTATATATTATTAAATCAATAATTGAGATGACAAAGTTATTAATATTATAATTTGTAATATTAACGATGTTTAGAAGTTCTGTCAAAGAGATGTTTGGTCACCTAATTGCGTGCTAATGGAGAGAAATCCTTATTGGAAAGCCCCCTCTTTCTTGGGAACGACCTGGTCAATTAATAGTGTGAATTATAATAATGATGATGAGTTTTGTTTTATTAGTATTATTAATTTAATAAAACAGAAAAGTTTTTATATAAAACAGAATACTTTTATAAAGTTATTCGTTTTATTAGACTATAAATAGAATATATAATATACTATTATGCATAGTGTTTTGCATAGTAAAATCTTTTTATAAAAAACATAATACTTTTATAAAATTATTTGTTTTATTAGACAATAATTAGAATATATTATATTTTATTATGCATAGTGTTGCATAGTGCCTACATAGTATTTTGCATAGTAAAATCTTTTTATATAAAACATAATACTTTTATAAAGTTATTTGTTTTATTAGATTTTAAATAATATATATATATATATATATATATATATATATATATATATATTAAAATAACTTACAACTTTATGAACTAAGAACATTAAGATGAAGAGGGTTAAGTAGGCTAAACAATGGCCGAGGCTAAAGATTAATCAGAGAAGGAGCTCTGAGTCTTTCTAAGTCTGCCTAAACCAAATAAATTCGATTTCCTTTTATAGAACAAGGAAATGAACTGTTACAAGATTACTATTATAATAACTAGGGTAAAGTAAAAGTAAGAAATATTTTACTAAAGTAAAAAGTACAAGTAAAAAACATTTTACTAAAGTAAAAGGAAAAGAAACTGCTTTCGGTGGAAAAGAAGACGTCTCTTTTGACTAATGCGATAGAGTGGGGCGGATGCTCGATCGATTCTTTGCTTTTGGTGGAAAAGCGTAAGATCTCATTGACTATCTTCTGGCAAGGCGTCTTTGGTGGACCGAGGTCACGGAGCAGGCAGTCTTTGGTGGCGAGGCTATGGTGGTGATAACATCAACACACCTTGATTGATTACTCTGAGGACTTCAAGAAAGGGATCTTGAGCATCCTGAAGACCGATCGTGCCATAGGGATCACAATCACCTTCATCTTCAAGATCTTGACTAGAATTTTCTCCTCTGGACTGAGAAGAAGCTTTGTCTGATTCTTCGTGTAACTGGTCAAGTCTCATATGGATGGCATCTGCAAGACGCCTTAACTGAGAATTGGAGTAACTAGAAACGTTAGTAACTTCATCAGAATCAGGAGGAACAATTGATTTTTCTTTTGACTTATCAGTTGTCTTAGTGACTGTTTTACTGGAAGATGCAACGGCAGGGGCCGTGGTGACTGAAGGAGTGGTTGCTGGAGGAGTTAATAAAGGAGAAGGCGGAAATTCTTTCTGAACTTGGCCAACTATTCTATCAACACCAAATTTATCCCACCATTTAATGAAAAAATGGCGAGAGACATGAGAAATAGGGAAGTGGCAAGTCTGAGTAGTCCTAATACCTATGGACGACGGAGACTGAAATACTGTGACTTCTTGGGTAGCTAAAACGACATATTTCCATTTAAGAATCCAAGGGATTTTGTATTTACTGCAAAATATAAGGAAGACTAGAATTTCCTCATATTTGGAATGATAATTACTGTGATGACAAAAATATTCTAACTGAGCAATGAGAGGTTTGGGGAAAATATCATGACACAAACCATACCTGTTCCACCAAAGGATGAACCATTTAGGGAATTGACTTTTGAACTTGTGGTCGAACTGGAAAAACCACGAATGACTATGATCTTCATTTTGGTGAAGCATGATTTTATGCCAAGCCTCAATATAATCATAATAGCAAAAAGAGCTAGTGTGATTAGAAAGTGACTTGAGATTAGAAGGATGACTACCCCAATCGGACAGATTGTGAACCTGCTTGATGTACAACGAATGATAAAGAAGCTTGGATTTATCATCGTTGGCATATATTGGTTTAATAAAGGCTGACTCTGTTTCAATAAGGATGTCCCTATAATATACAAGTGATTTATAAGGAGCAAGAGGAAGAAAATGCCATCCAGTAGGAAAATACTGGGCAACTAATTGAATCGGGTCATTCTTGGGTTTCATTGGTAACTCAATATGGAATAAGTGCTGATCAAAAATTTGACGATAGTCTGAAACCGGGTTACTTGATTGTGATGAGGTAGACTTGGTTTGATTAGTAAAAATATCAAATGGTTTGGGCTGACTAGCAAGAACTGAGGAGTAGGGCTTGGGAACTGTACCAAGCACCTAGAACTTATTGTGGGTTTGGGTAACTGGATGAGGAACAACAATTCCTTTTGACTGATTAACTGGACCAGCTGAGCGGCCATGACCACGAGAAGATGAACCTCCTCGCACACTCATGTTGCTGCAATAATACCTGTGTTAATAAACTCACGAGTGAGAAAAAATCGAGAACTGAGTTGTTACTACCTTTAATATATTCAATATCAAAATCAAAAATACTTAGAATTGCTTGCCATCTAGCGAATTAATGCTTAGAGGCGACGTTTTCAACGTCTTTTTCAAGAATAAATTTTGCTGACTTGCAATCTTTTCTAACTAGAAATTTTTGATTCAATAAATCTCTCTAAAATTTTTTAATATATAAAACTAATGCCAAAATTTCTTTTTTAATTGTACTGTATTTTAACTGTGTAGGGTTCCATGCGCCAGAATGGAAACGAACAATTTATTTATTTGAAGAAGGAGTTAACTGTTGTTTGAGTATGCCACCGAATCCAATATCAGAGGCATCGGTTTCAACTATTTTGAAAGCTGAATCATTTGAGATGCCAAGGCAGGGAAAAACCTTAACATATTTTTTAATTTGTTGGACGACAGAAGTATGAATGTCAGTCCATGGAGGTGGATTACTCTGTAAGCGCTGGAAGAGAGGCTTACAAATCTTCTTGAGGTTCTTGTAAAACTTGCCAATATAATTGAGCGAGCCAAGAAACCTCTGTAACTGAGTTTTATCGGTAATCTTATTTGGGAACCGGTCGGCGAATTGAATAGCTCTGTCAATTGGCCGTGTGAGTCCATGACAGAGGATTAATCCGAGAAACCTGACTTTTGTCAGAAACAGACTATATTTGGAAGGAGAAAGAACAAGACCATTGGTTTTAACTGTTTTGAAGAACGAATTCAAATGTTTAATATGCTCTTCAATAGTCTTGGAGAATACAAGGATATCGTCGATGTATACAATGATAAAATGACTGAAAGGATTCAAAATATTATTAAGAATATTCTGAAATTCACTGGGTGCATTTTTAAGTCCAAATGACTGAACATTCCATTCATAGTGTCCGAACGGAGTGGTAAATGCAGTTTTGTACCTATCATCTTGATGAATAGCAACTTGCCAGAATCCTGACTTGAGGTCAAATTTACTAAAGATAGTGGAGACACTTAACCTACCAAGGAGATCATCCTTGTTGGGCAAAGGGTACCTAATCCATTCTAGTACTTTGTTTAATGGTTTATAATTAATGACTAACCGAGGGACACCTCTTTCTTTCTCGAACCGTTATTAACATAGAAGGTCAAGCAAGACCATGGTGACTTGCTATGTCTAATTAAACCCTTACTAAGAAGATCATAAATTTCACTTTTACATAACTCCATTTGTTCATGACTCATTTGAATAGGCCTAGATTTGGTGGGAATTAAATGTTCTCTAAATTCCTTAGCATAGGGTAATCTAACTGTGTGCTTCTTCCTATGCCAAAAAGCATTGGGAGAATCAGAACATAATTTTTTTGTCAAATAATCTTTTAATTCTTTTATTTTTACTTGAACTCTGTTACTCTTAAGTTGTTCTTCAACTTGTTGATACCTAACTTCTTCTTTAAGGAAATTTAGGTGGGTAACTTTACAATTTAACAAATTCAATGATTTAGAAATTAATTCTTCTTGAATAAATTTTAAATCTCTTTTTTTTTGGTTTAATTAGGAATTTAAATGTAATTCTCTTTCCTAAATGCTCGCAACTTAAACCTTTATTACTAGTTTTAAATGGGTATAATAAATAGATAAATGGTAAACCCAAAATGATTTTATCAGTAAGATTGCGAACTAAGACAAATGAGGTCTTAAAACACATACTGTCTTGACAAATATGTACATTAGGTAATTTATATTTTATTTCCATTTGACTCACCAAGAATTTGAATTTAGTTTTTCACTAGTTTTCTTATAATATCTTGTTGGGATAATACCCTCTTGAATACGCTTCAAGTCCACTTTTGAACCAGTATCAACCAAAGTAGGGAGCTGTACAGAGAAAGTTTTATCGATAACTAAATTAATAGAGATATACCATTTTTGAATAGTAATATCTTTAATTCTTTTAAGGGAGAGACCTTGAATAAAGAGATCAGAATCTTTAGCACCTGATGATTCTGGTTCATCGTGACTTTCATCACTAGAAGAGGAATCATGAACATGAAGATCTGATTTTTTTATCATCAATCTCTTTTCTTAAGTTGGAAATATCTAATTTTAAGTTAGAAATTTCTTTCTTAAGTTTATTAACTTCTTGATTTAATTCAGGGAGGGTAATTTCTTTTACCGGAGACTTAAATCTTTCAAGAGTTTTATTGAGACTGAAAATAGGTTTTTCTTTGGCTCTAAGAACCTTATCAGTGACTTTCTTATCTTTGGTTAACAAATCTTTTAATTGTTTCAAATACTGAGTTTTTAATTCGGGGTCTGTAATTTTACTGATTAAATCAACTAATAAAGAACTTTCTTCTTCTTCTTTTGTAATTACATTAACTCTTTTACAACAGTTTTATTGCAATTTTCTGTACATATGGTGACTTCATTTTCACTATCAGATTCATCGTTAGATGCGTTATTACTAGAAGATACTGGAATATCAGAAGCTTCTTCATTATTACTACTGTTATTTTCAATTCTCATTAATTCCAATAACTGTTCTGTATCTTCAGTTGAAATATTTAATTGAGTTAATTTTTGTTTAACTCTACATTCACTTTTATAGTGTCCTTTCTGCCCACAATTGTGATAGACAACTTTACTTTTATCATATTTCTTTAATTTTTTATATGATCTTTTCTTAGATGACTTAGGTTTATTGTAATAAGTATCTTGATTATTACTCTTATCTTGATTATATCTTTTCTTACGACGCTTATGACTTTTATGTGACTCAATATGTTTATTCTTATGCTTGTGCTTTCTTCTAGAGGGAGCAACTGGCGGTAAACCATATTGTTCACAAAATGTTCCTAACTCGTATTTAATCTGTATTTTAATTTTGTTGTATGCGCCCTCTTGTTCTTCTCATCTCATCTCATATTCTCCTTCCGCCCTCTAATGGTATCAGAGCCATTTGTTAGTTGTTAGTAACTGTTTAGTCAGATCTTTTTAATCAAACTTCTCTTTACTTTTTCAAAATTATCTTCTTCCTCAGAGTTTTGAAGTCACCTTACTTACCTGTAGTCCACCTAGTTCGTGTCTAACCTTTGTAAGTCTCCAGTGTGAGCAAAGGTTTTGTTATAGAACATAGGTATGAGTCTACTTTGGGTAAATCTGGGTATGTATGAATGAACCTTGAGTAAGATTTTATTTTGAAATAAATCGATGAGTAGATTATTCAGATCCAGCTCTTCGGTTAGTAACAGGTCAGCTTTGCCTCCTGTTCCAGACATAGTTAACTAAGAAGAACATAGTTATGAAAACATTAATCAAGTTTTACACAATTGGAACATACCTCGAGTATCTCCAAAAGATATTTATCAATCAACCTTTTCAGATAAATTCAAAACTGACTATAATGTCAAAACAGTTGAAAGAGTTTATGCAATTAACAAAGAATACGAAAATTGTAGTCTTTTATCACCTAAAGTTATTAAGAAACACAGAAAAAAGGGTTACAATTTTATTCATATAGGTCTTGTTCAAGTTGCAGTTAAACCACTCAACAGAAAAGGAATTAATTCATCTATCTACCTCTGCCTTAGAGATGCTAAATTTTTAAATTATTATCCAAGTATTATTGGTGCCATGGAAGCAAGTTTGCATAATGGACCTATCCATTTTAATTGCTTTCCTGATTTCGCCTTGAGTCTTAGTGATCAAAACTTATTTAAAGCTTTATCATTAAGCATTAAAACTGATGGAGAGATTACTCAAATGATTGAAGGATCTCAACCTATTGCTTTGATTTACAAGATTTATTATAAGACAATGAAATCAAACTTAAACGTATATGCTCTTAATAAAAGTCCAAAAGATCAAACAGTTTTAATTCAAAGTTCAACCAGTGATGCTAATATCCAGATCCCAATAACAATTCTTTGGAAGGATATTACCTTACCTAATCAATGGACTTTACCGAATGAATTACCACAACAGCCTGTAGTTAACAATTTGTTAAATATTGAAAACATCTAGCAGTTTTCTGATGGAACTGTTAAAATTAGCTTTGAGCGTACTAGAACGCCAGTTATCATTGAAGACATTTCCAGTTCTTCAGCCCCTTCTGTTATCCACACTAGAATAGATACTGAAGTCCTTAGTAATCCTTCGGTTAGAGATATCAAACTTAAAGGTATCCTTAATCAAGGACAAGTTAGTCATCCTTGTTACACTCAGAATGATACCGTAGAAGATGAAGGTTCTTCTTCTCCGGCATCCTCAGTATATCCCACACAGTCTGATATTAATGCACCAATTCATAATCAATTAAGAGTCATTAAAAAGAATTTCGTTTTAAATTGGGATAACTTAGTAAAAGATTTTAATCCAAAATTTAACAAAGAAAAAAGACATATATTCAGATTTAATCACCCCATTGAAAAGAAAGAGATAAGATAGTTAATAGATGGAAAAAATTTATTAAAAATGAAGAAAGTAATATTACTTTTTACGACTGGTATGAACAATATCAAAGTAAATGTAATGTTATTAGTAAAACTCAATGGATTAAAGAAGACAGATCTAAAGTATCGCCTAGTCATCCTCCTTTAGAGACAGTTCTAATTCCATTAAAAACACTTCGCTTATTGCTAGTCCTTCAAGATTCTGATGGAACTAATGATAATAAAAAATAATTGAACAATTAAACTTTAATAATCAATATCTAGCAACATGAGGAAAACAAATTAGATAGGATTGAAGAAAAAATTTGAAGAAGGTATTATTAAAAAACCCGATTCAAAATTGAACAACCTTTAATTAAATTACCGTGAGAAATGTATATAATTTAGGTTTACCTAATGAAGAAAGTGAATTGGTCCAATCTATTGAAAAATTATTTAAAAACTTAAAACAGAACTTGGTCCAAGTGGAACTATTGACATTATCGATCATGCTTTGAATCGGATGATGATAACGAAAGTTCTTCCGATCACTCTAATCACTCATCTATTTCAAACCTTAATGAACAACTAAATAAATTAATCATCAATAACACAAGTATTACCGTAAATTGGTACTTCTGCACCAACTCCTCCTGGATCTATAGTTCAAGAGAAAATCTAGATAAACAGGTTTTACATGTCCTCTAATAAAATTTATGAATGGAATATAGATGGATTTAGTGAACAAGAAATCCTTAATAAACTTAATCATATGTCTATGGTAGCCAACAACTATATCACCAAATTCAACACTTTATCTCAACCAGATATAGTTGAATTAATAGCTAGTGGTTTTACTGGTATTCTTAGGTCCTGGTGGAAAAAACATCTCACAGAAGACATTAGAATATCCATAGTTCATGCTATCCAAAGAAATAATGAAGGAAATCCCATCTTTGATGAAGATGTTGGTATTGGTCTTCCTGATGGAGTTAATACTTTAATATTTACTATAATTAAATATTTTGTTGGAACCCCTAGTAATATTTCAGAAAGAATTCATGATCAATTAAGTAATCTTACATGTCCTACTCTAAGTGATTTCAGATGGTACAAAGATGTATTTACTTCTAGAGTTATGATGAGAAATGACAGTAATAAACCATTTTGGAAAGAGAAATTCGTTAATGGTTTACCATCTTTATTTGCTCACAAAGTTAGAGAAGAATTAAATAAAAATTTAGGATATATATATATATATATATATATATATATATATAGAATATATTATATTTTATTGCATAGTGCAACATATTATCCTTTTTATTTTTCTATAAATAGGATGCTTAGTTAGAATTGAAAACCACACCAGAAGTTCTGAGAATTCTTCTATAGTCTTGAGCGTATTTCTTTAGAGTTTTAAGAAGCTTTGAGTGTAGTGCAAGTTTTCTTCAAGAATATACTCGTCGTACCAGTTGAAATACTCCTCTTTTACGGTAACGGATATTATTTTTTGTACTCATAAGGGGTATTCTTTCTTTCTTATTCGTGAAGAGAACTTCTGTTATTCCATACTTTATTATTCTGTTGGAATAACCTGTATACGCGGGATACCCTATACTTGGTGAAATTCTTCTGTTATTCCATTCTTTATTATTATGTTGGAATAACCTTCCTATGCAAAATACTGCATACTTGGTGAAATTCTTCTGTTATTCCATTCTTTATTATTATGTTGGAATAACTTGCCTATGCAAAAGTACTGCATACATGGTGAATTCTTCTATTATTCCATTCTTTATTATTCTGTTGGAACATCCTGTCTGTGCGTTTACGCATGACCTGGTTCCGTTGTTTATTATTCTGTTGGAATATCCTGTCTGTGCGTTTACACATAACCTTGTTCCATTATTTATTATTCTGTTGGAATATCCTATCTGTGCGTTTACGCATGACCTGGTTCCGTTATTTATTATTCTGTTGGAATAACCTGTCTGTGCGGTCTATCGCATGCCTGGTGATTTCTTTTGTTATTCAATTCTTTATTATACTCAGTTGGTTAAAGTTTTGACTTCTATACTCCATGAAATTAGTGGAATATCCTTGATATTTGCGCTTAATCCAGTATCTTTTCATGGAAATATTCTTCTGAGCATTCTTGAGTGTTACTCTACAAAGAAGTATCATGTTGATAATTTGGACGTTATTAGTTCCTGGATAATTAATTCTTGAACTTGTTTTATTGAATTTTTATATCATTGTCATCATCCTCATGTTTATATTATGTTGAAAGTCATCTGTGGCCTGTAGTGCATAGATAGACTTGGTATGATTATGACCAGGGATTAATCGGTATAATCATGACCGTAATGTTACAAATGATGTGGTAAAAGTCCTCATTGGCCCGTAGTGCATTGATGGACAGTTGTTGGCATGATCATGACCATTGATGAATACACGAATATCCTTGGCCCGTAGTGCATGGATAATTTGTGGTCGTAATACTAATGAATATCCTTGGCCGTAGTGCAGGGATGATGTGGATTATTTATTAAGCTAAGTCTTAGCGATAAAAGTAATGAAAAACCTTTTAAATCATAGAAGATAATAGATTTTATTCTCTACTTGACTCTTCTAATGGATTGCTTGTTCTGCTGCAGTTAAACTTGATGTTTGTTATATTTTATCAGTTTAACATTGTTGAAGGCTAATGATAATTTATTTTGCATTATCTTAGTCATAATATTTCTTACTGGGCTAGTTGAGCTCACCCTTTTGCTTTCATTGTTCTTTCAGGAAATGAGAACGTAGCAGAGACTAGTCGGGGAACGAAGTGACGGTCCAGATGATAGCATTAGTAGTCCTCACTATTCTATGAAATAGTGTGATAATAAATGTATTGAGGACTTATTTTGAGTTTGAATACTGTCTAGAAGACAATATTTGTATTAAAACTCACAACTCATGTTGTATATTTAAGGTTGTATTTGTATTCTGTACCATGTATTTGGCGACTCAGAATAGGTGATGTATACCTATTTTGGGGGCGTCCACAATTGGTATCAAAGCTTGGGATATGATCCTCGGCTAAGATGTGAGACTAGAACTAGTAGGGAGAGACGGGAATTCCTTCACTAGTATGACCTACCTAAGTTTATTTGGTATTTAATTGGTCAGTCAGAGTATAGTGATAATATGTTACATGTCAATTAATCCTTGTTTTGTGGAAGTATCTGAAAATGACATCCGAGAATGTTGAGAATATCAATGGAGCACAGGAGACCGTTGAGTCACCACAAATCAACACCCAGGATAATGTGCATCAGGAAGGCAATAATCCTCAGGTGAACAACAACACTGACCAAATGTCGAATGACGGAATGTTTAGGAGATTTCTGCAATTCGTACAACATCAGGCAAGAGAGACTCCTGTCCAAAATGCAGGTGGAAACACTGGCAACTCTTGGACGGTCATCGCTAAACAGTTCAAGGAGCTGGGACCACCAGAGTTTATTAGAGAACCAAAACCACTTAAGGCGGAGACGTGAATAAAGCAGATCACCAAGATATTTGATGTCTTGGGATGCTCCGAGGAGCAAAAGGTTCCCTTTGCCACCTTTATGTTGCGAGGAGAGGCAGATTACTGGTAGGAATTGGTAAAGCGTACTCAACCTGCCGTACTGAAGATGTCTTGGGAGAAGTTCCAAGAACTATTCAACGACAAGTACATTCCCGAAAGTATTCGTCACATGAAAGAGGTAGAGTTCATCAAGTTAGAGCAGAACAATATGACCGTGTCGCAGTACGAAGCTAAGTTTGCCGAGTTGTCCCGGTTTGTATCTCACTTGGTTGATAATGAGGACGCGGATGTTTCTAAGAGGTTTGAAACCCGAGATACGTCAATATCTAATTTCTCATAAACTGTGTTTGTATTTAGATGTTGTAAATAGGGCTCAGTTATTGGAGCGCGATAACGAGTCAACTCAACCAAGAGAAAGCAGTTGACAAAATGATAATACCAGTGGTAGCAGTCATCGAAGCGGTGACAACAAACGTGGAGGGAATCAACATGCCAGAAATGGTAACCCCTTAGGTGGTAATCATGGCCAAGATAATAAGAATGGACATTTCAAGAAGAGGAGATTCAACAATGATGGAAAGACGTCAACATCAGCACCCGTGGTTAAGGAAGGAGAACGACTACCTATCATATGCTTTAAATGCAGAGGGAAGGGACATATCAGTCCAAACTGCGCGATGCCATCCAAAGCGTGTTATAATTGTGGAAGAGAAGGTCACCTAGCCCGATTTTGTCGTGTACAGAAGATAAGTCCAGTTGGAACGGTGACACAAAATACTGTCCCAGACAAGTCAAAACCAGTAGTCCAAGGGAGAGCTTTTGTTGTGACCTCCCAGAAAGCAAGGAAACCGAACGAGGTCATCACGGGTAAGCTTATCATAAACTCTAGCGAAGTCTATACGTTATTTGATACTGATTCTACCCATTCTTTTATTTCTCCTACTTGCGCTCACTGATTAAATTTGACTCCGGAGAAATTAGACTTTGACTTATCTGTGGAAACTCCGTTGGGAGAAACCTTCATTACATCCACTATTTATAATTCTTGTTTGGTTCAAATCGGCACCCTCACATTACCTGTCGATCTTATTTCATTAAAAATACTTGCATTTGATGTGATTCTAGGGATTGATTGGTTAACTACTCATCATGCAAAAATTGATTATTTTCGTAATGTTGTTAGCTTTCATATTCCTAACCAACCTATTATACCAATTCAAGCAACCAAACCATTAAAATCAATCATTGTCATCTCAAACCATAAAGCTATTCGTTTATTAAAAAACGAATGTCAAGCTTTCTTAGCTCATGTCATAGATTTAAACAAAAATACGTCAGATTAGAATGATATTTCTATTTTTAATAAATTTCCTGACGTATTCCCTGAAGAACTTCCTGTCCTACCCCCAGAGCGTGAAATTGAATTTTGTATCGACCTGGAACCTGGTACAAAACCCATTTCCAAAGCTCCATATCGAATGGCTCCTATTGAACTTTAGGAGTTAAAGACCCAATTGCAGGATTTGTTAGACTTTGGTTTTATTCGTCCTAGTACGTCTCCTTGGGGTGCTCCTGTTCTATTCGTGAAGAAGAAAGATGGGAGTATGCGACTTTGTATTGATTATCGGGAGTTGAATCATGTCACCATCAAAAATAGGTACCCATTGCCACGTATTGATGACCTGTTTGACCAGTTACAAGGAGCCAAATTCTTTTCAAAGATTGATCTTCGTTCTGGATATCACCAATTGAAGATTAGAACCGATGACATTCCAAAGACGGCTTTCAGAACTCGGTACGGGCATTATGAATTCCTAGTCATGTCTTTTGGATTGACTAATGATCCTATTGCCTTCATGGATATGATGAACCGAGTATTCAAGGAATATTTGGATCACTTTGTGGTCGTCTTTATTGATGACATCCTTATTTATTCCAAAAGTCGTGAAGATCATGAGCAACACTTGAGGCTAATACTCCAAAAGCTTCGTGAATACAAGCTTTATGCCAAGTTAAAGAAATACGAGTTCTAGCTTGAGGAAGTAGCATTCCTTGGGCACGTAGTATCAAGTCATGGAATATCTGTTGACCCAACTAAAATTGAAGCAATTCAAAGCTGGGAGCAACCTAAATCAGTGACCGAAGTACATAGCTTTCTCGATTTAGCTGGTTATTATCGGAGATTCGTGGAAGGATTTTCTCGAATCGCTACTCCATTAACTCAGCTGACTCTAAAAGATACAAAGTTCGGTTGGAGCGAAGAATGTGAGAAGAGTTTTCAAGAACTCAAGAGGAGACTCATTTCAAAGACTGCTCGACAATACCATCTGGCTCGGAGGGATTTATCATCTACAGTGATTCTTCAGGCAAAGGGTTGGGATGTGTTCTCATGCAACCTGGGAAAGTCATAGCCTATGCCTCAAGACAACTCAAAGAATATGAGAGGAATTATCATACTCATGATCTAGAGTTGGCAGCTATTGTCTTTGCATTTAAAATTTGGAGGCATTACTTGTATGGGGGAGAAAGTGGAGATCTTTACGGATCATAAAAGCCTCAAATATTTCTTCACTCAAAAGGAACTCAACATGCGACAATGACATTGGCTTGAACTGTTGAAAGATTATGATCATACCATCCAATACCATCCTGGAAAAGCGAACGTGGTAGCTGACGCATTGAGTAGAAGATCATATCGCGCACGAAAAGCGATATTGTCAACGTAAAGGCCCATTTTGTGTGACTTGCAAAGGATGGAGATAGAGTTAAAGACTCCGGGGACCCATGTGATGATGGCGAATATACGAGTAGAACCGACTTTAATCGATAAAGTTAAAGTCGCTCGCAAGCTACGGACTCAGAATCGATGCGTGTCGGAAGAAAGTGCAAGAAGGTGCTATCTTTGGAAGTAAGAATCAATGAAGAAGGAATACTTTGAGTCAACTCCAGACTTTGTGTTCCTAACGACCCTGATTTAAAGTATAAAATCATGATGGAGGCGCACAACACACCGTTTGCAATCCATCCTGGGAGTACAAAAATGTATCGTGATCTTCGTCATACATTTTGGTGGAGCAATATGAAGAGAGAGATAACACTGTTTATCTCAAGGTGTCTAACTTGTCAACGAGTCAAGGCGAAGCATCAAGTACCAAAAGGTCCATTGCAACCACATGAAATTCCAGAATGGAAGTGGGAGCACATTACCATGGATTTCATTACCGGTCTTCCCAAGGTTCTTCAAGGCATAGATGCGATTTAGGTCATTATTGATAGATTGACTAAGTCTGCTCATATCTTACCGATACGAGAAACTTATACACTTGAACCTCTTGCTCGTATTTACATAAACGAGATTGTAAGATTGCATGGTATGCCAATATCCATAGTTTCTGATCGAGACCCAAGATGCACTTCAAGATTTTGGGTTAGTTTGCAAAAAGCTATGGGCACGAATTTACGATTTAGCTCGGCATATCATCCTCAGACAGACGGGCAGTCAGAGAGGATGATTCAAACTCTTGAAGATCTAGTAAGACTCTGTGTCCTTGACTTCAAGGGAAGTTGGGACAAGTTCTTACCATTGGTGGAGTTTTCCTATAACAACAGTTATCAAGCAAGTATTGGCATGGCTCCATTCGAGGCGTTGTATAGAAGAAAGTGTCGTTCTCCAGTATGCTGGGATGAGGTGGGTGAAGCAACGTTGTTGGGATCGGAGTTGGTACGTATGACTACGAAAAAGATTCAAACGATTCGACAACGTATAAAAACCTCACAAGATCGACAAAAGAGTTATGCTGATCTTCATCGAAAGGACGTAGAATTCGATATAGGAGATCATGTGTTGTTACGTGTTGCTCCATGGAAAGGAGTTACGAGATTTGGAAAGAGAGGAAAGCTAAATCCTCGATTCATCAGCCCATTTTTAATCCTCGATTGAGTAGGAACTGTGGCCTATAGACTCACTTTACCGCCAAGTATGTCTCGTGTTCATAAGGTTTTTCATATATCTATGTTACATAAATATGTGAAAGACCCGCACCACATTATTGAGTTAGAACCGGACGAAATAGCGGAAGATTTAACGTATGAAGAGGTTCCTGTTAAAATCTTGGATAAGAAGGAACATGTTCTACGCTCCAAGGTTATACCTCAAGTCAAAGTTGTGTGGAGGAACCACGATGTTGATGAAATGACCTGGGAGTTAGAATCTGAAATGAAATCAAGGTATCCTTACCTCTTCGGCATACCGAGTGCACGCATTTCTAATTTCGAGGGCAAAATTTCATAAGAATGGGAGGTTGTAAGATCCCAACTTTTATGAATAAAGATGAATTTTCTATAAATATCATTTTTGAATATTATGGAATGAATTTGATATAATGTTATAGTTGTGGGTAATATTTATAAATTTTGCAAAGTATGCAAGTTGTTATATAATATTCGATTGGTCGGGGAATATTCGTTTTAACAGGGAATATTCGTGCAACGACACAATCATTGGTGGACCCCACAACAGAATTATTGTCGGTTGAGAAAATGACAAAAATACTTTATGAAAATAACAGCGGAAGTTTTACCGTTAACTGTTGAAACACCTGGTATTAAAAGTACAATAATACGCGTGGTTGCATAGTAGCACACGATATTGATTATTGATGCTTACGTGAGAAGTCACTCAGTTTTGTTCAATTATTGCTACAAGAATTGCGATAAGATCTCACGTTATTTGATTCAATTATTGTCAATATTTTATATATTATTAAATCAATAATTGAGATGAAAAAGTTATTAATATTATTATTTGCAATATTAACGATGTCTAGAAGTTCTGTCAAAGAGAGGTTTGGTCACCTAATTGCACACCAATGAGGAGAAATCCTTATTGGAAAGCCCCATCTTTCCTGGGAACGACCTGGTCGATTAATAGTGTGAATTATAATAATGATGATGAGTTTTGTTTTATTAGTATTATTAATGTAATAAAACAGAAAAGCTTTTTATATAAAAAAGAATACTTTTATAAAGTTATTCGTTTTATTAGACTATAAATAGAATATATAATATTCTATTATGCATAGTATTTTACATAGCAAAATCTTTTTATATAAAAAATGTAATACTTTTATAAAGTTATTTATTTTATTAGATAATAATTAGAATATATTATATTTTATTATGCATAGTGTTGCATAATGCCTCGTATAGTAAAATCTTTTTATATAAAACAAAATACTTTTATAAAGTTATTTGTTTTATTAGATTTTAAATAATATATATATATATATATATATATATATATATATAGAATATACTATATTTTATTACATAGTGCAAAGATATTATCCTTTCTATTTTCCTATAAATAGGATGCTTAGTTAGAATTGAAAACCACACCGTAAGTTCGTAGAATTCTTCATAGTCTTGAGCGTATTTCTTTAGAGTTTTAAGAAGCTTTGAGTGTAGTGCAAGTTTTCTTCAAGAATATCCTCATACCAAATGGAATACACTTCTTTTACGGTAAAGGATATTATTTGTTGTACTCGTAAGGGGTATTCTTTCAATCTTATTCGTGAAGAGAACTTCTGTTATTCCATTCTTTATTATTCTGTTGGAATAACCTGTATACGCGGGATACCCTATACTTGGTGAAATTCTTCTGCTATTCCATTCTTTATTATTATGTTGGAATAACCTGCCTATGCAAAGTACTGCATACTTGGTGAAATTCTTTTGTTATTCCATTCTTTATTATTATATTGGAATAACCTGCCTATGCAAAGTACTGCATACATGATGAAATTCTTCTATTAGTCCATTCTTTATTATTCTGTTGGAACATCATGTCTGTGTGTTTACGCATGACCTGGTTCCATTGTTTATTATTCTATTGGAATATCCTATCTGTGCGTTTATGCATGACCTTGTTCCATTATTTATTATTCTATTGGAATATCTTATTCAATGCGTTACGCATGACTGATTCCGTTATTTATTATTCTCATTGGAATAACACCGTCATGCAAGGGATCATCGCATGCCTGGTGATTTCTTTTGTTATTCCATTCTTTATTATACTCAGTTGGTTAAAGTTTTAACTTCTATACTCCATGAAATTAGTGGAATATCCTTGATATTTGCGCTTCATCCAGTATCTTTTCATGGAAATATTCTTCTGAGCATTCTTGAGTGTTACTCTACAAAGAAGTATCATGTTGACAATTTGGACGTTATTATTTCTTGGATAATTAATTTTTGAACTTATTTTATTGAATTTTTATATCATTATCATCATCCTCATGTTTATATTATGTTGAAAGTTATCTGTGGCCTGTAGTGCATAGATGGACTTGGTATGATTATGACCAGGGATTAATCAGTATAATCATGATCGTAATGTAACAAATGATGTGGTAAAAGTCCTCATTGGCCCGTAGTGCATTGATGGACAGTTGTTGGCATGATCATGACCATTGATGAATACACGAATATCCTTGGCCCGTAGTGTGTATGGATAATTTGTGGTCGTGATACTAATGAATATCCTTGGCCGTAGTGCGTGGATGATGTGGATTATTTATTAAAATCGAGTCTCAAATGATAAAAGTAATGAAAACCTTTTTAAATCATAGAAGATAATAGATTTTATTCTCTATTTGACTCTTCTAATGGATTGCTTGTTCATTGCGCAGATTAAACTTGATGTTTGTTATATTTTATCAGTTTAACACTATTGAAGGCTAATGATAATTTATTCTGCATTATCTTAGTCATAATATTTCTTACTGGGCTAGTTGAGCTCACCTGTGACGCCCCCAAATCCGGGTACTTGAAACCCAAACTCGGTGCTTCACGATACCATTTCTATAAGCTGAATAATACTAATAATACTAATAATAATAACAATAATATAAAATTCAAACTTAATTTACATATGCATCAAAGTTTACTCCCAGGTAAGAGACCTTTAAACATTCATTACATCATAGATAATAAGTATCATTATCTTAATAACTATAACTATTACACAACATAATATAAATCTCATTCGAACAACTTTCCTTTCCCCTTGTTCTTGCCTGAACCTTCTGGTTGATCATACTTAACTGAAAACATTTAAATTTAAAGCAAGAATGAGCATTGGATTGCCCAACAAGTAATAACAACAATATATATTAGCTGAAAGAATTAAATGTTTTGTTTGAAAGACACTTCTACAAATGAATCAACAATTTGTGAAGTAAGTCAACCAATAATAACAACATATCACTTCCATATGTAATCTTTGAAACTATATATAGACTATAACTGGAGATCAGTCGACAGACTATGAACATTATTTTTCATTTTCGCTAGGGTTTAGCAGAATTTCATCCGCAAATCGTCATAACTTACGGGCACGAGGGTGATCATCCCAATGTGCTCTGTATTGATCAATACTACATGCAAGAACGATATTATCGTTCACTCTATCCACCTTAGGTGCACAAAAGTTTTCCCATATACGGGATGTTCATACTTAGTCAGGAATCCGAACCAAAACAATCTGGTTGGATACAATAACGTTCTATCTTGTTCAACAATATTTTTATGTCTAGCTAAATCAAATAGCTTAGACGGTTTTTAAGTCAACATATACATACTTGAAATTAATAAGTATGTATCAACATATGATTAAATACAATGGTTATTCAAGTGGGGACACTTGTCTAACCCTATATACGAATTAATCTAAGGAAAAAATATCCAATTATACAATAATACAATGATCGGATAATGTAAGAACTTGTATGAATACAAAGATTGGATACATAATAAATAATAATAGAGTTAATAATCTGGCACAATAATAATATAATTCTGAAACTTTCTTACTCATGTCCATTGCATAAAGGAAATGCAAAGGTAGGATACTTGCACAATATAAATAATAGATCAGATACTTGCTTAATAATAATTGGAGTAAGTTTAGGAAACATGCATAACATGATATACCTGTTTGCACGAAATAAAAGTAGTGCATAAGGTTTAGATACTTTCTTGAGCTGCTGCTTACAATAACGCAACTTAGATTAATCTTTTATACAGTGACCTATCAGTAATAAGATCATTCATTCGATTAGAATAATATATCGTAACACAGAACACTGTTTATTGTAGTTAGCACATAACCTAATCACTTTGTCACATAAATCTAACAATTATTGATTCACTAACAAACACATATCTAGTCAATTTATCTAAGTCCAGATCAATTTCTGAAATATTTCTAAATTTAACTGCTTTTATCGGGTAAATATCTAGTCTAAGACTCTATCGTAGTTTCAATATTCGCTTAGATATTTTAAATATCACCATATTATTTTTCATAGCCTTATAATAATTTTTAAATAATTATTACACTTTATCATGAATTTTCAAACACCGAAATCATTATTAATTGATTTAAATATTAACTAATTCTATTATCATTAATATTTAATTAATATTAAACTATTAATGAAACTATTGCCAAAATATTAAAGTTATTTATAATAACTCAAAATATTTTTAAAGTATTAATATTACCTTTAAATGATTTTTAAATCAATAAAACCATTTTAAAACTATTTATTTAATATAATTATTAAATAAACTTAATATCATTAATATTAAATTATTATCGATAATATTGATTATTAATGAAATTATCCTTTAAATATTAAAAGTTATGTTTTATAACCTAAAATATCTTTAAACACTTTATTTTCCTTTAAAATAATTTTTCTAATATTAAAATCATTTTACATTACTTTATATAATTATTAAATGAATCTAATATCCTTAATATTAAAATATTAATATTTTTATGACAAAATATCAAAAGTTATATTTTATAACTTAAAATATTTTTATAATCTCTAAATCATTTTTATAAAAATTTTAAATCATTAATTCTATTTTTAATCATTTATTTAATATCTTTATTAAATAACTTAATCATCATTAATATCTAATTAATAATGAAAATCATCACAAAATATTAAAAATTATAGAAAATAACTTAAAATATCTTTTTATATCTTAACCTATTTTAAATGAATTTTCATGTATTAAAAATCATTTTTAAATAATTTATTTAATATTATACTTAAATAAATTAAATATTTTTATATCCCAAAAATATTAAATATTCATGAAATATACTTAAAATAATTAAAACTAATTTTCGTACTTTAAAATAATTTTTAGTAATTTATTTGGTATTTTAATAATTGAAACTAATTTTTTTCTATTTTAATCATTTTCGTGAATTTAGTAAAATAAAATTATTATAACCGTCGCTATAGGCTATAGCGACACTTATCTGTCATGTTAGGTGTTCTTGGCCTCAAGAACACTGACAAGTCAGTGGTCGAGGTGCCCTGTTTGACCGAGTCTAATTGTTATCTCGAAATGTTTCTAGGCTACCTAATGGTCAGATCTTGTAGTGTTAATGTAACACTGCATGAAACAACAAATATCCAGGTCATACTTCATCACGATCAAAATTTATTAAGCCTTTAACTAGATGTCAGGTGTATTCATCATATTCTGGGCTGCCCAGATAATTATAATCATGGCTTCGGCCAACGCCTTTTCAGGGCCTTTAAATCATCAATCTGCTCATGTTACAAGTTTTTTCCGCTTTCACGGATATGTAGACAAACTATCGAGAACTTTTTTCAATACATGGTCAAGTCTAACAATACTTAATGAAACCAAGTTAAGCTAGCAAACATGCTGTCAGAGTGTTTCTGGGTTTTTCCCAGAAACTCAACAGTTCGACCTATCACTTTCATGTTCAAATTACTTTATGTTCTGGTCATGCTTTATATCGTTTAATGGGTCAAATCTTTAGTATACATTACAAGGAACAATAACATATCCTCAGATCATCATAACATCAACACAGACAAAATATATGGGCCATTAGTCAGTACCTCCTGGATCAGCTTTGAACATTTCGGTTTCCCGAAAATGTTCTTGAGCGCGCTTTGCTACCAAGTTCGACCATCTCTAGATTTAATTACGCTAAGTATATATGTGATACAAAGGCTTTAACATGTAGTATTCATGTCATTCTACAACTACAAAACAACAACATGGCAAAACAAACTTAAACATAGCAAGATCCAAGCCCTGCAAAAACACTCATCAAAGGTTTCAATCGATTCTGGCTTAAAGCTTCAAGAATACCAACCAATGCGGGTCAACCCACTTTGACCTTAAATAAATTTTAATCTAAAACATATATGAACCTAATTAAAGTTCCAGATTCAAGATCTTACATCATACTACAAAATCCAACACTTAAAACACAAAACTCAAACACCTACAGAGATCTACAAGGCCTGACATTCACTGTCAGACATCAAAAAAAATGTTTTTCCAGATTTTTTTACAACTTCAAATCCGAGCCACTAGATGTTATGGATCTAACATTTAGCAACCCAGATCATCATTATATACTACATACTACATGTTTAACATAAAAAAAACTAACATCTAACACTTTGATCAAGGTCAGATTTCTTCTAGGGTTCTTACCTCTTTATGAACAAATTCTTGATTCTGACTTCTGATCTGTTTGTGGATTTCGTGGGGCTTGCTTTGTGACTGATCTACCACTACAATCTCGTGGGTTTGGTCTTGAGAGAGTATGGCTAAGAGTGGTTTGCACAAATGAGGCAATAATGCATTTCTCTCTCTTGAATTATGCAAATGAATTGATGCAATGAACTTGCATGCTAAAATGTCGATAATGTCTTTGGTGATGTAGCTTGTAGGTAGGTCTATGGGGTGGCTGGCCAGATCTTGCAAATATTTGGCTAGCAATAATTCAACTAATGGGACAAAAGGGTATTTTGATAATTATTTTAAATTTCAAGGGTATTCTTGTCCAATGCTATTGAATCTAGGGTTTAATCACTAGATTTTACATCTTAAAGTTTCCCAAATAATTTCTAGGATTTGGACAATTAAAAATTAAAGTGAAATAAAATTTTAATTTAAAACATACTAATTAATTAGGGTTATTAATAAAAATTAGGGTTTTTAAATTAGGGTTCCTTAATACCATTAGGGTTCCTAAATTAACAATTAGGGTTTCCTAATTATCATTATAATTCACAAAAATAATAATTAGGGTTTCTAAAATTTGCAATTAGGGTTCCTAATTTTATATTAGGGCTTTCTAAATATTAATTAGGGTTTCTCCTAATTACAGAAATTATAAAATACACAGTAAAATTCATATAACACAAGTACTACACCGTCTCGAACTCAAAACCGAGTTTAACAATTAGGGTTACTAACACGACATGAGGGTTATGACATAATTTACCATATTTGGTCTACCATTATCAGTCTACAGATATATAGTATATATGCATAGCACTGAAAAATCAAAATATAATTAATATTATATTATTATTCTCATTCATTGCTCAAAATCCAAAATTAGGGTTTGGATTCCATATCTGATTTATTCTTCATATACAACATCAATAATTAAGCTAAAATAATTAACTTAAATATTCTCGAACAAATTCATATAATAAAATATTTATTATTATACTTCTAATAATCATTTCATATATTATTTAAATAATATAAAATCACATTTTCATAGAAAATAAATAATAAAGACATTTCTACTATAAAATTAATTATTATAAGTATATACTTTATAATGATCAATAAATTCTAAAATAAAATTATTTGAAATTATTCATGTAATAAAGAAATATTATTTATTACATATATACATACACATTACTTGTCAAATATTCCCATCTTCAAAAAAAAAAAAAATTTATATGCAAAATTTCTTATTTATTTACATATAAAATATCGGGTTATTACATTCACCCTCCCTTATAAGGATTCCGTCCCCGGAATCACCGTTGTAAAAACTTATACATACAAGGGTATATAACATACATAGTCATTTCAAATAGATCTCGATCAGATTTGATCGAACCGATCTTTAACTATTCAACATAAAACTTGTCTATCTGATTAAACGAAAGTTCGATTGCTAAGAGAACTCAAATGCCTTCTTCAAAATATTTTTATAAAATAATTTATTATATATTGGAAAATCATATATATCGAAATATACAAGTTATACGAATAATACCTGGAGTTGTATTCTCATTTGCCCACCGTATCTTTGAATGGACCGTATATTGAAAACTCTTGTTGATTCTCATTAGTTTGTTTGTTGAAGTAGGTTCCGTTGTCACTAGAGTCCCGCTGCCTTTTCCTTTACTCGCGCTCCCTGTATCCCCTACCTTTTTCGGACAGTCTTTCACCTTATGCTCCGTTGATCCACACTTGAAACACCTCTTGTTCATCCTTGGATTGGGGCGCTTAGAGAGAGATATGTCCCTCCTGCCCACACTTGTAACACACAAACTTACCCTTAAGACACTCCCCTGAGTGATTCTTTCCACAATTCCCACACTGCGCAACTTGTTTCTTTCCACCTCCTGGCCTACTTCTGGTATCCTCGAAATTATCTCCTTTTCTTTTCTGTCTTACTGCCACTATTTTCTTCTCCGACTCTAGCTTGATTTGCTTCCCACCAAAAATTCGTCTCCCCTTTCATCGTATAGGTGACAAAAGATGTCTTTTGCCCATCCGTTACTCTAGCTGTGACAAACATCTCTACAGGGTCAGTTGATCCTCCAAATCCTGGCTGTTTGATTGCTTTGAAGTCTTTGACGTTTGCTGATCGATTACTTGGTTGATTTCCCGCGGCTGGTATTCCGTTCTGCATAGCTTGAACGTCCACATTCGCCAAATTTTGTGTTGGGTCTAATTGTCCTTCACTTTTGTTGATGTGTTCTTCTTTTTTTTCTTTTTTTTTCTTGGCGCATTAATCGATTAAATAAGATCATGTTCATCTAACTAATTCATCGTACTTTTCATAGCGTAACACATACTACTTTAAACATCTGTTATCCCCTTTGTGACATAACAGTCGGGAATCATTGCCATAACTTATACAAAAGTTGAGAATACTACTTTACACAGACATACTTATCGTATACGCATCATAGAATCATACATATTCAAATAACACTAATACTACTCATTTCATACGCCTTCACTAAGGATCAATTGCTTAGCATTCTATAGATTCCTATTATCCTCAATAATCCATTCTCAATTAGCTATACCTAGTTCGTCAAACCTTCCACACCTTATGAGTTTAAGAACTCACCACAAGAATGTGAGTTTAAGAACTCGAGCTTGATCTTTTATCCTGTAAATATACTCTACCTATCAGTCATACTATCATTTCTGGGTCCGATACTACACTTTTTTGTATAATAACCTCATTGAGGTAGCTTTCAATGTGAGCCTCTATTTCAGTTATTGGCTTTGATATTGGCTCGGTTATGGAGGTTGACTCCTTCTTTACGACCTGAGGGTATGCTAATCCTTATCTCATATAACATCTACACACTAACTATCTTGATTAACATATAGTATATACACACATCAAT
Organism: Panax ginseng; assembly: GCA_020205605.1. Classification (NCBI taxonomy): domain Eukaryota; kingdom Viridiplantae; phylum Streptophyta; class Magnoliopsida; order Apiales; family Araliaceae; genus Panax; species Panax ginseng. The sequence continues at coordinate 95,071,989 of CM035136.1, read as the reverse complement.
TACTAATTTTATATAAAATGGGTTAAAATCACTCTATAAGTGTTGGGTATTGATTATATATGAATTATAACATGTGGGTATGATTAATTTCGTGTAGTAGTAATTTAATTGAGTTTTTTTTGAATGTTGTCGCAATTTTCGAGAATTGCGTATCAGTTTCTGTTCATTCAATACATGTACATGCCAGCCTCATGCCTTATATATTTCTGACCAATACACAACCAATATAATGTTGCTGTCTCAAGCCACAAATACACTGCAAGTCAGTCAATAATAATACTAAGTACAAAAGTTAAAATATGCATACTCTGTAGAATATCCGAGAAATGAGATATTTTTAATGTTCAAGTCTAACAATGTGATAACAACTTGATTTAAAGAACTAGTTGATGAATGTTCTAAATTTCGCCCAAACAAAACTTCCATTGGTGTATCAATGTCAAACCTCAAAAGGGATTTACTTAACGTTAGCGGGATATTGTGCACGTGATGGTATCTCCATTGTGACGCCCCAACCCGATGATGGTGCTCCACGATACTACATTTCATACAATCATTCCATTGAAATAACAACAAAATGAGTGTAATTACTATCTTTGTATTACATCTGTAATAAATCCTTTCCCAGGTTCATAACCAAATACATTCGTTGTTCTTCATAAGTATATTACATACAAATATACTAGTCTATTACAGGACGATTAATTGTCCATCTTAGCCTTGCCTTTATCTCTCTTAGAACTCTCCGCTCGCTCGGATTTAGAATCAAAACATATGGTTCAAGCAAGAATGAGCATAACTAGCTCAAAGAAGTCTTAACAACGAATCATATGAATATCACCTTAACAAACACATGCTTTAATTCTATATCTCGAATAATTATCTATGAAGCATTATTAACATTTTACTAATACTTCATATACAACAATTCCATAGCATAAATAATAGCTTAGAATGATGAACCGGCCAATAGACCATGAACATACTTTTTTCGCTTTCATACTTGAAAAGGATATCCTAAGACTAAGGCCATCCACCCATCTTTACTTATGAGCACTTCTAGGTGATCAAAGATATTGTACTTTATGTTGATCAACACTCTTACGTTAAACGTATTTACGCTTAACATTTGGCAACCTCGCATGCGCCCATCGAATAATCGATGAAAATACTTTTGTTTGTACATAGACAAACTTACCTTCTCATCCATACCAAATACTTCGCATAGGATAAATAAGTAAAAGTTCTATATCAACAGATTTGTAAACAATTCAATCTATCCTTCAATACTTGTCTAGCCCTAATAAAACAGCATCGACTTTTTCTATTTACCATTCATGCATCAGTATATCATGCATCACGTAAAAACTTGACTAACACGAAGGTCGACAAGAGTTAAGAAAGACTTGCCTTCAAGCCGCCTTTTTTAAATATATATTCCAACTATTCTCGCCTTTACAGATCTACATGAGATATTCACATAAAGACAATCGTAATTAGTTATCACATAAACTATCTTTACTACGCTCTAACCAACTTCTTTCTCTTCTATGTCTTACTTGTTTTAACTTCGTTATTAATGTCGATTCGACTTTCTATACTTCATTACGCTTTCATTAACGTTTTACATCCTTAACCAACATTCTCATCATAAATGGTTAATTACCAACGTTGAACGTCATTCACTTGCTCACTCATTACGTATTTGTGTTCTTCGCTTAATTACTATTAAACCTTACTAGATCTTCTTATATTAACACCTTTTAAGTGAGTTAAGGTAAGTCTTATAATGTACATTAAGTACCTTCAATATCTTACATTAAGTCTTCATTCAAATGGAACAAAACTAACTTGGTCAACCTTTTTCATCGCCAGGTCAAGCACATGACATCCTATGCATTCTAGTGGCATACTGCACCACTTCCTCTCGAAGGTTTTGCCTCAGACTTGACTTTGTCCATGTATAAACTCATATGCAGTCTCCGCATTTTTTATTTTCTCCAGCCATAATCAAGGCGTCATAAGATGATAGATAACATTGGGTTTGGCGTCATGCACACCAACCTCAAGGCACCAATTGCCAAAAATAATTTGGTTTCTTAACGAAACTCCCGCTTCCTAATTTGTTCGCTTTACATCCGAATTGACCCATTCAAATTCCTACAAGTCAAAATTACATCCTTTACGTGTTCATATAAGAATTTCATATTTCAAATTCGTTAACTCGAATTCACCTTTAAGTTCATTTTTAAGCCGCTCGCTTAACGCTTTTCATCCGCTCAATACTCGATTTCTCCGTTATAAGTCGGAATGTGACGATTCTTTCGCCAACGACTCTTAATTACTTTATCTCACGTGTTGACATTGGAAACCAACGTTTTCAAGTCACACAACAACTTTTGACCCTTAATCCCGACTTTATACGCCGACGCTTAACGCCTATTTCATAAAATCCGCCATAACTTCGCATACTAATGTTTTCTAAGTCAAATCACATGGAATACTCCATGGACTTCATATCTACATCCTAACCAAATTAAGATGCACATACCTTAGCTACAACGATTTCCAAAACGTTCAATTATAACTAAGTTCACGTTCAAGACTCTCTACATTTTTTACTTCTGTAAACACTTACTATTTCTATTTGGTCATGTCCTATCCATGATTTGGTAATTGATAGGCATTCTTATACCTTCTCAATAAATGCTCTCTACTCATCTACGATTCTTCTATGAAAAAGAAATCAAAAAGGATGAAGATTACGGTTTATAGGAATTTACCTTTGAAGTAGTTAACGTTCTTGATAAACGTCTATTGGTTTGCTTGGAAGTAGAAGAATTTAGTGTTTCTAGCTCTTTCCCTCTCTCAATATATGTTGTTCAATCTTTGTAAAACCACAAAAGCTCAACCTAAGCCTTGTATTTATAGAAAATACAATGAGGGGCAAAATGGTCCAAATTCCCACCTCCTCACTTATTTACCACTTTGTCACCAAGCAAAATACTTGGTGACCAAGTGACAATTGCCTTACACACCAAGTGGCCGACCCACCTTGCCCATGGGTCATCCCCATGGGTTGCCCCATGGGTCATCCCCATGGGTTGCCCCATGGGTTTTACCCATCCTCGACCCACCGGCCTCAATTCAGCTTTACTTTTTTTGATTGGGCTTGACATAAAAAACATCGGGCTTTAACCAAATCTAATATTGGGCCTCGACTTGGGCTTGTATAATTAATTCATTGGCTTTGATATTAATCCAAGTCCAATTGATTAGATAAAATCTTAGCTCATACTCTAATAATACAATTCAGATTCTACGCCAGTATTATTCATGTATTCTCTTCAGATAATATTCATATAATACTCAGATTATACATCGTATTATTCTTCATATCATACTCATATACATACTAGTATAATACTCATATTCCTTTACGATAATAATCAAAACGACTATACGCATTACATTTTCTTTCTAAACCTCTTCCACAAACCCTTAGGTTTTAAGTCCACAGCAAAAATTTCGCTTGCCATAACTGGTAATATTATTGATTTTCCATAATATCGTCATATTCTAACATTACGTGTTTCTCGTAATTTCAAACCCTAGTCTCCGAACGTCATCTGATGAATAGTGTTTTTACGCAAACAATCTCGTAAAACCTTTGTTCTCGCCTTTGATAATTCACAAACAATTAATTCTAGCACAAAGCCGTAATACTAACCACATCTACACATTCTAGGTCTTAGAACGACTTTCAACATCTTACTCACATAATAACTCAATTAAATTCATTTAATCCACATAATCAAATAAAAATTTAATTCATTGAAAATTCAAAATTCTCATGCTACATTCTTCCCTCTTATAAGGATTCTGTCCCCGTAATCTCGCTATTCTTACATAAAACAAATGAGGAAACTTTTCCTTCATTTTACTTTTTCGAGCTCCCACGCTGCTTCTTCAAAGATCGTGGTTACTCCAAATTACCTTTTACTAAGGTATTACTTTATTTCTCAAGACTTGTTCCTTCCTATCAATAATCTAGAATCGAAGTTCTTCATACGCTAAGTCTTTTTATACTTGAATAGACTCATACTCTATTACATGCTTATAGTCCGGCTTATAAGGACGCAACACGTATATGTGAAACACATTGTGTATTCTTTCCATTTTGGAGGTAAGGCTACTTCATAAGCTACCTCTCCTATCCTTCTTAAAATCTCAAAAGGTCCTACAAACCCTGACTTAACTTCCCTTTCTTTCCAAAACGATCTTCCCTTTCCAAGGCGATACTTTTAGAAAGACATAAGACCCTACTTCAAACTCCCTCTTCTCTCGATGAGGATCTACATATACTCCGCTTGTTCATCTTGAGCCGCTACTAATCGAGCTATTATCGCCTTTTACCATGTCTCGCTGCTTTGTTGTACCATCTCAGTCCCAACATTCAACGCTCACCTACTTCATCCCAACAAAGTGGTGTTCTACACTTCCTTCCATACAACGCTCGTAAGGCGACATGCCTATACTAGCGTGAAAACTATTGTTGTGTTTAATTCTACCAACGGTAGATGTTCGTCCCAACTCCCCTTGAAATCCATAACGCAAGATCTTAACATATCTTCTAGCGTTTGAATTGTTCGTTCGCTTTGCCCATTTGTCTGTGGATGATACGCTGTACTCAATCTCAACTGTGTTCCCATTTGCTCTTGCAAACTCCTCCAAAAGTTCGACGTGAATCATAGATCACGATCGGACACAATCAAAACAGGTACTCTATGTCTAGAAATGATTTCTTTGACATAAAGCTTAACTAACTGTTCTAGGTTATACCTAACTCCTATTGGTAGAAAATGAGCAGATTTAGTTAACCGATCCACTATTACCCAAATAACATCGTATCCTTTTCTTGTCGTTGGAAGTCCCACCACAAAGTCCATGGTGATATGCTCCCATTTCCACTCCTAATCTCCAAAGGGTGTATCACCACTCGATCTTTGGTGTTCAAATTTTTAACTTTCTCGACAAGTTAAGCACTTACTAACATATTCTCGCAATCTCCCTCTTCATGTTCTACCACCAAAAGTTCTCGATGAAGGTCTTGATACATCTTAGTACTACGTGATGTATCGAGTACCTCGAACTACGGGCCCCACATATAATCTCTTCCTTCAACTCGAAATTATTTGGAACCCAAATTCTTCCTTCAAAACGAAGTAAACCATCTTTATCAAGGTTATACTTAGTCTTCGCGTCATCCTTCATTATCTTCTTCATCCGCTCGCATTCTTCAAGACTAATCAACTTCCTTAACCTGCTCCACTATCATTGGTCGAGTTTCTATTGCAAATAACATCTCCTCGCTTCCCTTGGTAACTTAACTTCTAATTCCATCCTCGCCATCTCTCGTTATTAACTCATTCTCGAGTCATTAACATCGACAGCTTTCTCTACCCTTCCGACTCAACGCTGCCTTCTACTACTACATTCGCTTTTCCCGGATGATATAAGATATCACAATCATAATCTTTTATTAATTCTAACCACCTTTTCTGCCTCATGTTCAACTCCTTCTATGTGAAGATATATTTTAGACTTTTATGGTTCGTGTATATCTCACACTTCTCCCCGTATAAGTAATGTCTCCATATTTTTAAAGCAAACACCACAGCTGCCAGTTCTAGGTCATAAGTAGGATAAACCTTCTCATAATCCTTTAACTGACGTGACGCATACGCAATGACCTTGCCATGTTGCATAAGCACGCAACCTAGTCCTCTATGCGAAGCATCACTATAAACAACAAAATTCCCCGTATCATCTGGTAAAGATAATACAGGTGCCTCACTCAACCTCCGTTTTAGTTTTTGAAAACTATGCTCACACTTTTCTGTCCACTCATACTTTACCGACTTCCTTGTCAGATTTATCAGCAGAGTAGCTAATTTAGAAAAGTCCTGAATGAACCTTCTATAGTATCTCGCTAACCCTAGAAAACTCCTAACCTTAGTTGGCGTTTTCGGTTGCTCCCACTCATTCACTGCTTCTACTTTCACCGGATCTATGCATATGCCATCTTTGTATATAACATGTCCTAGAAACTGCACTTTTTTGAGCCAAAATTCACACTTAGTGAATTTCGCATACAACTTCTCCCTCCGTAGGGTTTCCAACACTATTCTTAGATGTTCAGCATGATCTTCTGGCGTCTTAGAATAGACTAGAATATCATTAATGAACACTACGACAAACTGATCCAAATACTGTTTGAACACTCTGTTCATCATATCCATGAATGCGGCTGGCGCATTCGTCAACCCAAACGACATAACCAAAAACTCGTAATGCCCATAACGAGTTCTGAACGTTGTCTTAGGTATATCTTCCTTCCTCACCTTCAGTTGATGATACCCCGTGCGCAAATCTATCTTAGAAAAATACTTTTCCCCTTTCAACTGATCAAATAGATCATCGATCCTGGGCAACAGGTATTTATTCTTAATCGTTAACTTGTTCAACTCCCATAGTCGATACAAAGTCGTAACGATCCGTCTTTTTTCTTTACAAACAACACCAAAGGTTCTCCACGGTGACACACTTGGTTGAATGTACTTTCTATCTAATAGTTCCTATAATCGAACCATTAACTCCTTCATCTCAATCGGCGCCATCCTATATGGTGCCTTTGAAACCGTGCTGCCCCCCAAACAAATCAATTACAAATTCTACATCCCTATCTGGAGGAATACCAGGTAACTCCTCCAGAAATACATCCGCAAATTCTTGAACCAAAGCTATTTGCTCCAATGATGTTCCCACTCTTTGGGTATCCACCATGTGACACAGATAACCCTTACACCCCTTCTTTAAGATCTTCCTAGCTTGTGTCATGGTTAGACAACAAGAACGTCCCATGATTTATTTCCATAAAACACCACCCCAGTTTCTTAGGAAGCCTTAGGTTCACACTCTTTCTATGACAATCTATTATTGCTTTATGGTTAATTAACCAATCTATACCGAGAATCACATCAATTCTTTAACCTTATTTCCAGAAAAGATCTATCGATAATCTATTACCCTCGATATATACGTAAACAATTCCTATGAATGTGTTCAATGGGAATTATCTCCTCGCTTATGACCTTAACGCCTAAAGGTATTTCTAACTTTTCGTGATTTAATCCCAATTGTTTGAGAAAATCCACATGCTATAAAAAGAACAAGTAGCACCCGAGTCAAATAACACGTAAGCATTTATTTCATCGACCGGAATGATACCGCTTATTACATCCATTGATGCAACCGCATCTTGGATCATCATATTAAACATTCGGCCGAGGGTCTACCCACCGATGGTGTTGGTCCAAGAATGACTAAATTACCACTACCAAAACCCTTACTACCCTCCGCCTCCTTTCTTTGGGCAATTTCTTGCCATGTGGTCTACCGACCAACAAACAAAACATCCCCGGCTTTTCTTAGGATTAGGACAGTTGGGAGATATATGACCCTCCTGCGCATAGTTATAACAACCAGTCTTTCCCTGCAGGAAGACTCCCAAATGAGTCTTACCGCATGTCTTACATGCCTCCATCCTCCGCTTAGGATCCCCTTATTTTGCCCCAGTATTCCCAGGGTTAAAATTCTTCCTCTTAGGCATATTGCCACTTCCACTGGCAACCTCTGCCTTATTTCCTCCCTCTCCCTTACTCTTATTCTTCCTATCATTATGGTATTGGGTCAACGCCTCGCTACCACCCTCCGCTATTATCTCCTTTTCCAGAATGGTCCCATAAGAAGCACTCTGAAAAACCGATATTCTACTATAGAGCTGGGTTTTAGGCCCTGCTCAAACCTACGAGCCTTCCTCTCCTCCGTGTCCACTTGGTGTGAGCGAACTTTGCCAATTCATTGAATTTGTCGCATATTGGGAAACAAATATGTCCCCCCGCTAAGTTATAAGAACTTAATCTCCATTCTCCTCAGATGCTAGTAGGGAAATAGTTCTCGAAGAATACTTTCTTAAACTATTCCCATGTAATAGCCTTCCTCCACTTCACTTCACCCCGTGAGCCTCCCACCAGTAGTTGGCTTCCCCCTTCATCATATAGATCATAAAAGAGGTCTTTTACGCCTCAGCTACGTTTGTAATAACAAACGCCTTCTCTATTTCCTTGACCCATGTCTGGGCCTCCATTGGGTCCATTGTTCCCTTAAATTTGGGTGGACCTACACTTTTAAATTCCTTAAAAGTAGTCGTTTGGGCTACTCTAGGTCCTGCGGGTGCTCTACCCCCAGCTTGGTTAAATGCAGCCGTTAATAAATTAATGAATTCCTGCATTGGGTTATTAGGGCCCCCCTCATTCTCATTATGCGATTCCGCTTCTTGATTACATTGTCTTCTTCTTGGAGGTATTTCTGATTAAATAAATAATGTTCCATTATTACTTATTTACTTACTTCGTTATTAGTCATCAAACAATTGGACAATAACTCATACATAACAAAGCGAATTTAAAATAAAAACTTCCTTATATTAAAATGCTTCTTTATAGTTTAAAACTATTTACAAGTTGCTTTACATAGCCCAAAAGCTATTATATATACATCCCGCGATTGACTTCTACAAAAATTGGGATTTACAAAAAAGACTACCCTTTAATTATACAAAAGAGGGTTTTACGTCACTACACAAAAGTATTTATCATACTACTCCTAATACTGCCTAACAGCATTCTCATTCTTCTGGTTTGCCAAAATCGACACAATATCTCGACTTATAGTATGTCGAGTCTGTCCCGACTCAATAGAATAACAAGCTATCTTAAGCTTGAAATCCCCGTGCGCACTGTCATTTATATATGACATTCGTGCTATCTTCTGGTCTTTTTCAACCAGTTTCTTACGAAGTTCTATGACCTCGTTCTTATAGTCCTGGGCCTTGTCAGTCATAAGCACTTTCTCATCGTGCTCTATCTCATAGTTTGACTCTGCAGACTCTTTCACCCCATAGAGATCACTGATCTCTTCCTTCTAGTGTTGCACCATATTGTGCAGTTGCACGTTACGGTCAAGCACTGAGAGGTACATTGCCCTCATAGTCTCGATAGGTGTAGACTCTAGGGCAGGCATCACCGTATTAATCGATGTTACCTCCATATCATCCTCCACATCAATCATCATATTCAAATATGATGTTATCCACATGGTCTCCTCCGAATAATCCTCCTCCGAATCACTACAGTGTATACTTTTAGAATCACTATAGTCATTCCGCTATAGTATTGTCTCAACTCTAACTCATCACTCCTCTCTCGTTGATCACATGTATATCCCTATACATCAAGCTATCAACTTACATCTATAATAACACATAACAAATTGATTAGTACATAATACACAATAATATAAGCACAAATCACATTTAATCCATTTAGGGTTACTTTCCATCTTTTAAATCTTTTGGTACTGAGTTTCCTCAATACCTTATTAACTCATTTGACTCGAGTTACCTTTCTTTGGACTCTTCCTTTCCTACGAGGTTATTAGCCTAAGGTTTTTCCCCCCCTTAAGTTTTATAACCTAATGCTTTGATACCAACCTGTGACGCCCCAAATCCGGGTATCTTCTAACCCGACAGATGGTTCTCCACGATACTACATTTCATACAATCATTCAATTGAAATAACAACAAAATAAGTGTAATTACTATCTTTGTATTACATTTGTAATAAATCCTTTCCCAGGTTCATAACTGAATACATTCATTGTTCTTCATAAGTATATTACATACAAATATACTAGTCTATTAAAGGACGATTAATTGTCCATCTTAGCCTTGCCTTTATCTCTCTTAGAACTCTCCGTTCGTTCGGCTTTAGCTACAAACATATGGTTCAAGCAAGAATGAGCATAACTAGCTCAGCAAGTCTTAACAACGAATCATATTAATATCACCTTAACAAACACATGCTTTAATTCTATATCTGAACAATTATCTATGAAGCATAATTAACATTTTACTAATACTTCTCATACAACAATTCTATAGCATAAATAATATCCTAGGAATGATGAACCAGTCAATAGACCATGAACATACTCTTTTCATTTTCATACTTGAAAAGGATATCCGGCACTAAGGCCATCCACCCGTCTTTACTTACAAGCACTTCTAGGTGATCAGCCTATTGTACTCAATGTTGATCAACACTCTTACGTTAAACGTATTTATGTTTAACATTTGGCAACCTCGCGTGCCCATCAAATAATAGATGAAAATACTTTTATTTGTACATAGACAAACTTACCTTCTCATCCATACCAAATACTTGGCATAGGATAGCGTTAACAGTTCTATATCAACAGACTTGTAAATAATTCAATCTATCCTTCAATACTTGTTTATCCCGGATAAAACAGGCATCGACTCTTTTTCTATTTACCATTCATGCATTGTATATCATGAATCACGTAAAAACTTGACTAACATGAAGGTCAGACAAGAGTTAAGAAAGACTTGCCTTCAAGCGTCTTTGAATATATATTCCAACTATTCTCAGTCTTTAGAAGATCTACATGAGATATTCACATAGCACACTGTAATTAGTTATCACATAAACTATCTTTATGGTTCTAACCAACTTCTTTCTCTTTTATGTCTTATTTGTTTTAACTTCGTTATTAATGTCGATTCGACTTTCTATACTTCGTTACGTTTCATTAACGTTCTTACATCCTTAACCGACATTCGATCATAAATGGTTAATTACCAACGTTGAACGTCATTCACGGTTCACTCATTACGTATTTGTGTTCTTCGTTTAATTACTATTAAACCTTACTAGATCTTCTTACATTAACACCTTACAAGTGAGTTAAGGTAAGTCTTATAATGTACATTAAGTACCTTCAATATCTTACATTAAGTCTTCATTCAAAATGGAACAAAAACTAACTTGGTCAACCTTTTTCTATTTCCGGCGCTGCGGCACGACATCCTATCCCATGATGTGGCTATGTCGTACTCCTTTCAGCCATCGGATTGTATAGATGCTCAGTCTTGGTCTGCATTTTTGGCAGATATCAGAGATCCATTTAGCATATTGCTATGCTCGGGACTTTGCTCACCATACAGCTTTATTACTCATGCTCCGGGCATGGATTTCCTCCCTCTGGCTGGCTTGAGGGGCGTGACTACTTATCACCCATTGGCCGTGATGTTGCGATTCGACCGATTCAAGGATTTTCATCCTTTCGAGGGGATATAGGTCGTGATCGACTTCTCGATACCTCTCGGCGGAGACCGATCTCGTGTATACGCTTGCTGGGATCAGCGTGAGCTAGCTGCTTTTCCTGTCAGTCGTCCAGGTTATTCCGTAGAGTACTCCGCATGGATGGATACGAAGGTTTTATCTACCGGCAGCAAGATTTGCGATGATCGAGAGTGAGTTAGACGATGTAGAGCCTATGGAGGACATTGATACCTACATCGAGGAGGAGACCGCTGCTGGGTTGCCAGCATTTCTTCCGAATTCTCCTAGTACCAGTACTTTTGTGATTCAAAGACTCTAAGACAATATTTAGAGTAGAGTCTTCATCCGATGACCTTTGAGAGAGATCGATTCGATCTATGATGTCGACGCTCTTGATGTAAGGGACGCTGCCCTATTAGAGAGAGACGAGGCATTGGCTCGTAGAGATGCCGTCGTCGTTAAGCGTGATGAGGCCGGTCGGCCCATAGAACACAAATGATAGTTGAGCGGGATATCGCCATATCTCGCCTGGGATGTGGCTATCACGCGATAAGATCTTTAAATGAGGTCCCTTACCACTGGTATGGTCGTAGAGATGAGCGCTTATATTGATGAGCATATGGTCATCATGCAAATGGCTACAGATCTGTTGGGTCGTGTGGATATTCTCACCCAGGAGACTACAGCTTTACCTCCTTCATCTGAGAGGGACGCCATGTTGGTCTTGCTAGCTCGCATGTACCCTGACTCATAGATGAGCTTTATATTCACCTGTACAGACTATCTTAGCCCTTTTGTCATGTACAGTTTACATTGTATATATATCAAATAGCATTATATATGACAGGGAAATATATTTTTGGATCACTTCCCTTTTAGATATGTCCTGCTATTTGCTTGATATTTTGCCTGCTGCTCTAGGGCTTGTAATCTTGATGTATTCTGAATTCCTCCTGGGTGGATGGACATTTAGTTGTCTCTGGATAGTTCAGAATGGATCATCGATCTATGTATACCTACCATCTTTGGTGTCTTGGGACTTGTTTTTGAATGGAGAATGTGGAGATGGGTGTGGCTTTCCTCTCTGAGATTGACCGCACCACAGATGGTCGCCAGTACTTCTATTCAGGAGAAGCCTAGTCGATTCCACCTCTTATGGGTTGGTGTTGCTCTTCAAGGCATGATCGCAGCTTAGATGGTCGCCGAATCTCCTATTTGGGAGGAGTTCAGGTAATTCCATCCCTTTGGTCTGAAGCCGAATGAAATGTAGTGGATTGAAAGAGGATCCCGTACCAGTTGACAATGGTTTGTGTTTTGGTAGGGGGTGAGACCGAACCATAAATTGCTACCTACGTACTCCTATTGAAGAGGAGATCAGGTCTGCGTAGTTCGAACTTGGTGTAAGAGGTTCAACGCTGTATATGGCTGACATGGTGTAGGAATGTTTTTGGTTGTTTTTGTTTTACGTAAAGGCAGAAATGTTTTTGTTGTTTTTGTTTTATTGCGACCGGGTCATATGAAATGGTTGCCTACGTACTCCTATTGAAGAGGAGATCAGGTCGGCGTAGTTCGCCCCTCAGGGTGAGAAGAAAAGCGTAATCCCATGTGAAGGTCAGAGTGCGGGGAAAAGAAAGTTTAATCCTAGGTTGAGGATAAACTGCAGGTGAAAAGTTTGATCCCCAGAATGGGTAGCCAAAACGCAAAACGGAAGAGGTTCAATCCATGGTGGGATGACCTGAATTGTATGGTATGAAAAGGAGAAAGCCAGTCAGCCGGCTTGAAGAGTACGCTCCACGAGGGTAAAGTGTAGATAAGTTGTATGCGGTAAAGGGTTAAAGAACCGGAATGATCGGTGACTGATGATGATGCACCAGGGTGTTTGCTGGTTACTTCAGACATAATACCGTTTCACGGTGTCTGAGTTGATGAGTTGAGGAAATTCATCGCCTTCCATTTTTTGCAATCTGAGAGCGCCTTCTGTCAATACTTCTTTGACAATAAACGGGCCTTCCCAGTTAGGAGCGAATTTTCCTTTAGCCTGATCTTGGTTGTCAAGAATCTTCTTCAAAACCAAGTCATGTTGTTTAAATTACCGTAGCCAGACTTTTTTGTTGTAGGATCTGGCGATCCTTTGCTAATATAACTGACCATGGAAGATAGTCGCGGTTCGCCTTTCGTCTATTAGAGACAATTGGTGATACTTTCCTTGTACCAATTGGTATTCATCCAGCTGGGCGTCGATTAATACTCTGAGAGATTCCATCTCAACTTCTATGGGGAGCACTTCTTCCATCCCATAGGTTAAACCCCAGGGGGTTATCCCAGTTGAAGTGCGCATGGAGGTTCTGTAGGCTAACAAAGTTAGAGGCAATAGGCCAGGCCAATCTTTGTGGTTGGCGGACATATTTTGCATAATTTTCTTGATATTTTTGTTAGCCGCTTCAACAGCACCGTTCATCTTCGGACGATAGATGATAGAGTTAAGATGTTTGATGTGGAATTTACTGCATAATTCTTCCATCATTTTGTTGTTGAGGTTTTTGGCATTGTCTGACACAATCACCTCTGATTTTCCATATCGACAAACGACATTGTTTCTGATGAAAGCAATGATGACTTCTTTAGTGACCCTGGGGAAGGAGGCTGCTTCTACCCACTTGGTGAAGTAGTCGATCATGGTGAAAATAAATCGGTGACCATTACTGGCTTTAGGCTCGATGGGCCTGATAACGTCCATTCCCCACATTGAGAAGGGCCAAGGCGAACTCATATTGTGGAGTTCTCGTGGAGGGACGTGTATAGCATTCCCATGAATCTGGCACTGATAGCATCTTTTGACGTGGTCATTGCAATCAGCCTTGAGAGATAGCCAATAGTGTCCCGTCCTGAGGACTTTCTTGACAAGGAGGAGGCCACTCATGTGGGGGCCACAGGCTCCACCATGGATTTCATCCATAAGCCTTTGGACTTGATCTTTGTCCAGACACCTGAGGAGACCTAGTCCTGCATCTCTTTTGTAGAGCGCATCTCCACTCAGGTAGAACTTCATAGCAAGTCGATGGATCCACGTTTTCTCAGTCAGGCTCGCCTCAGCGGGTGTAGATCCATCTCGCAGATATTCCTTGATATGCTTATACCAAGGAGGTTGGATGGGAGGTAGCTCATCCGATACTTCTCCAATGTAATTCCCATAGGCTGGGGCCTTGTTCAGGGAAATTGTGACATTTGGCAAGTGTTCCTTATCTGATATGCGAATCAAGGAGGCCAAAGTGTCTAATGCGTCCGCAAAGTCATTCCTATTACGAGGAATGTGTAGAAAGGAGATTTCTTTGAACTCCGAAGCCATCTTCAAAACCTGCTGATGGTAAGGTAGCAAATGTAGTTCCTTGGTTTGATAGATTCTGGTGGATTGTCTTATTACCAACTCCGAATCTCCAAGGACAGTTAACCGCACGATGCCCATTGAACGGGAAAGTTTTAGACCCATGAGACAGCCTTCATACTCAACCGTATTGTTGGTGCTGACAAACTGTAATTTGACGGCAACGGATACTGCTCCCCCGTACCAGATACTAGAACTGCTCCCGCTCCAGAACCTTCCATATTAACAGCTCCATCAAAATACATCTTCCATGATTGGCGCGTATCGTACTAATGGTGTTGTTGTACTGTCATTACTCCTTCATCAGGGAAATATGTTTCCAAGGGTTTGAAATCCCCTGAAGGTGTGGCAGCCAGTTGATCCATGATTCCTTGACCTTTGATGGATTTGTGAGTCATATATACGATGTCAAATTGTTGAAGGATCAACTGCCATTTGGACAGCCGGCAATTGAACATGGGTTTATTGAACACATACTTGAGAGGATCCACGCGGGATATGAGATGGGTTGTATGGCCATGGAGGTAATGCTGTAACCTCATGGAAGTCCATGCTAAAGCACAACACGTCTTTTCGATCAGAGTGTACTTATGTTCACTGCTGCTGAACCTTTTACCGAGGTAATAGATAGCTCGTTCTTGGCCTCTATTGTCTTTCTGTCCCAACATGCAGCCCATGGCATTGTCACTTACGGATAGATACATGAACAGGGGAATATCGTCCCTGGGTGGTACCAAGACCGGAGCTTTGACTAGCTGTTTCTTGGTTGTAAAGAAGGCATTCTGGCACTCATCATTCCATAAATCCCCGTATTTCTTTCTCTGTCTGAGGAATGGGCATTTCCGTGATGGCTTAGATTTTGGCAGGATCCAGCTCTATCCCTTTGTGGCTGACTAGAAATCCTAGCAACTTTCCTGATTTAACACCAAAGGCGCACTTAGATGGATTTAACTTCAAGTTGTACTTACTCAACCTGTTGAACAACTTTCTAAGATGGTCTATATGGTCATCCTCCTTCCGGGACTTGACAATGATGTCATCCACGTAGATCTCGATCTCTTTATGCATTAAATCATGGAACAGAGCCATCATAGCTCGTTGATAGGTGGCTCCGGCATTGATGAGGCCGAATGACAACCGTCTATAGCAGAAGGTTCCCCAAGGAGTGATGAAAGCAGTTTTCTCACGATCTTCCTTGGCAACCATGATCCGATCATACCACCGCAAAGCAATCAAAGAAAGGAGTACATGTCGTCTTCGAGCAAAGATATTGTCAATGAGAATGTAGATAAATGGCACGGAAAGTCAGTTTTTTAAGCAAGCTTTATTCAAGTCCCGGTAATCCACGCAAACTCGCACCTTCCCTTCAGGTTTAGGTACGGGCGCGATGTTGGATATCCACTCAGGATATGTAGACACCATGATGATGCCAGCTTAAAATTGTTTCACAATTTCTTCTTTCACCTTTAAACTCCACTCCGGTTTCAATCGCCTGAGTTTCTGCTTAACTGGCTAAAATCCCTCTTTGATGGGAAGGCGATGAAGGATAATGTCAGTGGACAAACCCACCATGTCTTCATGAGACCATGCAAACACATCCTGGAATTGGGTTAATAACGTAACCATATCATTCCGTTGGTTTGGGGTACGGTCTGAATAGCCTAGTCCAGCTGTTCCAGCTTGCTTAGTTAATCGAATGGGGTACTTGATACCCTGGAAATCTTTACCCAACCCTTGTCCCGGTTCATGACCTAACGACATCATTTCTTGAGTGGCTAACATCACCTCGGCAGAGATCTTAGGTTCGGGCAATGGTGCTCCAATAGCATGGTATTGGGTGTTTCTTATTTCCAAAGCGTGAAAACTGACTGGTTCTATGTCTGTATTGGCATTGATGAACGGCATCTCCCCGTCTTTGAGGAATCTCTGTTCAAAGATTGATGGCGTGACTGAAAGTATTATTGATGATGTATTTCAATTGTTGGTGAAGAGTGGAGGGGACTGCCCCAGCCATATGAATCCATGGTCGTCCCAAGAGCAGGTTGTATCCCAAATCTATCTTGAGCACATGGAAAGATACGCAGAATGTGTGAGGACCAATTTTGATTGGCAGCTCAATTACTTCGACTGAGTTACGGCGGGCTCCATCAAAAGCTTTGATGACAGTATGGCTACTCTGAATTCGGTTGAGATTGATATTCATCTTCATCAAGGTAGTGTACGGGCAGATATTCAGAGAGGAACCTCCATCTATTAGGACTTCAGCTACCATATATCCGGAGGACAAGACCGCAATGTGTAACGGTTTGCAATGACCGATCCCTTCGGGCGGTATGTCATCATCAGTGAAGGATATCACATTGTTGTTGAAAATGTAATCAACCATATGTTGAAATTTTTCCGTATCCACTGATGTCAGGAGATAGGCTTCTTCTAGAACCTTTAACAAGACCTTCTGATGGTTCTCGGAAGTTAGGACCAAGTCCAAAATTGATATTTGTTGTGGAGCTTCTTTCAAGCTTAAAACCACCGTAGCTTCATTATTACCCACAACGCGGAGGAATTTTTCAATCTTCTCCATGGGTATTTTCCCCTTTGATTTGGTGGTGGGCTTCATCACCCGATGGGGGAGATACAGTGGATTTTCCTTCAACACTGTAGTAATTGTATGTGAGGTGGATCCTTCACCTTCTCCATAATTCCATGGAACCTTGCGCAAGCTAACAATAGGATATTATGCTCTGAATGGCAAATTGATTGGCTCGGGAGTGGCCACTTTCAAAGGATTGTTGCCTCCCTTGAGTTGAATTATCGGTGTTGTGAGTAAGGTATTAATCCCCTCAGCTTCAGTGGATATGACTGCTACCACACTTTTCCACTTAGTAGGGCCTGTATTCTCACTTTCACGTAACACAGTGTCGTTATCTGCCAAGCGCAGTACACCACTGCCGATTAGATTTTGAATAAGGTGGCGGAGTGCCCATCATTCTTCTGTACTGTGACCACGAGACTGGGAGTGGTATTGACATACTCCATCAGAGTTGTACCATCCCGAACGAGGGTTGATTGGAGGTAGAAGGGAACTGATCCTTCCTTCATTGATCAACATATGAAGAATTTCCTCCATGGGTTGGCCCAAATAGGTGAATTCCCTTTTGTTGGCGAAATCCCGATCGGCTTTGGCATTTGCTCTCTTCGTCACTTTGTCTTCTAGCATTTCATTTTCTGAAAGTGACGAGGGAATATTCATGACAATAGGTAGGAGACTGGCATGCTCCTGGCTGATTAATTGCCGAGTCACTTGATGCTGATAAGTCACCCGTTCCACCAATTGCTCAATTTGTTTGCCGAGAGCTTTGATCTTTCGTTCCATTGTGAATTGGAACTTGGCATAATCCCATTTGTCATCACAGTATTTGAGGGTCTGGGAAGATTCACAGCTGAAGTTGGAACTCTGTCCATTGCTCCAATTGATTATGTTGACCTGTTCTTCTTTGTGTTGAGGAAGAGGGTTGTCTTGAACATGAGGCTGGTCGGGTTTGGTGACTACGATCTCCCCGTTGTCTATCAGGTCCTGGATCTTTTGTTTCAAGGCCCAACAATCCTGAGTATCATGTCTAGGTGCCCCGGCATGATAAGTACATTTCCTAGCATCATTGAAACCCCGTCCATTAGGGTTGGCTGGTGGAAGAAGATGCGTAATTTTCTTCTGTGTTGTCAGAAGATTGAGAATGTTCTCGAGGGTATCCCCTAAGGGTGTAAACACTCGATGGCATTTGACTTCTCCACCTTTTGGTACTGGAGGGTTTGCAGACTGTGCTTGAAAGGGAGTGTAGTTTCTCCTTTGAATAGGCATGTTCTGATTGCCCTTTTACCCCTGTAGTATCAGGGAAACATCTTCTTCTTTCTTTTTATGGACCTTCAGGGGGTTGTTCCCATAATTTCCAGACTGGATGTGATCAGTAATAGCTTTTAGTACAGCTAGGTCTTGAATCTTTCCTGACTTTAATCCCATCTCCCTATGCTTGACCATTTCAGAAAATGGTTTGCCGATGCCGGCTAAAACTCTCTTATAGAAGGGAGCTTCTTGTATATCTATGAAAGTCATGACCATTTCTGATTCCGTCATAGAAGGACTAACTTGGGCAGCCAGACGTCTCCACCTTTGAGCATACTCTCTGAAAGACTCGTTAGATTGTTTCTTGATCTTGGTAATTTGATACCGATCAGGAGCCATCTGAGTTTGAAAACGGTATTGAGTGAGGAAGGCATGTGCTAGCTCTTCCCAACTATGGATTTTGGAGTTGTCTAATCTTGTGTACCACAAACGGGCTTGTCCAGTTAGACTCTTTTCGAACAACTGCATTCTGAGTTTTTCATCCTCTGCATAGGATCCAAGTTCTCCAATAAATACTTTTAAATGTGTATAAGGATCTCCTAACCCGTCATATTTTTCAAAGTCAGGAGTTTTAAATTTTTCTGGGTAATGAACACCAGGAAAAATTCACAGATCAGCATATGAAACACTCCCGTGGGTTCCAATTCCTTTGATAGCGCGAAGGGTCTCTTCCATTTGGAGGACTTTCTTTTGATGTCACCGATGTATGCGGATCTCCGATTGGGATGGGTAGCATCATGAATTTTGTTGGTTGTATCAAGCAATCGTTAGTTCGTATGGTAATAACCGGATTCCTCCTTGTGTGGAGGATTCAAAGATGTCTGGTATTTTGTGACCCTGTGTAGACTGATGTAATTCTTTGAGTAGAACAGCCAAATCTGTAATCTATTTGCTTAATCTGTCGAATTCTTTGCGAGAAACTTGATTAAGTTCAGTCTGGTCGGATGACGACGTGATTGACTGTAGGCCTGTTGCCTTTTTGGACTTTGACCGGGTGATAGGTCCGATTGATTCCTTGCGAAAGACTGGCATAGTTTAGTCTTTTAGGGTAGGTGTATAATAACATGTTATGTGATGTGTTCGTTTTAGGAATTTTATCCTGCAAAACGGGTGTCAGCTGTTTGTAACATGTATGTGGACACATTGCTTCATATTTCTCATTACATGGAGATATATATATGCATGAAATTACAAGTAATTGTGTTTACAAGTAATTGAAATGAGAGAGCATGAAGAGACTTTCCTCCGTTTGGGTTTATCGGGGTGACCTATCTTAGGTTACTCTCGCTTTTTTGGCATGAAGGTTCCCAAATCATCGCAATCTACTTGACGGAAGTTAATCCGATTTTTTTCAACCTGGAGCGAATTTGGGTGGTGCCTTTCCTGAGCCTTGGAGAATTAGTATTCTCACGAGTCCAGTAATCAAACACCGACGGGATAGCCTCCTAGTGGAGGGACCACACAACATACATTCACATACATCGCGTCTCATCGTATGAAATGATGACATTTGCGAAGCACTAATATCATAAGCGCTTTATAGTCAAGAAGCACTAACATCATACTGCAGAGATATGATCACGAGCACTAAGTTCAATCAAGACATGCATTCGTACACATTCATCCAATGTAAATGCAACATCCACACACAAGTAGATAACGCTTTTGAAAAGATTGTAGTAGCGGCTTATGTCCTCTTCTGGAGTCCCCAAAGAGTGTCGCCACCACCGTCGACGCCGGGATTTTTGTGTGTCCCTTTCCGTTACTTGTTCTTTGGTGTTCTCATTTTAGGTGAGATTTGTTTGAAAAAACAAGTGAAAAAGGTCCGACATGTATGATGTCGACGATTGGACTGTTAAGAGTCGCCCGTTGGTTTTTTAAATGGTTGTACCAACACAACCGAGAAAAGGTTTGCACATTGACTCAGTGATGTGACACTAATATATAGGTCGGTGAAACCGAGATTCGTTTAGGGTCCGGGGACTTGGTTATGCGGGGGGAAGGTGTTAGGCACCCCCCGACATCCGTGTTACCACGGTGACCGCCTCTTTTCAAGAAACTATTATCTGAGTGTGTGTGTGTGTGTGGGTCAATGTGTTGTTATATGGAAGTTGTGCGAGGCCTCATTCGAACCTATATACACAGGGTTTGAATTTATGTAAAAATTCAATTTTTAGCAAGATATGACAGTGATGTTTTATAAAAGAGGTTTTTCAAACCCTGATGCTCAATAGGAATTGAGACCTTTTACACTCCCATTTTTATTAAGTGATCGGCTTGATTGATTTTATTTGACGGATGCGAGGCATCCGTATGAAAATAATATATATATAAAAATAATGCCAACTTCCTCGTGGGTATGGAAACCATCTGAGGAAATTCAGACATCGCAAAATAATTTACAAGCCGCTTACAGCTGAAAATGTCCATCACGGGAACCGAATCTAGATTCAATGGGATGAATATGTGATCACATGATTCCTAGGCTCACAAGATACTGCAGTTTATATGAAAACAGTAAGCAGGTGTATATATATATATATATATATATACAGACAGGATCACCAACCACGAAGCACCTCCATGGGGGATCAGAAATGTAAATAAAGTTGTTAAAAGCTGTAAATACAGTCAACTGCCACGAAGTAAACTCCAGGCAGGACGAAATATAAAGAAAGCTGTAAAAGCGATCAACTGCCACGAAAGAAACTCCAGGCAAGAAGAAAATAAATGTATATATATATATATATATATATATATATATATATAAGCAATAAACGCACCGAATGTAAAATCCAGGCTCATCGAACTGAGTTCGACCACAGTTCATATATATAAGTATAAATATATATATAAGCGAGTAAATGCACCGGATATAAAATCCAGGCTCATCGAACAGAGTCCTACCATAGTTCATATATATATATATATATAAGCGAGTAAACGCACTGCATCAAGTTCAGTCTAGGCTCATCAAACATAGTCCGACCATAGGTTATATATATATATATATATATATATATATATATATATATATATATATATATATATATATATATATATATATATATATATATATAAAAGCGAGTAAACGCATTCAAACCAAGTCTAGGCTCATCGAACAAAGTTCGACACACGATTAATATATATATATATATATATATATATATATATATATATATATATATTAAAGCAAATAAACGCTCCAGACCGAAGTCTAGGCTTAATCGAGGCATAACTCGATAATGTAAGTCAATATATATATAAATATATATATATATATACAGACTGAAATGAAACCACGGACCGAAGTCCGGGCAAAAGCAAGCAACACGACTCTCAACGTGTAGAAGGGTGTGTGCAAAGATGAAGAGAAACACTCTAAAGTGTGTGAGAAGGCTTACAACTGACTGTTAAAAAAGGCTTCTATATCTTTAGAGTGAGTAAACACTGGCTTTTGTGGGTACAAAAGAGGTTATATATGAGCTCACAGGTGTTTAAAAGTGGGAAAATACACTGTATGGCGAGTGCAGAGCAAATTGTGCAGGGTTTCCCCATCTTTTTTCTCTTAAAAATCAGCACCCCAAGCCCTCTATTTATAGGCATATGAGCCACAGGTGTACCAGAGGTGGGTCGGGTTGGCCCGGGTTTGTCGGGTCGGGTCATCTCGAAGTACGTCCACTCAGGCACTGTAATGTCCACTCGGATTTTCAGAAGTGCAATCTGGGCCTACGTTTGAGGTATACAGGACCTATTTCGGATCGCCGTTGTCGAGAGTTGTATGATGGCATGTGATTAGAGTTTGTGCGAAGTCATTGAAGATGGGACGATGCCCTCCGGTCTTCAAGCTTCAACTTTCATCCGTTACCCCGCACAATAGTCACTTGGGATTGGTTAGCCTTGTGGGACATTGTTGCGTAGAGATGTGACGTGGCATTGCTTTGGTCAGATGATGATATTGCCCCTTACCGGTGTTATCTCCGGGTTGGGCGATAAAGCAGACGTTGCTCAGCTTCGCTGGGATTGGACTACTTCAATTGTTGAAGGTCCTCATTATCATCTTTGAGGTGTGCCTGTCCTCTCGATGTTATTGTCGGGTTGGTACAGTGCATCTCGTTGTGAGCGCCGAGATTGAAGCTGGTTGCATTTGAAACAAGCATTTCCGGGGTTATCTCCGAAACTGCTTTCCTTGGGGTTATCACCAAGGTTGGTGGGTATTCCCATGGTTGGGACTGAGACTGGTTACCTCGGGGTTATCTCCGAGATTAATTGGTCTTCTCTGGTGTGTGTTCCGGTATTGTATCTGCATGCCTCGGGGTTACATCCGAGGTTGGATTTGTTACTCCCAGATTGCGATCCAGGGTTGATGCTGAACTTTCGGTAGTATCAGGCATGGATTGGGATTGTCTTTCAGGGTTCTCTCTTAAAAGACGAATTTGTCCTCCTGCAATGTTAATGACAGTGGTACAGAAAATTTCGAGTGTCTACACTATAATCGTAGAGAGAAGAATAAGAAGATCACCACGTGATCATAGTGACTCATAGTAACAGATGAGTTGTTAAACAATGAAAGATTTATAACCACTGCTATGAATGAAGGGTACTATGAAGTAGTAAGGGAAGAAGAACTTAGATTGAGTTGTGAAGGATAGTATATGAATTAAAGAAAATTCGTATTAAGTAAAGAGAAATTTAGAAGTAGTAAAAATTTCAATTGAGGACTCATGGATAGCTTAGTTGTATGAAACTTTGTTATGGGCAGAGGTTTGTGCTTGGTGTAACAACTACTTAGCTTATTACAGTGATAATCATTGGGATTGGTCGCGCTATCAATATGTATATGGCGAGAAGGTGAATCTTTTCTCATGTATATACTTGATAGGTAGAGAACGATAAGGTAGGTGCGAGTTCTTGAAACCCATAGTTATGGTAAGTTCGTGAGTCATAATAATATGGTATGTTTTCGAACGTCTCAGCGAATGGACGCTTATGGTCTAACTGGATAGTTCTTAAACTCATATTATTTTGGAAAGTTCCTGAACTCATAATGTATGGTAAGTTGATGGACTGTATTAAGATATAGGAATGTTTAGACTGAAAATGAGTTGTTTTCAGTAGGCTTAGTATTGAAGGTGCTAGAGAAGATTAAGTATTGTCGCAGTAAGACAATGAAGGGAGAAATAGGATATTCCAAGTCATCTAGCTATGCTAGATTTTGAACTTTATTGAAATCGTGTTGATATGAACATTTTTAAAAGGAAAGAATTGGTTCAACTTTTGGAGCCAACAGACTTTAAAAGAGCTATTCTTGGTATGTCTATGTTAATTGCTTCGGCTAGACAGAAATTGATTTAAAAATATCAAAATGAATTTTATATCATCCGTGCATTTGATGCAAGGATGGTAAAAGGATGGAGTTTTTAATGCAATTGAACCTAGTGTTGGATGTGATCTTAGGATCAACAACCCGCTATGGTATTATGTATAATGACGAAGTCACAAACTGACGAAGTCCTCAACATACTGTGAAAAGTACAATATCATGATGTCATAAACCGTTTTGATGTATTGTGAAAAGAATTTAAAGAAGTAGTCGACGTCAATTGAGTTGACTAGACGAATGTTTCACGTTGATATCCAATTTATTGGTATGGACTAAGCTACTTGATTCGGCTAGACAAATGGTATGTCATGTTATAAGAAAATTGAGCTTTCTTTGAGAACTTGTGCCAAACAAAATTGTTTTGGTGCGGAATCTAATGATTAAGTCTGAGGAGAACATAGAAGAGGTAGTTTACTTTCTTGGTGATTGTAAACTGACCGCTAAAGAAGGGCTTACGGCGAAATGGTGTTTAACCTAGTAAGAGTTCATGGTCGATTTGACCCCTCAGCAAAAGTATGAAACATTTTAAAGGAAATTTTATATTCCTCGTTATTCCTTCTATTTCGTGATTCTTGATAGGTTAGAGAGGTTAGGAATGATGGAAAGATAAGAACTCAGTTAAAGGGAAGTTGAGAAGAAGGGTAAGCTAAAATTTTGAGGACGAAATTCTGTGAAGAAGGGGTGAATGTGATGACCCGGGTAAGGGTGTGGTTTTAAGAAATTCCGAGGACGGAATTTTTTATATAAGGGGGAAGAGTGTGACAACCCAGAAATTCGGATCGTCCAGAATTTAGGTTTAAAAAATTAGTTATTAATAAAACTAATTTTTATTAATACTATTATGTGATATGTGTTTATTAATCGTTTTAGAACCTAGGATGATTATAAGTCGGGAGTATTCTGGCTACGAGCTAGATTGAACGAATAAGAATTTTCAAGGCGAAAATAAAAAATTTCCGGGAACAAAAGTATTTTCGGGGAAAAAGACGAAATAGGCATTATTCATCCGTTTTGCTTGGAGATTTATTTTGAATTTTTGAAAAACGCGTAATGATAGAATTTTGAGACGTGATGGAATATTCAATAATATTTCAGTTATGGCAAAAACGAAGTTTTTTCCTGCGGACTTAAAAACTAAGTGTTGGGAAAAGTGAGTTCCGAGAATTTAATGATTTCGTATAATAATTAGGGTTATTATGCGTAAGAAATACGAGTGTAATACTAGTTATTATATGAGTATAGTATGAAGATTATTACGACATATAATACGAATATCGTACGAACTATATACGAAGAGAATACGAGAATGAGATGCGTAGAAAATGATTAGTCTTAATGGCTAAGTAAAGTATAAGTTAAGTAATGACTAAGTAAACTTAATAGCTAAGTAAAGTGCTTATGCTTAAGGGCTAAGCAAACTTAAAGGCTAAGTAAACTTAAGGGCTAAGCAAACTTAAGGGCTAAGTAAACTTAAAGGCTAAGTAAACTTAAGGGTTAAGTAAACTTAATGGCTAAAAAGACTTAATGGCTAAGTTAATGTGGAGGACAAGTTAACTTAGGGCTTAAGCCTTGAATAGTAAGGAGGTTAAGGGGGGGGGGGGGCGAAATGACCAAATTGCGCTAGCTTTGAATTTTCTATAAATAGGAAGCCTTATGTTCATTTGATGGGAATTTGAAAATCCTACATCTTAGAGAGAGAGAGAGAGAGAGAGAGAGCTCGGAGGAAGAGGGAGAAGGAAGAGCATGAGCATAAATGATCGGATCGAAAGTGTGATAACCTGAGATTTCGAATAATCAAAATTTACGAATAATTTTTTTTTTAATTAATATTAATATTAATTATCAATTTTTTGACAAGTATCTGTGATACGAGTCTCGAGAAAGTCAATTTGTGTATTGACTAATAAAATAAGAGTAGAGTTGTGCTTAAAAAGATGAGAAACCCTAACCCTAATTTCTGGAACGGGATTTGATAGAAAATATAATTAAAACAATTATATTGATGAGTGCGTGTTTGTACTGTATGATATTATTGATCAATGATTGATCGGATAGGGTACAATATTAGTAAACCCTAGTAAGGGATTAGAAACGCTAATCTCAAGATTAGAAACCCTAACGCGTAGTTAGGAACCCTAATTGAAAGTCGGGAAACCCTAAAATTTAATTTAGAAATCCTAAACCCTAATTAGGAAACCCTAATCCTAATTAGTAAGCCCTAAAGTGATTAGTAAACATTAATGTGTTTAGTAAACCTGTAATATAATTAGGAAACACTAATTATATTTTTGAAATCTTGATTTTCTATTTTTAAAGTCCTAATTTAGAAAATCCTAGAAGTTAAGGGTATAAATCCTAAGGATTAGAACCTTAGGGTTAAAACCCTAAGGGTTTGGTAAATTTAAAGTATGCCATTAAAATTACATGTACAAAGTCCAAAATACCCTTTTTCTTAGATTTTTAGTAAAAAGATTTGCAAATCTAGTGAGTCATCACTTAAGGTTTATCCCATGTGCTAGAAATAAGCTCCAATCTTATCCAAATGGACACCTAGCATGCTTAGATTCATTGCACCAAATGATTATAAGAGATTAAGAGAGAAAAAGTTACTAAACTTGGCTAAGTTGCTATCTTACTCTCAACAAACTCTCTCTCTCTCCCAACCTCCGAAATTCTTAGGTAAATCAGTCACTAAGTAGCCTCCTAGAACATCAAGTTCAGTTTAGGAAGATCAAGATCAAGATTTGGACAAGAGAGGTATAAACCCAAACTCAACTTTGATCTTGTATACAAAGAAAGATTTTGTGTTTACGTGTTTAGATTTATGTTAGAAGTTGTTTTTAGATGATCTATGATGATCCATCATAGATCCATAGCATCAAAGTTGGTAAAAATCAATTTTTCTCAAAATTGTTCTTGAGCTCGAAAAGTGGTCTGACAACCTAATGTCAGTGATCACAGATCCTTGCTCGTTTATGATTTTTGTTGTTTTAAGTGTTGGATTTGTAGCCTGGTATGTTGTCTTTAATCTTAACGTGCTAGTATAGCCATTAGATGTCTTGATCGTGTGTTATTCATGATCAAAGTGTGTTAATGCCAGCTTGCCATTTGAAATCTAGGTAACCCGTAGTAAGAAACACAGTCGTCTAACTATTTGTGAGGTCTTGATCATGGTGTTTTCGATTGTGGGATGTTGTGTTTGTAACCATGTTGTAGCCTGATATATGTTGTAGCTTTAGATCATATAAATGAACAGCTAGTAGATAGTGACAGGTGGTCAAAGTAGACCACTCGGTCTGTTTTTGATATTCTGGAATTTCCAGAAAACGTATGAACCGAGTTTTTGTCAGAGATTGATCGAGTCATAAATTTTGATTCTGTTAGTATTAAAATTTTCTGATAATGTATACACGTTCCTTGACATGAGAACTATAGCTATGAACCAAGAAATAAATAAACTAATGAACAGAACATGTATATAATCGAGCCTCAAGGTAGTACCACAAGTCACTGGGTTTACAGGTTACCCGTAAAACCCAGGAGTTGTCTGCGATCATTTTGAAGGGTCGGATCTTCTTTGTGTTGTTATGTTAGGACTCATTAATGATTGATAGTTGTAGTATTATATGTGTACTACAATATTGAACCTTAAATTAGCCCAGAAACGATTTTTAACCGAGCATTTAAGCTGGTCAAACAAGGCAGGTTGATAGCAATGCTGTCAGTGTTCTTGAGCTCAAGAACACCAACAGCGATGCTTTGTGTCGCTAAAGGCCTATAGCGACGGTTTTATTATTTTTGAATTTCTGAATATTTCGAAAATTATTTAAAAATAGAAATAAATTATTAAAATTACTAAAATGGTTTTAAAAATCATTTTAAATTCTAAAAAATAACTTTTAATTATTTGGGATATTTTTCATTAATATTTATAATTATTTAAATATTAATGATATTTAATTTCTTTAATTAGTGTATTAAATAAATTAGAGAAAAATAATTTAATATTATGAAATTATTTTAAATAAGAATAATGTATTTAAAAATATTTTGAGTTATAAAATGTGACTTTTAATATTTTTAGAGAATTTTCATTAATAATTAATATTAATGATATTAGATTTATTTAATTATTATATTAAATAAGTGAATTAAAAAATGATTTTATTGATTTAAAAATCATTTAAAAATGAGAAAAATGTTTTAAAAATATTTTAAGTTATAATTAATGATTTTTTTAATATTTTGATAATAATTTCATTAATATTTAAATATTAATGGTGATGATTTAAAATAATTTTAATTACTTTAAAAATCATTTAAGTAGAATATTAATGATTTAAAAATATTTTAAGTTATTAATAATAACTTTAATATTTTGACAAGTATGTTATTAATATTTTTATATTATTAAATATTAATGATAATAAGATTATTTGATAATTAAATCATTTAAAAATGATTCAAGTGTTTGAAAAATTATTATAAATTATAATAATTGTTTATAAATTATTAAAAGCTTTCGAAAAATATTATATGACATATTTGACTTATCTAAAATAATATTGAAGCTTAGAGAACAAGTTTAATTGACAATCAATTTGTTAATTGTCGGATAAGGTGACCAGAACACCGAGAATGGACCGAAGTCCAATAGACTGAACTAGTTAGATTTGTTAAGTGTTTATATGGGTTATAAACACTAATGTGGCTATGTAGTAATGTGTCTAGGAGAAGTTTGACTGTAAAATAAAGTATTACGTGTTATAAATGATTGTGCTAATTGTGAGACCGACATTGTTGATTATAGGTCTTACGAACGCAATTAATTATATTGTGTAGCTGTAATCAACGCAGAAGGCAAGTTTTCTAACTCAACCTTGAGTTATATTCATTCAATTATTATAATGGTTAATTATTGCTAATTATACCATGTCCAGGGAATTTATTGTTGATTATTCGCAGTTAGTGCATGGTTAATATTTCAAATTGAATTACTGATTCGAAGAATATAC
Source organism: Panax ginseng (assembly GCA_020205605.1). NCBI lineage: Eukaryota > Viridiplantae > Streptophyta > Magnoliopsida > Apiales > Araliaceae > Panax > Panax ginseng. The sequence goes on along the minus strand of CM035136.1, from coordinate 95,043,044 downwards.
AATTGTAGAATAACTGTTGTTGGATATTCATATTCGTAGAAGATAGAATTGACAGTACCGATAATTCATGTTTATTGTCAAATTATGTTGAGAAATGTCTTCGCTAATTATTACGGCTGAGCGCACATTTGTTAGAACTTGATAAATTCGAGAAGAGAATTCAATTGTTATTGATAGATCGATGCCAATTTTTTTGGCTAGATCGATAAGTAAATAGAATTTGAAATCACAGTATTTCGTTGTTAAATCAAAATCTTGATTCTAAGACTGAGAAGAACAACCTTTTATATAAAGGGAACAAAATTTTTAAGTTGTATATCCTCCATTGCGCGCAACCTAAGTATTATGCATAATATCGGGTACAAGGAGTTGGCCGGCTCTAAGTACTTGCAGAGGGGTATGATTTAATTTTTATGATTATCTGATACTCCTGCGTATGTATCAAAGTAAATCTTTGATAGATACCTGAGAAAGTAGAAGTTCTAGATCCAATGGATCGCTCAGCATAAATCTGGAAAATATTCCACTTTGCTATTTCGTAGAATTAATTCTTGATTATTCATTGAATATCGTAGAAAACCTTGAAAGCGTTGTACTCTTTCATTATCAGATTATTGTTGCGGAGAATGTTAGAAGACTTGATATTGATTTCTATATCTTTATTGTGTGTCTTAACTTGTGGGGAAAACTTATTTCTCACCCTTGCTCTAAATAAAATTTTTCAGCTAGGGACGAAGTTGCAGAAGGTGCTGTGAAGAAGAACAAGGGAAAAGGCATAGTTATAAATTAGTTATGATGAACAATATTATTATGTTTGTATTGTATTGTAAACCCTTTTGTATATCTAAGGGGTATTTACGTAATGTTAAGGTTAGTGGACACAGGACTTATGTATTAACAACTTATGTTAATGAGTTATGTATTCCTATTTATATTTAAATGGGTAGTTAGATGTTATTATATTGTGGATCGTGAACACCAAACTCGGAGTCGGGTAACTTTCGGTTTGGGGTGTCACAGTTGGTATCAAAGTTATAGTGACCAAGGTGTCACCAGTTAGTAGAAGAGCCATAGGTTATAAACCTTAAGTGGGGTGGGGGAAAAACCCTAGGATTATAACCATACGTGAGATAGAGAAAACTCATTTAGAGTTCTAAATGAAGGATTACCAAAGTGAATCAATATTGAGATAAGTGTACACATAGTGTGAGAAGTTTGTACTGGTGGAGTACTAATCAAGTTGTTTAAACTGATTGTAGGATGTCTGGAGAAGGTGAAAAGAGTGCGGAGATGCTAGCGGCTGTTGCACCAGTGCCAGTAGCCAAGGTGCCAGCACAGAGTGAATCAATGGAGAAGGTGGGAGAAGATGAACCTATGGTTAATATGGGGAGCGATCATGACGATTATCCCGAGATGTATCTGAGTGGAGATGAGGAGGTAGGGTCTGAGCAAGCTAAGGTAGAGTTAAAGAAGAAGACTAAAGTTGAAGAAGAAGATCAACTATCGACAGAAGTTCAAGAACTCCGGAGTAAAGTGTTTCTATTGGAGGAGTTGTGGAAGACGGAGCGAGCGTTACGCAAAATGACTGAAGAAAGGAACGAGTTCAAAGCGCAGATAGAAAGGATGAAGGCGGAAGGTGGTGGATCATCTGAAGGGACCAGCAAGAAGGACAAGAAGAAGAGAAAGAGTGACAACGACAGCCTTAATTCTGAAAAGTCAAGCCCGAAGAAGAAGCAAGCCTGTAGCAAGTATGGGAAGACTCACGCAGGAGAATGCATGATGTGGAAAAATGTGTGCTTCAACTGTAAGCAGGAAGGACATATTTCTCTGCATTGTCCTAAGCCAAATTTGAGGAAGTGTTTTTCATGTGGGCAGACGGGTCACAGATTTAATAAGTGTCCCATCAAGAAGAAGACTGGTGAAGGGAGTGGTCGGTAGACAACTTAGATATATGTAATAATATCTTTTGGGTAGAAGACTATGGTATTAAGTGTTGTAATATTGAGAATGAAGTTAAGCATATTTAAATATATATATATATATATATATATATTTGTATGAATGAAATCCTTATTTTCTATATGAATATAAGATTAAGATTAATTTGTGTGTTCTTAAAACTCATACTTATGGTAAGTTAATGACTCATAATTATATGAAATGTTTTGAACCCCTCAGCGAATTGACGCCAAAGGTCTGACTAGGATAAGTTCATACACTCATATAATTGTGGCAATTTTCTGAACTCATAAGTGTGGTAAGTTTGACAAACTAGTAATAATTATGTGTGCATGGAGAATTGCAACTTTTTGTGTAAAGTTCTGTTAATAATCCTGATATGATTTAAAAAGGGATAGTAATATGTGATGTACTAAATGTACTATGTTCTATTTGAATAAATATGCGATTATGTGAGAATTAATATAAGATTTTTATTTAAATCAGATCATGCCGCCTAGACAACAGAATCGAAACCAACGAGAAGAAAAGTCGATAAATAATGAAGGAGGTCAAGCTGACCCGATGCAAAACTTTGCGCATATGATAGCCCAAGCTATGGAGGATAGAGCTCAAATGAAAGAGGAGAGGAGAATCGACCGGTAAATGATTGGCTAACTTTAAAGACTTTAAAGTGGTAGGACCGCCTGAATTTAAAGGAACCACGAATCCGATTGAAGCCCAAACTTGGGTAAAAGAGATGGAGAAAGCATTCGTTATTGCGCAAGTGGCAAAAGAGCAGAAGACGAATTTTACGATATATTTGATGAAAGGAGAAGCCAATTACTGGTGGGAGACTAATCAGGCCAGAGCTGGTACAACGGTGGTTTTGTGCACAAGATTCAAGGAGCTGTTCTTTGAGAACTACTTCTCACCAAGTATGCAATCCAGGATGGAAGTCAAATTCTTAGAACTTAAGCGAGAGAACATGTTGGTAATGAGATCTGTTGCCAAATTCAACGAGTTGGCTAGATTTGCACCTCATCAAGTGGACACAGAGGCGAGAAAGGCGAGAAGATTTGAGAACGGACTGAAGCCGGGAATATTCAACAAGGTAGCAGTATTGCAGATCAATACGTTCTCGGCTTTGATGGAGAAAGCGTTAATTGCTGAAGGAGGGAGCGAAGCTGCATCTCGATTTCATCAGGATAAGAAGAAGAAGATAAATGATGGTGGAAGCAGTGGTGGTAGTAACCCTAATAAGAGGAAATGGAGTGAGGATACCCAATCAGGTGGTAAAATAGAGGAGAATAGGAAAGGAAGGGAGCCATGTGCAAATTGTGGGAAGAACCATGCAGGAGTTTGCCTGAAGAAGAAAGGAGTCTGTTATAACTGCAGGTAAGAGGGACACATGTCACCCAATTGTCCCAATCCGAAGAAGATACAAGGTTGCTTTGTGTGCGGATCGACGGATCACCTGGTACGGAACTGTCCAAAGAGGAATACTGAGAAAGAAAGTGGCAACAAGGGACCCAATAGCGGAACCTTGGCAATTCGAGGACTTCACGACCGAAGAAGACCAACAAACCTACATACATTCAACATGACGGTAGCGAGGATCTGATGGCATGCTCTCAGGTAGGAGGTGGCGGAGTAATGATTTCATTACGCGAATAATATGAGTTAGATAATTCTGTCAGGTTAGAATTTGAAACGTAAATTAATATTTTATTGATAAAATGAACTGATGATACAACTTTAAAAGATTTTAGAGAATAAGAAAGTGGTGATTTCGAGGACGAAATCCTTTTAAGGAGGGGTGAATGTGATAACTTGAGATTTCGAATAATCAAAATTTACGAATAAATTTTTTTTAATTAATATTAATATTAATTATCAATTTTTTAACAAGTATCTGTGATACGAGTCTCGAGAAAGTCAATTTGTGTATTGACTAATAAAATTAGAGTAGAGTTATGCTTAAAAAGATGAGAAACCCTAACCCTAATTTCTGGAACGGGATTTGATAGAAAATATAATTAAAACAATTATATTGATGAGTGCGTGTTTGTACTATATGATATTATTGATCAATGATTGATCGGGTAGGGTACAATATTAGTAAACCCTAGAAAGGGATTAGAAACGCTAATCTCAAGATTAGAAACCCTAACGCATAGTTAGGAACCCTAATCGAAAGTTGAGAAACCCTAAAATTTAATTCGGGAATCCTAAGCCCTAATTAGGAAACCCTAATCCTAATTAGTAAGCCCTAAAGTGATTAGTAAACATTAATGTGTTTAGTAAACCTATAATATAATTAGGAAACACTAATTATATTTTTGAAATCTTGATTTTCTATTTTTAAAGTCCTAATTTAGAAAATCCTAGAAGTTAAGGGTGTAAAACCTAAGGATTAGAACCTTAGGGTTAAAACCCTAAGGGTTTTGTAAATTCCAAGTATGCCATTAAAATTACATGTACAAAGTCCAAAATACCCTTTTTCTTAGATTTTTAGTAAAAAGATTTGCAAATCTAGTGAGTCATCACTTAAGGTTTATCCCATGTGCTAGAAATAAGCTCGATCTTATCCAAATGGACACCTAGCATGCTTAGATTCATTGCACCAAATGATTATAAGAGATTAAGAGAGAAAAAGTTACTAAACTTGGCTAAGTTGCTATCTTACTCTCAACAAACTCTCTCTCTCTCCCAACCTCCGAAATTCTTAAGTAAATCAGTCACTAAGTATCCTCCTAGAACATCAAGTTCAGTTTAGGAAGATCAAGATCAAGATTTGGACAAGAGAGGTATAAACCCAAACTCAACTTTGATCTTGTATACAAAGAAAGATTTTGTGTTTACGTGTTTAGATTTATATTAGAAGTTATTTTTAGATGATCTATGATGATCCATCATAGATCCATAGCATCAAAGTTGGTAAAAATCGATTTTTCTCAAAACTGTTCTTGAGCTCAAAAAGTGGTCTGACATCCTAATGTCAGTGATCACAGATCCTTGCTCGTTTATGATTTTTGTTGTTTTAAGTGTTGGATTTGTAGCCTGGTATGTTGTCTTTAATCTTAACGTGCTAGTATATCCATTAGATGTCTTGATCGTGTGTTATTCATGGTCAAAGTGCGTTGACCGAGCTTAACCGGCTAAAATCTGGGTAACCTAGAGAGTAAGAAACAGCGTCTGACAACTATTTGTGAGGTCTTGATCTGACAGGTTTTCGGTTGCGTGATGTTGTGTTTGTAACCATGTTGTAGCCTGATATATGTTATTTCATTACATAGCTTTACATCATATAAATGAACAGCTAGTAGATAGTGACAGGTGGTCAAAGTAGACCACTCGATTACATTTTTTGATATTCGGAATTTCCGAAAAACGTATGAACCAAGTTTTTGTCGAGATCGAATTTAAGTCATAAATTTTGATTCGCTTAGTATTAAAATTTTACGCTAATGTATACGTTCCTTGACATGAGAACTATAGCTATGAACCAAGAAATAAATAAACTAATGAATGTAACATGTATATAATCGAGCCTCGGTAGTACCACAAGTCGCTTTGCTGGGTTTCGGGTTACCCGAAAAGCCCAGGAGAGTCGTCGACGATCATTTTGAAGGGTCGGATCTTGCTTTGTGTTGTTATGTTAGGACTCTGTTAATGATTGATAGTTGTAGTATTATATGTGTACTACAATATTGAACCTTAAATTAGCCCAGAAACGATTTTTAACCGAGCATTTAAGCTGGTCAAACAAGGTAGGTTGATAGCGAAGCTGTCAGTGTTCTTGAGCTCAAGAATACCAACAGCGACGCTTTGTGTCGCTAAAGGCCTATAGCGACGGTTTTATTATTTTTGAATTTCTGAATATTCCCAAAATTATTTAAAAATAGAAATTAATTATTAAAATTACTAAAAATGGTTTTAAAAATCATTGTAAATTCTGAAAAATAACTTTTAATTATTTGGGACATTTTTCATTAATTTTTATAATTATTTGAATATTAATGATATTTAATTTCTTTAATTAGTGTATAAATAAATTAGAGAAAAATAATTTAATATTATGAAAAATTATTTTAAATAAGAATAATGTATTTAAAATATTTTGAGTTATAATATATGACTTTTTAATATTTTTAGAGAATTTTCATTTATAATTAATATTAATGATATTAGATTTATTTAATTATTATATTAAATAAATGAATTAAAAATGATTTTATTGATTTAAAAATGAGAAAAATGTTTTAAAAATATTTTTAAGTTATAATTAATGACTTTTAATATTTTGATAATAATTTCATTAATATTTAAATATTAATGGTGATGATTTAAAAATAATATTAATTACTTTAAAAATCATTTAAGTAGAATATTAATGATTTAAAAATATTTTAAGTTATTAATAATAACTTTAATATTTTGACAAGTATGTTATTAATATTTTTTTTGACAAGTATTATTAAATATTAATGATAATAAGATTATTTGATAATTAAATCATTTAAAAATGATTTAAGTGTTTGAAAAATTATTATAAATTATAATAATTGTTTATAAATTATTAAAAGCTTAGAAAAATATTATAAGACATATTTGACTTATCTAAAATAATATTGAAGCTTAGAGAACAAGTTTAATTGACAATCAATTTGTTAATTATCGGATAAGGTGACCGAGAACAGAGAATGGACCAAGTCCAATAGACTGAACTAGTTAGACTTGTTAAGTGTTTTTATATGGTTATAAACACTAATGTGGCTATGTGGTAATGTGTCTAGGAGAAGTTTGACTGTAAAATACAGTATTACGTGTTATAAATGATTGTTCTAATTGTGAGATCGACATTGTTGATTATAGGTCTTACGAACGCAGTTAATTATATTGTGTAGCTGTAATCAATGCGGAAGGCAAGTTTCCTAACTCAACCTTGAGTTATATTCATTCAATTATTATAATGGTTAATTATTGCTAATTATACCATGTCCAGGGAATTTATTGTTGATTATTCACAGTTAGTGCATGGTTAATAATTCAAATTGAATTACTGATTCGGAGAATATACAATTGTAGAATAACTGTTGTTGGATATTCATATTCGTAGAAGATAGAATTGACAGTATAGATAATTCCTGTTTATTGTCAAATTATGTTGAGAAATGTCTTAGCTAATTATTACGGCTGAAGCAGCATTTTTGTTAGAACTTGAAAAATTTGAGAAGAGAATTCAATTGTTATTGATAAATCGATGCCAATTTTTTCGGCTAGATCGATAAGTAAATAGAATTTGAAATCACAGTATTTCGTTGTTAAATCAAAATCTTGATTTTGAGACTGAGAAGAACAAACTTTTATATAAAGGGAACAAAATTTTAAGTCGATATCGACCATTCACATGCGACCTAAGTATTATGCATAATATAAAATACAAGGAGTTGGTAGGCTCTAAGTACTTACGGAGGGTATGATTTAATTTTTATGATTATCTCGATACTCCTGCGTATGTATCAAAGTAAATCTTTGATAGATACCCGAGAAAGTAGAAGTTCTAGATCCAATGGATCGCTCAGCATAAATCTGGAAAACATTCCACTTTTGCTATTTCGTAGAATTAATTCTTGATTATTCATTGAATATCGTAGAAAACCTTGAAAGCGTTGTACTCTTTCATTATCAGATTATTGTTGCGGAGAATGTTAGAAGACTTGATATTGATTTCTATATCTTTATTGTATGTCTTAACTTGCGGGGCAAACTTGTTGCTCACCCTTGCTATAAATAAAACTTTTCAGCTAGGAACGAAGTTGCAGAAGGTGCTGCGAAGAAGAACAAGGGAAAATGCATAGTTATAAATTAGTTATGATGAATAATATTATTATGTTTGTATTGTATTGTAAACCCTTTTGTATATCTAAGGGGTATTTACGTAATGTTAAGGTTAGTGGACACGGGACTTATGTATTAACAACTTATGTTAATGAGTTATGTATTCCTATTTATATTTAAATGGGTAGTTAGATGTTATTATATTGTGGATCATGAACACCAAACTTGGGAGTCAGGTAACTCGGATTTGGAGGTGTCACAGAAAGTGATCGTGAAATAGAAAAGATTGCGAATCGCTGACTTTGTCTAGCGGAAGAAAAATAAAGAAGAGAGGTAACCTAAAACCTAGTCGAATTTAATTTCTCTTTAAGTCCTATATGTTAATAACATATGTGACGTCCCCAAAATAGGTATACATCACCTATTCTGAGTCGCCAAATACAACCTTAAATATACAACATGAGCTGTGAGTTTTAATACAAATATTGTCTTCTAGACAGTATTCAAACTCAAAATAAGTCCTCAATACATTTATTATCACACTATTTCATAGAATAGTGAGGACTACTAATGCCATCATCGGGACCGTCACTCCATTCCCCGACTAGTCCCTGCTACGTTCTCATTTCCTGAAGAGAACAATGAAAGCAAAAGGGTGATGTAATAACCCGATATTTCCTATGTAAATAAATAAGAAATTTTGCATATAAATTTTTTTTATTATTTTAAAGATGGGAATATTTGACAAGTAATGTGTATGTATATATGTAATAAATAATATTTCTTTATTACATGAATAATTTCAAATAATTTTATTTTAGAATTTATTGATCATTATAAAGTATATACTTATAATAATTAATTTTATAGTAGAAATGTCTTTATTATTTATTTTTTATGAAAATGCGATTTTTATATTATTTAAATTATATATGAAATGATTATTAGAAGTATAATAATAAATATTTTATTATATGAATTTGTTCGAGAATATTTAAGTTAATTATTTTAGCTTAATTATTGATGTTGTATATGAAGAATAAATCGAGATATGGAATCCAAACCCTAATTTTGGATTTTGAGCAATGAATGAGAATAATAATATAATATTAATTATATTTTGATTTTTCAAATCTTTATGCATATATATCTTTGTATATCATGGATGATAATGGTAGACCAAATATGGTAAATTATGTCATAACCCTTATGTCGTGTTATTAAACCCTAATTGTTAAACTCGGTTTTGAGTTCGAGACGGTGTAGTACTTGTGTTATATGAATTTTACTGTGTATTTTATAATTTCTATAATTAGGAGAAACCCTAATTAATATTTGATAAGCCCTAATTTAAAATTAGGAACCCTAATTGCAAATTTTAGAAACCCTAATTATTATTTTTGTGAATTATAATGATAATTAGGAAACTCTAATTGTCAATATGGGAACCCTAATGGTATTAAGGAACCCTAATTTAAAAACCCTAATTTCTATTAAAAACCCTAATTAATTAGTATGTTTTAAATTAAAATTTTATTTCACTTTAATTTTTAATTTTCCAAATCCTAGAAATTATTTGGGAAACTTTAAGATGTAAAATCTAGTGATTAAACCCTAGATTCAATAACATTGGATAAGAATACCCTTGAAATTTAAAATAATTACCAAAATATACCCGTTTGTCCCATTAGTTGAATTATTGCTAGCCAAATCTTTGCAAGATCTGGCCAGCCACCCCCTAGACCAACCTACAAGCTACATCACCAACACATTATCAGCCACTAGCATACAAGTTCATTGCATCAATTCATTTGCATAATTTAAGAGAGAGAAATGCATTATTGCCGCATTTGTGCAAACCACTCTTAGCCATACTCTCTCAAGACCAAACCCACGAGATTGTAGTGGTAGATCAGTCACAAAGCAAGCCCCACGAAATCCACAAACAGATCAGAAGTCAGAATCAAGAATTTGTTCATGAAGAGGTAAGAACCCTAGAAGAAAGCTGACCTTGATCAAAGTGTTAGATGTTAGTTTTTTTATGTTAAACATGTAGTATGTAGTATATAATGATGATCTGGGTTGCTAAATGTTAGATCCATAAAATCTAGAGGCTCGGATTTGAAGTTTTAAAAAAATCTGGAAAAACATTTTTTTTGATGTCTGACAGTGAATGTCAGGCCTTGTAGATCTCTGTAGGTGTTTGAGTTTTGTGTTTTAAGTTTTGGATCTTGTAGTATGATGTATGATCTTGAATCATGTTCATATCTGTTGTAGATTAAAATTTATTTAAGGTCAAAGTGGGTTGACCCGCATTGACTGGTTGTTCTTGAAGCCCAGAATCAGCCCAGAAACCTCTGACAGTGTTTTTGCAGGGCTTGGATCTTGCTATGTTTAAGTTTTTTTTTGCCATGTTGTTGTTTTGTAGCTGTAGAATGACATGAATACTACATGTTAAAGCCTTTGTATCACATATATACTTAGCAGAATTAAATCTAGAGATGGTCAAACTTGGTAGTCGAAACTGCTCAAGAACATTTCTGGGAAACCCATAAATGTTCAAGAACAGTTCTGGGAGGGTACTTTGACTGGCCCATATATCTTGTCTGTGTTGATGTTATGATGATCTGAGGATATGTTATTGTTCCTTGTAGTGTATACTAAAGATTTGACCCATTAAACGATATAAAGCATGACCAGAACATAAAGTAATTCGAACATGAAAGTGATAGGTCGAACTGTTGAGTTTTTGGGAAAAACCTAGAAACACTTTGACAGAATGTTTGCTAGCTTAACTCGGTTTCATTAAGTATTGTTAGACTTGACCATGTATTGAAACATGTTCTCTGATAGTTTGTCTACATATCCCGACGAGCAGAAAACTTGTAACATGAACAGATTGACAGATTTAAGGCCACAAAGGGCGTTGACCGGCCATGATTATAATTTTATGGGTAGCCCAGAATATGATGAACACGCCTAACAGCTAGTTCAAGGCTTAATAAATTTTGATTGTGATGAAGTATGACCTGGATATTTGTTGTTTCATGCAGTGTTACATTAACACTACAAGATCTGACCATTAGGTAGCCTAGAAACATTTCGAGATAAGAATTAGACTCGGTCAAACAGGGCACCTAGACCATTGACTTGTCAGTGTTCTTGAGGCCAAGAACACCTAACATGACAGATAAGTGTCGCTATAGCCTATAGCGACGGTTATAATAATTTTATTTTACTAAATTCCGAAAAATGATTAAAATAGAAAAAAATTAGTTTTAATTATTAAAATACCAAATAAATTACTAAAAATAATTTTAAAATCAAAATTAGTTTTAATTATTTTAAGTATATTTCATGAATATTTAATATATTTGGGATATAAAAAGTATTTAATTTATTTAAGTATATTATTTAATGATTTAAAATTTTATAAAAATGATTTAGAGATTATAAAAATATTTTAAGTTATAAAATATAACTTTTGATATTTTGTCATGAAAAATATTAATATTTTAATATTAAGGATATTAGATTCATTTAATAATTATATAAAGTAATGTAAACTGATTTTAATATTAGAAAAATCATTTTAAAAGAAAATAAAGTGTTTAAAGATATTTTAAGTTATAAAACATAACTTTTAATATTTAAAGGATAATTTCATTAATAAATCAATATTCTTGATAATAATTTAATATTAATGATATTAAGTTTATTTAATAATTATATTAAATAAATAGTTTTAAAATGGTTTTATTGATTTAAAAATCATTTAAAGGTAATATTAATACTTTAAAAATATTTTGAGTTATTATAAATAACTTTAATATTTTGGCAATAGTTTTATTAATAGTTTAATATTAATTAAATTTTAATGATAATAGAATTAGTTAATATTTAAATCAATTAATAATGATTTCAATGTTTGAAAATTCATGATAAAGTATAATAATTATTTAAAAATTATTATAAGGCTATGAAAAATAATATGATTGATATTTAAAATATCTAAACAAATATTGAACTACACGATAGAGTCTTAGACTCGATATTTACTGATAAAGTCAGTAAATTTTAAAATATTTGAAAATTGATCCGACTTAGATAAATTGACTAGATATGTGTTTGTTAGTGAATCAATAATTGTTAGATTTATGTGACAAAGTGATTAGGTTATGTCTTGATTTGCAATAGATGATTGTTACGTGTTACGATATATTATTCTAATCGAACGAATGATCTTATTAATGATAGGTCATTTGTATAAAAGATTAATCTAAGTTGCGTTATTGTGGCAATGACTTTCGATAAGTATCTAAACCTTATGCACTACTTTTATTTCATCCAAACAGTATATCATGTTATCTGAAGTTTCCTAAACTTACTCCAATTATTATTGAGCAAGTATCGATCTATTATTTACATTATGCAAGTATCCTACCTTTGCATTTCCTTTATGCAATGGACATGAGTAAGAAAGTTTCATAATTATATTATTATTGTGCCAAATTATTAACTCTATTATTATTCATTATGTATCCAATCTTTGTATTCATACAAGTTCTTACATTATCCGATCATTGTATTATTGTATAATTGAGATATTTATTACATTAATTAATTCAGTATATAGGGTTGATAAAGTGTCCCCACTTGGATAACCATTGTATTAATCATATGTTGATACATACTTATTGATTTCAAGTATGTATACATTGACTTAAAAGCCGCCTAAGTTATTTGATTCAAATAGACATAAAAATATTGTTGAACAAGATAGAACGTTATTGTATCCAACCAGATTGTTTTGGTTCGGATTCCTGACTAAGTATGAACATCCCGAATATGGAAAAACTTTTGTGCACCTAAGGTGGATAAAGTGAACGATAATATCGTTCTTGCATGTAGTATTGATCAATACAGGGCACATTGGGATGATCACCCTCATGCCCGTAAGTTATGACGGTTTGCGGATGAAGTTCTGCTAAACCCTAGCAAAAATGAAAAGAAATGTTCATAGTCTGTCGACTGATCTCCAGTTATAGTCTATACGTAGTTTCAAAGATTACATATGGAAGTGATATGTTGTTATTATTGGTTCAGCTTACTTCACAACTGTTGATTCGTTGTAGAAGTGTCTTTCAAAGAAAACATTTAATTCTTTCAGCTAATATATATTGTTGTTATTACTTGATGGGCAATCTAATGCTCATTCTTGCTTTAAATTTAAATATTTTCAGTTAAGTATGATAACCTAGAAGGTTCAGGCAAGAACAAGGGGAAAGGAAAGTTGTTCGAATGAGATTTATATTATGTTGTGTAATAGTTATAGTTATTAAGACAATGATACTTATTATCTATGATGTAATGAATGTTTAAAGGTCTCGTGCACTGGAGTAAACTTTGATGCATATATAAATTAAGTTTGAATTTTATATTATTATTATTATTATTAGTATTATTCAAATTATAGAAATGGTATCGTGAAGCAATCGAGTTTCGGGTTTCAAGTACCAATTTAGGGGCGTCACAGGTTGGTATCAAAGCTTTAGGGTTAGAAACCTTAGGTGGGACAAACCTTAGGCTATAACCTTAGAACAGGGGGAAACGTTAAAAATATAAATAGCTCATTTAGAGATTAAAAGGAGATGAATTGAATAAATTCATCGTTAAACAAAATAAAAGATAATAATCACAGAACCAAAATATGTGAATTTCACTGACTTTGATGTTCTTGAAGGTTTTGAAAATAAAACATGAAAATTGTCACTACGGATTCGTTATAACACTGAATCCGTTCATTTAAACTTTGGTCTCTTCGTATCAACATGCATAACAAAATACGAGTGTAAAATTTAGGGATAATATATGATCAACACATGAAATATCACGTATAAGGCCATAAGGCCAAAACCCATACTCTGTAATTTTGTAAAAATCATATACTACGTATTTTCATGAAACTGATGATATGAAATCATGCAATATATATATATATATAAAACATGTTACTATGACATAAATCACATATATAATCAAATAGCCAATACACTTTCCAACCACAAAAATTTTTACAGAAATTGGAGAGCCATATTTTATAACATTAATTGACGTAACAATGAAAATTGGGTTAGAGAGAATTACCCAAAGCGTAGTGTGTAATGTAGGAGATGAATTGAAACTCTTCTCAAACTCTTCTTCAATCACACACTCAAAATTCTTAACTTTTCTATCTGAATTCTCTCTGAATTCTCAACTTAGCATATATGAACAATATAATACGCTAGAGGCGTATAAAAACTGACATGATGAAGGTCAGTTACCCAGTCATGGGTAACTGTTATTAACTTCTCCTAGAGCCTTGTTTGGCTAGCATAATAGATTACAAAACCAATTAATTAAATAAAGCTTTATCATATAGTTTAATTAATGTCACACTCCTTCATAAAATAATTCAATATTTTATTTAATTTACTTTAAATACAATATAATAAATTCTCATAAATTCACATAGTCACATAATTAAATTTCTCATTAATAAATAATTTCAAATTATTAACTCTCTAATTAATAATTAAATTAATTAAAATACATTAGGCTTACTTAGTATTTCTTTTAATACAATAAGCTCACATAATTACATATATTGAATAAAAATTCTCTACATTAATTTAATAAATGTAACACATATAATTAAATTAATCTACCACAATTGCATCAATTAATTATTTAATCTAATAATTAAATCATCGAAAATATTTATTTACTTCAATAAATATTAAAAATTAAATTACAAAAATCTCGTTCGTCACACCCCTTCTGAGTCGTCGGAAGTCCCACCACAAAGTCCATCGTGATATGCTCCCACTTCCACTCCTGATTCTCCAATGACTGTAACAAGCCACTCGGTCGTTGATGTTCGGCTTTAACTCTTTGACAAGTCAAGCACCTACTCACATACTCGGCTATTTCTCTCTTCATGTTCGGCCACCAAAAACTCTGTCGAAGGTCTTGATACATCTTAGTGCTACCAGGATGAATCGAGTACCTCGAACTATGAGCCTCTTGTAAAACTTGCTCCTTTAATTCCATCTCATTCGGAACCCAAATTCTTCCCTCAAATCTTAATATTCCCTCATTATCAAGACTAAACCTAATATCTTTTTCAGTGGTTAACCGCTCCTTCATCTGATCACACTCATCGGTTTTGAGCTGCACCTCCTTGACTCTCTCTACGATGGTAGATTGAATCTCCGCCACAAAAAGTCTCTGCTTCGCCTCACTTGGCAACTTCACCTCCAACTCCATCCTAGCCATCTCTGTTATTAACTCAGTTTGAGCTGTTAACAAAGACAACTTCTCCCGACCCTTTCTACTCAAGGCGTCGGCCACTACATTGGCTTTTCCAAGGTGATCTGAGATTTCACAATCGTAATCCTTTATCAACTCCACCACCTCCTCCTGCATCTCATATTCAACTCCTTCCATGTGCAAATATATTTTAGACTCTTATGGTTCGTGTATATCTCACACTTTTCCCCATAAAGATAATGTCGCCATATCTTTAAAACAAACACCATCATGGCCGCCTCGGATCATGAGTAGGGTAAACTTTCTCATAATCCTTCAATCTGCCTAGATGCATACGCAATGACCTTTCCATGTTGCATGAGCACGCAACCCACATCCTTTATGCTGAAGCATCGCTATAAACTACACGAATTTCCTATGTCATCGGGTAATGACAAAACAGTAGCTTCACTCAACTTCTTCTTCACTTCTTGAAAACTATATTCATATTTCTCACCATACGTACTTCTTCACCGTCTTCCTCGTCAAGTTAGTCAATGAGAGTAGCTATCTTTGAAAAGTCCTGAATGAACCTTCGATAGTAACCCGCTAACCCTAGGAAACTCCGTACCTCAGTCAGTGTTTTCGGTTGTTCCCAATTCATCACGGCTTCCACCTTCGCTTGATCTACTGAAATCCCCTCATGGTTAATAACATGACCTAAAAACTGTACCCTCTCTAACCAAAATTCACACTTAGTGAGCTTCGTATATAACTTCTCCTTTTTTAGTGTCTCCAACACTATTCTTAGGTGTTCAGCATGATCTTCTGGCGTCTTAGTGTATACTAGAATATTATCAATAAATACCACGATGAACTTGTCCAAATATTGTTTGAACACCCTGTTCATCATGTCCATAAATGCAGCAGGTACGTTAGTCAACCCAAATGACATCATCAGAAACTCGTAATGACCATAACGAGTCCTGAATGCTGTCTTTGGCAAATCTTAATTTCTAACCTTCAGTTGGTGATACCCCGTCCTTAAATCTAATTTGGAAAAAAAAAATTCCCCTTTAACTGATCAAAAAGATCATCGATCCTGGGCAATGGATACTTATTCTTGATTGTTAATTTGTTCAATTCTCGATAGTCGATACAAAGTCTCAACGATCCGTCCTTCTTCTTGACAAACAGTACCGGGGCTCCCAATGGCCAAACGCTCGGTTGAATGTACTTCCTGTCCAATAATTCCTGTAACTGTACCATCAACTCCTTCATCTCCACTGGCGCTATACGATACGGTTCCATGGAAACTGGTGCCGCTCCTGGCACAATATCTATTATGTACTCGGTCTCCCTATCTAACGGAAGACCCGGTAACTCACTTGGAAATACATCCACGAACTCAGTCACTATAGGTATTTGTTCCATGGTCGTTCCCACTCTCTGGGTATCAACCACATGACACAAATAGCCTACACACCCCTTCCTCAATAATTTCCTAGTTTGTGTCATGGTAAGACAACACGAACGTCCCGACGATTTATTCCCATAAAATATTACATGAGATTGGTTTAATGTTTTAATATTTACGCATTTCTTTTGACAATCTATTATTGCCCCATAATTTATCAACCAATCCATTCCGAGAATTACATTAAATTCTCCTAACTTTATCGGTATCAGATCTACCGATAATTTACAACCTCGAATGTCTACGCAACAACTTCTATGAATAACTTCAACATGAATTATCTCTTTGTTTGCTACCTTAATGTTCAAAGGTATAGGCAACCTTTCGGGAAGTAATCCTAATCGTCTAGCAAAATCACATGCGATAAACGAACAAGTAGCACCCGAGTCAAACATCACGTATGCATTTAAGTCATTGATCGGAATAATACCTACGACTACGTCCCCCGAGGCCATCGCGTCTTGGACGGTCATATTAAAGGTACGGGCCATCGGCCTACTCGGCTGCACTGGACCCCCAATAGTTAACTTACCACTATTGGCACCCTTATTCCCTTCTGTCCCCTTCTTTGGGAAGTTCTTTGCCATGTGGTCTGTTGACCCACATATAAAGCACCCATGATTCTTCTTCGGGCTTCGACAGTTTGGCGCAATATGCCCCTCCTGTCTGCAATTATAACACACGACCTTTTCATTTGAGACAGACTCCTAGGTGAGTCTTCCCACAGGTTTTACAGGCCTCCATCCTCCTCTTAGGGTCTCCTTGTTTCACTCTGGTATTCCCCGAGCTAACTACCTTCCTTTTATACCCTTCGCCACTCCCGCTGGCACCTTCAACCTTCACTCCTCCATCCGCCTTCCCCTTGCTTTTCTTGTCCTTGTGGTATTGGCTCAACGCCTCGCTACCACCTTCGGTAATTATTTCTTTCTCTAAAATAACTCCAAAGGAAGTACTTTGGAACACAAAGATACGATTATAGAGCCAGGGTTTCAAGCCCTGCTCGAACCGTCGAGCTTTCCTCACCTCGGTATCCACTTGATGTGGAAGCGAACCTTGCTTGGTTCATTAAACTTGGCGGCATCTTATCTTGGGGAACCGCTCATGTCCCTTGTTTTAAATCTAGAAATCGCATCTCCATCCTTCCCCAGCATGCTCATGGGAAAGTAGTTCTCGTAGATATTTCCTTGAACCTATCCCACGTTATAGCATCTATTCCTACCCTCACTTTGATTGGCCTCCAAAAAGTTGGCCTCTCCCTTCATCATGTAGGTTGCAAAAGCAACCTTTTGGGCCTCATCGACATTTGCTATCATAAATGCCTTCTCTATCTCCCTCACCCACGTTTGAGCTTTAATAGGGTTCGTAGTTCCTTTGAACTCCGGTAGACCCACACTCTTAAAGTCCTTAAATGTAGTAGCCCGTACTACACCAGGATTTACGGGGATATTAGCCCCAGTTTGGTTAAATGTTGCGGTTAAAAGGTTCAAAAATTCTTGCATGGGGTTAACCGGACCTCCCTCCGGTTGATTCGTGTTCGCACCTTGGGTACGTGGTACTCTTCTTGGCGGCATTTTACAGTTACAATAAACACATATTTCGTTATTATGCATTTCGTCGCTTAGTTAGTTTATTCCATATTAAACAATAACTTAAACATTTGTTACTCAACATTTTCAAAATGAAAACTTATATTAATTCATCGTAGTATAATACTACATCGGTTACATAACACAACCTAAGCTGGATACATTACTTTCCCGCTATTGCTTTCCAAAATTTAGGAATTACAAAAGACTACCCTTGATTATACAAAAGAGGGCTTTACGTCACTACTATATACACAAATATGTACATATCTAACTACTCTAGCAACTCCTTGATCATATCTGCCTTAAGGCATTCTCGAAATCTGCCTTGGCAAGACCGGCAATAATATCACGATTGATAGTATGCCGCGTCTGCCCTGTCTCCACAGGATACCCAGCTACCTGCAACTGGAAATCCTCATGAGAACTCCTATGAATATAGGACATTCTCCCTATCTTCTGTTTCTTGGTCTTTAGCTCGCTCCTAAGCTCAAAGACCTCATATTTTAGCTCATGGACCTTGTCCTTAGCCAAAACTCTCTCGTCATGTTCCTGTTCCCACATGGACTCCACGTCCGTCTTGTCCTCTATAACCGCTTGGAGCTCCTCCTTTAGCTCCTTGACCTCCTGACAATAGTGTACGTTCCTATCTATCACTGACATGAATAGTGACATCATCGACTCCCTTGGAGTTATCTCTACCGCTATAGCTACTGGATTGAAGGATACTACCTCCACTTCTTCTTCCAACATGCCGCCAAATACGCATACATGAGGTCTAAGCTTTGAGTCTCCGGACTCCACCACAACTATCTCAGATCTCTGTGTTATAGGGTTCTGGTGATGATTTCTATCCGGTTTACTGACCTTTCACGACTTGCACATACATCTCTATTTTCACCTGACATCTATAACAACACAAAAAGTTGATTAGTAAACGTCAGTATAATAAAACACATAACATATATGATGCATTTTTATAAGGTTAACTTCCATCTTTTATTCTTTGACTTTTCTTAAGGTTATGACTTAAGGTTTTATTTCCCCCCTTAAGTTTTATAACCTAATGCTTTGATACCAACTTGTGACGCCCCTAAATTCGGGTATCTTCCAACCCGACAGATGGTGCTACACGCTGCTACAGTTCACATAAACATTCAATTGAAATGCCTCAAAAGAACGAATATGTCTTATATATTTCAAAAGAATATTTACATTTCCCCAGGTTCTTTACAACCAATACATTGTCTTTGTCATAATATCAATATTATTTATTACAAAATCTATACTATTACATATGCAAGCTACGGGTTTGCCTTCGCCTTCCCTTTATCCTTGCCGGATCCATCGGCCCGTTCTGTCTTACCTGCATTCATATGGTTCAAGAAAGAATGAGCCTAACTAGCTCAGCAAGTACAACAATTCTAGTAAAATAGCATGCTTGAAACATAGGAATCATATATCTTCGATAACTGGACAAGAGTTACAAAGTACTATTGAGAATTCAAAATAGCACTTCTTTTCATTCAAAACGTTTTACAACAACAATATTCAGTAAAACATCAATTCCGGTTCAAGACTGTAAGCATTTCATAAGTACTTTGAAAAGGACATCCCGGCACAAAGTCTGTAAGTCCGGTATAGCTTACGAACACGTCTAGGTGATCAACCTATAGTACTCTATGTTGATCAACACTACATTCATTAAACGTGTATACGTTTAAGTTGTGGCAACCTCACGTGCCTGTCGTTTGACGATAAAATAATTTGAGCATACACCATCTACTTTTGAAAACCACAACAATATTAGTTCGGTAAATCCTTATCAACACTTGATAGAATAACATAGCATACGTCTAGCCGAAAGGATTGGCTTTGACATTCCTCAAATACTAACTCGTGCGAAGAATACATGAATCACAAAGACTTGCCCAGATCGAACTGGAACAAGGGTTAGAGTACTTGCCTTTAGCGTCTGCTACTATTTATAACACATGCACTTTACGTCTTTAAGGTCTCTACATTAAATAATAACATCACATAGTATATCAGGTCATGAATGATTACACATGGTTTCTAAAGAATCTTACCCTACTTCTCAATCTAATTACGTATTAGAATTGTTATTTATAGGTTCCGACTTTCCATTACGTCCTTCTTATATTCATAAGTAATTCACTTAACTTAACTCTAAGTGTTCATGCTTAAGACTTAATCATGTCTTAACAATGTTTCTTTTAAGATCTTTGGTTAATATTCATCCATTACTAATCATGTTCAACATGTAACATTCATTACTATCTAGGTTATGAAGTGGTGTCGTGTATACACGGCTATTATACTTTAGTGTCGTATACTGCTTGCACACCTATTGTTGCCCGTAAACGGACTTCGTATTACAAGGCGCGAGTCCCTTTATTCTTATCGTATTTGCTGCCATGCGAGTTTGCAGGGGACTAATGCCACTTTGGCACTACGGCGCTAGAATTTTGGCTTGAGTCGCACATGCATGCGGACTCGTGCCACGTAAATGTTTGATGATTTTTCAAATGTTGAGATTCCCGGACTCGTAACTTCTTTGTTATAAGTCTGAATTGGCTCGTTCAAGAGCGTACGGTTCACAAATCACGTACTCTATGCGTTCGTGCAAGAATTTTATCTATTCAAATTCGTTTGCTAACATTTCATCTATTAGTCCATTTTTAACGAAAACAATAAACGTTCGTGAACGTTCAACGCTTGTTTCTTTGTTCTAAGTCGGAATATGGTCATTTTTGAGTCCACAACTCTATAATGCCAAATATGACTTGTCTACATCGACAACCAACATTTCCAATGTCAAACACAAAATACGACTTCCATTCTGAGAATTTCACGAATTCGACGATTATCGTCCAATCGTGCAAATTCCGGCGAAACGTTATTACTAGTGATTTGTTTATCATTCTAAACTCATTCATTCCATTATCTAGACATCTCAACATATGTATTACAATAACTTATATTCTAATTCGGTTATGGTTTATTTATAAGTTCATAACAAAAATTTCTTAATATATGATTTTCATTTCCTTATGACTTATTCGGCTTAGGTCCATTGCTTATCAACTTCTCTTATGTTCTTAACATCTAAGTTCATTAGATTACACTTCTCTTATCAACCTACCATGATAGAGATGAAGAAGACAAGATTATTTACCTTTGATGATTACTTCACTTGCTTTGGAAATCTACTAAGGAAAGGTTAAGCTCAAAGTGCTTATTAAGTCTAACAAATAAGTTGTTTGAGAGAGAATTGTTGGATGAAATAACAAACCCCAAATGAATGAAAAGGCTTGCTATTTATAGAGCTTTCAAGGTTAGGGTAATTAGGTCATTATATCATCCCACCTCCTTAAACTAACCTCCTTACTATTCATTGCTTGTTGCCCACAACTCTTATCCATTCCTTGGTCATTACTTAAAGTTCTTGCTCATCACTCCAAGTGCTTGGTTACCACTTCACCCATGGGTTGCCCCATGGATCTTGCTTTACCCATTAGATCATCCTTTGGACTTAGTAGTTAACTATTATAGGCTTCATGTCATTACTACATGGGCTTAAGAATAATCTCACATAGGTTTACACCTTAATCTTATTGGACTTATATTTCATACAAAGTTACCTTAATTCATTTCATTAGGTTTTAATACCTATATTCCCAAATTAAGCCCGCATGCGAATTATTGCGTTTTCCATACTTAGATTATTATTACATAAGCCATCTCGTCTCGATATTCTAACGTTACGTATTTCTCGGAAGTTCAAAAATAATTCCCGAGCGATAATTGGTGAATAGTGTTTTTCGTAAACTTTCTCGGAAAACATTTATTTTTGTCTTGGAAATTCAAACACTTTAATTCATTCACGTGGTTCAAATACTACGATATTATGACATTTCTAGGTTATAGAATGACATACATCTTATTAACACATATAATAACAAATAATATTATTTTATTCATTATTAAATTCTTTCAAGTCTTTTACAAAGGATCCGAATTTCTTGGGCGTTACATCTTACTCATACGTTCATTATCTTGGATGATTTATATTCTTATCTTCTTTTTATAACTTCTCTAGGACTCAGCACACATCGCGTCTCTGCTAGTAGTCCATATGGTACTCTAAGTGGTTTCCCACAAACAACCAACAAACAAGTTCCCGTCTCAACTACACTACCATCACAGTGAGTTAGATCGGTTACCAGTTTTGTATATACCTTTGCTCTCTGAAGGAATTGTTTAGCTCAGCTCCCATATGTCAACCATCAAAGGTTACGATTGTACCACAACCTAAACTTATCATAACGTATCCGAACCATTAAACTTAATGTTCGTTAAATCAATTTCTTATTCTTTACAGCTTTCTGGCAACTAAATGCCATACCTCAAGATTCATTCCTTATCGACTCACATTCGGCTTTCATTAATCTTATTTCCATTTGTTACAGCTTTCTTGATAATTTCTATCTTATTAATACTTTCGTTATTCATTACTTTCTTGATCTTTTAATCTCTTTCGATCATTTCATTCAACATGTACTAAATGTTTAAATTACTTGATTAAGTGTTATATTACGTAAACTACATGTTCATTATCTATCCGTACACTTCCCTAGGAGTTGAGTAGTTAAACTCGCTCCTTTGGGCATTACCTCAGATCTTGCCCTGCGGCCTTGGGTTTCCTTCCTCCCTCCTCTCTGACTGGCGCAAGCCCACGTCACTCTCTTTCTGATGCATGTGCATGCAGCTCAAACCTTTTTATATCTCTCGCGTTGCACGCCACTCGCCAATGGTGATGGTAGAGCTCACTTATGGCTGTACGCCTCCCAAGGCTCAAATTGGCGTCATGACTGGTAAAGTACAAAACCTAGAAAATTTTTCTAAGTCTTTTTACAAGCTTGAATTGCTTACTTCGAAATTTCATAACTTATTTGTTATAACTCAGAACGAGGTCATTCCAAAGCCATTCTCTTCCTTATCTTACGTACTTCAATACCCCTCGGATAGAACTTTTCTTTGTATATATTAACGTGCCCTTCAATTGGCTTGACCTTCACCCTCCGTTCATTTTTACGCTTTTAACGTTCTTCGTTTGTTCGTCCGTAATTCGGTTATCTGAACTCGGAACTCGTTCGTTCTTGAGTCCATGACTCACATTTTCTATGTTCTCTTACTTTCTTATGAAACCCTACAAGTTCGGGTTCATTTACTAACTTTCTAATTCTCGTTCATCTTTTACAAATTTTTTGCCATAACTTCGTTATAACTAAGTTTTAATCCGTTCTTCATTAACGTTTCTATGGTTCCTAACCAAGCAATAAACATTTAACTTATACGTGATGGTTTTAAGCTTGTCCATCAACAATAATTATCCTACGATGGTTTTAAATTTGTCCATTAACAATGTTCTTCGCGTTCTTCGTGTTCTTCGTTCGTTCTTTATTTAATCAATATTTTTGATTACGATTTCACTTTTCTTGGAATTTGATGTTATAGAACACCATTCCTTACTTATTTCACCTACTCATTCATATAATCCACTCGGATTGTTCTAATTCATTACGAACCTTATACTACATTAAGAAATTAATAAAATAAACTTTAAATGCTTATTTCTTCATTTTCTTATGATTTCAACCATATGAAATCATTCCTAATTTCTTTTACTCCTTATTCTCATTAAGCTATGTTATTAACATATAGGACTTAAAAGAAAAATTAAATTCGACCTCTTTTCTTTATTTTTCTTCTGCTAGACAAAGTCGGCGAATCACAAGCTTTTCTATTTCACGATCATTTTCGATCTTATCATTCATGCTCATGCTCTTCCTTCTCCCTCTTCCTCCGAGCTCTCTCTCTCTCTCTCTCTCTAAGATGTAGGATTTTCAAAATCCCATCAAATGAACATAAGGCTTCCTATTTATAGAAAATCCAAAGCTAGGGCAATTTGGTCATTTCGCCCCCCTTAACCTCCTTACTATTCAAGGCTTAAGCCCTAAGTTTACTTAGCCTTTAAGTTTACTTAACCCTTAAGTTTACTTAGCCTTTAAGTTTGCTTAGCGCTTAAGCATAAGCACTTTACTTAGCTATTAAGTTTACTTAGTCATTACTCAACTTATACTTTACTTAGCCATTAAGACTAATCGTATTCTACGCATCTCATTCTCGTATTCTCTTCGTATATAGTTCGTACGATATTCGTTTTATATGTCGTAATAATCTTCGTACTATACTCGTATAATAACTAGTATTACACTCGTATTTCTTACGCATAATAACCCTAATTATTATACAAAATCATTAAATTCTCGGAACTCACTTTTCCCAACCCTTAGGTTTTAAGTCCGCAGGCGAAAACTTTGTTTTTGCCATAACTGAAATATTATTGAATATTCCATCACGTCTCAAAATTCTATCATTACGCATTTTTCGGAAATTCAAAATAAATCTTTGAGCAAAACAGATGGAATAGTGTCTATTTTGTCTTTTTCCCCGGAAATACTTTTGTTCCCGAAATTTTTTTATTTTTTTCTTGAAAATTCTTATTCGTTCAATCTAGATCGTAGCTAGAATACTCCCGACTTATAATCATCCTAGATTCTAGAATGATTAATAAACACATAGCACAGAATAGTATTAATAAAAATTAGTTTTATTAATAACTAATTCTTTAAACCTAAATTCTGGACGATCCGAATTTCCGGGTCGTCACAAATGGTATGTCCAGATGTCAATAAGCATACTAGCGATAGAATCATAGGTTTGATAAGTATTTACAAACTTTCAAATGTTGAGTCACCTATGATTACAAACTATGATTATCAAGTAATGATTAGGAACCATGTTATTTGATTCATAGTGCCTTAAAAACTGATTTTGTGTTGTGTGTATGTAAAGTATGTGATGAAGTATGTATGGCATTATAACACAAAGTTTTCAAAGAAATGTTGATATGATAATCATATGATCTGAAGCGGAACTTAAATTATATATTCAATGGTTAAGCATGAATAAGAGATTGGTTTGTTTATATTAAACATATATGACTAATGTGTATACATAAATAGGATAATATAGTTCGTTGGGTGCTAGTAAGCTATAAGTTGGTAATCGACATGAAATACAAGTTTCTAACTTACACAACTTTGAATTTTGTGCAAGCATCTAAACCTTATCTCGTTGATGCAAGTTCCTAACCATATTTTTATGGAGTATTATTCAAGCTTGTGCTATTATTTATCGTACAAGTAAATCCTTAAAAGTATGATTCATATCTTATGACTTAATATTTCGTAGTTTAGAGATAAAATTGTTTACAGTTTTTGAACCTTGATTAAAGATGTTGAACTTATAATTGCTCATATATACTTTTAAAGAAAAATGTATAAGCCATTGATTCGGCTAGACTATTAGCACATGATAGAAAGTTATCTAAACCAAATTAACTTGGCGCGGACTCTTATAAATAACTGAGATGAACAACCCTCCTGGAAGGGGAATTATATATTTTTCGAGAGACCGATGTGAGCACATGAGTATGATTAAATGTTATGCATGCCATATGGTACTTTAGGCTGATAACCTGGTGTACTCGTTTTTTTGGATTATCAGTATATTACTGTTAACTCTAGCAGAAGTTCATAGTCCTTAGTGACTGCTCAGTATTCATTGCTTTGAAATCTCGAATTGATTAAGCGTTGAAACTTATTGATATCTTTCCGTCCTTAGGGACTATTGTTGAGAACCATTGATACTTCTTGTTATCCTTGAACTATCATATATCGTTGTACTTTTGAGAAATTTAAAACTATATTGAATACCCTTATTGTTATATTACTTGTTGAGCAAACTTGTTGCTCATTCTTGTTTTCCCTAAAAACATTTTAGTTAAGACAAAGCAAGGCGGACCCTCGGGCACTGATAAGAGCAAGGGAAAAGCTACAGAGTAGCTTCATGTTTATTTAGAAGTTTTATGATTATGTAAAGACATAAATTGTATTATGTATTAGTTATGCCTAAGCTATATTTATGTATGTTTTAGGTATGTAAGAGATGTTTAAGTTATGAAGCCTTGGGACATGAATGATTATATTAAATAAATGTAATCTATTCTGTTATTTTCGTTGTATGAGATTTATTTAGTCATTAGATTTGTAGCACGTGGTGAACCAAATTCGAGACATGAGTTGTCTAAATTTGGGGCGTGACAATGGACCCATCTTCCCGTATTCGGACAATGTCTAATCCTATGTCATTGTGCAGCTGTGAGAACCCAGAATTTCACATAATTCAATTTTTTTCGAAGAAATTTTTAAAGAAAAGAATAAAGAAAGTACTTGAATCATATAAGTGTATATGATAATTAAGCTAGATAGTTAATTTATTAACTATGAAGTATACTTAATCATTTTCAAGGAAGAGTAATGAAAGTTATGTAAGAAATTAACATAGCTTGAAGGTTAGCCTTGATTATTAAATTAAAAGGATTTACAATCCTTAAGTAATTGATTATTGATATGAGTATGTATGTGTTTATAAATTATTAAGTCAATTTTTGTTAATAAGTTAATAAACCAGGGGAAATATGTTAGGATATATGTGAATTATATATGTGCTTGAGTAAATATGTATTATACAATGTGTATACATTTATTTTGTAAAGAGATGAAGAATAAAGTTATGTAACCTAATACATATATTAGGTATGATAATTAAATAACCTAATGAGTTATAATTTAAGAGAATGATAGTATTTAAAAAGATATACAAATCCCAAGAGATTTATTTTATACATCTCCATTAATTACTTTTATAACCTAATTATAGCAAGTCTAATTGGGTTAAGAAATGAAATGTACATGAGTAATGATCTAGATTATAATTGAGTAAATGGAAACCCTAACTAAAGGATTAGGATATGATAAAAATTAAAGAGTATGAAACTATGTTGATTTGTAAATCCATAGAATTAAAATTGCTAGCCCAAAGAATTAAAGGAGTGACCCAACCTTTAACCCAAGTGGGAGGGGACATGTTGGACATTAAGTAAGTTAATTAAAGCATAAAATGAAATCAATTTTGGGCAAGAGAAAGGCCACTTGGCCGAAATTTAGTGAGGAGAGAAAGGGGGGGAGGCATGTAATGATTGCACCACTTTAGTAGGTGAAAAACTTTTCTTAGGTGTTAAACCTTGGATGAAACCAACACTTTTGACCATTCTTGCAAGAAACCATTAACTAAATGATGAGAGAGTGAAAGAGTAAGAGATTGGTTAATATTAATAGATATATACATTATATCTATTTACTTTTTGCAAAAAAAAAACAAATCTAGTATAACAATTGTTCTTAATGTTTTATTTTCTTATCTAACTAAAGAAAGCAAGCAAGAGAGAGAGAAATCTAAGAGATTTCAGTGAGAAGAAGAAGAAGAAGAAGAAGAAGAAGAGAGAGAGGGAGAGTTTTGTTAAGTTTAATAGTCCATAATCAAAGCTTAACAAGGAGGAAAAAAAGAAAATCAAGCAAAGGTATACCCTAAACTAGATTATGTAATTTATTGTTGACTTTTAAAAATCAAAACTTGGATTTATGTTCTTGAACTTCAAAACTCTAGATTTACATGATCTAGAGTGTGTTATGTGTGGATCTATCCATCTTGTGTGTTAAAATTTATATCTAAAGTATGAAATGGAAACTAGGTTTTTCAAAATATAGAAAACCTAATTTTTCTTAGCCTTGATTGTGTTTAATCTTGTGTTTGATGCTTATTTGATGAGATAGATCATGTATTATGGCAGATTCATGGGTATATGAAGTATTAGTAGGTATTATAATGAGTTATGTTGGTTATTATGTGAGAACATAGAAGTTTTATTAGAAACCACAAAGGGTTAAAAATCAGATTTTTATGAAAACGAAACATGAAATTCCAATGACCATATCTCCTATTATATTTCGAATTTTTGAGTATGGTCAAGTCCTAGAGTTAGATCTATGCGTTTTCTAACATATACAAGTGGAACCACTGAAAAAGGTGTTGTAGATTTTTGTGTGGACTGATTTTAGCAAATGAGTCAAAAACAGAAAAATGACAAAAGTAAACTGCCATAGTTTTTGTAAGGGCTGTTTAGGCCACTTATTTTGTGAAATAAATTCCAGGCTTTTGGTACATGGAAATATATTGTATAAAGTACCTCCTGTCTAAAAATGAGCTCATTCCGACTTAAAATGACCAAGTTATGACCATTTCAATATTTGAGTTTTTCGGACAAAAATCGCTATAACCGGAGTTCCATAACTCCGATGGACACGAAATTTAAATTGGAGGCTCACGTTAACACGTAAAAGATTGTGTCAAGAGATGGGAATTTCTGGATTTGAGCATGATGGGGCTAAATTCTTAAGCTACACACTAAAAATGATTTTTGAAAAATACTAGAAATGTGAGGCTTGGATTGTCCATCGATGGTTTCAATCCGTTTGGCCACTCAAATTGCTACAGTACTCATGTTGGCACGTGATTGTTAATCCGCATAACTTGCCTCCTTGGATGTGTATGAAACTTGACCATACTTGTTTCTTTCACTCGTGGTTCCCCGGTCCTAAGAGTCCCGGAAAGAACTTAGATGTTTACTTGAGACCTCTATATAGACGAGTTGAAGGTATTGTGGGAGGATGGAGTATGACTTGGGATGTTGCAACGAAAACAAATTTCAACCTTAGGGCGCGCGGTTATGTGGACTATAAGTGACTTCCAAAATTATGGTATGTTAGTGGATGGAGTACACACGGAAGTTGGCTTGTCCCAGTATTGTATGGAGCATACAAAGTCGTTTAATCTATCAAAAGGTCGAAAGCCTTGTTGGTTTGATCATTATCGCTTGGTTCTTACCAAGAGATCACCCGTTTCAAGAAATAGAGAACACTTCGTGAAAGGGAAAGTAGATAATGATATGCCCGCATGCGATTGTTCCGGGGACAGAGATGCGAGATTGTGTGATGAGATTGCTTGTTATCCCATCTGGTAAGGTTGATGTCACAAACATAATCAATGGGTTTGGTGAATCTCATAACTGGGTTCGGAGAAGCATCTTTTGGGAATTGCCGTATTGGTCTACAAATTTGATTCATCATAATCTAGATGTGATGCATATTGAGAAGAATGTGTTTAACACTGTGATGAATGTTATGAGGAAGACAAAAGATAACGATAAGGCACGTTTGGACATGAAAGATATTTGTAAGCGTCCTAGATTAGAACTTTATGAATCTCCTAATGGTAAGATTGTCAAACCGCATGCAAGGTACACATTGTCCAAAAAGCAAGTTGAAGATGTGTGCACATGGGTTAAGTCTCCTGAAACTACCGGATGGATATCGTCAAAACATTGCAAGGTGTGTTACGGGTGGGAAATTGCAAGGGATGAAGAGTCATGACTGTCATGTGTTCATGGAGAGACTCATGCCTATAGCATTTCGAGATCTGCTTGATAAACCAATATGGGATGCTTTGATGGATCTTAGTCATTTCTTCAAAGACTTGTGTTCAAAATCATTGAATGAGAAGGACATGTTTGTACTTGAGAATAACATCATAGAGATCACGTGTAAACTGGAAAAAATATTCCTACCTGGATTTTTTGACTCCATGGAGCATTTGCAAATTCATCTTCCCTATGAAGCTCGTGTTGGGGGTCCAGTTCAATATAGATGGATGTACCCTTTCGAGAGGGTGATGGGAAACCTTAAGAGGAAGGTGAAGAATAGAGCTTATGTTGAGGGGTCGATATGTGAGGAATACAGTTTCGATGAGATATCTACGTTTGTCTCAGACTATTTTTTGGACGAAGTCTTGACAAAGGCCAATCGAGTGTCGAGACATGATGATGGGGGAAATGTTAAACTAAATGGTCGGCTCTCTGTATTTGGTATATCGGGCCGCGCTTATGGAAAAGGGAAGCACATATTCCTCTCTGAGCAAGAATTACATGTCGCATATACTTACATTCTTCTCAATTCTGAGAGATTGGCGAATTTGTGGGGTACACATGTAAACTTGATAATTTATCTTTTAAGTTGAAAATTTATTCCATATATTTAATGTTTATAACATGGTATAGATTGTACGATGACGAGTTAAAAGTGAAGCATCCCTAAGATAACCGATAAAGATATTCAAATCAATCGGGATAAAAACTTTGCACTTTGGCTAAAGGACAAAGTAAGTTCAATTTTAAGCACGTAGTAGTATATATATATATATATATATATATATATATAGATATACTCCATGTTAACTATGACTTCATTTAATAAGATGGAGTTTTGTGTAGCTTTGACCGAGGATCAACGATTCCAAATAATGTACAAGTCCTAGCTATGGGACCGGATACATGGACCAAGTCACCCGCAATGGTTACAAAATAAATGGTTGTGAATTTCACACAAAAAGGCATATGGGCGCAGAAAAGAACAACGAACTCGGGGTGTGTGTCCAAGGAGATTGTTACAATGAGCTTGGTCGTGCCTTTTATGGGGAGTTGGAGGAAATCGTAGAGTTATCGTATAAGGGCACGATGGGGTTATATTCACTTGTTCAAGTGCCATTGGTTTGATTCGTAAAAGGGATACGTGTTGTGATGCATATGCAATTGTCGATATTGACCTCCATAGGTCTCATGTACTCCAACGAACTGTTTGTTTTACCAACTCAAACAAAGACAAGTTTACTATACTCCTAGTCCCGTTAGGAAAAGGGATAGACCGCCACTGATTGGCAAGTTGTAATTCATACTCCCCCACGTAGTCGTGTCCAAGTAATAGATTTAGATTTCTACCAAGAGGAAATGCTTGAGACCTCCTATAATAAATATAGAGAGGACAATAATGATGTAATCCGGCTTAGAGGGTGGAGATGAACCTAATGAATTGGATCCCGAGATGCTTATTGTGCGATGATGATGATATTGAGGAAGAGTTATTAACCGACAACGACATACGTAATCAAGAAGATGGTTATGAATCTCCGATACTTGTACAAAATGATTCTCGACTCATCGTATAACGATTTTCATTAAAATGTATGTTTAGTTATAATTGTACAAAATGTATGTTTATGTTCATGTTCATGTTCATGTTTAGTTCATAATTATGTACCTTTCATTTATGTTCTCTATATAGGAATGTTCTCTATATCCTTAACTATATCATTTGTAGTTGTTGTAGTTAACTATTTTGCGCTCATGTTTATGTATCTTTCACTTATGATAATCGTAGTTAACTATTTCATACAATTAATTGTCATTCATAATTTCATACTAACATCCTAATTTTTTTATTTATAGATGTCTTCAACTCGCAAAGACGAAAAGCGCCGGGTTGGGTGAGGCCCTAATCATCTGCCAAGGTTCCAAGTTAATCCGGATGATCGCATTCTTATACGATCCGTCCTCCGGAAAGCACGTAAGTTAAACATCGTGTATGTATAAGGGTTTAATATTTCCATTGTTATAAATATATTTTAATGTAAATTACTGTATATTGTAGTGATTTTCAAGATAGTAAAATTGTGAAGTGCATTTCACAATTATAAAAGCTGAATCGCCTTCACGCCAAGTGATTACATGGGCGAGCACACCTCTCGCCCATAAGGATGCAGTTTGGACTGAATTTCAGGTATATTTTTTTATCACTCTGATAGGTAATACATAGTTAATCAAATAATATTGTTTAGTAATATAACAGTTTTAATATTATTATTGTTGTTTTATTTGCAGAAACGGTATAGATGGGATGACGCACAAGCATCAGTTATTCAGACACTATTCTGGCAGAAATGCGCCATCCGAACTAAAGATAATTTGAACAAGGAACGATAAAAAGCCCTACACAATGCTGAGATTGACCATCCAGGACAGGGTGAGCAATATATGCATGAGCATAGCCCCTGGTGGTGCGCACAACCCATATGGGTGCAGATGTGTGACCAGTGGAGAGCTGAGAGCTGGGTCAAGAGGCGCAAGACTGCCGCCTCGAATAGATCCTCAGGTGTATTAGACGGCGAGAAGGCAAAAGGCACGACGGGGCGATAATATATCACAAATACCGCAAAGACATTCTTTGCCGAGGTACGCGTATGTTATGTTTACAGTAATCTTTTGTAGCTAAAATATCATATGTTTACATAATAATATGAGAAAATGAATTGTAGGAGTCTCAGTCTCAAGGTCAACCTATCAATTGGTTGGATGTGTATGTGGCCACCCGTGATGGTCCTGAAATTTATTCGAGATAAGCAGTAATAAGTTTACTTTATCCTAATATGTTGTTTATAAATTGTGACGACCTTTTTAGTAATTTTTTAATTTATTTTAAACTATTTAATTGTTCATCTTCCGACAGACACTTATAAGGGCTTAATGAACGAAAGCGATATCCTCAAGGCACCTCGCGTCAAATCGATTGATCAACAATTATGGGAGAGGGCATCCATCGTGAAAAAAATTATGTCAAAGGCCAAGGACAAAGACGACGCCCACCATCGATGGCACAGCAGCACGTCGCCACCCGATCTACACATCATCAGTTATCCACCTATCATACTCCTCACCGATCGTGTGAGAGCCGATCTGTCAGATCGTGATCTTCTTCAGATATCTTGGCGGGCATCTGCGCCTCTACGAGTCCTCATGAGTTGGCGGAGGCGATGGCAAGCGATGGCGGCGATGGCGGCGATGGCGGCGAGGCGAGGCGAGCGAGAGTAGTACGACAACAATAGGAGTAGTATATATATATATATATCGTTTATTGTATAGCTACATTGTCATATATGTTTATAGTCTCTGAGTCAATGCCTTACTTATATGTAACATATATGTTTTATTACTTTGTTAATTACGGGATCCTAATTTGGATGATCCATGAAGCGCGCTAGACTTGTTTTTTTAGATTTTTAAAGCCTTGTACTCTTTTAGATTCATTATTTGGACAATTGTATTGGTTTATATGGATGTTTATGATATCGATTGTATTGTGTTGGATGAATGTTTTGTATTGTATTTGATGAATGTTTATTCATGGATGAATGTTTTGTATTGTATTGGATGGATGTTAATATGGATGCTTGTTTATATATATTCTTGTCGTGTTGGGATTGAAAAATTACAAAGCGTGTTATTTTGGGAAATCAATAAAACAGCAAAATTATTAAAAAAAAAACATCAAGAATCGCATGCGGTCGCTACTACCACTACATCGATGATCAAGATAATCTAGCGACCGCACACGGCCGCTATTGTCCGTCATTTACATATCGCAGTTACGTCACACCGACGAATGACTCAAAGATACGCCGAATAGCGATGTCGATTTGGCCGCAGAGTGCGATCATTAATTAGTCGGTCATTATTGTTGGTCGATGATGTCCTCCCAAATGACCGATTATCTTCATGATTAGTATCTGAATGATCGCTCATCTGGCCGTATGTATGTGGTCGCTGATATGCGGTCGCTGATAAGCTTTTTTGTTGTAGTGTTGGCGCGCAATTAGGTGACCAAACCTCTCCTTGACATAACTTTCTAGACATTGTCAATATTGCAAATAATAATATGAATAACTTTGTCGTCTCAATTATTGATTTAATAATATAAAATATTACGCAAATGATACTGTGACAATAATTGAATCAATAATATGAAAGATATTATGCAGTAATTACTATAGCAATAATTGAGTATAACAGAGTGACTTCTCACGTAGGCATCAATAATCAATACCGTGTGCTACTATGCAACCACACGTGTTACTATACTTTTACCACCGAGTAGTTTAACGGTAAAACTTTCACCGCTATTTTTATAAAAAGATAATTCTGTCGTTTTCTAACTATGACAATACTTCTGTTGTGGGGTCCACCAATGATTGTGTCGTCGTACGAATATTCCCTATTAAAATAAATATTCCCCGACCAATCGAATATTATATAACCACTTGCTTACTTTGCAAAATTTATAAATAATACCCACAACTATAATATTATATCAAATCCACACCATAATATTCAAAAATATATTTTGAGAAAAATTAATCTTTATTCATAAAAGTTGGGGTCTTACAACCTCTTCTTCTTATGAAATTTCGTCCTCGAAATTAGGGTGCATACCTGGTATGTCGAAGAGGTGAGAATACCTTGACTTCATTTCAGATTCTAACTCCCAGGTCATTTCCTCAACATCGTGGTTTCTCCACAAAACTTTTACTTGAGGTATAACCTTGGAGCGTAGGATATGATCCTTCTTATCCAAGATTTGAACAGGTACCTCTTCATGCGTTAAATATTCCGCTATCTCATCCGATTCTAATTCAATAATGTGGTTCGAGTCTTTCACATATTTACGTAACATAGATATGTGAAAAACGTTATGAACACGAGACATACTTAAGCGGTAAGGCGAGTCTATAGCCCACGCCCCTACTCGATCGAGGATTAAAAATGGGCCAATGAATCGAGGATTGAGCTTTCCTCTCTTTCCAAATCTCGTAACTCCTTTCCATGGAGCAACCCGTAATAACACATGATCTCCAATATTGAATTCCACGTCCTTTTGATGAAGATCAGCATAACTCTTTTATCGATCTTGTGAGGTTTTTATACGTTGTCGGATCGTTTGAATCTTTTCCGTAGTCATACGTACCAACTCCGGTCCCAACAACGTTGCTTCACCCACCTCATCCCAGCATACTGGAGAATGACACTTTCTTCCATACAACGCCTCAAATGGAGCCATGCCAATACTTGCTTGATAACTGTTGTTATAGGAAAACTCCACCAATGGTAAGAACTTGTCCCAACTTCCTTTGAAGTCAAGGACACAGAGTCTTAATAAATCTTCAAGAGTTTGAATAGTCCTCTCCAACAGCCCATCCGTTTGAGGATGATATGCTGAACTAAATCGTAAATCCGTGCCCATAGCTTTTTGCAAACTAACCCAAAATCGTGAAGTGAATCGTGGGTCTCGATCAAAAACTATGGATACTAGCATACCATGCAATCTTACAATCTCGTTTATGTACATACGAGCAAGACGTTCAAGTTTATAAGTTTCTCGTATCGGTAAGAAATTAGCAGACTTGGTCAATCTATCAACAATGACCCAAATTGCATCTATGCCTTGAGAAACCTTGGGAAGACTAGTAAAGAAATCCATGGTAATGTGCTCTCACTTCCATTCTGGAATTTCAAGTGGTTGCAATGGACCTTTTGGCACTTGATGCTTCACCTTGACTCGTTGACAAGTTCGACACCTTGAGATAAGCCCCGCTATCTCTCTCTTAATATTGCTCCACCAAAATGTATATCGAAGATCACGATACATTTTGGTACTCCCAAGATGGATTGCAAACGGTGTGTTGTGCGCCTCCATCATGATTTTATACTTCAAGTCAGAATCATTAGGAACAAAAAGTCTGGAGTTGACTCGAAGTATTCCTTCTTCATCGATTCTTGCTTCCGGAATAGTACCTTCTTGCACTTTCTTCCTCATATGCATCAGCTCCAGGTCTGTAGTTTGAGCAGCTTTAACTTTATCGATTAAAGTCAGTTCTACTCGTATTCACCATCATCACATGGGTCCCTGGAGTCTTTAACTATATCTCTATCCTTTGTAAGTCATACAAAATGGGCCTTTGCGTTGACAATATCGCACTCGTACCCGCATATGATCTTCTACTCAATGCGTCAGCTACTACGTTCGCTTTTCTAGGATGGTATTAAATGGTATGATCGTAATCTTTCAATAGCTCAAGTCATCGTCATTGCTGCATGTTGAGTTCCTTTTGAGTGAAGAAATATTTGAGGCTTTTATGATCCGTATAGATATCCACCTTCTCTCCATACAGGTAATGCCTCCAAATCTTAAGCGCAAAAATGATAGCTGCCAACTCTAGATCATGAGTAGGATAATTCCTCTCATATTCTTTGAGTTATCGTGAGGCATAGGCTATAACTTTCCCATGTTACATGAGAACACATCCTAAACCCTTGCTCAAGCATCATCAGAGATATGACAAATCCTTCAAACCAAATTTGGTATTGTCAAAGCAAAAAAATAAATGAGCCTCCTCTTGAGTTCTTGAATACTCTTCTCACATTCCTCGCTCCAACCGAATTTTGTATCTTTTCGAGTCAGCTGAGTTAATGGAGTAGTGATTTGTGAAAATCCTTCCACGAACCTCCGATAATAACCAGCTAAACTGAGAAAGCTACGTACTTCGGTCACTGACTTAGGTTGCTCCCAACTTTGAATTGCTTCAATCTTTGATGGGTCAATAGATATTATGTGATTTGATATTACGTGCCCAAGGAATGCTACTTCCTCAAGCCAGAACTCGCATTTCTTCAACTTGGCATATAACTTGTTTTCACGGAGCTTTTGGAGTATCAGCCTCAGGTGTTGCTCATGATTTTCATGGCTTTTGGAGTAAATGAGGATGCCATCAATAAAGACGACCACAAAGTGATCCAAATATTCCTTGAATACTCGGTTCATCATATCCATGAAGGCAGCAGAAGCATTAGTCAAACCAAAAGACATGACTAGGAATTCGTAATGCCCGCATCGAGTTCTCGAAAAGCGCCTCTTTGAATGTCATCAGTTTTAATCTTTAACTGATGATATCCAGAACGAAGATCGATCTTTGAAAAGAATTTGGCGCCTTACAACTGGTCAAACAGGTCATCAATGCGAGGCAACGGATACCTTTTTTTGATGGTGACATGATTCAACTCCCGATAATCAATACAAAGTCGTATACTTCCATCTTTCTTCTTCACGAATAGAACAGGAGCACCCCAAGGAGACGTACTAGGTCGAATGAAACCGATGTTTAACAATTCCTGTAGTTGGGTTTTTAACTCCTGAAGTGCAATATGATTCATTCGATACTAGGCTTTAAAAATGGGTTTTGTACCGGGTTCAAGGTCGATACTAAACTCGATTTCACACTCCGGGGGTAGGCCATGAAGTTCTTCTAGGAATACATCAGGAAATTTATTAACAATAGAAATATCATTCAAATATGACATATTTTTGTTTAAATCTGTGACATGGGCTAAGAAAGCTTGACATCCATTTTTTAATAAACGAATAGCTTTATGGCTTGATATGACAGTGATTGACTTTAGTGGTTTGGTTGC
Organism: Panax ginseng; assembly: GCA_020205605.1. Taxonomy (NCBI): domain Eukaryota; kingdom Viridiplantae; phylum Streptophyta; class Magnoliopsida; order Apiales; family Araliaceae; genus Panax; species Panax ginseng. Next base: position 95,005,669 of record CM035136.1, on the reverse strand, counting down.
TTGAATTTGCATAATAGGTTGGTTAGGAATTTGAAAGCTAACAACCTTACGAAAATAATCAATTTTTGCATGATGAGTAGTTAACCAATCAATCCCTAAAATCACATCAAATGCAATTATTTTTAAGGAAATAAGATCGACAGGTAATGTGAGGGTACCAATTTGAACAAAACAAGTCTTATAAACAATGGATGTAATGAAGGTTTCTCCCAACAGAGTTTCAACAGATAAGTCATAGTCTAATTTCTCCGGAGTTAAATTTAAACGTTGAGCGCAAGCAGGAGAAATAAAAGAATGGGTAGAACCGGTATCAAATAAGGTATAAACCTCACTAGAGTTTATGATTAGCTTACCTGTGATCACCTCGTTTGGATTCCTCGCTTTTTGGGAGGTTACGACAAATGCTCTCCCTTGAACTACCAGTTTTGTCTTGTTTGGGACGGCCTTTGATACCTCCATCCCAGCTGGAGTTCACTTCGGTGCATGACAAAATTGGGAAAGGTGACCTTCTTTTCTGCAATTATAACATGCTTTGGATTGCTGCGTACAGTTCGAACTGATATGTCCCTCCCCTCCGTATTTGTAATATACGATTGGTTTTCGTTCCCCTTCCTTAACAACAGGTGCTGGTGATGACGTCTTTCCATCATTGTTGAATCTTCTCTTCTTGAAATTTCCACTTCTATTATCTTGGCCATGATTACCACCGAAGTGGTTACCATTTCTGGCATGTTGATTCCCTCCACGTTTGTTCTCCGCTTCGATGACTGCTACACTATCATTTTGTCGGCTGTTCTCTCTTGGTTGGGTTGACTCGTTATCGCGCTCCAATAACTGAGCCCTATTTACAACATCTGAATACAAACACAGTTTGTGAGAAATTAAGTATTGACGTATCTCGGGTTCCAAACCTCTTAGAAACATTCGCGTCATTCTCTCCTCATTATCAACCAAGTGGGACGCAAACTGGGACAACTCGGCAAACTTTGCTTCGTACTATGACACGGTCATATTGTTCTTCTCCAGCTTGATGAACTCTACCTCCTTAATGTGACGAATACTTTCGGGAAAGTACTTTTCGTTGAACAGTTCTTGGAACTTCTCCCAAGACATCTTCAGTGCGGCAGGTTGAGTACGCTTTACCGATTCCCACCAGTAATCTACCTCTCCTCCCAACATAAAGGTGGCAAAGGGAACCTTTTTGCTCCTCGGAGCATCCCAAGAAATTAAATATATTGGTGATCTACTTTATCCATGTCTCCGCCTTAAGTGGTTTTGGCTCTCCAATAAACTCCGGTGGTCCCAGCTCCTTGAACTGTTTAGCGGTGACCGTCCGAGAGTTGCCAGTGTTTCCACCTGTATTTTGAACAGGAGTCGTTCTCGCCTGATGTTGCATAAATTGGATAAAGCCTTTGAACATCCCATCGTTCATCATTAGGTCAGCATTGTTGTTTTCCTGAGGATTATTGCCATCCTGATGCACATTATCCTGGGTATTGATCGTTGGTGACTCAACGGTCTCATGTGCTTCATTGCTTATCTTAACATTTTCGGATGCCATTATCAAATACTGCCACAAAAAGGTTAATTGACATGTCACATATTATCCCTATACTCTGGCCGACCAATTAAATACCAAAGAAACTTAGGTAGGTCATACTAGCGAAGGAATTCCCTGTCTCTCCCCTCCTAGTTCTTGTCTCACATCTCAGCCAAGGATCATATCCCTAAGCTTTGATACCAACTGTGACGCCCCCAAAATAGGTATACATCACCCATTCTGAGTCGCCAAATACATGGTATAAAATTCAAATACAACTTAACTATACAACTGTCGTGTAAAATACGATAAAACATAAGCTGAGAGTTTTAATACGAATATTGTCTTCTAGACAATATTCAAACTCAAATGGAGTCCTCAATACATTTATTATCACACTATTTCACTGAATAGTGAGAACTACTAATGCAAACATCCGGACCACACCCGCTCCCCGACTAGTCCCAAATTATATTCTCATTTCAAGAGAACAATGAAAACAAAGGGTGAGCTCAACTAGCCCAAGAAGAAATATTATGACTAAGATAATGCGTAATAAATTATCGTTAGCCTTCAACAAAGTTAAAACCGATAAAATATAATAAACATCAAGTAAAACTGCAGCGGAACAAGCAATCCATTAGAAGAGTTAAGTAGAGCATGATATCTACTATCTTCTATGATTTAAAAAGTTTGTCATCAATTTTATCACTGAGATTCTGCTTAATAAATAAACAACATCATCGAATCATCCCTGCACTACGGGCCAAGGATATTCATGTAATCATCAATGGTCATGATTATACCGAATAATCCTTGGTTATAATCATACCAACAACTGTCCATCAATGCACTACAGGCCAATGAGGACTTTTACCACATCATTTGTAACATTACGGGTCATGATTATACCGAATGATCCCTGGTCATAATTATACCAATCAATAGTATATTTATGCACGTAAGCCACATATGACTTTTCTCATAATATAAGCATGAGGATGATGACAATGATATAAGAATTTAATTAAAAGCAAGCAAATGATAAATATTTAAAGATTTATAATTTAATTTATCCAGAATTCAATATTGTCCAAATTGTCAACATGATACTGCTTTGTGGAGTAAAATTCAAGAATAATATTGTATCAAAAATGATTTGGACAGTAAGGAAATCAATTTTTGTCATGAATAATCCCCTGGGTGAATAGTACCCAAGTGAATAGTACCCCGTGAATAGTACTTCGGGAATAGTACTTTGTGAATAGTACCGTAAAAATAAATACTACTCATGGACAGTACTCCGGCATGAAAAACTTAAAATTTAACAAGAATGTGTAGAAAATATCCTTGTGAAACGATACTAGATGAAGCACAAATTTCAAGGATGTTCTACAAATTTCACGGAGTATAGAAGAAATACATTAACAAAATGAGGGTATAACCAGGAATACGAGACGAAATAATATTACTCGCATACTACAGAGTATGGAAGAAAATATTATTCCTTATGAATACTGAAAAAAATAATATCCATTACCTCAGAAGAAGACTGAATACTGGAATAGTGAGGTAGTAGACTTCTCTTCTACTTTCTCTCTAAAGCTTCTCTCTCTATAGCTTCTCTTTCTATAATTGCTCTTGTGAGTCTTAGTGAATTAGTGAGAATGAAAGAAAATGAGCATCTATTTATAGAAAAAACATAGTTTCGATAATTGCACGTTTTGGGGCTCAAAATATTATAGTATAATACATTCATCTTTTCCTTCATTTTTAATTTAGTCCTACAAGTATTATCAAACTTGCACCACCTCCCCTAATAGTATATCTTGTGAATCAATAGTACAATCATGTGAAAAAAATAATTACAGTATAGTACCTTCATCTATACCTCCATTTTTAATTTAGTCATGCAAGTATTATAAATCTTGCACCACCTCCCTTAAAAGTACATGCATGTGAATCAATAGTACACACATGTGAACAAATAGTTATAAACATGTGAATCAATAGCAATTAATTGTTCATTTATCTGATTAATTACCCGATTAGTCAATATAACATCCAGACATCCATTATTATCGAAATAGATGTTGATTTCCACTAACACTAATAATCCCAACCTAATGGAAATATCAATTTCATCTTTAATCAACACGAACTTATTCATCATTAATATTAGAACTCACAATATTTAACAACCAGATCATTCTCAGGAAAGAAGGGGCTTTCCGAAAAGGATTTCTCCCTATTGGCGCGCAATTAGGTGTGTAGACACTCGAAATTTTCTATACTACTGTTACTAACATTACAGGAGGACAGATTCGTCTTTTAAGAGAAAACCCTGAAAGACAATCCAAATCCACACCGGATACTACCAGAAGTTCAGCATTAACCCCGGATCGCAATCTGGGAGTAACGGTTTCAACCTCGGATTTAACCCCGAGACCTGCAGATACAATACTAGAACACACACCGGAGAAGACCGATTAATCTCGGAGATAACCCCAAGGTATCCAGTCTCAGTCCCAACCATGGGAATAGCCACCAACCTTGCTGATAACCCCAAGGAATGCAGTTTCGGAGATAACCCCAGAAATGCTTGTTTCAAATGCCATCAGCTTCAATCTTGGCACTCACAACGAAATACACTATGCCAACACGGCAATCACATCGGGAAGACAGGCACACCTCAAAGATGACAATGAGGATCTTCAACAAATGCAAGTAGCCTAATCTCGGTGAGTCTCGAGCAACGCCTCATGATCGTACCCAATCCCAAGTGAAGAATAATCGGTGAGGGCAACATCGCCATCTCGTAAAACACGATGCCACGTCTCGTCTCTACGCAACAATGTCCCACAAGGCTAACCAATCCCGAGTGACTATTGTGCGGGGTAACGGATGAAAGTTGAAGCTTGAAGACCGGAGGGCATCATCCCATCTTCAAAGACTTCGTACAAACTCTAATCCCATGCCATGGTACAACTCTCGACAACGGCGGTCCGAAATAGGTCCAGAATACCTCAAAACAGATGCCCGGATTGCACTTCTCAAAATCTGAGTGGACATTATAGTGCCTGAGTGCACGTTTCGAGAGACGACGACCCGATGAATCCCAAGGCCGACCCGACCCGCCTACTGCATACACCCTACGGCACCTTTTGCCTATAAATAAGAGGCTTGGGGTGCTGATTTTAAGAGAAAAAGACGGGAAACCTGCACACAATTTGCTCTGACTCGCCATACAAAGGTATTTTCCCACTTTCAAACACCCGTGAGCTCATATATAGCCTCTTTTGTACCCACAAAAGCCCAAAGTGTTTACCCACTCTAAAGATATAGAAGCCCTTTTTATCGATTCCGTGTAAGCCTTCTCCTCACACACTTTAGAGTCTTTCTCTTCATCTTTGCACACACCCTTCTACACGCTGAGAGTCGTGTTGCTTGCTTTTGCCTGCACTTCCGGTCCGTGGTTTCCTTCCAAATTGTATATATATATATATATATATATATATATATATATATATATATATATATATATATATATTGACTAACATTATCGAGTTATGCCTCGATTGAGCCTGAACTTGATGCCCTGAGCGTTTAACGCTTTAATATATATATACTTATATATATTAATTGTCTGTCGAGACTTTGTTCGATGAGCCTAGACTTGATGCAGGCGCTTCTCGCTTTAATATATATATATATATATATATATATATATATATATATATATATTAACTATCTCTGCTTTGGACTTTGTTCGATGAGCCTGAACTTGATGCAGTGCGCTTATTAAACTTATATATATATATATATATATATATATATATATATATATATATATATATATATATATATATATCAACTGTGTGTCTGGACTTTGTTCGATGAGCCTAGAACTTTGGTTTGGTGCGTTTATTCACTTTTATATATATATATACTTATATATATCAACTGTATGTCTGGACGTTGTTCGATGAGCCTGAACTTTGGCCCCGGTGCATTTATCGGCTTATATATATATATATATATATATATATATATATATATATATATATATATATATATATATATATATATGAACTGTGGTCTAACTATGTTCGATGAGCCCTGATTTTACATCCTGCATTTATTGCTTTAATATATATATATATATATATATATATATATATATATATATATATATATATATATATATATATATATTTTGTCCTCACTCGAGTTCCTTTCGTGGTAGTTGATCACTTTTACGACTTTTCTTTACATTTTGTCCTCGCCTTTTGAGTTTACTTCGTGGCGATTGACCGCATTTTACACTTTTATTTACATTCCATCTCCTTTGAGTTTCCTTCGTGGCGGTTGATCGTATTCATAGCTTTATTTACATTTCTGATACCCCACGGAGGTGCTTCATGGTTGGTGATCCTGTCTGTATATATATATTTACCGCTTTTATATATATACATGCTTATTGCTTTTATATAAATTGCAATATTCTGTGCGCCTAGGAATCATGTGATCACAGATTCATCTCATTGGATCTAGATTTGGTTCCTGTGATGGACATTTTCAGCTGTAAGCAGCTTATAAATTATTCTGTGATGTCTGTATTTCCTTAGATGGTTTCCATACCCACGAGGAAGTCGGCATTATTTTTGTATATATTATTTTTCATACGGATGCCTCGCATCCGTCAAATAAAATCAATTCAGCCGCTCACTTAATAAAAATGGAGGTGTAAAAGGTCTCAATTCCTATTGAGCATCAGGGTTTGAAAAACCTCTTTTATAAAACATCATTGCCATATCTTGCTAAAAACTGAATTTTTACATAAATTCAAATCCTGTGTATATAGGTTCGAAAGAGGCCTTGCACAACTTTCATATAACAACACATTGACCCACACACACACACACACACACACACTCAGATAATAGTTTCTTAAAAAGAGGCGGTCACCATGGTAACACGGATGTCTGGGGTGCCTAACACCTTCCCCAGCATAACCAAGTCCCCTTGACCCTAAATGAATCTCGGTTTGTCATTGATTCAGTATATCGATGTCACATAACTGGGTCAATGTGCAAACCGTTTCTCGGTTGTGTTGGTACAACCATTTAAAAAACCAACTGGCAACTCTTAACAGTACCATCGTCGACATTATACATGTCGGACCTTTTTCACTTGTTTTTTCAAATAAATCTCATGTAAAATGAGAACACCAAAGAACAAGTAACGGAAAGGGACATCCAAAAATCCCGACGTCGACAGGTGGCGACTCTGCTGGGGACTCCAGTAAGAGGACTTAAGCCGCTACTACAATCTTTTCAAAACTGATTATATGCTTGTGTGTGGATGTTGCATTAAATTGGATGAATGTGTACGAATGCATGTCTTGTTTGAGCTTAGTGCTTCGTACTATAAACTGCTTATGATATTAGTGCTTCGCACATGTCATCATTTCATACAGTGAGACATGATGTATGTGAATGTATGTTGTGTGGTCCCTCCACCAGGAGCCTATCCCGTCGGTGTTTGATTACTGGACTCGTGAGAAGACTAATGAGTCTTTCAGAGAGTATGCCCAAAGGTGGAGACGCCTGGCTGCCCAAGTTATTCCTGCCATGACAGAATCAGAAATGGTCATGACATTCATAGACATACAAGAAGCCCTTCTATGAGAGAGTTTTAGCCGGCATCGGCAAACAGTTTTCTAAAATGGTTAAACACGGGGAGATGGTTGAAATGGGGTTGAAGTCAGGAAAGATTCAAGACCTAGTCGCACTCAAAGCTGTTGCTGATCACATCTAATCTGGAAATTATGGGAACAACCCCTGGAGGGTCCATAAAAAGAAAGAGGAAGATGTTTCCCTGATACTACAGGGGACAAAAAGGCAATCAAAGTATGCCCATTCAAAGGAGAAACTACACTCCCTTTCCAAAGACAATCGCAAACCCTCCAAAGCATTAAAAGGTGGAGAAGTCAAACGCCATCGAGTGTTTACACCCTTAGGGGATACCCTCGAGAGCATTCTTAATCTTCCGACAACACGTAAGAAAATTACGATCTTCTTCCACCACCCATTTCTAATGGACGGGGTTTCAATGTTTGCTAGAAATGTGCTTATCATGTCGGGGCACTGGACATGATACTCGGATTGTTGGGCCTTGAAACACAAGATCCGGACCTAATAGATAATGGAGAGATCGTAGTCACCAAACCCGATCAAATTCACGTGACAAGACAACCCTCTTCCTCAACACAAAGAAGAAGAGGTCAACATGATTAATTGGAGCAAAGGATGTAGTTCCAACTTCACCGCGACTCCCCGGACCATCAAAGATGGTGATGACGAGATGGGATTATGCTAAGTTCCAGCTCACAATGGAACGAAAGATGAAAGCTCTCTCAAAAACAAATCACCAGAGCATGCCGGTCTCCTACCAATCGTCATGAATATTCCCTCGTCCCTTTCAGAAAATGAAATGCTGGAAGACAAAGTGACGAAAAGAGCAAATGCCAAAGCCCGTCAGGATTTCGCCAACAAACGGGAATTCACCTATTTGGGCCAACCCATGGAGGAAATCCTTCACATGTTAATCAATGAAGGAAGGATCAGTTCCCTTCTACCTCCAATCAACTCCCGTTCGGGATGGTACAACTCTGATGGAGTATGTCAATACCACTCCAAGTCTCGCGGTCACAACACAGAAGAATGATGGGCACTCCGCCACCTTATTCAAAATCTAATCGACAGCAGGTATCTCGCACTTGGCGATTAACGACAATTTATTACGAGCAAGTGAGAATGCAGCCCTACTAAGTGGAAAAGTGTGGTAGCGCTTATATCTCATCAAGGTGAAGGGATTAATAATCGTTCTCACAACACCGATAATTCAGCTCAAAGGAGGAAGCAATCCTTTGAAAGTGGCCGCTCCCGAGCCAATCAACTTGCCATGCAGAGCACAATATCCTATTGTTAGTTTGTGCAAGGTTCCGTGGAATTATGGAGAAGGTGAAGGATCCACCTCACATACTACTGCTGCAGTGTCAAAGGAAAATCCACTATATCTTCCCCATCGGGTGATGAACCCCACCACCAAATCAAAGGGGAAATACCCATGGAGAAGATTGAAAAATTCCTCCGCGCTGTGGGTCATAACGAAGCCTCGGTGGTTTTAAGCTTGAAGGAAGCTCCACCATAAATATCAATTTTGGACTTGGTCCTAACTTTCGAGAATCACCGGAAGGTCTTGTTAAAGGTTTTGGAAGAAGCCTATCTTCCGACATCAGTGGATACAGAAAAATTTCAACACATGGTTGATCACATTTTCAACACTAATGTGATATCCTTCACTGATGATGACATACCGCCCGAAGGGACTGGTCATTGCAAACCGTTGCACATTGTGGTCTTGTCCTCCAGATATATGGTGGTTGGAGTCTTAATAGATGGAGGTTCCTCTCTGAATATCTACCCATATGCCACCTTGGTGAAGATGAATATCAATCTCAACCGAATTTGGAGTAGCCATACTATCATCAAAGCTTTTGATGGAGCCCGCCGTAACTCGGTTGGAGTAATTGAGCTGCCAATCGAAATTGGCCCTCATACATTCTGCGTATCCTTCCATGTGCTCAAGATAGATTCGGATACAACCTCGCTCTTAGGGCGACCATGGATCCACATGGCGGCAAGGGCCCCTCCACCCTTCACCAACAACTGAAGTACATTATCAACAATAGCCTGGTCATGGTAAACGCTGAACCAGAGATTCCTCAGCATGGGGATATACCGTTCATCAATGCCAATGCAGACATAGAACCAGTTAGTTTTCATGCTTTGGAAATAAGCAACACCCAATACCACGCTATTGGAGCACCACTGCCCGAACCCCACATTTCTGCTGAGGTGATGCCAGCCACTCGAGAAATGATGTCGTTGGGTCATAAGCCAGACAAGGGTTGGGTAAAGATGGCCAGGTATCCAAGACTTATTCAATTAACCAAGCAAGTTGGAACAATTTGGACTAGGCTATTCTGCCACTCTAGTCACATGAATCCTCATAAGCATCAATGATTCCTTTAGCTTCAACCATGTGGCGTTAAACCGCCTTCAAACTCCGAGTCCAAGACAACCTCCAAAAAAGGTGCGGTGATGTCATGGCCATGTTATTTCCTAAGACGAAACCGGTGGAGGAAAAGAAAATTGTTATTCCAGATCCCGCAATCGAAGAAAAGGAGCGGAGAATCAAGGAAAACGTTGTCCGAATACTGTCGGGCATGCGCATCATCATCCATGATGAACATACCAACAGATACACCCCAGATTATGATTGCCTTGACGTAATGGCCATCATTCGGGACAAGTAGGATGATGACAATCCCTCCATCACTGCAGTCCACCCGGACTTTACCCTTACCAATTGGAACAACATTCCTTGCTTTGGTCGACAAGGGTAAAGCGGGCAAAAATTCTTTTCGCTCAGAGATATAATAACCGCTTATTTTTTCGCATAATATTAGCAGTTTATTTTGCCAGTATATGTTAACACTGTGTATGATCAACGCATTTCATATATACTAAGTGAAAGCATATTTTGTTTTAGGACTCTGAATTTAGATGTTCCTATATTTACGGATACGATGCCTCTCCTACACAAGGATTGTACCTTTGATGTAGAGATGAATTCAGCCTTGATGGATCCCCAGGATGACATTGAGGTGCCTCCAAAAATTCAAGAATAGGTCAAAGACAAACCCAAACCCAACCTTGATCAAACCACTTCTTTCAATCTCGGAACCTTAGAAAGCCCTTAGTTAATCCAGATTGGTTCAAACCTTACCCCAAACCAACGGAATGACATAGTTATGCTATTAACACAATTCCAGGATGTGTTTACATGGCCTCATGAAGATATAGTGGGTTTATCCACTGACATTGTCCTTCATCGCCTTCCCATTAAAGAGGGATTTAAGCCGATCAAGCAAAAGCTCAGGCGATTGAAACCTGAGTGGAGTTTAAAGGTGAAAGAAGAGATTGTGAAACAATTTCAAGCCGACATCATCATGGTGTCTACATATCCTGAGTGGATATCCAACATCATGCCCGTACCTAAACCTGGAGGGAAGGTGCGAGTTTGCGTGGATTACAGGGACTTGAACAAAGCTTGCTTAAAATATAGCTTTTCCGTGCCATTTATCCACATTCTCATTGACAATACTGCTCAATACGACATGTACTCCTTTGTTGATTGCTTTGCGGGGTACCATCAGATCATGGTTGCCGAGGAAGATCGTGAGAAGACTGCTTTCATCACTCCTTGGGGAACGTTTTGCTATAGACGGTTGTCATTCGGCCTCATCAATGCCGGAGCTACCTATCAACGAGCTATGATAGCTCTTTTCCACGACTTAATGCATAAAGAGATTAAGATCTACGTGGATGACATCATTGTCAAGTCCCGGAAGGAGGATGACCATCTAGACCATCTCAGAAAGTTGTTCAACGAGTTGCGTAAGTCTGACTTAAAGTTGAATCCACTAAGTCGCCTTTGGCGTCAAGTCGAGCAAGTTGCTAGGATTTCTAATCACCACCACAAAGGGATTGAGTTGGATCCTACCAAAATCCAAGCCATCACGTAAATGCCCATTCCTCGAGACGAGAGAAGGAAATCGTGGATTTTGGGAAGGATCAACTTCATCAGCAGGTTTATCTCCCAACTCACGGCAACCTGTGAGCCAATCTTCAAGTTATTAAGGAAGAACTCCTCCATGAAATGGAATGATGAGTGCCAGAATGCCTTCCTTACAATCAAGAAACAGCTAGTCAAAGCTCCTATCTTGGTACCACCCAGGGATGATGTTCCCCTGTTCATGTACCGTCCATAAGTGATAATGCCATGGGGGCTATATGTGGGACAGAAAAGACGATAGAGGCCAAGAACGAGCTATCTATTACCTCAGCAAAAGGTTCAGCAGCAGTGAACACAAGTACACTCTGATCGAGAAGACGTGTTGTGCTTTAGCATGGGCTTCCATGAGGTTACAACATTACCTCCATGGTCACACAACCCATCTCATATCCCGCGTGGATCCTCTCAAGTACGTGTTCAATAAACCCATGTTGAACTGCCAGCTGTCCAGATGACAATTAATCCTATAACAATTTGACATTGTATATGTGACTCAAAAGTCCATCAAAGGAGCAATGACAGTGCAGCAACACCATCTGTACAATACACGCCAATCATGGAAGATGTATTTTGATGGAGCTGTTAACATGGAAGGTTCTGGAGCTGGAGCAATTCTAGTATCTGATACGGGGAGCAGATCCGTTCTTTGTTAAATTACGCTTTATCGGCACCAACACTACTACCGTGAGTATGAAGGTCATCTCATGGGGCTAAAACTTGCCCTTTCAATGGGCATCAAGCTGTTAACTGTCCTTAGAGATTCAGAGTTGGTAATCAGACAATCCACCGAAGTCTATCAAACCAAGGAACTACATTTGTTGCCTTACCATTGGCAGGTTTTAAAGATGGCTTTGGAGTTCGAAGAAATCTCCTTTCTACACATTCCTCGTAATAGGAATGATTTCGCGGACGCATTAGCAACTTTGGCCTCCTTGATTCGCATATCAGACAAGGAACACTTTCCAGGCATCACAATTTCCCTGCACAAGGCCCCAGCCTATGGGAATTACGTTGGAGAAGTATCGGATGAGCTACCTCCCGTCCAACCTCCTTGGTATCAGCATATCAAGGAATATCTGCGAGATGGATCTACACCCGCTGAGGCGAGCCTAACTGAGAAAAGGCGGATCCATCGACTTGCTATGAAGTTCTACTTGAGTGGAGATGTGCTCTATAAAAGAGATGCAGGACTAGGTCTCCTCAGGTGTCTAGACAAAGATCAAGCCCAAAGGCTTATGGATGAAATCCATGGCGGAGTCTGTGGCCCCCATATGAGTGGCCCCCTCCTTATCAAGAAAGTTCTCAGGACGGGACATTATTGGCTATCTCTCAAGGCTGATTGCCATGACCACGTCAAAAGATGTTATCAGTGCCAGATTCATGGGAATGCTATACACGCCCCTCCACGGGAGCTCCACAATATGAGTTCGCCTTGGCCCTTCTCAATGTGGGGAATGGACGTTATTGGGCCCATTGAGCCTAAAGCCAAAGAATGGTCACCGATTTATCTTCACCATGATTGACTACTTCACCAAGTGGGTAGAAGCGACCTCTTCCCGTGGTCACTAAAGAAGTCATCATTGCTTTCATCGAAAACAATGTCGCTTTGTCGGATGGACAACCAGAGGTGATTGTGTCAGACAATGACAAAAACCTCAACAACAAAATGATGGAGGAGTTATGCAGTAAGTTCCACATCAAACATCTTAACTCTGTCATCTATCGTCCGAAGATGAACGATGTTGTTGAAGCGGCTAACAAAAATATCAAAAAGATTATGAAAAAGATGTCAGCCAACCACAAAGATTGGCCTAACATGTTGCCTCTTACTTTGTTAGCTTACAGAACCACAATGCATACTTCAACTGGGGCAACCCCCTACGCTTTAACCTATGGGATGGAAGCAGTGCTCCCCATAGAAGTTGAGATGGAATCTCTCGAGTGTTGATCGACGCCAATTTGGATGAAAACCAATGGGTACAAGACAGTATCACCAATTGTCTCGATAGACGAAAGCGAACTGCGCGGCTATCTTCCATGGTCACTATACCAAAGAAAGGATCGCCAGATCCTACAACAATAAAGTCCTCCGCTACTTGCAATTTAAACAACATGACTTGGTTCTCAAGAAGATTCTTGACAATCAAGATCGTGCCAAAGGAAAATTCGCTCCTAACTGGGAAGGCTGTTTATTGTCAAAGAAGTATTGACAGGAGGCACTCTCGGATTACAAGAAATGGACTACGATGAATTTCCACAACTTATCAACTCGCATAATCGTGAAATGGTATTATGTCCGAAAGTAACCAAAGAACACCTCAATGCATCATCATCAGTCACCAAATCATTCCGGTTCTTTAACCCTTTACCACCTACACTTGCTACACTTTGCCCCTCGTGGAAACATACTCTTCAAGCCGCCATCGGCTTTCTCCTTTGTGCTTTACAACTTAGGTCATCCCACCGCATGATTGAACCTCTTACGTTCACGCCATACCCATACATGGGATCAAACTTCTCCTCTGCTGCGAGATATCCTCAACCTAGGATTAAACTTTCTCCTCCCCGCACTCTGACCTGCACATGGGATTACGCTTTTCTTCTCGCCCTGAGGGGCGAACTACGTCGACCTGATTTCCTCTTCAATAGGAGTACGTAGGCAACCGTGTTATATGGCCCGGTCGCAATAAAACAAAAACAACAAAAACATTTCTACCCTCTTCTCCTTACAAAAGCAAAAACAACCAAAAACATTCCTACACCATATCAGCTATATACAACGTTGAACCTCTTACACCGTGTTCGAACTCACGCAGACCGATCTCTCTTTCAATAGAGTACGTCGACTGACCATTCATGGTGCGGTCTCACCCCCTACCAAAATACAAACCATTGTCAGCGGGTATTGGGATTCTCTTTCAATCCACTACATTTCATTTGGCTTCGCACCAAAGGATGGAATTACTGAACTCCTCCCAAATAGGAGATTCTACGACTATCTAAGTCATGGTCATACCTCAAAGAGCAATACTAAACCATAAGAGGTGGAATTAATTAGGCTTCTCCTAAATAGAAGTACTGGCGACCATCTGTGGTGCGGTCAATCTCAGAGAGGAAAGAAACATTCCTCTCCACATTTCCATTCAGAAACAAGTCCCAAGACACCAAAGATGGTAGGGATATACATAGATCGATGATCCATTCTGAACTATCCAAAGACAGCTCAATGTCCATCCACCAAGGAAGAATTCAGAATTCATCAAGATCATAAGCCCAAGCGTGAGCAAAATATCAAGCAAATAAATAAGGCATATCTAAAAGGGAAGTGATCCAAAAATATATTTCCCTATCATATATAATGTTGTTTGATATATATACAATGTGAACTGTACATGACAAAATGGCTAAGCTAGTCTGTGCAGGTAAATACAAGATCATCTACAAATTAGGGTACATGCGAGCTAGCAAGACCAACATGGCATCCCTCTCAGAAGAAGGAGGTAAAGTTGTAGTCTCCTGGATGAGAATATCCACACGACCTAACAGATCTGTAGCCATCTGCATGATGACCATATGCTCATCGATATAAGCACTCATCTCTGCGATCATACCAAAGGGTAAGGGACCTCATTGCAAGATATCTCTGTGATGAATGCACATCCCTACCAGATATAGCACTATCCCGCTCAACTATCACTGCATCTCTGTCTGACCTAGCCTCATCCCGCTCAACAACAGCGGCATCTCTACGAGCTAATGCCTCGTCTCTCTCTAATAGGGCGGCATCCCTCACATCAAGAGCAGTCGACATCATAGATCGAATCTGGTCTCTCTCAAAGGTCATCGATGAAGACTCTACTCTAAATCTCAGTCTTTGAGTCTTTGGATCACAAAAGTAATCTTGGTACTAGGAGAATCCGGAAGAAATGATGGCAACCCAACAAATGTATCCTCCTCGATGTAGGTATCAATGTCCTCTATAGGCTCTACATCATCTAACTCAATCTCCCAGACTTCAAATATCTGCCGCACCGATAAAACCTCTGTCTCTCCATCCATGCGAGTACTCTCTGCTGGAATAACCGGGATGACCGCGCGGAAAAGTAGCTAGCTCACGCCGATCCCAAAGAAGCGTGATACACGAGATCGGTCCTCTACCGAGAGGTATCGAGAAGTCGAAATGACCGCCCCTCGAAAGGATAAAAATCTCGAACCGGGTCAAATCGCGACATCACGGCCAATGGATGATAAGTCGTCACGTCCCTCAAGCAAGCCAAAGGGAGGTAATCCATGCCCGGAACATGAGTAATGAAGCTGTATGGTGAGCAAAGCCCCGAGCATAACAATATGCTAAATGGATCTCGGATATCTGCCAAAAATGCGGACCAGGACTGAGCATCTACATACTCCGATGGCTGAAAGGAATACGACATAGCCACCTCATGGGAGAAACAATACCCGTGTACCAACTGGTCGCAAATGTGACATAAACCACACATACAGCATGACCGAACTCCCTATAACACACCTGACGGGTAAGTACGGCAGTAGGACGCTGATCGCAAGGTCTCTGCCACGATCATAGGTACAATGGTACGACCCTCCCTAAGAGCTCTCACCGCCATGATAACTCCTATATCTATCTCATCCATGTACCGCGACATGTACACGTATGACAGTACACATAGTATCAGTACATCAACTCTAGCCGAACGCCAATGATCCTCCGACACAGTGAAATCCCCTGAATGTCGTGTGTAGCTATCCTCCACACCAAATCTGTCACACAGAAAATGATGAGAGATCACATGGCCAGATGTCAGCTCATCCTGCACCACTCTGCGCCTCAATCCGGTGAGAGTCATGAATCGTCTACTCATATCTCCCAAAGCCATGTGTAGGCAAGGTCGGTCTAGGGACAGCATCGTCAAACGGGCATACTCCTCTAGAGTAGGAGTCAACTCATGGGTGCCAAAGCAAAAATCTGCCTATCAGCTAGCCAATGCTCTAGCATCCCATCTACAAATCCTGCAGGAACCTGAAATGCCAAAAGGGTCATCGTATGATGTAATAATAGATCTACAGTCACCCTATCTGGTGGTGACATGTTATCGTACAACGAGCGCATACCCAATACCACCATTGACGGTGGGGTATGATCTATACGGCTAATTGTCGAAGAAGACATCTGTGTGGGCCGTGTCATAAGACCATCCAGGGGTTAATACCGAGTATCTCTGGACATACATACATATGCATAACATGATACATGCATAACAGATAATAGATGGAAATATGATATAGGGAATGAAAAAAAATGGTGCATACATTCCTAAATATATCATCATCTAATACATCAGCTCTATACAGCTACCAGTACATGAAAATGGGGCACAAACGCCCTACTACTAACAGAGGCCTATCTAAAGATATAGCGAGAATGGGGAACAGCCACCCAATATCTAATAGAGGCCTATCAAAAGATATAGCGAGAATACACATCAGAAGAAGACAATGGTCTCGATGTCCAAATCCTCAATCCTGTCCACCTGATGTAATTCCTCCTGAGTCACTAGATCTCTATCAACAGGGATGTCGTGCCTATAAAGGGAGGATCTGCTTGTGCCAAGAAAACCAAATGGGTCGTTCGAGGGGGGCCAAAGACCGAGCCGGAAGGAACAAATGTCTTCGCCTCTGCGGATCTCTCGCCAAATGCCGAATAAATATATGTGCCCGATCCAACTGCCGGGTCAAGCTATCAATCTGGGTCAAGATGAGTCGAGCTTCGGACACAAGCCACCCAATCCGTCATCATCAAAGATCCTGGAACCATGTCCCCATAAACTGTGTGGCACGGATCGGGCACCAATAGTCTTGAGGGAGCCACCAAATACTGGAATATCTCCCCGAGTACATGGACCCTTAGATAAATCAAAACCGTCAACTCCCAACAATGGAATCTCAATGGCGGGTGACTGTGATACAGGCCAATGACGCCTAACAGGAGGCAAGATCGGTATACGAATCTCCCCTGTGGTGCTCCTAATAGCACGCTCTCCTAAATAGAGCTCCCAGCCTCCATCGGTGAAAAGAGGAAATCTCCGGGTGGAAATCAAATACTCTACTCCAGTAGGGTGTCCATCCTCAAAACCGATGATCAAATGATCCCCTGAATATGGAAGCCATGTGATGGCGTCGACTGTCAGCAACTCCAACTGCATACGGTAATGAGCAAAGCCCTTAGATACAGGGACCTCTGGCAAAATAGAATGATGCCATCGTCGTCCTCGTGGATAGGTATCTAAGCCTAACACACTCACAGGATACAAACATGGAAGCCTCTCATAGGCCCAAAACTGCCAACACAATGGCAAAACATCTGCTATCAGTAAACACTCTTAACCTATGAAAGGAAAAGACAAGAGAAAAATACTCACCAGTAGAAATGGGTAAAATCCTAGCCAAGCCTCGGTCAAAACCTGTGAGCGCAGACGCATGCCCCAGAGGAAATAGGCAAAGGTGTAAGAGCCCCAATCGTACTCTTCTATACGGTCCACATCGCGTGTGGTGCTGACCAGAGCGAAAGATACCGTGGAAGAGTTATCTGCTATGAAGCAGCCTCGAATGATTATCAGGAACAATCACCGCAGAACGCGATCCCTGATCCTGACATCATCAGGCATGGGCTCACTCAATAGCCCGCTCATAACATCTACGCTCAAAGGACCTGAACGGACAGTCCTACCTTTGAGCGCACCCGCCGGAACTCCTAACAAGGACCGGACGGCAGTAGGGGTGATATTCGCTATGCAAGGAACTGGCTCCCCTCCAAACTCCATACCTGTAATAAATCGCCAATCCATAGGCGTCATCATCACCTCACAATCCAGTAGGTGGAGTGACTGAGTCTGATGAAACCATCGCTCAGACAATGCCCTGAGGTAACCCCAGGGACAATGACGGGGAAGGATAGAGAAAAATGCCCCAAATCCCCACTCATGCACTACTGCTCTATAATCAGGATGAAGCGCCTGGTACATGGAGTGGATGCTAAACCGAGTTCCCAGGTACGTGTAAAACCCGGAACTGCATGAAGCACGCAGATCAACATCGGACCTTTTTAATCCTCATCAATAGGAAAGAAGGAAGATAAAGTCTAACGTCATACCTCGTTAGCATGCAAGTACATCGATGGGTGTCTACCCAAATCACCTAGCAACTCCGGGTTCACCACCGGATGCTCTAAGCTCCTCGCGAGTGATATGTACATCGAGGCGGGATCCTCAATATCCACCTCCTCGTCCTCAACGTCTGGAACCTCCACCAAGACGGATTTAATCACGACCTCCACCAACCGACGAGGCCTTTGATGAATCTGGACAAGGCACTTGAAGTCCTCCGCCAGATGCCGAGGCGGTCTGTAAAGAACCGACGGTGATCCGGATCCATAATATCTGGACAACAAGTCTCCAAATCACCTTAGAAAGGGTGTGGTATTGCCTTACCTGGAGCTTTCTAAAATGCATTATATGACTATATGCATGCATGCATTTACTTTAATATATAATAGAGTTAGAATGCATGACTACCCAATGCCTACATTTGGAAAAATTTTGCCATAGTCCCCTTTGAAAATAGGACTATCCACATGCGCACAGGCATGTCTAGGTGGCCATTCAGTAGCACACCTGCCCGAAAGTTATATACATAATATATGCATTAAAAATCAAACTCATCATGCATAAGGCCAACCTCAATGCTAGGAGTATCTTGCCTTTCTACCTTTTACTCATTGGACCTCAAATAGGACAACAAATAGCAGAAAAAGGTGCCAATTTGACTGTCTTAGAAGTCAAAATTTTTCACATCATTATGTTCAGCATGGTTTAATACTAACATTTACTATGTTGAATATTTTTTATTAAGTCATTTGTGCATACATAATCACTACTATGTGTTTAGATGTATTTCGTGCAATATCTCACAATCTAATGGACAGAAACTGGAAAATAATACATGCATGCGTTACCAGAATAGTGTAGAACACTTGTGCGGTGATGAAATTTGCGTAAAGCGGCGAACTCACTCAACAACTGAAGTGGTTCGCGGTTTTTCTAAAGTGAAACAAGTTAAAAGTGACTTGTGAAGTGAAGCTCTTTGGGATTTATCATCTGACGCTGTGCCAGCAGCCCACTACTGACTATAGCGAGTGCACTGCGGCTCCTCTATGTGGGTCCCACCCTCCCATTTCTCGGTCCAGTTCAAGTTGAAACGGAATTCTTACGGGCTAGAAAGGTCAAATCAGGAATAAAAATGCCATGCGATTGAACAAAATAGCCTACAATCCTGGTCTTCTCAGATGAGACTTTGAATCTGCACATCACTCATTGGTAGTCGCTTGAACACAAGGTATACTCTGCCAATGACTTCAGTTATCGCAAATCACATTCGGCAATACCTTATATAGGTCCGATGCCGCCGACTCCGGGTCGTTACCCTACGTGAATCCCTGATGGGGGTTTTAATGTGATTCCCCGATGGGGGTTACAACGTAGATCCCCAGTGGGGATTACAACACGTTCATCCGTTGATAATTCTATCAACGAAGGTCAAGCAACCTTGACATCATTTCAGCCGATAGCGTTTAAACCTGTCAGAGCTATAGAGCTGTTTGAGGTTCTCATACCCAGATGCTCATATTCCCCAGTGGATCCCCAGCGGGGGTCATAATGCAATGCTCTGTTGATATACACGTCAGCAAATGTAAAGCAACCTTGACGATCTCCTCACAGAGTTTCAGCCGTTGATTCACACATCAGCAAAGACCAAGCAACCTTGACAGCATATCCCACAGGATGTTTCAGCCGTTGGTTCATAAGTCAACGAAGGTCAGGCATCCCTGACAGCATTTGTTGTTGGCAGTAAATCCAACAGAATCATGACTTATTCTGGAGATACTAACCAGGAGAGGTCAACATTATCCAAAAGGATAAATGATGGAATATGTTATACACATCCTCAAATAGATCAAGCTTTATCCCCACAGATCTCTTACACATAAGAGATACCCCTTCAGCATCAAGTCGTTATCAAGAACATAGGAATTTGGTGATAACTCCAACACCAATATCCTAACAGATTCGGCTTGCACATCAGATCTGGTCAGTATTGCCAATCCCCAGTTGAAGCAACAGGGAACCAGCAATCATCCCCAGCATGTTGGGGCACAACCCCGTACACATGCATCAAATGTTTGCATCATGTTGCTACCCTTAGCACCATGTTTATCTTGTTGCGTTCAAGTGTCTAGGATTCTTTATCCTACCCATGCATCGCCATGCATGAGTATGATAAAGAGGGGCATCTGTAGACACTCAAAATTTTCTGTACTACTGTTACTAACATTACAGGAGGACGAATTTGTCGTTTAAGAGAGAACCCTGAAAGACAATCCAAATCCACACCGGATACTACCGGAAGTTCAGCATTAACCCCAGATCGTAATCTGGGAGTAACGGTTTCAACCTTAGATTTAACCCCAAGACCTGCAGATACAATACCGGAACACACACCGGAGAAGACTGATTAATCTCAGAGATAACCCCGAGGTATTCAGTCCCAGTCCCAACCATGGAATAGCCACCAACCTTGGTGATAACCCCAAGGAATGCAGCTTTGAGATAACCCGAAATGCTTGTTTCAAATGCCATCACCTTCAATCTCAAGGCACTCACAACGAAATACACTTTGTGCCAACACGACAATCACATCGGAAGACAGGCACACCTCAAAGATGACAATGAGGATCTTTAACAAATCGGCAGATCCAATCTCAATGAAAGTCCGAGCATGGTCCGCTTATCGCCCAATTCGGCGAATAATTGCAGTAGAGGGCAACATCGCCATCTCGTCCCAACACGATGCCACATCTCGCTCTCTACGCAACAATGTCCCATAAGGCTAACCAATCCCGAGTGACTATTGTGCGGGGTAACAGATTAAAGTTGAAGCTTGAAGACCGAAGGGCATCGTTCCATCTTCAAAGACTTCGTACAAACTCTAACCCCATGCCATCGTACAACTCTCGACAACGACGGTCCGAAATAGGTCCTGAATACCTCAAAACGGATGCCCGGATTGCACTTCTCAAAATCCGAGTGGACATTATAGTGCCTGAGTGCACGTACTTTGAGACAACCCGACCTAACAGAACCGGGCCGACCCGACCCACCTTTGGTACACCTGTGGGTGATGCGGCACCTTTTCCCTATAAATAAGAGGCTTGGGGTGCTGATTTTTAAGAGAAAAAGATGGGGAAACCTGCACAATTTGCTCTCTTTTCGCCATACAAAGGTATTTTCTCACTTTCAAACACCAGTGAGCTCATATATAGCCTCTTTTGTACCCACAAAAGCCCAAGATTTACCCACTCTAAAGATATAGAAGCCCTTTTTATCGGTATGTGTGTAAGCCTTCTCACACACTTTAGAGTCTTTCTCTTCATCTTTGCACACACCCTTCTACACGCTGAGAGTCGTGTTGCTTGCTTTTGCGGACTTCTATCCGTGGTTTCCTTCCAAATCTGTATATATATATTATATATATATATATATATATATATATATATATATATATATATATATATATATATATATATATATTGACTAACATTATCGAGTTATGCCTCGATTGAGCCTGAACTTGATGCAGAGCGTTTCTACTTTAATATATATATATATATATATATATATATATATATATATATATATATATATATATATATATATATATTATGCATGCATTTGACTTTGTTCGATGAGCCTGAACTTGATGCAGTGCGTTTATTATTCATATATATATATATATATATATATATATATATATATATATATATATATATATATATATATCAACTGTGTATGGACTTTGTTCGATGAGCCTGAGACTTGATGCAGTGCGTTTTATTAAGCTTTATATATATATACTTATATATATCAACCGTATGTCGGACATTGTTCGATGATCCTGAACTTGATGCAGTGCGTTTAATCACTTTTATATATATATATATATATACTTATATATATGAGCTGTGGTGAACTATGTTCGATGAACTCAGATTTTACATTCTATGCGTTTATTACTTATATATATATATATATATATATATTTATTTTGTCTGCACTCGAGTTCCTTCGTGGCGCTTGATCGCTTTATAGCTTTCTTTACATTTCGTCCCCGCTCGGAGTTTACTTCGTGGCGATTGACCGCATTATAGCTTTATTTACATTTTGTCCCTTTGAGTTTCCTTCGTGGCGGTTGAATCAGATTATAGCTTTATTTATATTTCTGATCCCCCATGGAGGTGCTTCGTTGTTGGTGATCCTGTCTGTATATATATATTTACTTCTTTTATATATATACCTGTTTATCACTTTTATATAAATTGCAATATTCTGTGCGCCTAGGAATCATGTGATCACAGATTCATCTCATTGGATCTAGATTCGGTTCCTGTGATGGACATTTTCATCTATAAGCAGCTTGTAAATTATTCTGTGATGTCTGTATTTTCTCAAATGGTTTCCATACCCACGAGGAAGTCGGCATTATTTTTGTATATATTATTTTTCATATGGATGCCTCGCGTCCGTCAAATAAAATCAATTCAAATTCACTTAATAAAAATGGAGGTGTAAAAGGTCTCAATTCCTATTGAGCATCGTGGTTTGAAAAACCTCTTTTATAAAACATCATTGCCATATCTTGCTAAAAAGCGAATTTTTACATAAATTCAAATCCACGTATATATAGGTTCGAAAGAGGCCTCGCACAACTTTCATATAACACACATCGACCCCCACACACTCTCGGATAATAGTTTCTTGAAAAGAGGCGGTCCACCGTAGTAACACGCGTGTCTGGGGTGCCTAACACCTTCCCCCGCATAACCAAGTCCCCTGACCCTAAATGAATCTCGGTTTTACGTAACCAGATATCGATGTCACATCACCGGTCAATGTGAAAACATTTTCTCGATTGTGTTGGTACAACCATTTAAAAACCAATCACGACTCTTAACAGTCCCATCGTCGACATTATACATGTGGGACCTTTTTCACTTGTTTTTCAAACAAATCTCACCTAAAATGAGAACACCAAAGAACAAGTAGCGGAAAGGACATCCAAAATCCCGACGCGTCGACAAGGTGACCAAACCTCTCCTTGATGAGAACTTTCTAGACATTGTCAATATTGCAAATAATAATATGAATAACTTTGTCGTCTCAATTATTGATTTAATAATATAAAATATTATCACGAGATAATCTTTATGACAATAATTGAATCAATAATATGAAAGATATTATGTAGCAATTACTGTAGCAATAATTGAGTATAACTGAGTGACTTTTCACGTAAGCATCAATAATAAATACTGTGTGCTACTATGCAACCACGCGTATTACTGTACTTTTACCACCGAGTAGTTTAACGGTAAAAATTTCGCCGTTATTTTTATAAAAAGATAATTCTATCATTTTCTAACTACGATAATACTTCCGTTGTGGGGTCCACCAATGATTGTGCCGTCATACGAATATTCCCTGTTAAAACGAATATTCCCCGACTAATCGAATATTATTTAACTACTTGCTTACTTTGCAAAATTTGTAAATAATACCCACAACTATAACATTATATCAAATCCACATAATAATATTCAAAAATATATTTCGAGAAAAATTAATCTTTATTCATAAAAGTTGGGGTCTTACCAAAGCAATATCTGGGTCAAATCATAATACATGAACAAGATATAAATCTTTGAAATCACTGTCAGACGTGTTCATCATATTTCTGGGCTTTCTAGAAAATTAAGTCATGGCCGGTCAACGCTTTTGTTGACCTTATATCGTAAAATCTGTTCATGTTAAATGTGTTCTAGACGTCGGGCTATGAATAGAAACTAACATAGAACATGTGTTGAACAATAGTCAAGTCTAAACATCCTTAACCAGAAAGATCTAAGCCTTAGAAAATCGTGTCAGAGGTTGTTCTTCATTTCTGGGTTTTCTAGAAATGAAGAACAATTTGAGTGTGCTACTTTGGATCCTTATATCTTGAGTTCTGGGTTTGCTTTATGTGATCTAATACTTTCAGTGTGTAGCCAACATGCAAGTGAACAGGTCTATTACAAAACATAAATAAAACAACAACAGAATCACAAGATCTATACTGGTCAAACCCTGTCAAAGATCACGTTCTTCAGTTTTTTGGGTTACCCAGAAACTCAGTCCGTGATCATCTGGCCTGCTTTGACCAGCCACTGACTTCAACCCATTTGATGGTTAGGAGATTACAAGGCATAAATATGAAGTCCATACAACATACTATAACTTAGATGCAACAACAATAACAAACGACTTAACATCTGACATATTCATGCTTTGCAAAACCTTGTCAGACACTGATAAAGACTTTCTAAGTTACCTAGATTTGAAAAGTCATGGTCGGTCAACGACCTTTGACCATTCATAACTTTTAACCTATTCATGATCTGGGATAGATTCCAGTTTCAGATCAAAGATCTTATAGCATACAACATGTTCAAATCTTTATAAAACAAAAATTCATATCTAATTGGGATCTATGGGACCTGACATTCATTGTCAGACCCTCATTTTCAAAAATTTCCAGATTTGGAAAATCATCAAATCCGAGCCTCTAGATGTTATGGATCTAACATCTAGCAACCCAGATCATTTATTAACACCTCATATAACATATTTAACACACAAAAACTAACATCTAACATAAGATCAAAGGTCAGATTTTGTTTAGGGTTTTTACCTCACTCTGAGCAAACTCTTGATTCTTGGCTACTGATCTATTATTGGAAGTCGTGGGGCTTGATTTAGGGACTGATATGCCTTATATTTTTGGAGGTTTGGGAGAGAAAAAAGTTGTTTGAGAGTTAGATAGCCAAATGAGCAACTTTAGTAGCTTTCTCTCTCTTAATCTATATGTATAACTTGTATGCAATGATCTTGGCTGGTTACATAGCTGAGAGCTGGAGTGCTATAGCTCATAGCTAGACTAGGGTGGTGACTTGCCAAGATTTGGCAAGATTTTGCTAGCAATAATTCAAGAATAGGACAAAAAGGGTACTTTGGTCAATTGCCTTTTAAATTTAATGGTATTCTTGTCCATGGTTCTTGAATCTAAGGTTTAATCATTAGATTTTAAACCTTAAGGTTTCCCAAATAATTTCTAGGATTTGAAAAATTAAGTTTAAAGTTTAATAAATTTTAATTAAAACACACTAATTAAAATTAGGGTTTTTAATAGAAAATTAGGGTTTTAAATAATTAGGCAAATATTAATTAGGATTTCCTCTAATTAACATTAAATCTAATAATACACAACATAAATCATATAACACCATTACTACACAATCTTGAACTCATAATTGAGTTTAACAAATAAAGTTTAACAAATTAATATTAGGGTTATGACATTATACACCATAATTGACCAACACATACAGTATATATTTATAACAATCGAAAAATAATATTATATTCAATATAATATTATAATTCTCATTCATAGTTAAAACCAAAATTAGGGTTTGGATTCCATATCCGATTTATCTTTCATATATAACATTATTAATTAAGTTAAAATAATTAACTTAATAATCAAACTAAAATTCATATAATAAAATAGTAATTATAATAATTCCAATAATCATTTCATATATTATTTAAATAATATAAAAATCATATTTTATAGAAAATAAATAATAAAGACATTTCTATTATAAAATTAATTATTATAAGAATATACTTTATAATGATCAATAATTCTAAAATAACATTATTTGAAATTATTCATGTAATAAATAAATTTTATTTATCATATATATACATACACATTACTTGGCACATATTCCCATCTTTAAAATAAAAAAAAATTATATGCAAAATTTCTTATTTATTTATATAGAAAATATCGTGTTATTACAGATCCAATGCAGAACTTTGCAGACATGCTAGCTCAAGTTATGCAAACTAGAGCCCCAGCAGCAAGAAATTGACCAGCTAATCGATTGGCTAATTTTAAAGACTTTAAGGTCGTAGGACCGTCGGAATTCAAGAGAACCACTGACCCTATAAAAGCCCAGACATGGGTAAAGTAGATGGATAAAGCTTTTGTTATTGCTAGAGTAGCGGGGAAGCAAAAGACATATTTTGCTACCTATTTGATGAAGGGTGAGGCGAATTACTGGTGGGAGAAAAACAAAGCTAGAGCTGGTACAACAGTAGTAACCTGGACAAGGTTTGAGGAGTTATTTTTCAAAAATTATTTCTCGGAAAGTATGTAAGCAAGAATGGAAGTAAACTTTTTGGAGTTAAAGCAAGAGAATATGTCGGTTGCAGAATACGCCACCAAATTCAACGAACTAGCAAGATTTGCTCCGCGTCAGGTGAACACTGAGATACGAAAAGCGCGAAGGTTTGAAAATGGACTAAAGTCAGGGATATATAGCAAGGTAGCTGTGTTGCAGATTAAGACATTTTTGGCCCTGTTGGAAAAAGCAATCATCGCCGAAGGAGGAAGTGAAGCTGTGTCAAGGTATCATCAAGAGAAAAAGAAAAAGA
Source organism: Panax ginseng (assembly GCA_020205605.1). Taxonomy (NCBI): domain Eukaryota; kingdom Viridiplantae; phylum Streptophyta; class Magnoliopsida; order Apiales; family Araliaceae; genus Panax; species Panax ginseng. The sequence goes on along the minus strand of CM035136.1, from coordinate 94,978,756 downwards.
CGAATGAAGGAGGTAGCAGTGGAGGAAGTAACTCTAATAAGCGTAAGTGGAAGGACAATACTGAATCTGGAGATAAGTCAGGAGATAATAGGAAGAGATGTGAGTTATGTGCAAATTGCGGTAGAAAGCATCAGGGAGTATGTTTGAAGGGAAAAGGAGTGTGTTTTAACTATGGACAAGAGGGACACATCTCTCCAAATTGTCCAAGTCCAAAGAAGATACCGGGTTGTTTTTCATGTGGATCGCTACAACATCAAATTCGTAACTGTCCAAAGAAGAATGCAGAAAGAGGAAGCAACAATAGAGGAAACAACAATGGAACATTGGCGATCAAAGGACCTGCTCAGCTGGGAAGACCGACAGCACGCACGTTCAATATGACGTTGCAAGATGCAGTAGCTACCCAGGAGGTGGTGACAGGTAATGATTTAGTTGAGCAAATGAATTACACGAGAAATATTGGGTAGATATAGTTGTGAATGGTTTTCTTTTATAGATCCCAAGTCACAAGTTAGTATATGAAACACAAATTAATATTGTGTTGATATAAATGAATTGATGATACAACTTTAAAAGATATTAGAGAGTAAGAAAGCGGTGATTCCGAGGATGGAATCCTTATAAGGAGGGGAGAATGTGAGAACCCAGAATTTTACATAATTTAAATTTTATCGAATAATTTTTTTTAAAAAGAAAAGAAAAGAAAAAGAAAGTACTTGAATCATATAAGTGTATATGATAATTAAGCTAGATAGTTAATTTATTAACTAAGAAGTATACTTAATCATTTTCAAGGAAGAGTAATGAAAGTTATGTAAGAAATTAACATAGCTTGAATGTTAGCCTTGATTATTAAATTAAAAGGATTTACAATCCTTAAGTAATTGATTATTGGTTAAGTATGTATGTGTTTATAACTTATTAAGTCAATTTGGGCTAATAAGTTAATAAACTAGGGGAAATATGTTACGACGTATATGAATTATGTACGTGATTGAGTAAATATGTATTATATAATGTGTATACATTTATTTTGTAATGAGATGAAGAATAAAGTTATGTAACCTAATACATATATTAGGTATGATAATTAAATAACCTAATGAGTTATAATTTAAGAGAATGATAGTATTTAAAAGATATACTAATCCTAAGAGATTTATTTTATACATCTCAATTAATTAATTTTATAACCTAAGAATAACAAGTCTAATTGGGTTATGAAATTAAAAATATATGAGTAAGAAATAAACTTACTAATATGTGTAAGCGAACCCTAATTAAATAATGGAGAATGGATAAAAATTAATAAGTATAGAACTAAGTTGATTTTAAGGCCCAAAGAATTAATTTGTAGCCCAAGTGTTTATTTAAGCATGAGACTTGTAGTTAATTAATTTAAGAACAATTAAATTACTGAGATAGCCCAATATTTGGTTTAAAGGGCAAGTTTAATGATGACCCAATTTATTTGGTGGAGGAGCCCAAGCTCATTTTAATTAGTAGGCAAAGGAATAAGAAAGTGCAAGCCCAAAAAGAAATAAAAAGGGAGCCCAAGCTTGGCCCAATTAAAATCCATTTAAGGAGGGGGCATTATTGTCATTTTATAAAGCATTTAGTAAAACAAACAATTGAGTGGATGAAAGGCCCATGTGGCCGAATGGTATATGGAGGAAGGAGGATAGCATGTAATGATTATATCACTTTATTAGGTAAACTACTTTTGCTAGGTGTCAACTATTATATGGAGACAACACTTGGTTATTCTTACAAGCAACATCAAAAGAGATATAGTTGAGATATTAAGGCCACATGGCCGGTCACTTAAGAGAAAGAGAAAGGGGGAGGTATTTGATGATCATGTTACTTTCGTTGGTAGATTACTTTAATAGGTGGCATGTTTTTAATGGAGACAACACTTTGTTGTTTCTTTCAAGCAACCTCCTAAATAATTATGAGAAAGCAAGTAAAGATATGGGTGGATTTGAAAAGGCCACTTGGCCAAAAATAATGAGGGAGAGGAAAAGTATGAGATTGGTAGATTAGATATAACAAATATATCTACTAACCAAATTATATTCTTTCATTTTCTCTTTCATCTTTTCTATTTCCTTAACTTAGTAATCAAAGCAAACAAGATATAGAGAGAGAGTGTGCAAGAGGGATTCGGCCATAATAGGGAAAGAGAAAGGGAGAGTTTTGATAGTTACTTAGTTCTTTAATCTAAGTATTAGAAAGAAGAAGAAGAAGAAGAGGAATCAAGAGAAGGTATAAGGATTTCTATTTGTATATAAATTAAATTTCTTTTTATTTTGATTTGATTTTTGATAGAATGAAGTTTTGATCTTGAAGATAAAAACCTTAGATTCATATGTTTAAAGGTGTTTCTTGTTTAGATCCAACTCTTTTGTAGATCAAAAGTTGAAGCTAAACTAAGAAATATGAGTTAGGTTTTTCAAAAGTTAGAAAATCAAATTTTTCTTAGCTATGTTGTGTTTGATCTTGTGTTTGTTGATTATTTGGTGAATTAAATCATGGATCATGTTAGATCCATGAGTATATGAGTTATTTTAAGTATTATGATGAGCTATGTTGATTTTATGTGAAAATAGAGAAGTTTTCTTAAAAGTCACCAAAGGTTGAAAAACAGATTTTCAAGAAAACTAAGTATGATATGGAAATGACCTTATCTCTCATTCTACTTTGAATTTTTGAGTGTGGTCCATTTCTGGAGTTAGATATATGAGTCTTATAATATATTCAAGTGGAATCACTTAAAAAGGATTTATAGATTTTCGTGTGGAATTATTTTAGTAAAGGATGAAAAATCTGAAAACGCTTAAAAAGCTTCTACCCGGAAATTGTAAGGGCTGTTTCGACCACTTATTTAATGAGATAAAATTCGGACTTTTGTAGGATGAAAATATATGGGATAAAGTAGGTTGTGTCCAAAAATGAGCTAATTCTGATTTAAAATGAGCAAGTTATGACTATTTTAATTTTTGTGTTTTCCCGACGGAAATCGTTGTAACCGAAGTTGTATAACTTCGATGGCCTTGAAATTTAAACTGTAAGCTCACGTTAACACGTGTAAGATCCCGTCAAGAGTTGAGAATTTCTGAATTTAAGCATGAGGTAGCTAATTTCTTAAGGAATTAACTAGAAATTTATTTTTCAAAAATACTTGAGAGTTGAAAAATTCAAGAAAAATACTTTTGTGTATGGACTATATGTATATATGATTGGCCAAAAAATTTAAAAAAATAATAAGTTGATTTCATATTTTCGTGAATAGTGTATGTCAGCTTCCCAAAATGAACATTTCAGGTTGCTGAAAAGGGAAACTGAAATGTCAGGAAGTGAAGTCAATTTTGTTTTAGCTTGCTAAAATAGAAACTGAAATGATATATTAAGTCTACCGAGTTCATAAATAGTTTGTCAAGTTATATTACGAACTTATAAATGAATGAGTAAGTGTTAAGTCTAAGATAGTATAGTGTACTCACTAATGATTGGTTATGTGATTTCATGTTAAATTGCTATGAGTAAGATATGTGATGCTAATTAAGAGATCAATCTTATCAATGATAGGTCTTACAAAAGAAGTTAACTTAAATTGTATAGCAGTAGTCAACGAATCAGGCAAGTTTCCTAACTCAACTTGAGTTACTATTTTTCAAGCATGGTAGTGAATAATTATTGATAGTTATTCACATCTATAATGATTGTTGTAATTCGCACATAGTGCAATTGATTCTTGTTCTATTATTTGAACTGTTTATAAATCATGTCTCAGCTAACTGTTTTGGTGAGACTAATATTTGTTAAAGCATGAAATGTTCTATTTATTATGAACTGAATTATTATTCCACAACATCAAAATCTTTTGATTATTGCTGAAGTTCTATAGAAGCTAGACTCTTCTATTCATGATATATATCATTTATTGTATATTTTAACTTTCTGAGCAAACTCATTATTCACCCTTGCTTAAATAAAATATTTCAGCTAATGTCGATGTAGCAGAAGGTTCTAACATGAAAAAAGGCAAAGGCAAGGCTCAGGAGTAGTTAGTGTCAACTTTTAATGGTTATGTTTTATTATGTAATTAATTATGTAAACCTTTTGATTATATAATGGTATGTAAGTTATGTCAAGGTTAGTTAACCTGGGATATTGTTATAAGTTGTATTAAGGAATATTATGAATGATATTTTTCATTAATGAATGAGTAATTATATGTGATATATATGATGGATCGTGAGCACCAAACCCGAGGTTAGGAAACCCGGATTTGGGGGCGTCACAGATTATAACAGGTAGAGTAGATGATTCCCCTAAATATTCATACCTCGGATGAGTGGGCAAAGGATTTAATTCAAGGACAGGAGGTTCTATGATCGATGGCTGGGCCTTGGAAGTGGATGCTTCATTATCATTCAGAGACTCAAACTGTCTTTAGAACTGCTTAGATCTCTATGGTGCATCCAGCCACTTGGCATATTAAACATGAGTGGGCTCTTCCATAGTACTGGTGTAATGCCCTCATATCTATTCTCCCACGGTATCTGATATGGTGCTTACTAAGAATCAATATAATGCATTTAAATCTATACACCCATGGTATTTGATTATAAGCTTATATTACATTAAGGAACTATCATATATAATTCTCATAAATCCATAATTCACAGTATCCCATAGCAGATTATAATTCTTAGGACACAGTTGCATTAGCACACAGCCTAGTCCTCTATGTGACGCATCACTATACACCACAAATCCTCCTGTATCATCTGGTAATGATAATACAGGCGCCTCACTCAACCTCTTCTTCAACTCTTGGAAACTCTCTTCGCATTTGTCCGTCCACACGAACTTCACCGTCTTCCTCGTTAGATTGGTCAACGGGGTTGCTATCTTAGAAAAATCCTGGATAAATCTTTGATAGTACACAGCTAACCCTAAGAAACTTCTTACTTCGGTTGCTCCCAATTACTCACTGCTTCTACTTTCGCAGGGTCTATGGAAATTCCAACCTTATCCACCACGTGTCCTAAGAATTGAACTTTCTCCATCCAAAATTCACACTTAGAAAATTTCGCATACATCTTCTCTTTTCTTAGTTCCTCCAAAACCATCTTCAGATGTTCGGCGTGTTCTTCCTCCGTCTTTGAGTAAATCAAGATATCATCGATGAAAACTACTATGAATTTATCTAAGAATGGCTTAAAGACTCGGTTCATCAAGTCCATAAACATTATCGGAGCATTCATCAACCCAAATGACATTACTAAAAATTTGAAATGTCCATAACGAGTTCAAAACGCCGTCTTTGATATGCCTTCCTCCCGTACCTTCAACTGGTGATAACCCGTTCGTAAATCTATCTTCGAGAAACACTTCGCTCCCTTTAGTTGACCGAAAAGGTCGTCTACCCTCGGTAACAGATATCTATTCTTAATTATTACTCTGTTCAATTCCCGATAATCGATATAAAGCCTCATCGATCCATCCTTCTTCTTTACAAACAACACAGGTGCTCCCCAAGGAGACACACTTGGTCGTATGTAACCCTTATCTAGCAACTCTTGCAATTGTATCATCAATTCCATCATTTCTACTGGCGTCATATGATATGGGGCTTTCGAAATTGGTGTCGTTCCCGGTGCTAAGTTTATTACGATTTCGATTTCTCTGTCTAGCGGAAGACCAGGGAGATCATTTGGAAATACATCTTGAAATTCCCTTACAACGAATATAAAAGTAGTATGCACATAAGCCAATCATGTTTGATGATAAAGCATATACTTTGTAATAATCTTATTCATTTATTAATAAAAAGTATTAATTAATTAAAGGCTTTTAATTATCTACATGATGTTGTTTTATAATATGTGATAAACCCATAGTTTTAAGCAATGCTTTTAGAATAATGATGATGATCATTCTAATGAGATCTAAATTCTTAGAAAGCTTAACACTAAAATAGTTCCCAATCGTTGGATTACTAAATTGGGGATTAGTGAATCCGGATAGATTGGTACATACGTTGCTTGCTCATTGGATGAGGATGATTGATTTCATGATCATTTGTGTGGAGACACTAAAGCAAGTATATAGGTGCTTATTGGAGAATAAGTTCACTGAACGTGGCTCGCTAAGGAATACCTAATGGAGTTTTACTTGCTTGTCAATAGGAATTCATGTAGTGATAGTAGTATAAGTGATCCTTGGACTTGAGATCATCATAGTATCTTGTGTATGATGAGTTATATTTTGACTTATTCCTTAAGACCCTTAGGGTATATCAAAGGGTATGCTTGGGTATAATAAGTTGTACATGGAGATAATGTATGATCAATAAAGAATCTACCACTTCTAGTAAAAGAAGAGAAATGTCCTATGTTATTCAATAAATGACAACTCAGTAGTCCTTGGCCAAGGCAGAATGAAATTAGAAAGGAGTTTCTAATTTGCATTATTTGGAATTGTGCATTTAAGGATCGAAATACATATAATTAAATAAAATAAGACTTGACAGTAATTCCATGTCTAATATTTAATTGAGACATTGTATGGTGGAAGGATTGAATTGTACGGTAACTATTTACTCAAAGGTTCTTTTATGATTAATGTTGAAATCTATATTATCTGGAAAGTCGTTGATCGCTAGGGAGGCTTATCCCTATTGTAGAATAAATATTATTTATTTAAATAAATTATTAGTTTAATTTATTTATTTAAATAAGATTAGAATTGTTCTAATTGATTTATTCACAACCGGTTTAATATGGAGAACCTAAAGAGTCACACCATAAAAGGAAGAATAATTATTTAAGAAGTAAATGGCATAATTGTAATAATAAGTTAAGTATATTTAATTTAATCTATGGTGATAGAATAAATTAAATAGCTTAATATTTATTATTTAATATTTTAGAAATATTAAATATAAATTAATAAGAGGTCTTATTATTATTATTACTATTATTATTATTTAATTTCTAAAGGAGTTTGGGAATTAATTAATAAAAGTACTCTCATTTTTTTCTAATAAGATTAGGAGCCTAATTAATTAAAGGAGTTTAATTAATTAAAATAAAAACCAATTCCTTAATTGTTAAGGAGGGCTGCCTACATTTATAAATAAGAGGAGTCTTATTATGGGTGGGGTGGTAGTTGATTTTTTCACAACATACATAATTCCAATAGTTGGGATATAGAGATAGAAAACTAGGGTTTTGCCAAAATACCCATCTTCTTGAATCCTTCTTCTTCCTTAGTGGATCACCTCTAGAGGCCAAACACTTGGGTGGCTAACGTTGATCAAAGGAAGGAACCAAACCCGGTGGATTCAAGTTGAACGCGAAAAAAGATTGGAGGTGAACTTGTACCTGAGGAAGCTCGAATCTTCAAGGGTATGATTCTTGTTCTTTCTTTTTCGTTTAATTAATAATTACGCATAAAGGATGATCCGAGTATATGGTTTGTAAAATTTTAAACTCTGATTTTTACACGTTTTCGCTTATTTAATGCAATTTGATTGCGTTCATGAATATTACAAACCTAACAGAATATATCCTCAATTTCTACTCCCTTTTTCTGAGTATCAACAATGTACACTAAGTAACCTACACCTCCTTTTCTTATCAATCTCTTGGCCTGCATCATCGTAAGGCAACACGATTGCTTAAGCCATGAGCTACCATAAAACACCACCTTAGACTTATTCGGAGTCTGAAGGTTCACACTTTTATTCTGACAGTCAATTATCGTAGCATGGTTATGCAACCAATCCATTCTCAATATTACGTCAAACTCTCCCAATTATATCGGGATCAAATCTACGCTTAGTTTATGATTTCTAATATTTACGCGACAATTTCAGTAAATATACTCTACAGGGATTACTTCCTTATTCGCAACTTCTATGTTCAAATGATTTACTAATCATTCTCGAGGTAAATTTAGTCGACTAGCAAATTCCTTATATATAAAAGAACAGGTGGCATCCGAATCAAATAATACATACGCATTTATATTATTGATCGGGATGATACCTGACACAACGTCCTTGGTAACCACTACATCCTGGACGGTAATATTAAACGTTCTGGCACTTGGACGGTTGGATGACGTTGGTTCGCCAATCATCAGTCGGGCGCTTCCCCCTTGTTGGCTGCTTCCACCGCTACTTCCTTTCTTCGGGCAATCTTTGATCAGATGGTCCACCGAACCACAAGCAAAACATCCTTTGATCTTTTTTGGCTTCAGGCAGTTTGGCGCAATATGCCCTTCTTGGACACAGTTGTAACAAACACTGCGCCCCTTCCAACATTCGCCCTGGTGATACCTTCCACACTTTGGGCATCCCTCCGCCTTCTTCTTAAACTCTCCTCAAAACTTCCCTACTTGATTGTTGAAATTCTTGTTGTTGTTGTTCTCCCATTTTCTCTTTCCTAAGTTACTCCCTCCACGACTATCTCCACCTGAATTCTTACTCTTCCTCTCTTTGTTCTACAAACTCAAAGCTTCACTTCCTCCCTCGACAATAATATCCTTTTCCAACAATGTTGCAAAAGAATCAATTTGAAGAACTGATACCTTGTTAAACAACCAAGGCTTCAGTCCTTGTTTAAAACACCTAGCTTTTCTCTCTTCATCTACCACTTGGTGTTCCGCAAAGCGAGCTAGTTCTTTGAAATTAGTCGCGTATTGCGCCACCGTCATTTCTCCTTGCTTAAGCTCCAAAAACATCACCTCCATCCTATTTTTCATGCTCTTCGAGAAATAATTCTCGAAGAACAGAGTTTTAAATCTCTCCCATGTTACTACATCTTCTCCTGCTCTCTGCAGATTTTCCTCCCACCAGTAGTTCACTTCGCCTCTCATCATGTAGGTTGAAAAAGTCGTCTTCTTGTCTTCACCCACACGAGCGATGATGAAAGCTTTCTCCTTCTCTTTGATCCACGTCTGAGCTACGATAGGGTCAGTAGTACCCACGAATTATGGAGGTCCTACACTTCTAAAATCCTTAAAATTTGTGACGGGAGATGCTTGGGGAATGGGTGGTACTGGTTTGTTTCTTCCCCTAAGAGCTTCTCCTAACAAGTCTACTAGCCTTTGTATAGGATGTAGTGGTCCTCTCTCATCATTAACCGACTCTTCTGGTGCAGTTATTCTACATTTCGGCGGCATTTTTCTGCATCACAAAATTTTCATTTTTATTATTATCTTATATATTATTTAAACATTCTTCAAATAAGAATTACATTTTATAACACATTCCTAGAACAAGATCATTTATATTCATCTGCCAAATTGTTATAATTACATGATCCTCTCTAGCATACTTCTATAAATGACAAGAACATATCCCCCCTTATCACAAAAGACGGGGACAACACCAACATACTACCCCCTCTAACATTTTTCAAAAGTTAGGGTTTACAACTATCTCACATCTTACGCAAAAGACTGAGATTACAACAACAAATTAAACACCACATATATAAATACAACTACTAAGCTTCTACATCTAGACTCAATCTAACATTCCACGCTCCAAGGTGCTCTAGTATTCCTTCTAAGTAATGTGCACCACCAAATCTCGGCTTATGGTGTGTCGGGTCTGTCCCTGCTTTGCCGGGTAGTGATTTACTCCATCAATCAATCTCTCGATGGTCGTACGCAAGGCATAGTTCATCTTATTCATCTTCCTTCTCTTACATCTCACCTCATCCTCTAAGTCATTAGCTCGATCGTTAGTTTCTTCCCACTTCTCCTCGAAGTGAATCATATCCATCACCTCCATCTCTAACTGAGTACGGAGTGCTTCCTTCTTTGTCCTCTCACTAAACTCTCTTTGTTCCATCTCTTCCAACTTTCCTGCCAGCTCTACATTCCTAGCCACCGACCTGTGAAACACAATTCCCATCTAGATCCCTGCCTCCTTTCGGTGAGCAATCTCCACCTCCATCTCCTACATCACTAACTTTCTCTGATAGTCCTCGTCCCTTAGTTTCTGGAACTCGAACTCCCTCTCTCTAGCCTCAGCCTCTAACTCCTACACTCTACATCCTAAGTCCAGAATCTGCTCCTCATACTCCCCCAACATCTGATCCTCCAAAGTAGCCTCGTCGGAGTCTTCCATGGGCTCAGGCTCCTCCTCTGGATCAGACTCCTCGGGTAATGGCTCCATCTCTTCCTCCTCATCATCATCATCAATAGGGGCCACTGCCAATATAGGCTCCGCTATCAATGGCACCTCATATACCACGTGTATGTCACGCGGCTCCTCCTCTACTACTCGGCTAGGTCTTCCCATGTCAGTCATCCTACAATCACCAACATAAAAAAAACAACTCCATTAGGCTGTTAAACAAATATAAGTTCATTGTATAGAATGAAGTTACATTCTATAACACACTAAGTCTTTGTCTATAAAAACTCTACATGAGTCTTCATCCCTCTCTATCTTCTAAGTTCTCTTAAGTTATAATCTAAGGACTCTCGCTCCTAAGGTTTATAACTACAGCTTTGATACCAACTTGTGGCGCCCCCAAATTCAGACCACACTTGTCTCAAATTTGGTTGTCAGGTACTAACTCTAATAACATACTAAAATCATCACAACAAAATAATTGAATAAATTACATTGTTATAATATAATTATTCTCGTCCCAAGGGTTTGTAACTTAAACAACTCTTACATACCTCCAACATCATTAAACATAATTTAGATATAACTAATACATATCACATCTCATGTTATTACATGAATATAATAATCTCCACTAAATATAAACTACTCAGTAGCCTTGCCCTTGCCCATATTAATGCCTGAGGGGCCGCCTTGCTCTGTCTTAACTCAAATATTTTTAGGGAAAACAAGAATGAGCAACAAATTTGCCCAGCAAGTAATATACAAAAAAAAATAAATAAATCAATGTACATTTAATTTCTCAAGGGTATAACAATAATGATAGTTCAAGATAGCAAGACGTATCGATGAATATCAACAATAGTCGTTATGGACAAAAAATATCAATAATATTCAATGATTAATCAATTCAAGATTTCAAAGTAATGAATACTGAGCAGTCACTAAGGACTATGAACTTCTCGTAGAATTAACAGTTGTGACACCCCCAAAATAGGTATACATCACCCATCTTGAGTCGACAAATACATGGTAGAAAATTTAAATACAACTTAATTATACAACTGTCGTGTAAAATATGACAAAACATAAGCTGAGAGTTTTAATACGAATATTGTCTTCTAGACAATATTCAAACTCAAATGGAGTCCTTATTACATTTATTATCACACTATTTCACTGAATAGTGAGGACTACTAATGCAAACATTTGGACCGTCACTCCATTCCTCGACTAGTCCCAGCTATATTCTCATTTTCTTAAGAGAACAATGAAAACAAAGGGTGAGCTCAACTAGCCTAGTAAGAAATATTATGACTAAGATAATGTAAAATAAATTATCGTTAGTCTTCAACAGTGTTAAACTGATAAAATATAATAAACAACAAGTTTAACTGCAGTGGAACAAGCAATCCATTAGAAGAGTCAAGTGGAGCATGATATCTACTATCTTCTGTGATTTAAAAAGTTTATCATCAATTTTATCGCTGAGACTCAGCTTAATAAATAAACCACATCATCGAATCATCCCTGCACTACAGGCCAAGGATGTTCATGTAATCATCAATGGTCATGATTATACCAAATAATCCCTGGTCATAATCATACCAAGAACTGTCCATCAATGCACTACAGGCCTATTAGGATTTTTACCACATCATTTGTAACATTACGGTCATGATTATACCGAATAATCCCTGGTCATAATCATACCAATCAATAGTACATCTATGCACGTAAGCACAAATGACTTTTATCACAATATAAGCATGAGGATGATGACAATGATATAAAAATTCAATTAAAAGAAAGCAAAGGATACATTTTTAAAACTTTATAATTTAATTTATCCAGAATTCAATAATGCCCAAATTGTCAACATGATACTGTTTTGTGGAGTAAAGTTCAAGACTAATATTGTATCTGATTTGGACAACAAAGAAATTAAATTTTATCATGAATAATTCCCCGGGTGAATAGTACCCGAGTGAATAGTACCTCGTGAATTGTACTTCTAGAATAGTACCCAATGAGTAGTACTTTTTGAATAGTACCCATGAATAGTACTTTGTGAATAGTACCCCATGAATAGTACCCCGTGAATAGTACCATAAAAATGAATACTACTCATGGATAGTACTCCAGCATGAAAAAGCTTAAAATTTAACAAGAATGTGCACAAAATATCCTTGTAAAACGATACTAGATGTAAGAACCCGGATATTCAGAAAAATATTAAAATAAGAATTTAATGAATAAAATTCGTAAGTGTGAAATGGGTTCGAATAAAAACATTTATGTGATACGAGGTATGTAGGAATGTTTTACATAGGGTAATATGAACTATGTAATATGTGATTTTTGTGATTTATAAATATATTATTATTATATATTGTTATTGATCGCAGAGATAATTCAGTTGAGATAAAAGAAGTGGATAAAATTTTCTATCAATAGTAAATAGTTTATAGGATTATTTTATCATAGTAAGTGGGTGACATTAATGTATAATTGTCATTTTCTTGTGTATGTGTACTAATAACTGGTATGATTATAATATAGATTATTGATAGTACGTAAGTTATCTACGAATGGGTTTTAGATAGTGAAACATGAGTTAGTTGAGAGAATTAACTGATAAGAATAAATATTGGTTAATTGATTGTTAAGAGTTATATTATGGAATAATATAATGTGTATGTTAAACCTTAAATATCTATGGTAATATAGTACAAGGTTTAAATTACTTAAGTAAAGGAGTGAATTAATATGTGTGTTGAATATGTGGTACTTTATATATGTTACTCAAAATGGTAATATGTGAGAAACTAATGTTCGAATAACATTAAATATATATACGTTATTAAAGGAAGAAATAAATCATTATATCTTTAAATGGATATTTAATATTTGAAGAAATTGTTTTGGGAACAATTTATAGAGGAGAGAAAATAATAATTATATATTTCTAATAGAGGATATTAAAATAATTTCTAATATTGAGTTATTTTAATAAAAGGAAGAAATATTATTTTTGAATAATAATATTACCTTATATATTTTTTGTATAAGGTATGATTAATAATATATAGTAAATATATTAAAATGTATTTGCTATATATGTAAATAAATTGATAGAAACAATTTAATATAATAGAAAATAAAATTATTATCTATTTTCTATATATAATATATGTACATGTGTCGTATATATAGTTAATTGATATTATATTAAGAATAATATCTTGAGACAATAAGCAAATTAATTTCTAATTGTAAATGTCTTTATTGGGAGAAAACATAATATTTATGTTATGACAAAATACATAAATTCTAATGTATTTTCAAGGAGTTAATTAATGATGTAAAAACTAAGTTATTTTAAAATATTAATTAACTTAAGTTATTATTTTATCGTGGATGTTATCATTTAAATAATTATTGGTTAGAGATGGAAGAGATTGTCTTGGGGCAATAGAATAATTATATGTATAGTGTATAATTTAAATAATTAATAGAGTAGATATTAATTATTTTAAGTGTAAAGGTTATACATATTACAAGTGTAAGGTAAGCTAAATAAATTAGCATTGAGGTAAAGTGTGTCACACAAACTTTATACTAAATAATGTGTAATATGGGAAAAGCATTTGAGTAGTAGTATCATATAATTACCTACTGCTTGAGATTTAATGTGGTGTGATATTTAATATAGAGTAAAAGTAATTAAATCATAAAGTTGATTTAAATAAGTTTTGTTATCCCATCCTAGGTGATGAGACAATTATATGTATATTACATCACACCTACTACCTTGCAATGATAAATCATATTGTGACACTAAGTTATAATGTATGGTTGATATGTGTATACAACATAACATAAGAATAAGAGTGGTGTATAAGTATATAGTCTAATGTTGCAAGAAGGATGTGTATTTGGAAATTGTCCCAAAACTAGTGTCCCAATTGCTCCCTATTCTCATTCACGTGTTTGGCAAAAAGGCTAAAGCCTATCTCCTTTCTTCCACATTACATTGTAGTCTAATAATGGCTAGAAGGATGGGGGAAGTGGAGTTGGTAACCAACTCTCCAACATCCAATGGCTTCTTTTTCCTCCCCTTGGATTAGTTCAATGTACTCACGTCATATAATCCATGTACATTGAGTACACATAATAAAATAACGAAGTTAGGCATTATTGTCCGGGTACCTCCCATAGATATTTTTACTACTCATATATCCACATAATAACATTATTCAATATTATATGTTTATTTTAAACATTTAATTCCTTCCCCACTTTCTGGAGTATACAGTTACTTAATTATTTCTGTATTAAAATGCCACATATGATTTCATTGTACTACTTGGTACCTTATATCATTAGAATGTATTCTTATCATATGATTTTATTAATGTCGCACATTACAATAATATTCCATTCCATTTCTACAGTACTAATCAACTTATCCTCAGATCAAGCATCGCTCAATCAAGCTTGATTTGTATTGATGGAAGGAAGCGAATTAAATGGGTCCTAGAAGTGCCAAACTAGTTTAGCTCTAAGCCAGCTCCGACCTCTATCACCACACTATTTTTACATGACACAAATTAACTTTAATATAGGTAACATTACTGGTTAAAGAGTTTATTCATTCCTTATATGGAATTATATAATTACACATAATTAATCTTCCTCTTAATAAACTATTTCTTTTTTAATTCACTTAGTGAATTTTCTCATTCCTCATTATGCCACACAAGGCATTTCACCATTCTCAATCTTCATATACATTCAATTTAAATTAATTGAATTACTCATCTCACAACACATTAATATTTATATTCAAATAAATATTCATTTTCTTATTATATCAAAATAACTATTTATTCACGAAATTCACGTTTCTTACCGAACTAAAAGGTCAAACCTAGGGTTGCAAGAATTAAATTTAAATATAACTATTACATTTAAATTTTGGGCTCCATTACAAACGGGCCTTTAAGCACACCTTGCTCCTTGATCTCAAATTTGTCATAATTAATTCTATCTATTCCTATTAAATTTTTTTTTTACAATAAATAGAAACATTGATCAGCAATCAAGGGGAAGTACATAGGATGGAGATAGAATTTAAGTGACGCCCCCAAAATAGGTATACACAACCCATTCTGAGTCAACAAATACATGGTACAGAATTTAAATACAAACTTCATTTATACAATACAATAAAAACGTAGCTGAGAGTTTTAACACGAATATTGTCTCATAGAAAATATCCAAACTCAAATGGAGTCCTCATTACAATTATTATCACACTATTTTATAGAATGATGAGGACTACTACAGCCATCATCTCGGACCGTCACTCCATTCCCCGACTAGTCCCGACTATGTTCTCATTTCCTGAAGAGAACAATGAAAGCAAAGGGTGAGCTCAACTATCCCAGTAAAGAATATTATGACTAAGATAATGCAGAATAAATTATCATTAGCCTTCAACAGTGTAAAACTGATATAATACAATAAACAACAAGTTTAATTGCAGCGGAGCAAGCAATCCATTAGAAGAGTCAAGTAGAACATGATATCTACTATCTTCTATGATTTAAAAGTTCATCATCAATATTTTATCGTTGTAACACAACTCAATAAATAATCTACATCATCGAATTATCCATGCATTACGGGCCAAGGATATTCGTTAGTATCACATCCACGAATTATCCATGCACTACGGGTCAAGGATATTCGTTATTATCACCAATGATCATGATCATGCCAACAACTGTCCATTAATGCACTACGGGCCAATGAGGACTTTTACCACATCATTTGTAACATTACATGTCATGATTATACCGATACATAATTCTTGGTCATAATCAGACCAATCAACAGTTCATCTATGCACTACGGGCCAAAGATGACTTTCATCACAATATAAGCATAAAGATGATGACAATGATATAAGAATTCAATTAAGTGAAAGCAATGATAAATTTTAAAGATTTATAATTCAATTTATCCAGAGTTCAAGAATGTCCAAATTATAACCATGATAACTGTTTTGTGGAGTAAAATTCAAGAATAATATTCATGTATCAAAAATAATTTGGACAAAAAAGAAATCAATTTTTGTCATGAATAGTACCTCAGGTGAATAGTACTTGAGTGAATAGTACCCCAGTATGAAAAGATTAAAATTTAACCATAATGTTCAGAAAAATATTTTCGTTAAAAGATACTCGATGAAGCACAAATTTCATGGATATTCTACTAATTTCAAGGAGTATAGAAGCAATACTTAACAAAATGAGTGCAGAATTAGGAATGTGAAACGAAATAATATTACTTACATAATACAGAGTATAGAAGAAAATATTATTTCTTACGAATATTAAACAAAAATAATATCCCTTACCTTAAAAGGAGAGTATTTTTGACTGGTATGTCGGGGATATTCTTGAAGAAAATTTATACTATTTTCTACACTCAAAGCTTCCTTAAACTCAAAAGAAATACGCTCAATATTATAGAAGAAGAATTCTCTAATTCTTGTGTGATTTTTATTTCTAAACTAAGCATCCTATTTATAGGAGAATGATATGATACTATTTGAAATAATCACGAGTGAACAGTGGGGGGGAAATCAAGGGCTAATGAATTCACGGATGAAACTTTTGAAAATTTTGATTTTACTATGCAGCACTACGCAAATACTATGCAGTACTATGCAACACTAGGTAATATAATAAAATATAATATATTCTATTTTATATAAAAAACAAAACTTATAATATATATATATATATATATATATAATAAACTTATATATATATATATAAAACAAAACTAAGATAGCTTTTTACGGACTATTTTGAAAAATGAGTAAGTAGGGGTCCATATAATAAGCCAAATTTATAACAAATACTTCATAAGAAATCCTCTATTTATCTCAATTCACTTGGCTTCACTAAACACATTTTTAATAATATTTATTCATCATTAATATTATAACTCATAATATTAACAACAAGATCATTCTCAGGAAATATGGGGCTTTCCGATAAGGACTTCTCCTTATTGGCGCGCAATTAGGTGACCAAACCCCTTTCCACGACAGAACTTTCTAGACTTTGTCAATAATGCAAATAATAATATAAATAACTTTGTTGTCTTAATTATTGATTTAATAATATAAAATATTGTGCAGATGATACTGTGACAATAATTGAATTAATAATATGAGATACTATGCAGCAATTACTGTGGCAATAATTAAATAAAACTGAGTGACTTCTCACGTAAGCATCAATAATCAAAGATATTGTGCAATACCATGTGCTACTGTGCAACTACGCGTATTAATGTACTTCTATCACCGGGTATTTCAATAGTTCAACGGTAAAAGTTTTGCCGTTATTTTTATAAAAAGTTATTTCTGCCATTTTCTAACTCCGATGAATTACATTGTAGGGGTCCAACAATGATTGTCTGGTCGTCTCGCATTTAATATTCCCTGATAAAACGAATATTCCCTGACCAAAAGAATATTTATGTCAACTTGCATACTTTGCAAAAATTGTAAATATTACCCACAACTATAACATTATATCAAATCCACACCTTATTATTCAAAATAATATTTAGAGAAAAATTAATCTTTATTCATAAAAGTTGGGGTCTTACAATTTACATCAAGAAAAACTAGAGAAGACGAGGTACGTAGACCCCATTTAATAAAACTCATACATTCATGCATCCAACTAAAATAAAATCCAATGACATTTGTAAGACCCCAACTTTTTAATGAATAAAATCAAATTTCCTCTATTTATTATTTTAAATAATAAAGTGTTAATTTGATATAATACTTTGGTTATGGGTGAAATGTGTAAACTTTGCAAAATAAGCAAGTGGTTATAAAGTATTCATTTTGTCGGAGAATATTCGTTTGGTCGTGGAATATTCTTTCAGTCAGGGAATATTCGTACAACGGCGCAGCCATTTGTGGGCCCCATAACGGATAACCTGCTTGATAAAGAAAATGACAAGTTTGAGTTTTTATAAATAATAGCAGTAATGGTTACCAAGTAACACTGTTGGAATACACGTGGTTAAAATACAATAATACGCGTGGTTGCACAAGAAGACACTTCAGATACATGTAATTTTTTGAAATTATTGATTCTTACGTGAAAAGTCACTACTCAATAATTGTTACGAAGAATTACTTGCTCAATATTTTACTTTATTGGTTCAATAATTGTTGCGTTGATATTTTATATTATTGTTGTTTCAATAATTGTCATCGCACAAGATTCCATTATCGGATCAATAATTCATATTATTTGAATAATATTATTAGATAGCATTATTGGCAATGTCTAAGGAAGTTCTGTCTCAGAAAGGGGTTTGGTCACCTAATCAAGGCTACCAATAAGAGAAATCCTTATCTGAAAGCCCCCACTTTCCTAGAACGACCGGTTGTCATAATTGTGATTCAGTAATATTATTTGTGAATAATTAGTTATTGATTTATATGATAAGGAAATATTTATTTTATGTGGATATAAATGATGGATATATTTATTTTATGTGGTTATAAATGAAGGAATTCTTCACCGAGGGTGTTTTATCGCGATTTTGTCGTAATGAAGGTTTTGAAAATCGTCTGTATGTGGATTTTGGTCATATTTCGTTTAGAATTTCAAAAAACTTAAAACTTACAAAGTTGTAGAGAATTAAATTTCCTATGGAAAGCACATGAGATTCGAATTTTTCTGATAAAGGGCTATTTATTATGAATTGTTGAAGTTTCGGAAAAAAAAATGTTTTTATTAAAAGGGTTAAGTTCAGATGACTGTTGGTTCTTTTGTGCAAGTGTACACAGTCAACAAGTAATAAAGTGATAAGAAAGAGTGTCGATCCCACAGAGAATTCTAATTAATAAATTCCAACTACTAACACTATATCAATTCAATTTTATTTAAACAACCATAAATTATGATTTTCCAAATTAATAAAACTATATTAAACAATTACAAGAGATTATTCTAAATTAAATCAAATAAACAAAACTAAGATTTGAATGTATTCAAATAAATAAAGATTAAGACTTCAATATCCCCAATTATAAACTATAAACCAATTATCCAATTATACCAATTATCATGCCTACTGAATTGTTAACAGGAATTCTCAAATGCCAATAGCCCTTTTCCAAGTGATCAATTGACTTTTATTTAATCCAGATTAATGTTGCTATATTCCTATGCAAAACAATTGAATTAAACTCCTTCAATCCCAATTCCTTATGTGTTACATGCGGTGAACAGATATTTCCATTCAATTCACAAACCTAATTATTCACTATGCAAATAACTAAGTCACATGTTATCATGCCCAGTTCTAACCCTTGAATTCCTCTTCCAATTCCTTCTAGAGTAACAAGGTAATTACTGGCCAAATAATTAATCAATATGCACAAGACAAGATAAACAATTCACTTTAACATAAATAATTGGAATAAATTGAATAACTAATTTATAGCCATAAAAGGTTGATTTAAAATTTTAATTAACGAATTAGTTCATAACGGAAATTAAAACCAACAATCTTTGAAAAATCATCCTTAAAGAATTACACAAATTGAAAATAAGGAGAAGGAGAAAAACTCTTGAGCCAATCTTTAATCTTCAAGTAATCATTTGCTTAGCCTCCAATTGTGAATGATAGCCTTTCTAATTCAGCATCATAAACTTTATATACTCTCACAATCCTAATCCCCCTTAACTTGTTAAATAACCTTCCCTTTAGCAAGTCAAACAATGGTCAAACGCGTTACTTACGTCAATCGACGGATGACGCGACCTAGCTCCCATTGACACGGAAAAGAATTGATAGAGCAGGCTTCGGCTGTACTTCCGGATTAATTACAAAAATGCCATTGAACCACTAAAACTCCCAAATTGCCCATGCAGCTCCCAAATCTGCAAAATAACAACTAAACACAGTAAAAATGAATCTAAATGCCTTGAGAATACAATAATTTAAGCCCAAATATATCCGATTCATGGGTATATTACCTAGTCATCAAATACCCCCAAACTTAAATCGCTGCATGTCCTCAAGCAACAAAACACAAGACACCATAACAACTAAACAACCATGCACATGCACTTACAACTATCTATACGTTCTTAACTCCAGCAATTAATTAGCACACCGTATATCCATAAGCCTCAGAAAAATCACAAAAACATGTTAATACATCATGTTAAGGCAGTTCAATAATATCCCAACAATTAATGAATCTAAATCTGTTATTACTGATATCGTGAGTGTGTGTTCAACAACTATGCTAACCAATGAAAGGCAAAAATATGACAGATAATAAATTTCTTAGTAGGCATCATGCAGTGTAAACTTTAATAAGCTTGATTCGGCTGAAATCAAACAACTACCAAAGTTCAAGGGTCAAAATAGAATACTTATGCTTCTTTTCTTTTCTTTTTCTTTTTTTTATAATGGGGGCTTTCTGCACTTTTCCCGCTTTATTAGTACTTTTGTTTATTATATATTTTTTTCTTCTCTCATGACTATGCATTGTCTTATTCCCTTAGGCTTTTCAGTGCTACCTTAACGAGCTTTTGACCAACGACTCCCAAGCCATTAAGACCTTAGGGCGCTAGGTGTAGAGACAATCCCCTCGGGCTTACTTACTTAAGTAACAAAGGCCACAAAACTAGACAAGCATGCCACGGTATTTATTTTTATTTATATTTTTTTAAGCTTATATATTCCAGATATTTTTCCCCCAAACTTAAGTTTATGTCTAAATTAAGTCTTCACTAGCATTCATCCTTTAGAAGTGTATTATCTATCCATTTAAACTATCATAGCCAACATGGTCATTTTTCAATGCTATCCTGATAATATCAGTGTCAAACAGATAAAGATCTAAATCATGTCAAGAACATCATATCACTACTTAACAATTCTTACTAGACTTGTTCATGCAATTTTAATTTCATCATTGGCCCCAAACATACGTACTATCAAAAGCTGGAATTAATATGCAATCCTAAATGCAATATTTAACTAACAATAACAATCCAAATCCACAAACTATTAACAAACTACGACTGCAAGTACAAATTAACTACCCCCAAACTAATCTAGAGCAATGTCCTCTTTCGAAAAATAAAGAAAAATAAATAGAGGACTTCCCTGACGAGCTTATTCCTCGGGTGGAGCATCATCGTCCTCGCTCATCTCTAGATCGGAAGGGGGGAACACAAGCAGAATAGGAGCAAATAGAAATGGTTTGAGATTAACACCCGGTGCGGTTGATGTTCATGGCATTCTGGGTAGCAAATTGATCAACCAAGTACTTGTAGATCACGTCTTAACGTTCAGACAAACGGACATTCTGGGACTCTGTGTTGTAAACCAAATAGCCTATTTCTGTTGGATGACTTTCAGAACCACACCACGATGAGTCTGCCGAGGACTTTTGACCATAAGTAGGTGGAGCTTGAGGTGGGGGGCTTGTAGCTTCAACTTGGGGAATTATGAAACCCAATCCCCTAGGGTGGTTTTCCCCACCTGTCCACACTTTATTCCTGCTTATCAACTTATGGTCCAAAATTGGCATAGGCATTTGAATCATCTCATCTGATTTCCATTTCACCCCAAATTTGGCACATAACACACAAATGAGAGAGGATGGGGTAAACCTCCTGTGGTCCCTCGTCATACCGCTCGGAGAATGGACTGCTGAATGACGTGTCTGACATCTATTTTCAGCCCTTGAATAATGGAATATAGCAGTACCGCCCTCTCTTTGGTGACATGGCTCACATGTGTGCATGGCATGAGTTTGGCACAGATAAAGGCATACCACGCCTTCCCATATAAATTGAGGTGAGAATGTAGGAAGGTCATGCTGCCACGTTCATGCACTATCCATGTGGTGCCCGGTTGACAAAGCTCACAGATTATTTTCTCATAGTCTGGACCTTGACTCAGAAGACCGGCATACTCATCGTTAAGATCCTCCAAATTCAGTTGATAGCACCCATTGATGTCCTCTTCTCCGAATTCCACTGTCTTTCCCCTCACACACACTCCATAGTGATCGTGTTCTGAAACGTTGGCATAAAATTCTTTAACGACTGCAATCACTGCCGGGTCAAGTTGTTCGGTTAGGGAGAACCAGTTTCTTTCAGCAATCATCACCGCTATTTCCCCATCTTTGGATTGATCGGGCCTTAATCCTCGTCCAGGGATGAGAGAGCGGGTCGCCATCTTATTGTAGTGATCTTGGGCGGCGGCACTCACAAACCGGTGGTTTTCAAATCTGGTTTGGGTTGAGGCAGTTCCTGAACCTTCTCCATGTTGTCTCTTTGAAGCCATGTAGAACAATCTGCAAGACATCGCATTCACATGTATTAGAATTGCGCATAACTCTAATATGGACAAGCGTACCCATGGTACTACCCCCCAACTTCCCGATAAGTGGACGTTATTTAGTATGGTTGTGGGTGTAGTGCGATACATAATAGCATGAAAGTACAAATTTTACCAAGTAATTGCATTTTATATCTGCATAATCTAATTGGTACAAGAAGTTCATGGTATGCCCAAAAGATGTGATATGTAGTAATAGGATGGAAACTGACCGCATAAATTCGGTACATGGGTAGCGAATTATGGACATGACATGTAGGCCACAATTTTGAGCAATTACAATCAAATAGTCAATATATATGCACCTTCGGCAAAACAAAAGTCCCATTGAAATAGGCTCCCAAGTATGCATCAATAAAGGGTAACATCTCATTCTTATGATATCCCAGTCGAAAAGTAGATTTCTGTTAGTGTGATGGTAAGTGTGCAAGTGAATTTAGTGCAACGATATGGTGTTGTGTGGAAATTTAACCATGAGCATTGAGTCAGGAAAAACATCAAACACCTTGTGGGCAATTCATATTGTCCTTGCAACACTTTCAATTATCTAACAATTCAACTCCCAAACATGCAATCACCATGGATAGAACATATACATGATACTCCGAACTCATTAGCGTCATACGTATGGAAGAAGGAGTAGAAGTCGATCGGGGAAAGCAGATATATACCTTGGATGCAGGAGGAGAAATGAAAAGCCAATAGAAAGATATTCCAATTCAAGCAAAATATTATTATCTAACAAAGCATGCATGCTATCTAACATGAATGGGAAGGCGGTTACAAATGAAAAGGAATTCAATTGATGCACGTGGTAGAAGGTACATAAAAGAAATCGTGGGGAGTCCTGTTTGAAACCATCTAGAATTTAAAACCTAACCTCCAAATATTGAGGCGCCTGGGTTTGAATCGAAATGAGCACCTTTGCAATCAGATTGTATGGTAGAGCTCATTCAGTGACCTTAGCCCGGCAACCTTTGAAGTTGTACTGTCTTGGGCGCCGGTGTCACCTCCAATGGTTGGTCGAAGGAATAACATTTGGCGCCAGAGATGATGGTAGGCATTGGGCGCCGAGGCGCTGCATGGCAGTTACGTCAAGAGCTTCGTAGCGCCGGGGCACTCCAATCAAATACAATTGGAGCGTCGGGGCGCTGTGGCGCAATTTTGAGCTTGTGTAATCCATGTTGAGCTGGTCCTGCACTAGAATGTGGTGCAGAAAATTATTCTAACATATCCTCATATGAAATATAAGTGATTCAAATGCTGGAAAAAAAACTAATTAACTGAAACAGAATTAAATAAATAAAACAAACTCTTGGGTTGCCTCCCTGTAGCGCTTTGTTTATAGTCGTCAGCCAGACTTTGTAGTGTTGCTCAATTGTCCACTGGTTCAGAGAGGTGCATCGCCGTAGATTGGCGATCGATGAGTCCACTCCAATAGTGCTTAAGTCGTTGACCGTTCACCTTGAATGTGTACTTTGAATTCGATTCCTCGATTTCAACGTTTCCATGCGGTGCGACAGATACGACCTTGAACGGTCCCGACCAATGAAATTTTAGTTTTTCGGGAAATAAACGCAATCGAGAGTTAAAAAGCAAGACTTGTTGGCCCGGTTCAAATATCCGATCCAGAATTTTCTTATCATGTCAGGCTTTGACTTTCCCCTTATAGAGTTTTGCGTTCTCATAGGCATTGAATCGGAACTCATCCATCTCATTTAATTACAGTAACCTTTTCTCACTTGCTGCTTGTAGATCGAAGTTAAGTTTCTGTATGTCCTAGTGTGCACTGTGTTCTAATTCAACCGGGAGGTGGCATGCCTTTCCATAGACCATTCTGTAGGGTGACATGCCTATAGGATTCTTGTAAACTGTTCGATATGCCCATAGGGCATCGTCAAGACACAATGACCAATCTTTTCGTGACGGATTGACTACCTTTTCTAGAATTCGCTTTACCTCCCTATTCGAGACTTTCGCTTGACCATTGGTTTGGGGATGATACGCGGCTGCAATTTTATGACGAACCCCGTACTTTATAAGCAATTTAGTGAACTGCTTATTATAGAAATGAGTTCCCTCATCACTTATTATCGCCCTAGGCGTCCCAAATCGTGTGAAGATGTTTTTCTTTAAGAATCGGAGAACAACGTTGGCATCATTTGTGGGTAAAGCTGCGGCTTCTACCCATTTGGAAACATAATCTACCGCCAACAGAATGTACTGATTATTGAAAGAGGATGGGAAAGGTCCCATAAAGTCGATTTCCCACACGTCGAACAGTTCAACCTCCAAAATTGTGTTGAATGGCATTTCATTGCGTTTGGAGATATTACCTATACGTTGGCACCGATCACACTTTAGCACATAGAGGTAAGCGTCTTTGAATAGAAATGGCCAAAAAAATCCTGATTGTAACACCTTAGCCGCTGTTCGATCACCGAAATAATGACCTCCGTAATCTGATGAGTGGCAATATCCTAATATGCTGTCCATCTCTTCATGTGGCACACAACGTCTAATCATTTGATCCGCACAAGCCTTAAACAGAAATGGTTCGTCCAAATAGTATTGCTTAACATCGTGGAGGAACTTCTTACGTTGTTGTGAAGTCAAATCCGGTGGTAACACCTTTGCAACCACGTAATTCACGTAATCGGCATACCACGGAAATATTGTAGTTACTCGGAGAAGCTGTTCATCCGAAAATTTTTCATTGATCAGTACGTTGTCATTTTTCTGCACCTCTACATTTTCCAACCGAGAAAGATGATCCGCCACTTGATTTTCGGTACCTTTTCTATCCCGGATCTCCAAATCAAATTCTTCTAGCAACAATACCCACCGTATTAACCACGGTTTGGCATCCTTCTTTTCAATCAGATATTTAATAGGAGAATGATCAGTGTAGACAATTACCTTGGTCCCAATGAGATATGCTCTGAATTTGTCAAATGCAAACACAATCGCAAGTAATTCTTTTTTGGTGGTTGTGTATTTCAGCTGAGCATCTGTCAATGTCTTGCTAGAGTAGTAGATTATGTGAAAAATCTTTTCGTGACGTTGTCCCAACACTGCTCCAACTACGTAATCACTGGCGTCGCACATCAATTCGAATGGTAACAACCAATCGGGCGCCACAATAATTGGAGCAGAGACCAATTTCTTCTTTAATACCTCAAATGCCTCGATACAAGACTGATCCATCTTGAAAGGCGCATCTTTCTCCAAGAGGGAACATAAGGGTTTCAAATTTTTTGAAAAATCTTTAATGAAGCATTTGTAGAAACCCGCATATCCCAAGAAGCTTCATATTCCCTTCACAGATGATGGAGGAGGTAGTTTCTCAATCGTCTCAATCTTTGCTCTATCCACCTATATTCCTGATGCAGAAACCTTATGCCCCAGAATAATCCCCTCTTGCAACATAAAGTGACTTTTTTCCCAGTTAAGCTCCAGGTTAGTCTCCACGCATCGTTTCAGCACTAAAATCAGATTTTTCAAACATAAGTTGAAGCTATCATCGAACATAGAGAAATCATCCATAGATACCTCCAAATTCTGTTCGACCATATCTGAGAAGATTGCCATCATGCACCGTTGAAATGTTGCCAGCACATTACATAGACCAAAAGACATACGCCGGAATGCAAACGTACCGTATGGACATGTGAACATGGTTTTTTCTTGATCTTCCGGAGCTATGGCAATTTGATTATACCCGGAATATCCATCCAGCAGATAGTAGAATTGATGCCCCGCTAACCTGTCCAACATCTGATTAATGAACGACAAGGGAAAGTGATCCTTGTGTGTGGCTTTATTTAGCTTGCGATAATCTATACATACTCTCCATCCTATAACAGTTCTACTGGGGATGAGCTCATTGGCTTCGTTCTTCACCACCGGCATACCCCCTTTCTTTGGTACACATTGTACAGGACTTACCCATGAACTATCCGAGATTGGATAAATAATGCCGGCATCCAACCACTTTATGATTTCTTTTTTCACCACATCCTTCATAATGGGGTTTAGCCTTCTTTGTTGCTCAATGGTTGGTCTCGCCCCTTCTTCTAGTAGAATTTTGTGCATAAAGAAAGACAGACTTATACCTCGAATATCTGCTATGTTCCATCCGATTTTTGTTTTGAACTCCCGCAATACCCTTAACAGTTTCTCTTTTTGCGTGTCCATTAACTCTGTTGAAACAATGACTGGTAGTGTAGAATCTTTCCCCAAATAAGTATACTGCAGATGAGATGGTAACGGTTTTAATTCCAACACCGGTGGCTCTTCTATTGAGGGTTTGCACTTTTTACCTTCCGTTTTGGGCCTATCAAGGGTGTCGAATGGTTGATTGCTTTTCCGGAAGAACGATGTTGTATCTAGCCATTTGATATGCTCAATGTCCTCTTCAATACCGTAGTCGTCTATTCTGAACAACATGGATTTTATCGGGTCCTCTGAGTAATTTCTGCATAACTTGTGATTAACTAATTCATCCATTAAGTCCACCCGTAAACACTCACCTTTTTCCTTCGGATAAGACATCGACTTAAATACATTAAAGGTGACCTGATGACTTCAACTCGCATCGTTAATTCACCTTTCTGCACGTCAATCAATGTTTTCCCCGTTGCTAAGAATGGTCGCCCGAGAATGATGGGAATTTCCTTATCTGCTTCACAATCCAAGATAACGAAATCTACTGGGAAGATGAATTTATCCACCTTTACTAATACGTCTTTAACAATACCTCGTGGATATGTAACTGATCGGTCCGCCAATAATAAACTGATATTTTTTGATTTTGAAGCCTTCAGTCCAAACTGACTGTAAACGGATAATGGCATCAAATTTATATTTGCTACCAAATCACACAACGCTCTCCCCAAAAACTGGTTACCAATGTCGCGTGGAATAGTAAAACTACCTGGATCTCTTAACTTCGGAGGTAACTTGTTCTGGATAATTGCGCTACATTCTTCGGTTAGCGTTACTATTTAAAAATCACCCAATTTCCTTTTCTTCGACAACACATCCTTCATGAACTTAGCGTAGCTCGGCATTTGTTCTAAAGATTCGGCAAATGGGATGTTGATATGCAGTGTTTTGAAAATATCCAAAAATCTTGAAAACTGCTTATCTAACTTGGATTTCTGAAACCTCTGCGGATACGGTATGGGAGGCATTGTGATAGTCGGTTCCGTTGCTTTCTGCTCTACGGTCTCATCTTTATGTTTTTTGGTTTCCACCACTTCTTCTATTTCATCTGTTGTGTTGTCCCTCTTTTCCTTATCCTTAACTGGCTCCTGCAAATCCTTCCCATCACAGAAAGTTACGTACCTTGCAATGCTCAAGTCTCGCCTCAGATTTATTTCTCAGATCACTAAGGAGTGTTCCATGTGGACGGTTATTCAATGCATGTGCTATATGCCCCAATTGATTTTCCATATTCTTTATCGACACACCTTGGCTTTTCACATTCATATCTACTTGATTCAATAGCTTGTCTTGTTCTTCATTCTTTTTGTCAGTAGCTCTAATGAATTTTTCTAATGCTTCCTCCCAACCTGATTTCTTCTCTGGTTGTGGTTGAGTCTGATTTTGAAACCCGAATGTGTTTTGTTGTCTAGGTGCTTGAGCTTGAGCTTGATTGTTACTCCATGAAAACCCTAGAAGATTTCTCCAACCTGGATTATATGCATTTTGAGTCGGATACGGTTGAGTTGATCGATTATAGCTCCCTACGAACTGAGCTTATTCAGAATTTATGGCATATTGCTCCGTAGCATGACCCCCAGCACATAATTCACAAACCATTGCTACCCGCTGTGTGGATGGTGGACTCTATGTTTCCATTTTTTAGCTATCATACCACTTCAGGCCGATAATGTCATCATAGGAACCACTTCAAACTTTACCGGTGTTTTCGGAGGGTTCGACCTAGTCATGGGCCACTGATAGTTGTTGGTGGCCATCGTTTCTAACAGTTGATATGCCTTATCAAAATTCTTAGACATGATTGCTCCCCCTGTTGCTGCATCAATACTGGCTCTTGTGGACGCGTGCAAACCATCACAAAATATTCCCAACTGCATCAACTGCGGAATTCTGTGATGTGGGCACCAACGGAGCATATCCTTAAATCTTTCCCACACCTCATATAACGATTCTGAATCGAACTGTACAAAGGTGTGAATATCGTTCCATAGTTTTGCCGACTTTGCTGGTGGGAAGAATTTCGCTAGAAATTTTTGGGCTAAGTCGTCCCAAGTTGTGATTAAGCCAGGGGGCAAAGAATGTAGCCAACTTCGCGGTTTATCTTTCAAGGTAAACGGGAACATCCTAAACCTTACAGCATCTTCCGTTACATTGTTGAATTTGAAGGTGTCGTAAACTTCCAAGAAACTCAAGATATGCTCATTAGATCATCTATCAATTACCCCCAAACCGGCATGTATTCTCAGAAGATCCTAATTGTTCCTGCTTTATCTCAAAACTATTCGCATTGATTGCTCGGCCTCCTAATACTCGATCATATATCCGTGATATTCG
Source organism: Panax ginseng (assembly GCA_020205605.1). Classification (NCBI taxonomy): domain Eukaryota; kingdom Viridiplantae; phylum Streptophyta; class Magnoliopsida; order Apiales; family Araliaceae; genus Panax; species Panax ginseng. The sequence continues at coordinate 94,949,550 of CM035136.1, read as the reverse complement.
ACATGGCATAATCCCTAAGTGATTTCGTGTTCATCCTCGCCATGTCCACGGGTATTTCTCTGTTCGCCAGCTTTTTCTTCCAAATGTATAGCCTCACTAGTCAACCGCAATTTCCGAAACTTCCTTTCTATGTCGTTCAGATACTAAAAAGTTCCTTTTTAGCCCTTGATCTAGTGTGCATACACTCGTAAAGAATTCCTGTAAATACAAGAGGAAAAATAAGTAACGTTTAAATTAAGACCGAATTGATTATAACTAAAATGGAATTAATATTAATAAAGAAGTCCCCGGTAGCGGGGCCAAAAACTTGTTGGTCGATTTTGCAATCAATAGATTTGTGCAAGTGTACACAGTCAACAAGTAATAAAGTGATAAGATAGAGTGTCGATCCCACAGAGAATTCTAATTAATAAATTCCAACTACTAGCACTATATCAATTCAATTTTATTTAAACAACCATAAATTATGATTTTCCAAATTAATAAAACTAAATTAAATAATTAAAAGAGATTATTCTAAATTAAATCAAATAAACAAAACTATGATTTGAATGTATTCAGATAAAAAAAGATTAAGACTTCAATATCCCCAATTATGAACTATAAACCAATTATCTCATTATCCCAATTATCATGCCTACTGAATTGTTAACAGGAATTCTCAAATGCCAACAGCCCTTTTCCAAGTGATCAATTGACTTCTATTTAATCCAGATTAATCTTGCTATATTCCTATGCAAAACAAATGAATTAAACTCCTTCAATCCCAATTCCTTATGTGTTACATGCTGTGAACAAATATTTCCATTCAATTCACAAACCTAATTATTCACTAGCAAATAACTAAGTCACATGTTATCATGCCCATTTCTAACCCTAGAATTCCTCTTCCAATTCCTTCTAGAGTAACAAGGTAATTACTGGCCAAATAATTAATCAATATGCACAAGACAAGATAAACAATTCACTTTAACATAAATAATTGGAATAAATTGAATAACTAATTCATAGCCATAAAAGGTTCAATTGAAATCTTAATTAACGAATTAGTTCATTATGGAAATTAAAACAAACAATCTTTGAAAAATCATCCTCAAAGAATTACACAAATTGAAAATAAGGAGAAGGAGAAAAACTCTTGAGCCAATCCTTAATCTTCAAGTAATCCTTTGCTTAGCCTCCAATTGTGAATGATAGCCTTTCTAATTCAGCATCATAAACTTTATATACTCTCACAATCCTAATCCCCCTCAACTTGTCAAATAACCTTCCCTTTAGCAAGTCAAACAATGGTCAAACGCGTATGTCTCGGGTCAATCGGATGATACTCAATACCCGGCCACCGAAAAAACTTTAGACAGAAATACCTGCCACACTGTATGTCAAATTAATTACAGAAATGCCATCGAACCACTAAAACTCCAAAATTGCCCCTGCAACTCCCAAATCTGCAAATTAACAACTAAACAGAGTAAAAATGAATCTAAATGCCTTGAGAATACAATAATTTAAGCCCAAATATATCAGATTCATGGGTATATTACCCAGTCATCAATGACCACCTGGGGTTTAAGCGGTTTTCCACTTAACCACTTGTAGGCTGTAGTCAGTAAAGCTACATATAAACCCCCGACTTCTTGAGTTAAAGTGAAAACGTCACATTTTCCATCCAACTTAACTGTACGTGTACGTCAGACGCTAAAAATGCGTAAAAGGAGGCTGTAAATGTTAAAAAAGATTGGTAAATGTCTTAAATACCACCTTCTTCTTCCAACGGATGAAATTAACTTCTGAACTCCTCCTCCATTATTTATCAAAACATTAAACACCCAAACTGAAAAGAAGAGAGAAATACACAGAAATCTGTCATTAGAACATATATCATCCTCCCATTCAAATCTTTAAAGTGTTTTCAGATATTGAACACATATTTACATTTGTGTTTTCATATTTATGGGAATATATATCTTTTTTCTACGCAAAGGAATTCTTAGTGGGCTCTGAATTTCCAAAGTCTTGGTCTCGAGAATCCAATGATAACTTTTGTAAAATCAGTAGCTTCTATAGCGTAAAAGTAAAGGTATACATAGATGACCAAAAATTTCAAAGTTCCCAATCCAATCCAATCAGAGAAACATAAAAGGGAAGTAGAACAACAAAGCGGATATGAAATTAATTAAAATTGTGCGCTAACAAATAATGTAAATCTTGAGACAAAAAAATCATATCTCGATGACTATACAAGATTATGTTATTCAAAATTCTACCGAACACGTAAACAATAGTCAAATCTGATTTCGCACCAAGATTAATTCACCCCGAATCAACAAACAAATTAACAATTAAACTAAAAGAAATTAACAATTAAAATAGAAAAGAGACCCTCTCAAATAGTCTCAAAAAAAAATTCACACATGAATATACAGATCTCTACGTATGCCCAGAAGATATGGTGTGTGCACACAAAATGATATACCCGATTCTTGCTCTTCTAGCTCCTTAGAGGGTTGGGATCAGCAATCAGAGGGGGGGAAGACAGAAGAACATACCCGATTCTTGCTCTTCTAGCTCCTGAACTTGTGGATCTTCCTGATTAGGGTCTAATTTTTTTGGGTTTTGGGGATCTTTATTTTCTAGGGATTGTGGTGATTGAGGTTGAGAACATAATTATTGATTTTTACGTATTTTTGAAATTATTGATTCTTACGTAAGAAGTCACTACTCAATAATTGTTACAGTAATTACTATTCAATATATTACTTTATTGGTTCAATAATTGCTGCATTGATATTTTATATTATTGTTGTTTCAATAATTGTCACTACACAGTATCTCCATTATCAGATCAATAATTCATATTATTTGAATAATATTATTAGATAGCATTATTGGTAATGTCTAAGGAAGTTCAGTCTAGGAAAGGGGTTTGGTCACCTAATTGCGCGCGAATAAGGAGAAATCCTTATCGGAAAGCCTCCTCTTTCCTAGGAACGACATGGTTGTCATAATTGTGATTCTGTAATATTATTTGTGAATAATTAGTTATTGATTTATATGATAAGGAAATATTTATTTTATGTGGATATAAATGATGGATATATTTATTTTATGTGATTATAAATGAAGGAATTAATGCTGAGGTGTTTTATCAGTATTTTGTCGGAATGGAGGTTTTAAAAATCGTCTGTATGTGGATTTCGGTCACATTTCGTTTAGAATTTCAAAAAACTTAAACTTACAAAGTTGTAGAGAATTAAATTTTCTATGGAAAGCACATGATATTCGAATTTTTCTGATAAAAGGGATATTTATTATGAATTATTGAAGTTTCGGAAAATAAAATGTTTTTATTAAAAGGGTTAAGTTCAGATGACCACCTGGGGTTTAAGCGGTTTCCCACTTAACCACATGTAGTCAGTAAAGCTACATTTAAACCCCCCGACTTTTTGAGTTAAAGTGAAAACGTCACATTTTCCATCCAACTTAACTGTACGTGTACGTCAGACGCTAAAAACGCGTGAAAAGAGGCTGTAAATGTCAAAAAGATTGGTAAATATCTTAAATACACCCTTCTTCTTCCAACGAATGAAATTAACTTCTGAACTCCTCCTCCATTATTTATCAAAACATTAAACACCCAAACTGAAAAGAAGAGAGAAATACACCAAATCTCTCTCATTGTAACATATATCATCCTCCCATTCAAATCTTTAAAGTGTGATCGATATTGAACATGATTTACCTTTGTGTTTTTCATATTTAGGGAATATATATCTTTTTTTACTCGCAAAAGGGAATTCTTAGTGGGCTCTGGAATTTCCAAAGTCTTGGTCTGAGAATCCAATGATAACTTTTATAGCAGATCTGCAGCTTCTATAGCAGAAAAGTAAAGGTATACATAGATGACCAAAAATTTCAAAGTTCCCAATCCAATCCAATAAGAGAAACATAAAAGGGAAGTAGAACAACAAACGAATATGAAATTAATTAAAATTGTACGCTAACAAATAATGTAAATCTTGAGACAAAAAAAAATCATATCTAAGACAGCTATACAAGATTATGCTATTCAAAATTCTACTGAACACAGAAACAATAGTCAAATCCGATTTCAGACCAAGATTAATTCACCCGAATCAACAAACAAATTAACAATTAAACTAAAAGAAATTAAAAATTAAAATAGAAAAGAGACCCTCTCAAATAGTCTCAAAAAAAATTCACACATGAATATACAGATCTCTACGTTTGCCTAGAAGATATGGTGTGTGCACACAAAATGATATACCCGATTCTTGCTCTTCTAGCTCCTGAGAGGGTTGAGATCAGCAATCGGAGGGGGGGAAGACAGAAGAACATACCCGATTCTTGCTCTTCTAGCTCCTGAACTTGTGGATCTTCCTGATTAGGGTCTGATTTTTCTGGGTTTTGGGGATCTTGATTTTCTAGGGTTTGTGGTGATTGAGGTTGAGAACATAATTATTGATTTTTACGTATTTTTGAAATTATTGATTCTTACGTAAGAAGTCACTACTTAATAATTGTTACAGTAATTACTGTTCAATATTTTACTTTATTGGTTCAATAATTGTTGCGTTGATATTTTATATTATTGTTGTTTCAATAATTGTCACTGCACATTATCTCCATTATCAGATCAATAATTCATATTATTTGAATAATATTATTAGATAGCATTAATGTCTAAGGAAGTTCTGTCTAGGAAAGGAGTTTGGTCACCTAATTGTGCGCCAATAAGGAGAAATCCTTATCGGAAAGCCCCCTCTTTCCTAGGAACGACATGATTGTCATAATTGTGATTCTGTAATATTATTTGTGAATAATTAGTTATTGATTTATATGATAAGGAAATATTTATTTTATGTGGATATAAATGATGGATATATTTATTTTATGTGATTATAAATGAAGGAATTAATGCTGAGGTGTTTTATCAGTATTTTGTCGGAATGGAGGTTTTGAAAATCGTCTGTATGTGGATTTCGGTCACATTTCGTTTAGAATTTCAAAAAACTTAAACTTACAAAGTTGTAGAGAATTAAATTTCCTATGGAAAACACATGATATTCAATTTTTTCTGATAAAAGGGTTATTTATTATGAATTGTTGAAGTTTCGGAAAATAAAATATTTTTATTAAAAGGGTTAAGTTCAGATGACCACCTGGGGTTTAAGAGATTTTCCAATTAACCACATGTAGTCAGTAAAGCTACATTTAAACCCCCCGACTTTTTGAGTTAAAGTGAAAACGTCACATTTACCATCCAACTTAATCACAAGTAACGCCGACTCTCTAAAAATGCGTGAAAAGAGGCTGTAAATGTCAAAAAAGATTGGTAAATGTCTTAAATACCCCCTTCTTCTTCCAACGGATGAAATTAACTTCTGAACTCCTCCTCCATTATTTATCAAAACATTAAACACCCAAACCGAAAAGAAGAGAGAAAATACACGTAAATCATTATTATTAGAACATATATCATCCTCCCATTCAAATCTTTAAAGTGTGATCGATATTGAACATAGATTTCCTTTGTGTTTTCATATTTAGGGGAATATATATCTTTTTTACTGCAAAAGGGAATTCTTAGTGGGCTCTGGAATTTCCAAAGTCTTGGTCTGAGAATCCAATGATAACTTTTATAGCAGATCTTCAGCTTCTATAGTAGAAAGGTAAAGGTATACATAGATGACCAAAAATTTCAAAGTTCCCAATCCAATCCAATAAGAGAAACATCAAAGGGAAGTAGAACAACAAGCGAATATGAAATTAATTAAAATTGTACGCTAACAAATAATGTAAATCTTGAGACAAAAAAAATCATTTCTAAGACAGCTATACAAGATTATGCTATTCAAAATTCTACTGAACACAAAAACAATAGTCAAATCCGATTTCTGACCAAGATTAATTCACCCGAATCAACAAACAAATTAACAATTAAACTAAAAGAAATTAACAATTAAAATAGAAAAGAGACCCTCTCAAATAGTCTCAAAAAAAAAATCACACATGAATATACAGATCTCTACGTATGCCTAGAAGATATGGTGTGTGCGCACAAAATGATATACCCGATTCTTGCTCTTCTAGCTCCTGAGAGGGTTGAAATCAGCAATCGGAGGGGGGAAGGTAAGAACATACCCGATTCTTGCTCTTCTAGCTCCTAACTTGTGGATCTTCCTGATTAGGGTCTGATTTTTCTGGATTTTTGGGATCTTGATTTTCTAGGGTTTGTGGTGATTGAGGTTGAGAACATAATTATTGATTTTTACGTATTTTTGAAATTATTGATTCTTACGTAAGAAGTCACTACTTAATAATTGTTACAGTAATTACTGTTCAATATTTTACTTTATTGGTTCAATAATTGTTGCGTTGATATTTTATATTATTGTTGTTTCAATAATTGTCACTGCACAGTATGTCCATTATCAGATCAATAATTCATATTATTTGAATAATATTATTAGATAGCATTATTGGCAATGTCTAAGGAAGTTTTGTCTAAGAAAGGGGTTTGGTCACCTAATTGCGCGTCGATAAGGAGAAATCCTTATCGGAAAGCCCACTCTTTCCTAAGAACGACTTGGTTGTCATAATTGTGATTCTGTAATATTATTTGTGAATAATTAGTTATTGATTTATATGATAAAGATATATTTATTTTATATGGATATAAATGATGGATATATTTATTTTATGTGGTTGTAAATGAAGGAATTAATTCTAAGGTGATTTATCAGTATTTTGTCGGAATGGAGGTTTTGAAAATCGTCCGTATGTGGATTTCGGTCATATTTCGTTTAGAATTTCAAAAAACTTAAACTTACAAATTTGTATTGAATTAAATTTCCTATGGAAAACAAATGAGATTCGAATTTTTCTGATAAAGGGCTTTTTATTATGAATTGTTGATGTTTCGAAAAATAAAATGTTTTTATTAAAAGGGTTAAGTTCAGATAACCACCTGGAGTTTAAGCGATTTTCCACTTAACCACATGTAGTCAGTAAAGCTACATTTAAACCCCCGACCTTTTGAGTTAAAGTGAAAACGTCACATTTTCCATCCAACTTAACTGTGCGTCTATGTCAGACGCTAAAAACGCGTGAAAAGAGGCTGTAAATGTCAAAAAAGATTGGTAAATGTCTTAAATACCCCCTTCTTCTTCCAACGGATGAAATTAACTTCTGAACTCCTCCTCCATTATTTATCAAAACATTAAACACCCAAACTGAAAAGAAGAGAGAAATACACTGAAATCTCTCATTAGAACATATATCATCCTCCCATTCAAATCTTTAAAGTGTGATCAGATATTGAACATAGATTTACCTTTGTGTTTTCATATTTTGGGGAATATATATCTTTTTTACTGCAAAAGGGAATTCTTAGTGGGCTCTGGAATTTCCAAAGTCTTGGTCTGAGAATCCAATGATAACTTTTATAGCAGATCTTCAGCTTCTATAGTAGAAAGGTAAAGGTATACATAGATGACCAAAAATTTCAAAGTTCCCAATCCAATCCAATAAGAGAAACATAAAAGGGAAGTAGAACAACAAGCGAATATGAAATTAATTAAAATTGTACGCTAACAAATAATGTAAATCTTGAGACCAAAAAAATCATATCTCAGACAGCTATACAAGATTATGCTATTCAAAATTCTACTGAACAGAGAAATAATAGTCAAATCCGATTTCAGACCAAGATTAATTCACCCGAATCAACAAACAAATTAACAATTAAACTAAAAGAAATTAACAATTAAAATAGAAAAGAGACCCTCTCAAATAGTTTCAAAAAAAAATCACACATGAATATACAGATCTCTACGTATGCCCAGAAGATATGGTGTGTGCACACAAAATTATATACCCGATTCTTGCTCTTCTAACTCCTAGAGGGTTGAGATCAGCAATCGGAGGGGGGGGGGGGGGAGACAGAAGAACATACCCGATTCTTTCTCTTCTAGCTCCTGAACTTGTGGATCTTCCTGATTATGGTATAATTTTTCTGGGTTTTGGGGATCTTGATTTTCTAGGGTTTGTGGTGATTGAGGTTGAGAACATAATTATTGATTTTTACATATTTTTGAAATTATTGATTCTTACGTAAGAAGTCACTACTCAATAATTGTTACAGTAATTACTATTCAATATTTTACTTTATTGGTTCAATAATTGTTGCGTTGATATTTTATGTTATTGTTATTTCAATAATTGTCACTGCAGAGTATCTCCATTATCAGATCAATAATTCATATTATTTGAATAATATTATTAGATAGCATTATTGGCAATGTCTAAGGAAGTTACGTCAGGAAAGGGGTTTGGTCACCTAATTGCCTCTAAATAAGGAGAAATCTTTATCTAAAGCCCCTCTTTCCTAGAACCATAAGGTTGTCATAATTATGATTCTGTAATATTATTTGTGAATAATTAGTTATTGATTTATATGATAAAGAAATATTTATTTTATGTGGATATAAATGATGGATATATTTATTTTATGTTGTTATAAATGAAGGAATTATTGCTGAGGTGTTTTATCAGTATTTTGTCGGAATGGAGGTTTTGAAAATCGTCCGTATGTGGATTTTGATCATATTTCGTTTAGAATTTCAAAAAACTTAAACTTACAAAGTTGTAGAGAATTAAATTTCCTATGGAAAACAAATGAGATTCGAATTTTTCTGATAAAAGGGCTATTTATTATGAATTGTTGAAGTTTTGAAAAATTAAATGTTTTTATTAAAAGGGTTAAGTTCAGATGACCACCTGGAGTTTAAGCGGTTTTCCACTTAACCACAAGTAGTCAGTAAAGCTACATTTAAACCCTCGACCTTCTGAGTTAAAGTGAAAACGTCACAGTTTCCATCCAACTTAACTGTGCGTGTACGTCAGACGTTAAAAACGCGTTAAAAAATGCTGTAAATGTCAAAAAAGATCGGTAAATGTCTTAAATACCCCCTTCTTCTTCCAACGGATGAAATTAACTTCTAAACTCCTCCTCCATTATTTACCAAAACATTAAACACCCAAACTAAAAAGAAGAGAGAAATACACTGAAATCTCTCATTAGAACATATATCATCCTCCCACTCAAATCTTTAAAGTGTTTTCAAATATTGAACACAGATTTACATTTGTGTTTTCATATTTAGGGGAATATATATCTTTTTTTTCTCCAAAAGGGAATTCTTAGTGGGCTCTGGAATTTCCAAAGTCTTGGTCTGAGAATCCAATGATAACTTTTGTAGCAAATCACAAACTTCAGAGCGTAAAAGTAAAGGTATACATAGATGACCAAAAATTTCAAAGTTCCCAATCCAATCCAATCAGAGAAACATAAAAGGGAAGTAGAACAACAAGCGAATATGAAATTAATTAAAATTGTACGCTAACAAATAATGTAAATCTTGAGACAAAAAAATCATATCTCAGACAGCTATACAAGATTATGCTATTCAAAATTCTACTGAACAAAGAAACAATAGTCAAATCCGATTTCAGACCAAGATTAATTCACCCGAATCAACAAACAAATTAACAATTAAACTAAAAGAAATTAACAATTAAAATAGAAAAGAGAACCTCTCAAATAGTTTCAAAAAAAAAAATCACACATGAATATACAGATCTCTACGTATGCCCAGAAGATATGGTGTGTGCACAAAAAATGATATACCTGATTCTTGCTCTCCTAGCTCCTGAGAGGGTTGAGATCAGCAAACGGAGGGGGGGAAGACAGAAGAACATACCCGATTCTTGCTCTTCTAGCTCCTGAACTTGTGGATTTTCCTGATTAGGGTCTGATTATTCTGGGTTTTGGGGATCTTGATTTTCTAGGGTTTGTCGTGATTGAGGTTGAGAACATAATTATTGATTTTTACGTATTTTTGAAATTATTGATTCTTACGTAAGAAGTCACTATTCAATAATTGTTACAGTAATTACTATTCAATATTTTACTTTATTGGTTCAATAATTGTCATATTGATATTTTATATTATTGTTGTTTTAATAATTCCATCGTTATACAAGATCTCCATTATCATATCAATAATTCATATTATTTGAATAATATTATTAGATAGCATTATTGGCAATGTCTAAGGAAGTTCTATCTAGGAAAGGGGTTTGGTCACCTAATTGCGCGCCGATAAGGAGAAATCCTTATCGGAAAGCCCCCTCTTTCCTAGGAACGACATGGTTGTCATAATTGTGATTCTGTAATATTATTTGTGAATAATTAGTTATTGATTTATATGATAAGGAAATATTTATTTTATGTGGATATAAATGATGGATATATTTATTTTATGTGATTATAAATGAAGGAATTAATGCTGATGTGTTTTATCAGTATTTTGTCGGAATGGAGGTTTTGAAAATCGTCCGTATGTGGATTTCGGTCACAATTCGTTTAGAATTTCAAAAAACTTAAACTTACAAAGTTGTAGAGAATTAAATTTCCTATGGAAAACACATGATATTCGAATTTTTCTGATAAAAGGGTTATTTATTATGAATTGTTGAAGCTTCGAAAAATAAAATATTTTTATTAAAAGGGTTAAGTTCAGATGACCACCTGGGGTTTAAGCGGTTTCCCACTTAACCACATGTAGTCAATAAAGCTACATTTAAACCCCCCGACTTTTTGAGTTAAAGTGAGAACGTCACATTTTCCATCCAACTTAACTGTGTGTGTACGTCAGACGCTAAAAACGCGTGAAAAGAGGCTGTAAATGTCAAAAAAGATTGGTAAATGTCTTAAATAATTCTTCTTCTTCCAATGATGAAATTAACTTCCTAACTCCTCCTCCATTATTTATCAAAACATTAAACACCCAAACTGAAAAGAAGAGAGAAATACACAGAAATCTCTCATTAGAACATATATCATCCTCCCATTCAAATCTTTAAAGTGTTTTCAGATATTGAACACAGAGTTACATTTGTGTTTTCATATTTAGGGGAATATATATCTTCTTTTTTTTTCTGCAAAAGGGAATTCTTAGTGGGCTCTGGAATTTCCAAAGTCTTGGTCTGAGAATCCAATGATAACTTTTGTAGCAAATCTGCAGCTTCTATAGCAGAAAAGTAAAGGTATACATAGATAACCAAAAATTTCAAAGTTCCCAATCCAATCCAATCGAGAGAAACAAAAAGCGAAGTAGAAACAACAAGCGAATATGAAATTAATTAAAATTGTACGCTAACAAATAATGTAAATCTTGAGACCAAAAAAATCATATCTCGTATACCATACAAGATTATGCTATTCAAAATTCTACCGAACACGTAAACAATAGTCAAATCCGATTTCGCACTAAGATTAATTCACCCGAATCAACAAACAAATTAACAATTAAACTAAAAGAAATTAACAATTAAAATAGAAAAGAGACCTCTCAAATAGTTTCAAAAATAAAATCACACATGAATATACTGAGATCTCTACGTATGCCCGTAAGATATGGTGTGTGCAGACAAAATGATATACCCGATTCTTGCTTTCTAGCTCCCGAGAGGGTTGAGATCAAGAATCGAGGGGGGGGGAAGACGTAAGAACATACCCGATTCTTGCTTTTCTAGCTCCCTGAACTTGTGGATCTTCCTAATTAGTGGTCTGATTTTTCTGGGTTTTGGGGATCTTGATTTTCTAGGGTTTGTGGTAGAGCTGGTTGACGTCATTGCAGGTGATGCCGTTGCAGTCGACTGACATTTTGGAGATGAGAGAGAGGTCAGTTTTTGATTGAGAAGGAAGATGGAAGCTTTGTATTCTCTGATCTCTTGCCTGTAAACATGGAGGGTAATTGAGTCATTATCCCACTCAAGTAACGAAGTGAAGACGGAAAGCATTTATTCACTTTAATTCAAAAAGTCGGGGGTTGAAATGTAGCTTTACTGACTACAGGTGGTTAAGTGGGAAACCGCTTAAACCCCAGGTGGTCATCTGAACTTAACCCTTATTAAAAATATGGTGGGCCCCACTTTTGGTTGGTGAGTAATGAAATGTGCTGGAATTTATTTTCAAAAGTGGTGGGCCTTAATAGTAGCAGGTAAAGCCATCAGGTAGCAGGTTAGTCTGCTATGGCGTTCTAAGCATTTTTCTATAAATAGGGTGCTTAGTTAGAATTGAAAATCACACCAGAAACAAGTTTTCTCTCTTTTTCTCTCTATATTATCGAGCGTATTTTGTGAGTATTTAGATACTTTGTGAGTTGCTATTCATAAGTGCAAGTTTCCTTCAGCCTTATACTGATATTCCGATCAAAAGTACAGATATTTTTAGGTAAGGGATGTTATTTTCTTTCTAATGATGTTATTCTTTCAATATCATTATACCGAAATATTGGTATGGATTTTATTGTGGAATTTCTACCTTTTGTGTCTGGGGTTACTATTCACGATACTGCTTTATTCACGAATCACTAGATTAGTCACCAAAAAATGAAATTTTCTCCTTTTTGTCCAAGATGTCTATTATGGTTACTATCTTTGATTGTATCCATGTTTTGATCTTTATTTTTTAATTCTGCTTCACAATTGGTTATTTTGGAGTATTATTGAACTTGGATAAACTGTAATACGAATCCCTAATATTTGTCCTTTTGTCTCAATCGGATTCATTTTCTTAAAGATATTTTTCATCATCCTCACCCCTAAATATTGATATTCTCAATATCTTCGCCCCAGAAGTGCAAAGATGAATGATTACCTAATGAATATCTTTCGCCTGTAGTGCAAAGATGAATGATTACCTAATGAATATCTTTGGCCCGTGGTGCAAAGATGAACAGGTGTTGAGATGAACATGACCAACTGGTGATACAAAAGAATATCTTTGGCCTTTAGTGCAAAGATGAATATTTGATTCAAGATGTATATTGATTGATGTTACAGGGATAAAATATTGATGATGGACTTTTAATTCTTAAAAGATAGTAGAATTCTTTCTCTACTTGACTCTTCTAATGGATTGTTGTTTCCGCTGCAGTTGTTGATCTAAAACTTGTTGTCTATTATATTTTATCAGATTTTTCCCTGTTGAAGACTAATGATAATTTCTTTTATATTATCTTAGTCATAATATTCTTTACTGGGCTAGTTGAGCTCACCCTTTTCCTTTTTGTTCCATTATTCTTCTCAGGAAGAGAGAATTTTGTAATTCCGCGTATAAGCACACCTAGAGGGGGGGTGAATAGGTGTCTAAGCCAAAAGTAATCAACAATGACCAATTTTTCAATTTTTAGATTCTGGACTAAAACAGACAGTTTGGAAAATAGTTTATTGTGTCTATGTTAGAGCAAATTTCACTTTTCTTATAACACAAATGTAATAAAGTGATGTGAGGAATGTCCGGATAAGTGTATTTCAGACTTCCGTAAAAATCTACGCTGCAATATTAAGTTCAGCTTATTCAGAAATAATATCAAATCAAAACACGAGATAATCAAACCATGTACACAAGGATTTTTACGTGATTCAAATTTCTCTATCCTCTATCTAGTAGCCTAATCCACGCCCAATCCCAACTAGGATTGAGACTCTTTTATTAATATTTAAAACTCAAATTAAATACAATAAGAACAACTTCCCCGCTCAAAGAAAAGCTTTCTCCTCAGTATGGACACCTTCTCGCCTTTTTGCACTACATCGCAACCCCTTGCACCTTTGCAACCTTAAAAGCTCTTTCGAATGCAGACCCTATCCACTAATGGATCGACCACTTCGACAAATACAAAGTGAATGTAACTTGTAACAAAGGATATTGGTTTACAATGGCTATTTTCCAGCTTAATAAAGAACTTACAAGAGATGCTAACTTGTCGGAAAATTCTAGATGTAAAAAGCTCTCAAAGGAGGAATACAATCAATCAATAAGACTAAAGATTATTACTCGCTTTTCCTTGTCAAGTATATTCCTCAGGTACCAAGTTATAAAGAAAAAGAAGATATATATATACTAAGGAGGGTAACGGCTATATGAATAACACAGAGAATCAATTACCGATCTTTCTTTCTAATTAGCTCCTAACGGATAAATAGATTAGCATGAATCAATCATAGTTGGAGCAACAGAATATGTTTTGAAAAGATTGAATAATTGATTCCAAAACTAATTCAAAGACCCAGCTGATATTAAGGAGTTTATATATTCAAAACAAACAACTAAGAATAAGGAAGGAATGATTTTCCTAGTTACCATAAGACTCCTTAATAGACTCCTATTATATAAAAGTATCTTTGGAATAATCTTCACAAGAGATATAATAGGAAATCAATTTATTTTGAATTCAAATACAAGACATGATTGGTAATGAGCTGTTGGGTCAAGACTTCGAATGATTCCACCAAACAAATATTGGTTACATGACCCAGTCCAATAGCAATAAGGCAAAAGACCTAATTATAATATTTAATACAAGCCCAATTTATTGTCATCATTAAAACCTCTCAAGATATAAACCAACATTCTCCTCCTTTTTGATGATGACAATATTTAATTTATATGCTCCCCCTAAATTTATGACTCCCCCTTAATTCATGCCTATTGACTATATACCTATGAGAGATTATATCAAAATAAAATCCAACCAACACAATAATGTATAACCCATAATAATATCATCCAAATACTTTTATACATAAAAGATCCCAACAAATTATGCATCACAGATCAAAATAAATGTTAACCCAGTTCATAAAGATTCAAAGGTCCCAAACAGCACCCAAAACTACTCTCCCCCTTTGTCATTATCAAAAAAAATCAGTTTTCTTCAACAGGAATAGTCTCAAATAAGACTTCTGCCAGCTTTGTTTCAATGTCCTGAAGCTTGGTCTCCAATGAGTCAATCTTGGTAGAGAGGGAGTGAACGGTGGTAATAACAGAATCAAGTTTGTGGTCCATAGCATGAAGAAATTGAAGGAGTTCTGAATGCTTGGGGTCGTGGAGGAGTGGCGAAATCCTGAAGGGAAGGAATGTAGAGAAGGATGATTAGAAGTAATAACTAGAGTTGAAGAGTGAGCCAAGTCCCATACCAATGCACTCATCAAGATTCACCTTTAATAAGGACTTATGAAGAGTGGCTTCATCTATTGTATCAGTGATGTTGACTGCTTCATCATTTTCCAAGGAGATGTTAAAATACTCAAAGATTTTGGTAATAAAACCACCATAGGGAAAGCATTTTGTTTTGTTTTTAAGACAACTTTCCATATTTTTGATCACAAACAAAGCAAAATTAAATTTCATCCCTGATAAGATTAGTGCTGATAGAATGAGGTCTTGAAAGGTCATATCGGATCTGCCACCAGTTCGAGGAACTAAATTTGCCCGAATAATTTTATGAATGACACTATTTATGGGAGAGGTTTCTACCACAGTAGGTAACTCTATAAATTCAGACTCAAAAGAATTTTTAACCCAATTTAACTGATCAAGTAGACTGAAATTATCAGATTCAAAAGGTCCTTTCAGAGTGAAAGGGCAGATACCAGTACAAGGTATATTCATAATAGTACTCAATAACTCAGACCCAAAAGACAGAGTGTGATTCTGCACATAAGTGACTATCAGATCGATTCGAATCGATATGTTACCAAAGAACTGCTTAATTAAGGTGGGATATGCTATGGGAGAAGGATGTAACATATCAACAAGCCCAATAGCTTCAAAAAGCGAAGACACCCCAATTTGATGAAACAAGACAGGGTCAACAAATTTACCATAAACAATGGTCTTGTTCATCATAAGATTTTAGAATCATTTTGAAAATTTGCGAGAACGAAATGTAAGGGTAGTACCATGGGGTTAGGAACTGGAAGGCGTGAATCAGGGATACTCACATGTTCAGGGGTTTTACCTTCGATGATTCTCTTTGGCGCTTTCATCTTCCGGGATGAAATCCCAGATCTCGCGAAGCCTGGCTTGAGCGACGGGTCGGCCTCGATCCTCGGTTGCTTCCTTTCCTTTTCGAGCCAATTTTCACGGTTGTTAACTATATGCCCTCCTCTCTCTTTTCGCCATCGAGCCAAAAAAGGAAAACAACTTATCGACTAAGCCCTAACTGTCGAGAGGGGAAGCAAAGCAGAGAGTGCTAAGAAGGGAAAACGAACGGTTTTAAAAAATGATCGGGTAAAAGAAAGAGAAAGAGAGACAAATAAATTAGTGTTTTGTTCCCGCGAAAATAAATTAGATCAAAGTCCTAGAATGCCCTTGAGACAAACAAATAACCAAAATAAATAGTTAAATTTAAGCAGAACATTAGATAATAAATTTTTTTTTATTTTGATTATATATTAGTTATTAGTACTATAGGCAAACAAAGACCATTTAGGAACAGATAGACATGCCAAGTTCTCTTCTCAAGGTACAAAAACGCTTTCACTTAACTAGCTTTGGTAAAAATGTCACCAATCGATGTTCAAGAGGACAAATACCAATTTTATTAATCCTTTAGCAACATTATCTCTTAGAAAATGATGTCTCACTTCAATATGCTTAGTACGAGAGTGAAGCACCGGATTTTTTGAAATATCAATTGCACTAGTATTGTCACACATAATAGGCACATTTTCACATATCACATTAAAATCATGAAGAGTTTGTATCATCCACAAAAGTTGTGAACAACAACTACCTGCCGCCAAATATTCACCTTCCGTAGTCGATGTGGCCACCGATGTTTGTTTTCATTGTGCCAAGCTACAAGGCTTTGCCCTAAAAATTCACAGTTCCACTTGTGCTTTTTCTATCAACTTGCACCCTCGTATAATCTGTGATCCGAGTATCCAATGAGTTCAAAGCTTGAGATATAGGTAGAATAAACCAAGATTAATTGTCCCGTATAAATATTTAAATATTCTTTTTACCGCTTGAAGATGAGACTCTTTGGTTGAACTTGAAATCTAGCACATAAGCATACACTATACATAATATCCGGGTCTTGATGCGCTTAAATAAAGTAAACTACCGATCATACCTCGATACATAGTAACCTCAACATCTTTACCCAGTAGTATCGGCTTGTTAACTCGACAACAGTGCTCATTGGGGTCGACTTTTGGTTTGGTATTTTCAAACCAAATCTTTTCAATAGCTCTTTCACATACTTGATTGATGAATGTGAATCCTTCATTGATTGTTTGATTTGAAGCCCCAGGGAAATAATTTAACTCACCCATAAGGCTCATATCAAACTCATTATGCATACATTGGGAAAACCACTCACACAAAGAGTTAGTAGTAGCTCCAAAAATTATATCATCCACATAAATTTGAACAATTAGTAAGTCCTTGTTTTTGGTTTTAATAAAAAGAGTAGAGTCAATATTACCGTAATTAAAACCATTATCTAGTAAAAACTTACTTAATCTTTCATACCAAGCTCTTGGAGCTTGTTTTAATCCATACAAAGCCTTTTTTAGTTTAAACACATAGTGTGGATATTTTTCATGTTCAAATCCAGGTGGTTGTTTAACATATACTTCTTCATTTAAATAACCATTTAAAAAGGCACTTTTCACATCCATTTGATATAATTTAAACTGTCTATAGCATACATAGGCTAATAAGATTCTTATTGCTTCTAACCTTGCAACAGGGCAAACGTTTCTTCAAAATCTATTCCTTCCTATTGGTTATAGCCTTGAGCTACTAATCTAGCTTTATTTCTAGTGATTATGCCATTTTCATCTCGTTTATTTTTGAAAATCCATTTTGTACCAATTATAAAGCATCCTTAGGAGGTTTAACAAGTTCCCATACCGACACCTTTCAATTGGTTTAATTCTCCTCGTATGGCAATAGACCAATATTCATCTTCATCGCTTGCTTCTTTGGCACTCTTTGGTTCTATTTGTGAAAGGAAGGTCAAAATGCACAATAATTCCTCGCTTTTCTTCTAAAGTGTTCATCCAAGTGTTGGGATCACCTATGATCAGTTTGAGGATGGTTTCACAGCTCGTTGATCCGGGAAGTCCGATATTTGACATTTGCTCCTTTGCTTCCTCGCTCTTGATTGTGAGTTGTTGTCTCTGGCCCGATCATCCGAAGTTTTCTTCTAAAATGCATAGCCTGATCCGTCTCGATTCGTATGTTTGCAAGTCTGCATTTTTTTTCTAAAAAATGTATTTACTCAGTCGTCTGCTTTCCTTTGTTTGTTTTCCTTTCGCTTGATCTTTCTTCCGATGCGTATGGCTCACCGCCTCGATTCAAATATTTTCAGTTCCACGAATCTGGCATTTTTTCTCGCAGAAATCTCGCTTTCTTTTTTTTGATGATCAATGTTAAGCTCATCAAAAATAACATGCATGTATTCTTCAACTTTTGACTTATCAAGATTATAAACTCTATATGCTTTACTATGCAATGAGTAACCAAGGAAGATTGCTTCATTGATTTAGCATCGAATTTACCAAGATTTCCATAAGTATTTAACACAAAACATTTAGCACCAAATACTTTAAAATAACCAATGTTAGGAATCCTTTTGTTTAATAACTCATATGGTGTCTTTAATAAAATGGGTCTAAGTAGTACTCTATTTAAAATGTAACATGCAAGATTTACATACCTCCCCGCCAAAATCTCTTAGTGCGCTTTACTTTCTTGAAGCAAAGTTCTTGCAGTTTCTTGGAGGGTACGATTTTTACGTTCCACGACTCCATTTTGTTGTGGTGTTCTTAGTGTAGAGAACTCATGTGTAACACATTTCTCATTACAATATGGTATAAAGTCCTTTCCAAATTCACCACCATGGTCACTCCTTATACTAATTAGTTTGATGTTGTGTTTTGTTTCAACATTCCTTATGAGCCTTTCAAATTCTGCAAAAGCTTGATCTTTAGTTTTCAAGAATAAAACCCATGTAAATCTTGAAAAATCATCCACAATAACAAAAGCATAATGATTATTTCCTATACTAGCATATCTCTCGGGTCCAAATAGATCAAGATGCAATAATTGAAGAGGAGAAGAAGTTCATACCGATTTTTTGCTTATAAAAGAATTTCTTGCTTGTTACCTAGTCGATACGCATCAGATATGCCCGCCTTTTCATATTTCAAATTTTGGTAATCCTTTGACAAGCTCTTTTGAAACTAGCTTGTTAATTAGCTCCATATGCACATGCCCTAACCTTCTATGCCATAGAATAGTTTGATCTTGAATAGCAGCTAAACAAATATCTTCATCTTGATTTTCGAAGTTTATTGTATATATATTACCTTCCCTATTGGCTACTAAAGGAACATTATGTGAAGAATGAATAATAGCACATTTATCTTTTTCAAATATTACTTTATGACCACTATCCATTAGTTGACTTACACTAATTAAATTATATTTCAATCCTTCAACATGATGAACATTATCAATGAAAACCTTACCATTTCCAATTTTACCTTTACCGATGATTTGGCATGTGGTGTCATCTCCAAAGGTAACAGTTCCTCCCTTCTTAGTAGTTAGTGAAATGAATTTAGTACTATCACTCGTCATGTGTCTAGAACATCCACTGTCTAGGACCCATTTATGTGATGGTACTTTAGCTTTAAAACACACCTACAAAACAAAGAAGTAGCTCATCGTTTTGGTACCCACATTTGTTTGGGTCCAATTTTGTTAGTAGCAAGTAATTCTCCTTTCTTTACCCAAACTTGTTTTATTTTCATTTTATTACAATTAGTATCAAAATGTCCCTTTAAACCACATTTTTTGCAAGTAACAAAAGGTGAGCAATAAAGAGGCTTGTTCTTGGTTTATTATTTATTACTCTAATTTTATTAGTATTACTTTTTATGTTCTTGAATGATTGTATCCAATACCTTGTTTATCTAGACTTCACCTTTGAACTCCCTAACATAATATTTAGATTTTCTTCTCTCTTGAACAAATTTAGCAAGATCCCTTTTTAATGAAACTATTTCTTCCTCATTAGTATTTTGTATGTTAACTATTTTTCCATCATTAAACGATCAATACATGTATCTCTCATTTTAAACTTTCTTTTAAATTCTCATTTTCCTTTTTAAGAGCATTGTTTTCTTCATTCAACTTGTTTGCACGATTATATAGAATTTTGTTATAGTTATCTAAATAATCAATTTTAGCATTTAACTTAGATACTTCACTAGATGTGCAATCTTTAACTATTTCTTATTTTTTCCTCAATCAAAGTTTCTACTTCTTTCATTAGATCATTTATCCAATTTTTAAACGAGCATTTTTCTCTTTAATACTTAATGTTTTCATTTTTTAAAACAAGATAATCAAAATAGTAATTTCACCAAGTTCAAAGGTTTACATCTTGGATGATTCCCGATCGCTTAACCCAAAGAAGCATAGTTGAGAAGTTTCATCATCTTGATCATCATGATCGATTCATCATCGCCCATGTCATAAATGCTTTTCCTTTTAAATTGTTTCCTTTGTTCTTATTTTTGAGTTGAAAACACTCTCTCTTAGTAGTGACTGCCTTCCACATTCATAACAAGTTTCTTCTTGTGGCTTTGTTTGAAGTCCTTCTTGTTGTTAAATGTTTTGCCTTGAATTTTGATTTGTTCTTCTTCTAATCACCTCTCAATTTCTCGTCATCATAGCTATTTCTTCATCAGTCTTCATCATCACCTTCCATGTAGCTTTCCGCTTGTAATGCTAAGGTCTTCCTTTTGGTCCCTCATCTTCTTCATCATACCTCTTTAGTTGATTCTCAAATTCTTCAAGCTCTCCAAACAGAGTGAGAGTTTCCATAAGATCGATTGTTGTCGAGTCTCAAGGTCAGAACCTTTGGTGCAAATCGCTTTGGGAATGACTCTAAGTAATTTTCTCTGCTTATTTCCTTTTGATCAATTTTTCTACCGAGCATACTTAGTGAATTCATCACAGGAGGAGAATCTAGCTTGAGCTTCTTTGATTGATTCATTCTTCTCTAACTTGAAAAGTTCATATTCTCGCATCAACATGCTCACTTGACTTTTTTTTACTTTAGTTGTTCCTTCGTGGCTCATGATGATTGTGTCCCATATTTCTTTTGCAGTAGTACACGCAGAGACTTTATCGATTTCAGCTTGAATCATTCCACTCAACAGCGTGTTCATGGCTTTGGAATCATAGGATACCATGTATTTATTCATTGAATCCATTTCCATGAGATTCTTTGGTCTCCCATCATCATGTCTTGAATGATCGCCCATTTTCAACAACCCACCACTCCCACGGGTCTCGCTTAAGATAAATCATCATTCTGAACTTCCAAAAGTTGAAGTTTTCACTCCGAGCAAATGTAGGTGGTCGACTTATTGATCGACCTTCTTGAAAATTTAGAGGTGCCATAGATCTTTCCCTACGACCGCAAAGATCAATATTATTTGTAGAGCCTCGCTCGATACCAAATGTAATTCCGTATATAAGCACACCTAGAGGGGGGTGAATAGGTGTCTAAGCCAAAAGTAATCAACAATGACCAATTTTTCAATTTTCGAATTCGGACTAAAATGTATAGCTTTGGAAAATAGTTTATCAGGTCCGTTAGAGAGAAAATTTCACTTTTCTTATAACACGATGTAATAAAGTGATATAAGGAATGTCCGGATAAGTGTATTTCAGACCGCCGTAAAAATCTACGCTGCAATATTAAGTTCAATTATTCAGAAATAATATCAAATCAAAACACGAGATAATCAAACCATGTACGATAGAAGGATTTTTACGTGGTTCAAATTTCTATCCTCTATCTAGTAGCCTAATCCACGCCCAATCCCAACTAGGATTGGAGACTCTTTTTATTAATATTTAAAACTCAAATTAAATACAATAAGAACAACTTCCCTGCTTCAACAAAAGCTTTCCTCCTCAGATGGACACCTCTCGCTTTTTTGCACTATCGCAACCCTTGCACTTTCAGAACCTTAAAAGCTCTTTCAATGCACTCTATCCACTAATGGATCGACCACTCCAGACAAATACCGTGAATGTAACTTGTAACAAAGGATATTGGTTTACAAATGGCTATTTTCCAGCTAATAAAGAACTTACAAGGAGATGCTAACTTGCTGGAAAATTCTAGATGAAAAGCTCTCAAAGGAGGAATACAATCAATCAATAAGACTAAAGATGATTACCGCTTTTCCTTGTCAAGTATATTCCCTCAGTGTACCAAGTTATAAATTTAAAAGAAGATATATATATATATATACTAAGGAGGGTAACGACTATATGAATAACACAGAGAATCAATTACCGATCTTTCTTTATAATTAGCTCCTAATGGATAAATAGATTAGCATGAATCAATCATAGTTGGAGCAACAGAATATGTTTTGAAAAGATTGAATAATTAATTCCAAAACTAATTCAAAGACCCAGCTAATATTAAGGAGTATATATATTTAAAACAAACAGCTAAGAATAAGGAAGGAATGATTTGCCTAGTTACCATAAGACTCCTTAATAGACTCCTATTATATAAAAGTATCTTTGGAATAATCTTCACAAGAGATTTAATAGGAAATCAATTAATTTTGAATTCAAATACAAGACTTGATTGATAATGAAATGAGTTGGGTCAAGACTTTGAATGATTCCAAAGAACAAATATTGGTTACACATACCCAAATCCAATAGCAATAAGGCAAAAGACCTAATTATAATATTTAATACAAGCCCAATTTATTGTCATCATTAAAACCTCTCAAGATATAAACCAACAAAAGGGAGAGACGGGAAATCCTTAGCTAGTATGACCTGACTAAGTTTATTTGGTATTTATTTGGTCGGTCAGAGTATAGGGATAATATGTGACATGTTAATTAACCCTTGTTTTGTGGCAGTATTTGAGAATGGCAGCTACAAATATTAACAATGATGTGAATCAGACCGTGGAGACACCTTTAATCAGCACCTAGGGGAACGTGCAACAAGAAGGCAATATTCCTCCTGTAAATAACACTACCGAACAAATGATGAATGATGGGATGTTTAGAAGCTTTTTACAGTTCATACAAAATCAGACGAGGGAGACTCGTGCACAAAATATGGGTGGAAATGATAGCAATACGCGGCTTGTCACAGCTAAGCAGTTCAAGGAGTTGGGACCACCAGAATTTGTGGGAAAGCAGGATCCGATTAAGGTGGAAACATAGGTCAAACAAATTACCAAGATATTCGATGTCTTGGGATGAACGGAGGAATAGAAGGTTCCATTCGCCACCTTTATGTTCCGCTGTGAGGCAGATTACAGGTGGGAATCTGTGAAGCGTACCCAGCCTGTCGCACTCAACATGTCTTGGGAAACGTTTCAGAAACTGTTTAATGACAAGTACTTTCCTGAAAGTATTCGTCATATGAAGGAGGTGGAGTTTATCAGACTAGAACAAAACAACATGACGGTGTCCCAGTACGAGGCGAAGTTTGCCGAGTTATCCAGGTTTGCACCTCATTTGGTTTAGAATGAGGAACGAATGACGAAGATGTTTCTGAGAGGTCTAAAACCCGAGATTCGGCAATATCTTATCTCTCATAAATTTTCTTTATATTCAGATATTGTCAACAGGGCTCAATTATTAGAGCGAGATAATAAGTATACCCAACCGAGGGAACACAATCGTGGTCATACTCTAATTGACCGCAGCATTATCGGGCGATGATAACCAATGAGGAGGAAGAATACAGACAAAAGCGGTAACCACTCGGGTGGTAATCGTGGCCATGATAATAGGAGAGGTGAGTCAAGTGAAAATTTCAGAAAGAGGAGATTCAACAATGATGGGAAGACATCAGCAGCAGCACCAGCACCAACAACAAATTATAGGGGAGGAGAACGACCGCCAGTTAGATGCTATAGATGTGGAGAGGAGGGACACATAAGTCCAAACTGTTCACAGACTTCCAAGGTGTGTTTCAGTTGTGGAAAAGACGGTCATATAGCCCAGTTTTTTTCAGTAGCGAAGTCAAGTCCAGCTGGGACGGCGACACCAAAGGCGACTACGGACAAAACAAAGTCGGTGGTTCAAGGGAGGGCGTTTGTCGTAACTGGCCAAAATGCGAGAAATCCGAACAAGGTTATCACTGGAAAGCTAATCATAAACTCTTGCGAAGATTATACCTTATTAGATACCGGTTCTACCCATTCTTTTATCTTTCCTGCTTGTGCTCGACGTTTAAACTTGACTCCGGAGAAATTAGACCTTGACTTATCTGTTGAGACTCCGTTAGGAGATACTTTTATTACATCTACTATTTATAAATCTTGCTTGATTCAAGTTGGAACCATAACATTACCTGCCGATCTTATTTTGTTAAAAATTCTTGCATTTGATGTGATTTTAGGGATTGATTGATTAACCACGCATCATGTTAAAATTGATTGTTTCGTAAGGTTGTTAGTTTTAATATTCCTAACCAACCTATTATGTGAATTCAAACAACCAAACCATTAAAGTCAATCACTGTCATATCAAGCCATAAAGTTATTCGTTTAATGAAAAATAGATGTCAAGCTTTCTTAGCCCATGTCACGGACTTTAATAAAACACGTCAGATTTGAATAATATTTCTGTTGTTAGTGAATTTCCTAATGTATTTCCTGAAGAACTTCTCGGTCTACCCCCAGAATGTGAAGTTGAATTATTTATTGATCTTGAACCTGGTACAAATCCCATTTCTAAAGCCCCATATCGAATGGCTCCTATTGAACTTCAGGAGTTAAAGGTCCAACTACATGAGTTGTTGGACATCGGTTTCATTCGTCCTAGTACATCTCCTTGGGGTGCTCCTGTGTTATTTGTAAAGAAGAAAGACGGGAGTATACGACTTTGTATTGACTACCGAGAATTGAACCATGTCACCATTAAGAATAGGTATCCGCTACCTCGCATTTATGACTTGTTCGACCAGTTGCAAGGAGCATAATTCTTTTCAAAGATCGATCTTCGTTCTGGATATCATCAGCTGAAGATTAAAACTAAGGATATTCCAAAGACTACCTTCAGAACTTGGTACGGTCATTATGAATTCTTAGTCATGTCTTTTGGATTGACTAATGCTCCTACTTCTTTTATGGATATGATGAACCGTGTGTTCAAAGAATTTTTGGATCAGTTTGTTGTTGTCTTTATTGATGACATCCTCATTTATTCAAAAAGTTGTGAAGATCATGAGCACTATTTGAAGATGGTGCTGCAAAGGCTTCGTGATAACAAGCTATATGCCAAACTAAATAAATACGAGTTCTGGCTAGAGGAAGTAGCATTCCTTGGGCACGTGGTGTCAAAACATGGAGTATCTATCAACCCGGCGAAAATTGAAGCAATACAAAGTTGGGAGCAACAGAAGTCAGTGACCAAAGTACGTAGCTTTCTAGGCTTAGCTGGATATTATCGGAGATTCGGGGAAGGATTTTCTCGAATCGCTACTCTGTTAACTTAGCTGACTCGTAAAGATACAAAATTCGGTTGGAGCGAGGATTGTGAGAAGTGTTTTCAAGAGCTCAAGAGGAGACTCATTTGGGCACCTATTCTAACAATACCATCTGGTTCGGATGGATTTTTTATCTATAGCGATGCTTCAGGCAAAGGGTTAGGATGTGTTCTCATGCAACATGGGAAAGTCATAGCCTCTGCCTCGCGACAACTCAAAGAATATGAGAGGAATTATCTTACTTATGATTTGGAGTTGGCAGCAGTCATTTTCGCATTAAAGATCTGGAGACACTACCTGTATGGGGAGAAAGTGGAGATCTATACAGATCATAAAGTCTCAAATATTTCTTCACCCAAAAGGAACTCAACATGCAGCAACGACGTTGGCTCGAGCTGTTGAAAGATTACGATCACACCATCCAATATCATCTTGGAAAAGCAAACGTGGTAGCTGACGCATTGAGTAGAAGATCATATACGGGTACGAGTGCAATGTTGTTAACACAAAGGTCCATTTTGTATGACATGCAAAGGATGGAGATAGAGGTAAAGGCTCCAAGTACACATGTGATGATATCAAATATACGAGTAGAACCGACTTTAATCGATAAAGTTAAAGATGCTCTAGCTACGGATATGGAGTTGATGCGTATAAAGAAGAAAGTGCAAGAAGGTGCTATTCCAGAAGCAAAAATTGATGAAGAAAGAATACTTTGAGTCAACTCCAGACTTTGTGTTCCTAACGATTCTGACTTGAAGCATAGAATCATGATGGAGGCACACAACACACCGTTTGCAATCCATCCTGGGAGTACCAAAATATATCATGATCTTCGACATACATTTTGGTGGAACAATATGAAGAGAGAGATCGCGAAGTTTATCTCGAGGTGTTTAACTTGTCAACGTGTAAAGGAAGAGTATCAAGTGCCAAAGGGTCCATTGCAACCACTTGAGATTCCAAAATGGAAGTGGGAACACATTACTATGGATTTCGTTACGGTTCTTCCCAAGGTTTCTCAAGGCATAGATGTGATTTGGGTTATTGTTGATAGATTAACCAAGTCTGCCCATTTCTTGCCTATACGGGAGACTTATTCCCTTGAACGTCTTGCTAGTATGTACGTAAATGAGATTGTGAGATTGCATGACATGCCAGTATCCATAGTTTTGGATCGTGACCCAAGATTCACTTCACGATTTTGGGTTAGCTTGCAGAAAGCTATGGGCACAGATTTACGATTCAGTTCGGCATATCATCCTCAAACAGACGGGCAATCAGAGAGGACTATTCAAACTCTTGAAGATCTATTAAGACTATGTGTCCTAGATTTCAAAGGGAGTTGGGATAAGTACCTACCATTGGTGGAATTCTCCTACAACAACAGTTATCGTGCAAGTATAGGCATGGCTCCATTTGAAGCATTGTATGGATTTAAAGTGTCGCTTCCAAAGATAATTGGAATGAGGTGGGAGAAGCAACATTATTGGGACCAGAATTGGTATGCATAACTACAGAAAAGATCCAAACGATTCGACAACGTATATAAACAGCACAGGATCGACAAAAGAGTTATGTGAATATTCATCGAAAGGACGTAGAATTTAATATTGGGGATCATGTATTGCTACGTATTGCTCCATGGAAGGGAGTTAAAAGATTTCGGAAGAGAGGAAAGCTCAATCCAAGATTTGTTGGTCCATTTGAGATTCTTGACCAAATAGGAAATGTGGCTTATAGACTCACATTACCTCCAAGCATGTCTCGTGTTCATAATGTTTTTCACATATCTATGCTTCGTAAATATGTGAAAGACCTGAACCACATTATTGAGTTAGAACCGGATGATATAGCCGAAGATTTAACATACGAGGAGGTACCTATTAAGATCTTGGATAGGAAAGAGCATGTCCTACGCACCAAGGTTATACCACAAGTGTAAGACCCCAACTTTTATAAATAAAGATGAATTTTCTATAAATATCATTTTTGAATATTATGGAATGAATTTGATATAATATTATAATTGTGGGTAATATTTATAAATTTTGCAAAGTACGCAAGTTGTTATATAATATTCGATTGGTCGGGGAATATTCATTTTAGCAGGGAATATTCGTACAACGGCACAATCATTGGTGGACCCCACAACGGAATTATTATCGGATTGAGAAAATGACAAAAATACTTTATCAAAATAACGGCGGAAGTTTTACCGTTAATCTGTTGAAACACCTTGTGTTAAAAGTACAAGAATACGCTGTGCGTGTACAAAGAGTAGCACTCACGATTGATTATTGACGCTTACGTGAGAAGTCACTTAGTTTTGTTCAATTATTGTTACAATAATTCACGTGCAAGATCTCACGTTATTTGATTCAATTATTGTCAATATTTTATAATCAATAATTGAGATGAAAAGTTATTTATATTATTATTTACAATATTAACGATGTCTAGAAGTTCTCATCCGGGAGAGGTTTGGTCACCTAATTGTGCGCCATAGGGAGAAATCCTTATTGAAAGCCCCTCTTTCCGGAACGACACAGTCGATTAATATTGTGAATTATAATATTGATGATAAATGTTGTTAAAAATATTGAGGAGATTATATATATATATTATGTGTGGTGAGTGGAATATATATAATATTATGTGTGTGTGTGAGTGGAAAATGGTGGAAAAGTAGAATTTTGGTGGAAAAGTGGAAATGGTGGGATGAGAATTAGTATTATAGATGGTATTAATTGTAAAGGGTGGGGAAGTGATGCGAGACGGGTGATGTATTTTTTTCAATCAATTTGTGGCTATATGTATATTATATATATATATATATATATATATATATATATATATATATATAATTGTATAGCATATGTGTGGGTAATGGTAGTCCTAGTAGATAAAATTTGGCAGGTTATGGATTGATTTGTCAAGCTTGAATGTTATTGGCCAATTTTTTCAATCATGCAGCATGAGTGGAAACTTGTAAATTATGCAGCATTTTAATTGGTCAAGGCTTTTAAAGTGGCATGTGTTCATTTTTTCCATTGGCAAACTCTTTGAAAAGATTTACTCATGCGTTGGATCGGTGGAGTCGTGAATCAAAGAAATGATTCCGTCTGAATTAATACTGTACAATCCAATAGTACCCTTCCATTCTCCTATAAATGGAAGCTCATTCCTTCATTATTTCTTACGAATTCACTGAAACTCTAGAGAGAGAAATTATAGAGAAACTATAAAAAAGTATTCTGCTACTTCCCTATTCTTATATCCAGTTTCTTTTACAGTAAGGGGTATTATTTCTTTTGTATTCATGAAGAGAACTTCTATTATTCCATTATTTATTATTCTCGTTGAATAACTCAGATACGCTGCTACCCTATACTTGGTGAAATTCTTCTGTTATTCCATTCGTTATTATTCTGTTGGAATATCCTGTCTGTGCATTTTACGCCGGACCTGATTTCGTCTTTATTATTCTTTTGGAATATCCTGTCTGTGCATTTTACGCCGGACTTGATTATGTCTTTATTATTCTCATTGAATATCCAGGTTTGTGCATTTACGCCGGACCGATTCCGCCTTTTATTATTCTCGTTGAATATCCTATCTGTATGCGTTTCTACGCCTTGACCGGTTCCGTTAATTATTATTCTGTTGGAATAACCTGCTTATGCGGTCTATCGCATGCTTGGTGATTTCTTTTTTTATTCCATTCCTTATTATACTCAGTTGGTTAAAGTTTTGACTTCTATACTCCATGAAATTAGTGGAATATTCTTGATATTTGCGCTTCATCCAGTATCTTTTCATAGAAATATTCTTCTAAGCATTCTTGAATTTTACTGCACAAAGCAGTATCATGTTGACAATTTGGACATTATTAGTTCTTGGATAAATTAATTCTTGAACTTATTTTATTGAATTCTTATATCATTGTCATCATCCTCATGTTTATATTATGTTGAAAGTCATATGTGGCCTGTAGTGCATAGATGGACTTGGTATGATTATGACCAGGGATTATTCGATATAATCATGACCGTAATGTTACAAATGATGTGGTAAAAGTCCTCATTGGCCCGTAGTGCATTGATGGATAGTTGTTGGCATGATCATGACCATTGATGAATACACGAATGTCCTTGGCCCGTAGTGCATGGATAATTTGTGGTCGTGATACTAAAGAATATCCTTGGTCAGAAAAGTGTAAGTGATTCAAAGATGTGAATTATTTATTAAGCTGAGTCCCAGTGATAAAAGTGATGAAAAACCTTTTAAATCATAAAAGATAGTAGATTTTATTCTCTACTTGACTCTTTTAATGGATTTCTTGTTCCGCTGCAATTAAACTTGATGTTGTTATATTTTATCAGTTTAACACTGTTGAAGGCTAATGATAATTTATTCTGCATTATCTTAGTCATAATATTTCTTACTGGGCTAGTTGAGCTCACCCTATCTTTCATTGTTCTCTTCAGGAAATGAGAACATAGCTGGGACGAGTCGGGGAACGGAGTGATGGTCCGGATGATAGTATTAGCTAGTAGTCCTCATTATTGTGTTAAATAGTGTGACAATAAATGTAATGAGGACTTATTCTGAGAGTGGATATTATCTAGAAGACAGTATTTGTATTTAAACTCACAGCTCTCTTGTTGTATAATTAAGATTGTATTTATATTCTGTACCATGTATTTGATGACTCAGAATAGGTGATGTATACCTATTTTGGGGGATCACAGTTGGTATCAAAGCTTAGGGATATGATCGCTGGCTAAGATGTGAGACTAGAACTAGGAGGGCAGAGACGGGGAATTCCTTCGCTAGTATGACCTACTTAAATTTATTTGGTATTTAATTGGTTGGTCAGAGTTTAGAGATAATATGTTACATGTCAACTAACCCTTGTTTTGTGGCAGTATCTGAAAATGACATCCGAGAATGTTGAGAATAACAATAGAGCAAAGGAGACCGTTGAGTCTCCAAATATCAATAATCAGGAGAATGTGCATCAGGAAGGCGACAATCCTCATGCAAATAACAACACTGACCAAATGATGAATGATGGATTGTTCAGAGGCTTTATGCAATTCATGCAACATCAAAGTAGAGCGCTCCTCATCCAAAATGTAGGTGGAAACACTGGAAACTCTCGGACGGTCACCGCTAAACAGTTCAAGGAGCTGGGACCACCGGAGTTTATTGGAGAGCCAAAACCACTTAAGGCGGAAGCATGGATTGGGATGCTCTAAGGAGCAAAAGGTTCCCTTCGCCACCTTCATATCATGGCGTGAAGAGGCGAGATTACCAGGGAATCAGAAACGTACTCCACCGATGCACTCAAGATGTCTTGGGAGAAGTTCCAAGAGCTATTCAACGACAAGTACTTTCCCAAGAGTATTCCTCAAATGAAAGAGGTGGAGTTTATCAAGTTGGAACAAAATAATATGACCGTGTTGCAATACGAGGCTAAATTTATGAGAGTTATCCCAACAGCATCCCATTTGGTCGATAATGAAGAATTTAATGACGCTAATGTTTTTAAGAGGTTTGAAACCGAGATATGTCAATATCTTATTTCTCATAAACCGTGTTTATACTCGATGTTTGTAAATAGGGCTCGCTTATTGGAGCGCCGAGAACGAGTCAACGCAACCAAGAGAAAGCAAATTAAGCAAAGATGAAAATACCAAAGGGGTATCACCATCGGCGGTGACAACTAACGTGGAGGGAATCAACATGCCGTAAATGGTAACCACTTCGGTGGTAATTATGGTCAAGACAAGAAAATGGATATTTCAAGAAAAGGAGATTCAACAATGATAAAAGACGCCAAGACCAAAGAATCGTGGTTAAGGAAGGAGAACGACCACCTATCATATGCTTCAAATGCAGAGGGGAGGTACATATCAGTCCAAACTGCACGATGCCATCCAAAGCGTGTTATAATTGTGGAAGAGAAGGTCACCTAGCCCAATTTTGTCGTTCACCGAAGACAAGTTCAGCTAGGATGGAGGCACCAAAGGCCGTCCCAAAAAAGTCAAAGCCGATGGTACAAGGGAGAGCATTTGTTGTGACCTCCCAGAAAGCAAGGAACCCGAACGAGGTCATCACGGGTAAGCTTATCATAAACTCTAGCGAAGTCTATACCTTATTTGATACCGGTTCTACCCATTCTTTTATTTCTCCTACTTGTGCTAACCGATTAAATTTGACTCCGGAGAAATTAGATTTTGAGTTATCTGTTGAAACTCCGTTGGGAGAAACCTTCATTACATCCACTGTTTATAAGTCTTGTTTAGTTCAAATCGGCACCTGCATGTTATCTTTCGATCTGATTTCTTTGAAACTACTTGCATTTGATGTGATTCTAGGGAATGATTGGTTAACTACACATCATACAAAAATTGATTGTTTTCATAAGGTTGTTAGCTTTCATATTCCTAACCAACCTATTATGCGAATTCAAGCAACCAAACCATTAAAATCAATCACTGTCATCTCAAGCCATAAAGCTATTCATTTATTGAAAAACGGATGTCAAGCTTTCTTAGCTCATGTCACAGATCTAAACAAAAATACGCCGCTTTTGAATGATATTTCTATTGTTAATGAATTTCCGACGATTCTCTCAAGAACTTCCCGCCTACCCCAGAGCGTGAAATTGAATTTTGTATTGACCTTGAACCCGGTACAAAACCCATTTCCAAAGCCCCGTATTGAATGGCTCCTATTGAACTTCAGGAATTAAAGACCCAACTGCAGGAATTGTTAGACATTGGCTTTATTCGTCCTAGTACTTCTCCTTGGGGTGCTCTTGTTCTATTCGTGAAAAAGAAAGACGGGAGTATGCGACTTTGTATTGATTATCGGGAGTAGAATCATGTCACCATCAAAAATAGGTACCCATTGCCACGTATTGATAACTTGTTTGACCAGTTGCAAGGCGCCAAATTATTTTCAAAAATTGATCTTCGTTCCAGATATCACCAATTGAAGATTAGAACCGATGACATTCCAAAGACGGCTTTCGCCACTCCCTATGCGGGCATTATGAATTCCTAGTCATGTCCTTTTGATTGACTAATGCTCCTCCTGCCTTCATGGATATGATGAACCGAGTATTCAAGAAATATTTGGATCACTTTATGGTCGTCTTTATTGATGACATCCTTATTTATTCCAAAAGCTGTGAAGATCATGAGCAACACTTGAGGCTGATACTCCAAAAGCTTCGTGAATATAAGCTTTATGCCAAGTTGAAGAAATGCGAGTTCTGGCTTGAGGAGGTAGCATTCCTTGGGCACGTAGTATCAAGTCATGGAATATCCGTTGACCCAGCAAAGATTGAAGCTATTCAAAGCTGGGAGCAACCTAAATTAGTGACCAAAATACGTAGCTTTCTCGGCCTAGCTGGTTATTATCAGAGATTCGTGGAAGGATTTTCTTGAATCGCTACTCCATTAACTTAGCTGACTCGGAAAGATACAAAGTTCGGTTGGAACGAGGAATGTGAGAAGAGTTTTCAAGAACTCAATAGGAGACTCATTTTAGCACCTGTTCTGACAATACCATCCTCCGCCTTGAGGGATTTGTCATCTACAGTGATGCTTCAGGCAAAGTGTTGGGATGTGTTCTCATGCAACATGGGAAAGTCATAGCCTATGCCTCTCGACAACTCAAAGAATATGAGAGGAATTATCCTACCCATGATCTGGAGTTTGCAGATGTTGTCTTCGCACTAAAGATTTGGAGTCATTACTTGTATGGGGAGAAAGTGGAGATCTTTACGGATCATAAAAGCCTCAAATATTTCTTCACTCAAAAGGAACTCAACATGCGACAACGACGTTGGCTTAAACTGTTAAAAGATTATGATCATACAATCCAATACCATCCTGGAAAACCGAACGTGGTAGCTGACGCATTGAGTAGAAGATCATATGTGGGTATGAGTGCGATATTGTCAACGCAAAGGCCCATTTTGTGTGACTTGCAAAGGATGGAGATAGAGATAAAGACTCAGGACCCACGCGATGATGGCGAATATACTGTAGAGAATCAAATTTAATTGATAAAGTTAAAGTCGCTCAAAGTTACGATCCGAGTCGATGCGTATGAGGAAGAAAGTGCAAGAAGGTGCTATGCCAAGCAAGAATCGATGAAGAAGGAATACTTCGAGTCAACTCTAGACTTTGTGTTCCTAACGACCCTAATTTAAAGTATAAAATCATGATGGAGGCGCACAACACACCATTTGCAATCCATCCTGGGAGTACCAAAATGTATCATGATATTTGTCATACATTTTGGTGAAGCATTATGAAGAGAGAGATAGCACTATTTATCTCAAGGTGTCTAACTTGTCAACGAGTTAAAGCGGAGCATCAAGTACCAAAAGGTCCATTACAACCACTTGAAATTCCAGAATGGAAGTGGGAGCACATTACCATAGATTTTGTTACCGGTCTTCCTAAGGTTTCTCAAGGTATAGATGCGATTTGGGTCATTGTTGATAGATTGACCAAGTCTGCTCATTTCTTACCGATACGAGAAACTTATACACTTGAACGTCTTGCTCGTATGTACATAAACGAGATTGTAAGACTGCATAGTATGCCAGTTGTTGGGTAAATTCTAGTTACACACAACACGCAAGTATACGTGGTCAACAAGTAATAAAGAGTAAGTAAAGTATCGTTCCCACGGAGAATTAACTAACAAAGTTCACCAAGCATTAACCCATAACCCTCTCAGTCTTATTTAAACGAATTATATTATATTTGATATTTAAACTATTAAATTAAATAAACCTAACTATTCCTAGAGCGAGACTAGATAATAAAGACCTGAGATTACAATTTCATCTATTGATTCATTTAAATCCATACATTTCATGCTAAACCAAACTAATTGTACCGGTTTGTTAGTCGAGAACACTAAAGTATAGCCATCTTTCAATGTATCATACCCATATCACATATAATCCACAATTGATAGAATACACATGAACACCCAAAATACCTAAACCACTATATGTCTATGTGATTTACAAATAATTAGGGTTTAAGCCCAAATTCTCAATTGACTACGAGCGATGCCTCGGTATATGTCTATCCTAAGTACGAATCATATATTCCATCACCATGGAGAATATACAAACACAAGCTATCAAGATCAAATCTAAACCCATACTCCGTCTTTCAAGTTCATATGGGTTATCCCAACAATTGATGGCCAATCAACTAAGCAAATAAGCATAAATCTTAATAGACAATCCCATAGCAATCAATAAGGTTAACAACGAAGTATATCAGATTAAACTAATCAATAGATTCCATTGTAATCTCAAAATAGAGTTTAGTTCATCATAGAATCAAAACCCACAATCCACAATTGATTATACATTGAGAAATAAAGATAGAAGTAAAGAGACGTTAGGGATTTGGGAATGCAAATCTGAGATTCTCCTCTTGCTCCAATTCTGAATTTCCAATGCTCTTCGATTGCTTCAATCTTTAACTCTAATCTAATCTAGGGTTCTAATCTAATCTAGAAAGAAAGAGAAGAAAAGAAAACAATAGTAGCTTTAACCCCCAAGGGGTGGAATATGTTTACATGATGAGAATATATCTAATATATATGCCCTAATTGAATCCCCCTCTCCGTTACGCTTCAATTGCATCGTTTAATGAAAAGTCAGCTTTGGTCAACACCCGAAGTCGCGCGGCCGTGCAAGAATTGGCCTAAAGTTGGATGCGGCCGCGTACAAGTGAAAATCGCGTCTTTTTGCTACTGCAAGTCTCGCGGTCGCGCAGGAATTCGCGCGGGTGATTTTCTGCTGCAGTGTGCTCTGGTAAAATGGCCATAATGTTTGATCCGGGAAGAGTTACGGTGCCTGGCACCTATCAAATCGAAGATATCGACGAGCTCTACAACTTTCATTCTTTGAGGATTGAGAAATTCTGGCAGGACGAAGGTTGAAATCGAGCTGGAAGGTACTGCTATGAAAATGGCTAACCAAAACAACGAAGTTTGACGTCCGTTGGTACAACGATCATAACTCTTGCATCTGAACTCCAATTAGAGCGATTCAAGATGTTCCGGAAAGCTACGAAGACGCTCTACAATGTAGTCCAAGTTCCAAACCAACACATGAAGTAAACATGAAAGCCCAAATGATGTCCGAATTGCCTTTTCTTTGAATTTTCTTCACTTTTTATTACCAACAATCGCTCACACCGCTCCCAAACATAATACCTACAAAATGAACACAAAATGCATAAAAAGTAACTAAGACACATGAATATAAGCAACTAATTCAAGTAAAAGATATCGGATAAGTGTATATAAAATCCACTTATCACCAGTATCCATAGTTTCTGATCGAGATCCAAGATTCACTTCACGATTTTGGGTTAGTTTGCAAAAAGCTATGGGCACGAATTTACGATTTAGTTCGGCATATCATCCTCAAACGGACGGACAGTCGGAGAGGACTATTCAAACTCTTGAAGATTTATTAAGACTCTGTGTCCTTGACTTCAAGGGAAGTTGGGATAAGTTCTTACCATTGGTGGAGTTTTTCGACAACAACAGTTATCAAGCAAGCATTGGCATGGCTCCATTCGAGGCGTTGTATGGAAGAAAGTGTCGCTCTCCGAAGATCTTTGGGATGAGGTGGGTGAAGCAACATTGTTGGGACCGGAGTTGGTATGTATGACTACAGAAAAGATTCAAACGATCCGACAACGTATAAAAACCTCACAAGATGGACAAAAGAGTTATGCTGATCTTCGTCGAAAGGATGTGGAATTCGATATAGGAGATCATGTGTTGTTACGTGTTGCTCCATGGAAAGGAGTTACGAGATTTGGAAAGAGAGAAAAGCTCAATCCTCGATTCATCGGCCCATTTTTAATCCTCGATCGAGTAGGAACTATGGCCTATAGACTCGCTTTACCGCCGAGTATGTCTCGTTATCATAACGTTTTTCACATATCTATGTTACGTAAATATGTGAAAGACCCGCACCACATTATTGAATTAGAACCGGACGAAATAGCGGAAGATTTAACGTATGAAGAGGTTCCTATTCAAATCTTGGATAAGAAGGAACATATTCTACGCTCCAAGGTTATACCTCAAGTTAAAGTTTTGTGGAGAAACCACGATGTTGAGGAAATGACCTGGGAGTTAGAATCTGAAATAAAATCAAGGTATCCTTACATCTTCGACATACCAGGTACGTACCCTAATTTCGAGGGCGAAATTTCATAAGAAGGGGAGGTTGTAAGACCCCAACTTTTTTAAATAAAGATGAATTTTCTATAAATATCATTTTTGAATATTATGGAATGAATTTGATATAAGTTTATAATTTTGGGTAATATTTATAAATTTTACAAAGTACGCAAGTTGTTATATAATATTCGATTGGTCGGGGAATATTCGTACAACGGCACAATCATTGGTGGACCACACAACGAAATTATTATCGGATTGAGAAAATGACAAAAATACTTTATCAAAATAACGGCGGAAGTTTTACCGTTAACTGTTGAAACACCCGGTGTTAAAAGTACAATGTCTGCTGTGGTTGCACAAAGAGCACCGGTATTGATTATTGATGCTTACGTGAGAAGTGACTCAGTTTTGTTCAATTATTGTTACAGT
This sequence comes from Panax ginseng, assembly GCA_020205605.1. Taxonomy (NCBI): domain Eukaryota; kingdom Viridiplantae; phylum Streptophyta; class Magnoliopsida; order Apiales; family Araliaceae; genus Panax; species Panax ginseng. Next base: position 94,912,412 of record CM035136.1, on the reverse strand, counting down.
AATTGTTGCATAGTATCTCACGGTATTTGATTCAATTATTGTCAATATTTTATAATCAATAATTGAGATGACAAAGTTATTAATATTATTATTTGCAATATTAACGATGTATAGAAGTTCTGTCAAGGAGAGGTTTGGTCACCTAATTGTGCGCCAATAGGGAAAAATCCTTATTGGAAAGCCCCCTCTTTCCTGGGAACGACCTGGTCGATTAATATTGTGAATTATAATATTGATGATAAATGTTGTTAAAAATATTGAGGGAGATTATGTATATAATATTATGTGTGGTGAATGGAATATATATAATATTATGTGTGGTAAATGGAATATATATAATATTATGTGTGGTGAGTGGAATATATATAATATTATGTGTGCGTGAGTGGAAAATGGTGGAAAAGTAGAATTTTGGTGGAAAAGTGGAAATGGTGGGATGAGAATTAGTATTATATACGGCATCAATTGTAAATGGTGGGGTAGTGATGCGAGACGGGTGATGTATTTTTTTCAATCAATTTGTGGCTATATGTATATTATATATATATATATATATATATATATATATATATATATATAATTGTATAGCATATGTGTGGGTAATGGTAGTCCTAGTAGATAAAATTTGGCGGTGTTATGGATTGATTTGTCAAGCTTGAATGTTATTGGCCAATTTTTTCAATCATGCAGCATGAGTGGAAACTTGTAAATTATGCAGCATTTTAATTGGTCAAGGCTTTTAAAGTGGCATGTGTTCATTTTTTCCATTGGCAAACTCTTTGAAAAAGATTACTGATGCGTTGGATCAGTGGAGCTGTGAATCAGCAAATGATTCCGTCTGAATTAATACTGTACAATCCAATAGTACCCTTCCATTCTCCTATAAATGGAAGCTCATTCCTTCATTATTTCTTACGAATTCACTGAAACTCTAGAGAGAGAAATTATAGAGAAACTATAAAAAAGTATTCTGCTACTTCCCTATTCTTATATCCAGTTTCTTTTACAGTAAGGGGTATTATTTCTTTTGTATTCATGAAGAGAACTTCTATTATTCAATTATTTATTATTCTGTTGAATAACTCAGATATCGCTGTGAGCTACCCTATACTTGGTGAAATTCTTCCATTATTCCATTCGTTATTATTCGTTGAATATCCCGTCATGCGCTTTCTGTACCGGACCGATTTCGTCTTTATTATTCTTTTGGAATATCCTGTCTGTGCATTTTACGCCGGACTTGATTATGTCTTTATTATTCTGTTGGAATATCCAGTTTGTGCGTTTTACGCCGGACCTGATTCCGTCTTTATTATTCTGTTGGAATATCCTATCTGTGCGTTTTACGCCGGACATGGTTCCATTAATTATTATTTTGTTGGAATAACCTGCTTATGCGGTCTATCGCATGCTTGGTGATTTCTTTTTTTATTCCATTCCTTATTATACTCAGTTGGTTAAAGTTTTGACTTCTATACTCCATGAAATTAGTGGAATATTCTTGATATTTGCGCTTCATCCAGTATCTTTTCATAGAAATATTCTTCTAAGCATTCTTGAATTTTACTTCGCACAAAGCAAAGATCATGTTGACAATTTGGACATTATTAGTTCTTGGATAAATTAATTCTTGAACTTATTTTATTGAATTCTTATATCATTGTCATCATCCTCATGTTTATATTATGTTGAAAGTCATCTGTGGCCTGTAGTTCATAGATGGACTTGGTATGATTATAACCAGGGATTATTCGATATAATCATGACCGTAATGTTACAAATGATGTGGTAAAAGTCCTCATTGGCCCGTAGTGCATTGATGGATAGTTGTTGGCATGATCATGACCATTGATGAATACACGAATGTCCTTGGCCCGTAGTGCATGGATAATTTGTGGTCGTGATACTAAAGAATATCCTTGGCCGTAGTGCAGGGGTGATTCAGTGATGTGAATTATTTATTAAGCTGAGTTCCAGCAATAAAAGTGATGATAAACCTTTTAAATCATAAAAGATAGTAGATTTTATTCTCTACTTGACTCTTTCAATGGATTGCTTGTTCTGCTGCAGTTAAACTTGATGTTGTTATATTTTATCAGTTTAACACTATTGAAGGCTAATGTTAATTTATTCTGCATTATCTTAGTCATAATATTTCTTACTGGGCTAGTTGAGCTCACCTATCTTTCACCGTTCTTCGTGAAATGAGAACGTAATGGGACGAGCCTGGGAACGGAGTGATGGTCCGGATGATAGTATTAGCTAGTAGTCCTCACTATTCTATTAAATAGTGTGACAATAAATGTAATGAGGACTTATTCTGAGAGTGGATATTGTCTAGAAGATAGTATTTGTATTTAAACTCACAGCTCTCTTGTATAATTAAGATTATATTTATATTCTCTACCATGTATTTGATGACTCAGAATATGTGATGTATACCTATTTTGGGGGCGTCACAACAAGTTAAGGTTTTGTGGAGAAACCATGCTATTGAAGAAATGACCTGGGAGTTAGAATCAGAAATAAAAGCGAGGTATCCTCAACTTTTCGAAACACCAAGTACGTACGTCAATTTTGAGGACGAAATTTCATAAGAAGGGAAGGTTGTAAGACCCCAACTTTTTAATGAATAAAATCAAATTTCCTCTATTTATTATTTTGAATAATAAAGTGTTAATTTGATATAATACTTTGGTTATGGGTGAAATGTACAAATTTTGTAAAATAAACAAGTGGTTATAAAGTATTCATTTTGTCGGGGAAAATTCGTTTGGTCGTGGAATATTCTTTCTGTCGGGGAATATTCGTACGACGGCGTAGCCATTTGTGGGCCCCATAATGGATAACTGTCGGATGAAGAAAATGACAAGTTTGAGTTTTTATAAATAACGGCGTAATGGTTACCGTTAACACTGTTGGAATACCCGGTGGTTAAAATACAGTAATACGCGTGGTAATATTGATTCTTACGTAAGAAGTCACTACTCAATAATTGTTACAGTAATTACTGTTCAATATTTTATTTTATTGGTTCAATAATTATTGCGTTGATATTTTATATTATTGTTGTTTCAATAATTGTCACTGCAAAGTATCTCCATTATCAGATCAATAATTCATATTATTTGAATAATATTATTAGATAGCATTATTGGCAATGTCTAAGGAAGTTCTGTCTAGGAAAGGGGTTTGGTCACCAAATTGTGTGCCAATAAGGAGAAATCCTTATCGGAAAGCCCCCTCTTTCCTGGGAACGACCTGGTTGCCATAATTATGATTCTATAATATTATTTATGAATAATTAGTTATTGATTTATATGATAAGGAAATATTTATTTTATGTGGATATAAATGATGGATATATTTATTTTATGTGGTTATAAATGAAGGAATTAATGTTGAGGTGTTTTATCAGTATTTTGTCGGAATTGAGGTTTTGAAAATCGTCCGTATGTGGATTTCGGTCATTTTTCGTTTGGAATTTGAAAAAACTTAAACTTCCAAAGTTGTCGAGAATTAAATTTCCTATGGAAAGCACATGAGATTCGAATTTTTCTGATAAAAGGGCTATTTATTATGAATTGTTGAAGTTTCGAAAAATAAAATGTTTTTATTAAAAATATGGTGGGCCCCACTTTTGGTTGGTGAGTAATGAAATGTGCTGGAATTTATTTTCAAAAGTGGTGGACTTGAATAGTAATGAGTAAAGCCATCGTGTAGCGAGGTTAGTTAGTTCATATGGCGTTCTAAGCATTTTCCTATAAATAGGGTGCTTAGTTAGAATTGAAAATCACACCAGAAACAAGTTTTCTCTCTTTCTCTCTCTATATTATCGAGCGTATTTTGTGAGTATTTAGATACTTTGTGAGTTTTTATTCATCAGTGCAAGTTTCCTTCGGCCTTATACCGATATTTCGATTAGAAGTACTGATATTTTGAGGTAAGGGATGTTATTTTCTTTCTAATGATGTTATTCTTTCAATATAATTATACCGAAATATTGGTATAGATTTTATTGTGGAACTTCTACCTTTTTTGTCGGGGTTACTATTCACGTATGGCACTATTTGATAAGTGGATTTCATATCCACGAATCGATGTTCATTTCAAGCTTAAATTCGTTGTTATTTTCTTGTTTCATGTTCGTTTTCACTCGTTTTGTGTTCTTTTATGTGTAGGGTGGTCATTGTAGCATTTAACAAGATTTGGAGTCAATTGGGATCATTTCGGGACGAATTCGTGAAGCAAAGGAAAAATTCACTCGGCAACTTTTTAGAAAAATTAGCAGAAGGCACCCCGTCTTGATGGGGCCCTTTTTGTTTGTGCACCACGTAAAGGGCGGGGTATCGACTTCTTCAATCTCTGTATGCTTTAGGACTGTGCTGCTACATGGTTTTTAGTGAGGTAATCACATATGGACTCTAGAATATAAGGGATTTCGACTGGGACACCAGAAAAGACGTCCAATTACTCGAATAACAACAGATTTGGCAACACACAGGAGCACATTACGAAGATTATTTCCATATTTTCACAGAAAGCTTTGGAGGAGTATTTTGAAGAGATTTCTATGATGATTGCAATTCTAGGCTACGTGAAGGGTGTTCATCATTATTCTTCTCTTTAGTCTTTTATTTGTAATTGCAAGGATGTTTTCTTTAGATTATTCAGTTTTTATTTCATTCGTTATGAACTAATTCACTTATTAGGCTTATGATGGATCCTTGGGTGAAACGATGATTTTAATATTTTGATTTCCAGTTCAATAAAATATTTTCAATTTATCTATGTTAATTTGAGCGTGAATTTATGAATCGCTTGATCAACAATTCTTTGTGGATTTGTATGGAATCGAGAGAGGATATTCAAATCTAGACTTAGTTAATATACCATGTGTCATGAATTTTGTGAATAGCAGATTCTTGATTATTGTTAAGGTAGAGATATGCTTGACATCTCATGTAATCAGATAGAGAACTTATTCTTAAACCTTCTTTAATTTCAGTTCACGTAGAGATATTGTAACGACCCGAAATCCGGTCTATCTTCACACCCGGATTCCGTACGTCACGAGTACATCATTCATCCAACATATATCATTATATACTGAAATATAATAACATACATTCTGAATTCCCAGGTTCTCGAAACCTTATAACCTTCCTCATTACAAATAATGAAATTACATTATTCTTTTCATCTTACACGAGTGACTTTCATCCGCCACCAAGGATACATAACTGTTCATTAAACTAATCTATAGTTTAATTCTATCATTCCATATTACAAGTCTTCACTTGTTCTTCACGCACATTCATATACTGAATGGCACTTCATCTGGATACCGCTCAGCTTGATCTTTACGGGATCCTTAAGTTCTTTCTAACCTCATTTGCTGAAAATGTTTTTCATTTAAAGCAAGTGTGATCATTCAATTGCCCAGCAAATCATAACAGTTAAATAAACCACTTCAAGAATTAAACATTCTTTTCAGACTTCAATAACCGAACAAGGTTACGAAGCAGCTTGAATAATAGGAATAGTCTTGATTCCTATCATCTTAAAACATTAGTCACATTCAATTTGAAATACTTTCATTCTCTATTCTCTTTCATACACATCCTGTCTGGCTAGAATCAATAGCACAGACTTAACAATAATGGTTCATGTATAAACAGAACATTCTTTTATTGAACAGTTCAAACATAGAACAATTCATCTCATAGAAACACCGAAGTGTTCACATTGTGGCACAAGGTCTCATACGTTCTACCACCTTGTATAAATATCGCACATTTGCACATAGACAGAACTTCTCAAGTTCAACATCTGCGAAGTTTTAGAAACTAGCATTCATTTAAAAATATGAATGAAGTTAGGAAACTTGCCTTACGATACCTATACTACCACGCCGAATCGCTCATCATTCAATCCCTATAACACATAAGGAACAACACATACACCAATTAGTCATATACTTGACTTACGCATTGGTTTACTTAACTTTACTTCTTAAGGTTCGCGTTCTTGCAATATAATTTTACGCAACTAACTTTCATTATCGCTTTACGGCTTTATGACATACGGAGATGTCTTACTCAAAACGTTCATCATCTTTGATGATATACATTCTTATCTTCTTCGTATACTTCTCTAGGACTCAGTACAGATCGCTTCTCTGCTAGTAGTCCATATGGTACTCTGAATGGTTTCCCACAAACAACTAACAAACAAGTTCCCGTCTCATCTACACTGCCATCACAGTGAGTTAGATCGGTTGCCCGATTTCAGATATACCTTCGCTTCTCTCAAGGAATTGTTTAGCCCAAATTCTCCATATGTCAACCATCAAAGGTTACGATTATACCATAACCTAAATTTATCTTAACTTATACGAACTATTAAATAATAATGTTCGTTAAGTTAATTTCTTATTCCTTATGGCTTTCTGGCAAGTAAATGCCATACCTCAGGATTCATTCTTTTATCGTCTAAGTTATACAGTCTTTTGTATACTCGGAACGATCATTCAATGTCAATACTATGAGACCATAGCGTTAAACATTTCATATGAACTTATTCATATCTTACAACGTCCGGTTCCCTCAACTCGGAACATTGTCCAAGTTATACTTATTAACTCGGCTTCTTAACGTTATACGTTATTGTCTTCAATTTAGTTTCTTCACCATTCACAAGTTTAATCAATAGTCTTCGCTATCCTACGGTCAAACCATACACGGGGTGTAGGTTCTACCCATTTAATATTTGCGTACACTCAACCTTCACGTCGGTTAAAGTGTTCAACGCTTACATTTTATTCTAACATTATCATCCGACTTATATTCGGCTTTCAGTAATCTTATTACCGTTCGCTACGGCTCTCTTGATACCATTCGTATCTTACTTACTACATTCATCAACGTCTAAGTCATGCAACCAGGGTATACTTAGCACATTCGTCAAACGCGAATACGATTCACGAGGATTGTTTACGTAATCAACGTTCACGTTGCTCGTCTCTTAATCTCTCATTCAACCTTTACTTAAGGTTTTAACTGCTTTCGATCGTTATCCATCTCATGAACCCCATGTTCGTTATTCTTTCTTAATGTCAAAGCCATACGGTTCGTTGTATGCTAAGACCGATCGTTTATCGCAACCACATTGCGTTCACAGCGTCTAAACGCTTTACATTCATCTCTCAATGCCATGTCATAACCTCAAAATGTTATACATTAACATCGTCAATCAACGTCTAAGGAATCACAACCATAGCAATCCTCACGCTCGCTTTATCGTGACTACGGTCCCCTGGACATCGGCCTTCAGAATCGCGATCTACATTCTTTATCTTTTATTCTCGTTTAATCTTTTCATTCAACCTTTATTAAAGGTTTAAAACACTTGACTAAGTGTTACATTACTTGAACTACATGTTCATACTTCTTTCTTGCACATCCCCTAGTAATTGAGAAATAAAAATCTCACTTCTGGGCATTGCCTGCCGTATTTCCACGCATGTCGTGCCCTTCCTTTCCTCTCGTCTTTGCGTCACGACCTACTTCTCTCTCTCTCTTTCCTACTAGCGCCATGCAAGACGAGTCCTTACTTAGTAGGCATGATCGCGGCGCCACACTCGTAAGATTTTCAGATCATATATGAAATTGCATTTCCACAAATTTTACTACTTGTTCACACTGCAGAACTCTTGCAGCAGTGTGCTCGGACATCTTTATTACTCATTGCAAGGCGTCGGCCTCAAGGCACAACTTCGCGTTGCTTATACGAGCATGAAACCTAGAAAATTTTTCTAAGTCTTCTACAAGTTTGAGACGCTGATTTCGAAATCTCATAACTTCTTCGTTATAACTCGGAACGAGGTCGTTCCAAAGCCATTTTCTTCCTTATCTTACGTACTTCGATTACCCTCGGACAGAACTTTGTTCTGAATCCATTAACATGCCATTCAATTGTCTTAATCTTCATTCTTCTTTCATTTTAACGTTTTTAACGTTCTTTGGTCGTTCGTCCGTAATTCGGTCATCCGAACTCGGAATTCGTTCGTTCTTGAGTCCACGACTCACATTTTCTACACGATTGGGTTCATTTACTAACTTTTAAATTTTCATTCTTCTTTTACGAAATTTTCACCATAACTTCGTTATAGCTTAGTTTTAATCTGTTCTTCATGAACGTTTCTAACATTCCTAACCAAGCAATAAGCATCTAACTTATACGCGATGGTTTTAAACTTGTCCATCAACGACATTTATACTACGATGGTTTTAAATTTGTCCATCAACAACATTCTACGTGTTCTTCGCGTGTTCTTCGCGTTCTTCGTTCGTTCTTCATTTTAATCGATATTTTGAATTACGATTTCACTTTTTCTTGGAATTTGATGTTATAGAACACCATTCCTTACTTAATTCACCTACTAGTTCATAATATTCATTCGGATCGCTCAAAATCCTCACGAATCTTATACTTGCTTAAGAAATTTATAAACTAAATTTCTTATTTTTATTTCTTCATTTTCTTACGATTTCAACCATATGAAATCATTACTAATCTCTTTTACTTCTTATTCTCATTAAGCTATGTTTTTGACATAAAAACTTAAAGAAAATATTAGAAGAAACTAGGGTTCTGATTACTGCTTTTCTTTAATCTCCTTCCGTTTACAAAGCGTGCATTCAAGCTAGCTTTTCCTTCCTTCTTCTCTCCTCTTCCCCATCCGAACTCTCTCTCTTTCTCTCTCGAAAGTGTAGGATTTTCAAAATCCCATTCAAATGAGATTAGGCTTCCTATTTATAGATTTTCAAGTTAGGGGCAAAATAGTCATTTTGCCCTAAAATCACTATTCACACCTCCTTACTATTCAAGACTTAAGGACTAAGTTAACTTAGCCCTCAAGTTTGCTTAGCCCTTAAGTTTCAGTAGTTCCGCCTTTTCGGGTTTCATCGTCAAGCGATTTTTAAAATCTGCGATTCTCGGAATCCAAATATTTTTGGATATTTCGTCTTTCCTTTACCGATTAACTTTTACGTATTCTTCGGATTTTCAAAAAACTGAAAAACACTTTTTGGTGTCAAGCGTTTTCCTTCACGTTTTCCCCTAACGTAGCTAAACGAGTGAAAAGTACATAACAGTACTTTTCATCATTTTTATTTCGTCCGATTTCTGCACGTTTTTTGAGAAAAACTTTTATCAGCTTACTTAACTTTTCACGATATATTATCGTCAAATCTTTCGACGGGATGTCATTTCGACATACCGAACTCTCAGAAAAGCTTAGGTTATTCAAACCCTAACCCTTAGGTTTCGTCGGGTGAATAGTGCCTATTTCGTCTTTTTCCCCGGAAATATTTTTGTTCCCGGAAAACTTTCATTTTCATCTTGAAAATTCTTACTCATTCAGTCTAGCTCGTAGCCAGAATCCTCCCGATTAATAATCATTCTAAGTTATAGAACGATTAATAAACACATAGCAGAGAATAGTATTAATAAAAATTCATTTTATTAATAACTAATTCTTTAAACCAAATTTCTAGATAATACAAAATTCCGGGTTGTTGCAGATATAGTGAGTTGTTTGATTTAGGTGTTTAACTTGTTTCTCTAATTTGTGGATTTGAGTTAATACGGTATTAGTGCATCGAGAGGTGGCTAGTACTACATTCTTGTTCTTGATTAATAAACTGAGATATTGAGTTGAATTGGAATAAAGGTTTGAAAATCAGAGTGAAGCTTAGGGTGAAATCATAAGTCTAATTCTCCATCAATTGAGTGATCTTCCGAATTTTGATATTTGTGATTGTTTTGTGATAGTTTATTTATTTATTAATTTAGTTTCTATAATTTTAAACCATTGAATTAAGTAGTTTAATAGAATTAGGATTAATAGAAAATTGATAATTGTGAAGTTAAATTTCTTGTTAATTTGTCTTCGTGGGAACGATACTTTATTCACTACCATATTACTTGTTGACCACGTATACTTGCGTGTTTTGCGTATATAGATTTTACCCAACAAATTTTTGGTGCCGTTGCCGGGGACAATTTAACTTAGATTTTAATATTTTTACAATATCAGTTTAATTAGTCCAGTTTTACTTAAACATTTTTGTTTTTTTTCTTCCTATTTCAGGTTTTTGACATTGGTTTATGCAAACACGATCCAAAAATCCAAACTTGCTTCCTTTTGAGGATGACATTGAAAGAAGATTTCAGAGGTTAAGTAAGTGGATCAAGGAAACGAGGAACGAATTCAAAAACTCTAATAAGGAGGAAGCAATGGCTGCCGAAGACCAGAAAGCGTTGAGGGATTTTGCAACACCTAAGGTGACTGATCTGTAGTCGAGTATCACTAGGCCTGCAATAGATGCGAACACTTTTGAAATCAAGCCTGGGACCATTCAGATGATGATCCGAATGAGCATTTAATCAGTTTTCTAGAAATGTGCGACACTTTCAAGTACAATGGGATGTCGGATGAGGCAGTGAGACTTCACTTGTTCCCGTTCACTTTACGAGACAAGGAGAAGAGTTGGTTACATTCTCTACCACCGGGATCGATAACTACGTGGGAAGACTTGGCTCAGAAATTTCTTGCCAAATTTTTCCCACCGGTAAAAACTGCTAAAATGAGGAATGACATAACAATGTTTGAGCAGCAAAATGGGGAGTCACTATATGAGGCATTGGAGAGATACAAGGAGTTACTTAGAAAGTGCCCACATCATGGATTGCCCAAGTGGCTGCAAATGAACACCTTTTATAACGGACTACATGGGAATATCATAACCAGTATTGACGCAGCGTCGGGCGGAGCATTCATGGCTAAGAGTTACGAGGAAGCCTACAATTTGATTGAAACCATGGCGGCCAATAACTACCAGTGGCCCACAGAAAGAATGACACAGGCAAAGGCGGCTGTGATTTTGGAAGTAGATGGGGTGACAGATATACAAGCACAGATTTATGCGCTGTCCAAGAAGTTGGATGATATGACAGGGGCTCAAGTACAGCAGGTTGCGGTAGTATGCGAATTGTGTACAAGAGACCATCTTACAGATCAGTGCGCAATTAATCCAGCATCCATCCAGTTCATAGGTAGCTATAGCAGAATTCTGCAAAATACATACCAAACACCTACAACCAGGAGAATAGAAACTACCCAAATTTCTCGTGGAGCAATAACCAGCAAAATCAAGCTCCACGACCATCATATCCCCCAGGTTTTCAGAGTCACCAACAACCGGTTCAACATCAGGAAAGGAAATCAGATTTTGAGGAAATGGTGTCGAAGTACATAACTAGCAATGAGGCAGCAATGAAAAATCAAGCAATGGCAATGAAATCACAAGAGATGGCTATCAAGAATTTAGAAAATCAGATAGGACAGATGGCGTTAGCATTGAATAATAGAACACAAGGAACGTTACCAAGTGACACTGAGAGAAATCTGAAGGGTGATAATGACCAATGTCAAGCAGTTATGTTGAGAAGTGGAAAACATCTCGTGGGTAATAATGCAAAAAATTCAGCGAGACCGGAGGAAAAAGTTAATGACAGTAACGTGGTTGAAGGTAACAAGGGCGAGGATAAGCAAAGTGAGGACATAAAGTTAAACAATAAGCCAATTGTTTATCCTCCACCACCGTTTCAGCAGAGGATTCAAAAACAAAAATCAGATAAGCAGTTCGCAATGTTTTTAGAAGTGTTCAAGAAACTCCAGATTAACATCCCATTCGCAGAAGCCCTAGAGAAAATGCCAAGTTATGCGAAGTTCATGAAAGGAATTCTATCGAGGAAAAAGAAATGGGAAGATTTTGAAACAGTGGCACTAATAGAGGAGTGTAGTGCGGTGTTACAGCAGAAGTTACCACCAAAACTTAAGGACCCGAGGAGCTTTATTATCCCATGCACGATCAGGAAAATGTCGTTTAACAAATGTTTATATGATTTGGGGGACGAGTGTGAACCTTATGCCATTGTCAGTATACATAGAATTGGGTTTGCCCGCGCCAAAGCCTATGAATATTTCATTACAGTTGGCGGATAGGTCAGTCATATACCCGAGAGGCATAGTAGAGGACATTTTGGTTAAAGTGGATAAGTTTATATTCCCAATGGACTTTATCATTCTGGATTTTGAGGAGGACAAGAACATCCCAATTATCTTAGGGAGACCTTTCTTGGCCACGGGAAGGACACTCATAGACGTGCAAAAAAAGAACTTATTATGAGAGTCCAAGATCAAGAAATCAAATTTAATGTGTTCAAGGCCATGAAATTCCCTACGGATGAGGAAGAATGTTTTCGGATGGATTTAATTGAGCAAATCATCAGTGACGATATGAGCAAGAGTTTGGTCAACGATCCGTTAGAAACAACCTTATTGGGGGATGAAGAAAATGACGACCCCAAATTTGTGGACTACTTACAGATGTTAGACTCATTGTCACGAGTTAGCCGATTCAAAGCATCGTTTGAACCTTTGCACACTGAGGAGATAGCCGCAGAAAAATTGAAACTGTCATTGGAGGAGCGACCAACATTGGAACTTAAGCCACTCCCTAAACATCTTAGGTATGCATACTTAGGCAATTCAAATTCTTTACCTGTAATTATTTCTGTTGCACTTAACGAATTGCAGGAAGAAAAGTTGATGAGGGTTCTTAGAGAACACAAATCAGCGATTGGTTGGACGATTACGGATATAAAGGGAATTAGCCCTTCATTTTGCATGCACAAGATTCTGATGAAAGATGATGCAAAACCGACGGTGGAGCAACAACGACGTCTTAACCCAATTATGAAAGAAGTGGTAAAGAAGGAAATTCTAAAATTATTGGATGCCGGTATCATCTATCCGATTTCCGATAGTAAGTGGGTTAGTCCGGTTCATTGTGTGCCAAAAAAGGGGGGCATGACCGTGGTACAGAATGAGGATAACGAGTTAATTCCAATAAGAACAGTGATAGGTTGGAGGGTGTGCATTGATTATAGGAGGTTGAATAAGGCAACCTAAAAAGATCACTTCCTGCTACCCTTTATCGATCAAATGTTAGACAGATTGGCAGGACATGATTACTATTGTTTATTGGATGGATACTCGGGCTATAACCAGATTGTCATCGCTCCTGAGGATCAAGAAAAGATAACATTTACGTGCCCTTACGGCACATTTGCATTCAGGAGGATGTCATTCGTGTTATGCAATGCACCTGCAACCTTCCAACGGCGTATGATGGCCATTTTTTCATATATGGTGGAGAAAAATGTTGAAGTCTTCATGGACGATTTTTCGGTCTATGGAGACAACTTTGATACTTGCCTAGGGAATCTGGTCATGGTATTGCAGCGATGTAAGGATACAAACCTCATACTCAATTGGGAAAAATATTACTTCATGGTTGAAGAAGGCATAATTTTGGGCCATAAGGTGACGGCTCAAGGATTGGAGGTGGACAAAGTAAAGCTGGAAATAATCGAGAAACTGCATCCACCGAGCTCAGTTAAGGGTATTAGAAGTTTTCTGGGACATGCTGGATTCTACAGGAGGCTCATAAAGGACTTCTCTAAAATTGCAAAACCCCTATGCAGTCTTTTAGAGAAGGATGCTACTTTCAATTTTATTGAGGAATGCAAATCAGCGTTTGAATAATTGAAGAAGAAATTAACTACAGCCCCCGTGATAGTCACACCGAATTGGAATATTCCATTCTAATTAATGTATGATGCGACCGACTATGCGGTTGGGGCTGTTTTGGGACAAAGACGAGACAAGGTGTTTCATGCCATATACTATGCAAGCAAAACACTCACAGAGACTTAAATGAATTATACAACCACAGAAAAGGAATTGCTTGCAGTGGTGTACGCGTTTGACAAATTCCGGGCATACTTGATCGGGACTAAGGTGATAGTCTACACGGACCATTCGGCGATTCGGTACCTAAAAGCAAAAAAAGATGCTAAGCAACGCCTTATCCGATGGATTCTCCTACTTCAAGAGTTTAACTTAGAAATTAAAGATAGAAAGGGAACGAAGAATCAAGTAGCCAATCACTTGTCTAGGCTGGAAAACCAAGGGAAAGCGAAAGAAGACAGATGTGAAATTAACGAGTCATTCCCAGATGAGCAACTGTTTGGGATTTCTGCAGAATTTCCTTGGTATGTGGATTATACAAGTTTTCTTGTGAGCAATATTCTTCCACCTGACCTCACAAGACAACAGAAAAAGAAGTTTCTTCATGATGTAAAGTGGTACATGTGGGACAAACCGTATTTGTTCAAACAATGCGCCGACAAAATGATTAGACGGTGCGTCCCCTATAGTGAAGTGAAGAACATTATGCATGAGTGCCATTCATCTGCATATGGCGGGCATTATGGCAGCGAGCGGACAGCAGCAAAGGTGTTGCAACCTGGGTTTTATTGGCCTACAGTATTCAAAGATGTTCACTAATTTGTCGAACAATGCGATAGGTGTCAAAGGGTGGGAAACATCTCAAAACGGAATGAGATGCCCCTACAAACAATTCTTGAAGTGGAAATTTTTGATGTATGGGGAATCGATTTCATGGGGCCATTCCCTTCGTCTTTGAACAATCAGTATATTCTACTCGCAGTAGATTACGTTTCAAAGTGGGTTGAAGCTGCAGCACTACCATCCAACGATTCCAAGGTAGTCCTCAAAATCCTACAGAAAAACATTTTCACGAGATTTGGCACGCCAAGAGCGATAATCGATGTGATTTAAGTCACTTACTTCGCAATAAGGCATTCACAAATCTTTTGACACGGTATGGGGTCAACCACAAAGTAATGACAAATACCACCCTCGAACAAGTGGGGTGCCAAGGTATCAAACCGAAGTAAAGAAAATATTGGAGAAAGTAGTAAATGGGTCGTAAGGATTGGTCACTTTGGTTGATTTATGCATTATGGGCATACCAGATCACGTACAAAACTCCAATCGGGATGTCACCATATCAACTCATCGTGACGGAAGGCATGTCACTTAATGGGTTAAACTTCTGAAAGACAAGGCTTATCAAGCGCTTCAAAACTCAATTTCGAACAAGCAGATGTAGGGGAAAAAAGACTACTTCAACTGAATGAGCTCGACAAATTCCGCTTTCACACCTATGAGAACTCCAAATTATACAAAGAAAAGGTAAAAAGATGGCACGACCAGAAAATTGTGCATCAAACATTCGAGCCGGGTCAATCAGTCCTCTTGTTCAACTCACGGCTGCGATTGTTCCCAAGAAAGCTGAAGTCAAGATGGTCGGGACCATTCACTATAAAGCGGGTATTCTCTCATGGAGCCATTGAACTCTAAAGTCGTAATCCACTAGAGACGTTCAAGGTCAATGGTCAACGGATAAAGCATTACTGGGGTGGCGATTCAAACTGGGATGTCGTCAACATTACCCTCACCGATACACAGTGAAACAGGGAGTAGTCAGGCTGAACGACTTAAAATCAAGCGCTAATTGGGAGGCAACCCAATATTTCGTTATTTTTCGTAGTTTCATTTATAATTTTTAGAATGTAGTTTTTATTAAGTATTAGGTAGGTATTATAGAGTAAAAATTTTGTTGAATCTCTCAATCATACTCCAAGTAATCAACAATCTCACATCTTGCATGTTTATGGTTGCAGGAGGAGTCAAAAGTGAGTAATAGCAACAACAGGCAAGAAAAAAAGAAAAAAGGCTAATTTAGATCTACACAATTTGAAGCCAAAATTGAGTCGGGGGGCATGCTCAATGAGGCGTGCTCCATTACCTAGTACCCCTGTCGGGCGGGGGTTCTGAAACTGGACATACGTGATTCTGGCAAAACACACGACCCACACGCCCACATATGTTCATCTTCCTAATTGTATCCTTATTTCTCCTACATAACACCCACGATTTACAACTCCTAACACATTACTTCTACCCATTACCTAAATCCATTGAACCCACTTCACCCCCACGAATTCCACTACCCCACATCATCAAGTACTCCCATTCCTCTCCCCTACAACACCTCTATATAAACCCTAGCACTCAATCCCCATTATCACCACATACACTCCACTCCTTCTACACAAGGCCACAAATTTAGCAAGTTATTGGGGGGATTTGAGAGCACAATTCCACTTCATCTTCATCTTCTCTAACCGGAATTACCATAGAAAACACCTAGTTTGGGGGGAAGAAAGGATTGTGCATGCCACGTGTTCGACAGTTTGGGTAAACAAAGTTTGGGTGGAATTAGTGTGTCTACAACAACCATGGCGTCACAATCAACATCTAAACGCAAAAGGGGAGAGAGTTCAAGATCCGCACAACCGACACGAACCTTTGATCGCCAGAAATTTGTGAGTGTCGTCGCCGCAAACCGGTATGAGTACATGCTAACCAAAGTCCTTACACCGGAGCGGGGATTGGCACCGGATCCCAATGATGGGGAGATGATGCCTCAAATCTATCAAAAGGGGTGGATCAAATTCACCGAAAATCCGGAACTCGCTGTGGTTAACATTGTCAAGGAATTTTATGCCAACGCTCAGGACAAAGCCCAATTCAACGCGTATGTGCGGGGTCGCTTGGTTCCATTCAGTGCCGATGCAATAACACTTATTATCAGCTGCGGGTACCTCGCGAATGCCAATATGCTCAGCTACGTGATTTTGATCCGGACTTCAATGAAATAATCACAGGGATGACAAAGCCGGGAACATCTTGGATGAAAGGTCGGAAGGGAGGCACAGTGTTCCATAGCAAGGACCTTAGCCTCTATAGAAAAATATGGTATGCATTTTTATGCGCTAAATTGCTTCCATCCCAACACACCTCGGACGTCACCAAAGAGAAGGCGTTGTTATTGTACACAATTGTGCAAGATTTCATTATGGACGTCGGGGCTATTATATGTTTCTCCATCCGTCGATGTTTACGTGGAAATTTTTCAGGTGACTTGCCACACCCATCACGCATATGTGGGTTGTCGCAATGCAAGGGTGAGATGGTACGACGATGAGCCCACACAAATGCCGCTCGCATTGCTTGATTCTAGAATGATAGCGCGGTATTCTGTATGGGCAGGAGGCGAGTCACATCCACGAGGTCTGGGCTTTATTTTTCTGTCGGCTTAGGAAGACAAAGTTGATGCTACAGAGGCATCGGAGGATGATGATGCAGCTACGGGCGATCAAGGGGCTGAGCAGGTACCACAGACTGAGGCAATATCTAGTCCTCAGTTCCTTGAGTTCCAAAATCAGATGACTGCGCATAACAAAGCAGCACGTTGTTGGGAAATGCAGCGATTGGCAATGCGGCAAGATCACATGTTTGATGCTATGAACGCATCTTTTGCCTCACTCAACATAACCCTTCAAAGCTTCAACCCGGCGGCTCTATTTCTATATCAGCAACCCGGACCAATGCCGAGATTTCCACCAAGTGATTCTGAAGAAGAAGAGCAACAACCACCTCCTCAAACTTAAGCGATATCAGGGAAGTCCTCACGTACTTATTTTTTATTATTCATCCAATGGGGACATTGTATTACTTAAGTTTGGGGGAGTTAAATTTATGTTTGCATGCATATGTAATATTTAGGTTTAAATTTTGTCATTTTAAATTGTTAAATTCATGTTTGCATGCATATGTAGTATTTAGGTTTAAATTTTGTCATTTTAAATTCCGGTGTTGCATAGTTATTTAGGAAGAATTGCATGATAGCTTAGGTGCATAAATAGTAGCTTAGGTTATTATTGTCATTTCATTGGGCTTAGTTTTGTATATAGTGCATTTTATCTATAAAAAAAAGATTTAGTTAAATATTGTGTTTGCATATGTCAAACAGTGTCGCAGTTCATGTTATTTGTGGGCCAATGATGAGATTGAGATTAAGTTAACCAATATAGTATTGATTATTAGAACTGTGATATAATTTCTGTTATGAATCAAATCTTGCACGTGTTTGAAACTGATATAAAAAGGTTAGCACGTTAATAACATCTTTGTTGACCGGTCAGTTCCAATTGATACATAAATAGTTTCTAAAGGATAATGCTAGGGTAAATGAGAAAACGACAAGGATAGGCAGTAAAGGCTAAAATTAAGCAAGAACCTAAGTTTAGGGGAGTATATGTGGTGTATATAAGCTTTAAAAAAAAGTATATATTGTGACTAGTCTTATTTCGGGGCCTTTGTTACTTGAGCAAGTACGCCCGAGAGGATTGTCTTTACACCTAGCGCCCTAAGGTATTTTATGGTCTGGGAGTCATTGGTCGAAAGCTTGCTAAGGGGTAGCACTGTTAGCCTAATGGGATGAGACATTGCACATCCATTTATGTATATATATATAAAAAAAATAACGGGAAAATAGCAAAAAAGCCCCCGTGGAAAAAATTGAATTAAAAGAAGTATAAGTAACCTGCATGAACCCTTGAGTTTGGTATTGCTTAGTTTTAGTTGAGATGTGCCTATTTTTGAAATTTTTAAGTTTGCACTGTATGATTCCTTCTAAGAAATTGCTTATGTATTGAATTTGAGTCTGTATCAGTTAACATAGATGTTGAACACACACGCACACTATACCAGTGATAATTGTTCAAGATTTGAGAATTAATACGAAACTGTGGATTAGTTTTGGTGATTCATATTGTAAAGTTGCTTGTTTTCTCTGAGGTCGATGGGAAAATTTTGATTCTGCGATATTGTTGGATTCGTAGGCATGTAGATTATATTTATTTCATCTCATTGCATTGCATTGCATAGCATGTATTTTTTTTTGTGCTCGAGGACTAGCACGGTTTAAGTTTGGGGGATTTTGATAAGTGGATTTCATATCCACAAATCGATGTTCATTTCAAGCTTAAATTCGTTATTATTTTCTTGTTTCGTGTTCGTTTTCACTCGTTTTGTGTTCTTTTATGTGTAGGGTGGTCATTGTAGCATTTAACAAGATTTAAAGTCAATTAAGATCATTTCGGGACGAATTCGTGAAGGAAAGGAAAAATTCACTCGACAACTTTTTGGAAAAATTAGCAGAAGGCACCCCCGTCGGGGCTGGGGGTCTCGACCTGCTAACTCTCCTGTATGCTTTAGGACTGTGCTGCTACATGGTTTTTAGTGAGGTAATCACATATGGACTCTAGAATATAAGGGATTTCGACTGGGACACCAGAAAAGACGTCCAATTACTCGACTAACAATGATTAAGAACACATGAGGAGCACATTACGAAGATTATTTCCAGATTTTCACAGAAAGCTTTGGAGGAGTATTTTGAAGAGATTTCTGTGACGATTGCAATTCTAGGCTACGTGAAGGGTGTTCATCACTATTCTTCTCTCTAGTCTTTTATTTGTAATTGCAAGGATGTTTTCTTTAGATTATTCAGTTCTTATTTCATTCATTATGAACTAATTCACTTATTAGGCTTATGATGGATCCTTGGGTGAAACGATGATTTTATTATTTTGATTTCCAGTTCAATAAAATATTTTCTGTTTATCTATGTTAATTTGAGCGTGAATTTATGAATTGCTTGATCAACAATTCTTTGTGGATTTGTATCGAATCGAGAGAGGATATTCAAATCTAGACTTAGTTAATATAGTATGTGTCATGAATTTTGTGAATAGCAGATTCTTGATTATTGTTAAGGTAGAGATATGCTTGACATTGCATGTAATCGGATAGAGAACTTATTCTTAAACCTTCTTTAATTTCAGTTCACATAGAGATATAGTGAGTTGGTTGATTTAGGTGTTTAACTTGTTTCTATCTAATTTGTGGATTTGAGTTAATACGGTATTAGTGCATCGAGAGGTGGCTAGTACTACATTCATGTTCTTGATTAATAAACTAAGATATTGAGTTGAATTGGAATAAAGGTTTGAAAATCAGAGTGAAGATTAGGGTGAAATCATAAGTCTAATTCTCCATCAATTGAGTGAACTTCCGGATTTTGATATTTGTGATTGTTTTGTGATAGTTTATTTTTTTATTAATTTAGTTTCTATAATTTTAAACCATTGAATTAAATAGTTTAATAGAATTAGGATTAATAGAAAATTGATAATTGTGAAGTTAAATTTCTTGTTAATTTGTCTTCGTGGGAACGATACTGTATTCACTACTATATTACTTGTTGACCACGTATACTTGCGTGTTTTGCGTATATAGATTTTACCCAACACTATTCACAAATACGACACTATTCACCGAAAAATAAAATTTTCTCCTTTTTGTCCAAGATGTCTATTATGGTTACTATCATTGATTGTATCCATATTTTGATCTTTATTTTTGAATTCTTCTTCACAATTGGTTATTATGGAGTATTATTGAACTTGGATAAACTGTAATAAGAATCCCTAATATTTATCCTTTTGTCTCACTGAATTCATTTTCTTTAAGATATTTTTCATCATCATCTGTCCTAAATAATGATATTATTGAATATCTTTGGCCTGTAGTGCAAAGATGAATGATTACATAATGAATATCTTTGGCATGTAGTGCAAAAATGAATGATTACCTAATGAATATCTTTGGCCCGTAGTGCAAAGATAAACAGGTGTTGAGATGAACATGACCAACTAGAGATAAAAATGAATATCTTTGACCTGTAGTGCAAAGATGAATATTTGATTCAAGATGTATATTAATTGATGTTACATGGATAAAATATTGATGATGAACTTTTAAATCTTAGAAGATAGTAGAATTCTTTCTCTACTTGACTCTTCTAATGGATTGTTGTTTCCGCTGCAGTTGTTGATCTAAAACTTGTTGTCTATTATATTTTATCAGATTTTTCCATGTTGAAGACTAATGATAATTTGTTGTATATTATCTTAGTCATAATATTCTTTACTGGGCTAGTTGAGCTCACCCTTTTCCTTTTTGTTCCATTGTTCTTCTCATGAGGAGAGAATTTAGCAAGAACTAGCCGTGGTATGGAGTGATGATTCAAGATAGTTGTTTTAGTAGTCCTCGCTATTTTGTAAAATAGTATATCAATAATTATAATGAGGACTCCTTTTGAGTTTGTATACTGTCTATTAGACAATATTTGTATTCAAACTCACAGTATATGTGTTGTCGTATTTTGCACGATAATTGTATTACTGAAGTTGTATTTATTTCTGTACCATGTATTTGGCGACTCGGAATGGGTGATGTATACCTATTTTGGGGGCGTCACAACATTAGTCAATAGTCCATAATCAACCTCATTTATTATCATACATATCAACATATGCATCAATAAATAACATTCATCTCATAAATAATAAACATTCAATATATACATTGATATCGATTTAATGGGAAAATATTAGTTAGCATAAAATCCCATTTCGAATCAAAATAAATTCTTTTATTTTAATTTTTAAAAAAAAGGTTTTTTGGAAAATAACATATGTGGAATCCAATTTCTTATCAAAATAAACTCATTTATTTTGATTAATATGAAATCATATTTCATATCTAAATAAACTCCTTTATTTAGGGAAACATGAAATTTATTTTCCTAATCACAAATAAACTCCTTTATTTTTAGGAAACATAAAATTCAATTTCAACTCTAATTAGTTATCATGGAATCAAATTTCAACTCTAATTAGTTAGCATTAAATTAAATTCTAATTAAAATAAACAATTTTATTTTAATCTAATTCCAAATAAAAATAAACTATTTTATTTAAATTTAGAATTATTAAGAAAATATTGAATCCAATTTTTAATTTAAAATAAACTTTTATTTTAATTAGTAATCAAATAATAAAAAAATATTTATTTAATATTCTGGGTATCGGCGCTACAGCGCCTCTAAAGAACTAGCTTCTGGCGCTACCACGTCGGGTCACCCATTTTTTAAAAATTTGGATCCAAGAGTCAGTATACTTATTACACTCATTATCTCGGTGTCAGCAATGCCGTGTCTCTATTTTAAAACTTCGAGATCGGTGTTGCAAAATACCATATTACATTATAATTCGGCGCCGCAACACCAATCTGCAGAATTAGTTTTCCCAATTCGCGAATTATGCATTTTTTTTCTCCAAAAAACATGATTCTTTGCCAATAATTATGCCCCAAAAAATAATTCTAAACACATATCAACATACATATTGAATTTGAACAATTAATAACTCGCATAAAGTTTGGCTCTGATGCCTATAGTTTTCTCCAAAAAATATGATTCTTTGCCAATAATTATGCCCAAAATAAATATTCTAAGCACATATCAACATACATATCGAATCTGAACAGCTAAGAACTCACATAAAGTTTGGCTCTGATGCCACTGTTAGGTTTGTAATATCCATGAACATGTAACAAATTACATACATAGAGCGGAAGTGTTAAAAAATCACAGTTTAAAATTTTACAAACTATATACTCGGATTATCCTTTATACGTAATTATTAATTAGATGAAAAGATATGGAGATCAGATTCATACCATTATAGAAACTAACTTCCTCATATACGAGTTCACCTCCAATTCCTTTTCACGTTCAACTTGAATTCACAGGGTTTGACTTATTTCTTTGATCAACATTAGCCACCCAAGTGTTTGGCCTCTAGAGATGATCCACTAAAGAAGAACAAGTATTCAAGAAAATGGGTGTTTGGTAAAATCCTAATTTTATCTCTATAGAATATTGTGTACTCTCCTAACTCTTAGAATAAAGTGTGTAAACTTAATCCATAATAAAACTCCTCTTATTTATAGATGTAGGGAACCCCCCTAAAGTATTTAGGAATAGGATTTTATTTTAATTAATTAAAAAACTCCTTTAATTAATTAGGCTTCCTAATCTTATTAGGAATAATTCATTAAACCCTTTTAATTAATTAACCTCCTAATCTTATTAGGAATATATGAGAGTACCTTGTATTAATTAATTCTCAAATAATAAGACTCCTCTTATTAATTTATGTTTAATATTTCCAAAATATTAAATAATAAATATTAAGTTATTTAAGTTATTCTATCACTATAGATTAAATTAAATACACTTAACTTATTATTACAATTATGTCATTTACTTCTTAAATTAATATTTTTCCTTTTATGGTGTGACCCTTTAGGTTCTCTATATTAAATCGGTACGTGAATAAATCAATTAGAACAATTTTAATCTTATTTAAATAAATAAATTAAACTATTAATTTATTTAAATAAATAAATTTATTCTACAATAAGGATAAGACTCATTAGCGATCAACGACTTTTCAAATAATATAGATTTCAACATTAATCAAAAAGGAACCCTTGAGTAAATTTTTATTGTATAATTCATTCTTTCCATCATACAATTTCTCAATTAAATATAAGACATGGATTTACTGTCAAGTCTTATTTTATTTAATTATATGTATTTCGATTCTTAAATGCACAACTCCAAATAATACAAATTAGAAACTCCTTTCTAATTTCATTTTGCATTGACCAAGGACTACTGGGTTGTCATTTATCGAATCGCATAAGACATTTTTCTTTTTTTACTAGAAGCGGCAGATTATTTGTTGATCATTTATCTCCATGTACAACTTATTATACCTAAGCATGCCCTTTGATATACCCTAAGGGTCTTAAGGAACATGTCAAAGCATAACTCATCATACACAAGATACTATTATGAACTCAAGTCTTAGGATCACTTGTATTACTATCACTACATGAATTTCTATTAACAGACAATTAAAACTCCATTACGTATTCCTTGGAGAGCCACGTTTAGTGAAATTATTCTTAAATAAGCACCTACATACTTACTTTAGTGTCTCCACACAAATGATCATGAGATCAATCATCCTCATCCAATGAGCAAGCAACGTATGTACCAATATATCTGAATTCATTAATCCCCTTTTTAGTAATCCAACAATTGAGAAAATTTTTAGTTTGTGAGCTATCTAAGAATTTAGTTCTCATTAGCATGATCATTATCATGATTCTAAAAGCATTACTCAAAACTATGATTTTATCACATATTATAAAACAACACCATGTAGATAAGTTAAAAGCCTTTAATTAAATAATTCTTTTATTAATAAATGAATAAGATTGTTATAAAGTATATATTTTATCATTAAACATGATTTACTTGTGTGCATGATACTTTCATGTGTAACCCTAGATCCATATCTAGTGGGGTGTGAGTCCTTACTACTCGCGTTCAAGGATTTAATCGATAAATCACTTGTTAGTGGAGTTGGAAGGTAATATATATATATATATATATATATATATATATATATATATATATATATATATATGGTCCCGGATCAAGTGCATACCCTTTATCTTACTCACATCGTGCTCACCCCTTTAGGCGATGGTTTCGGTCATATATAAGCGTCGCTCATACTTTTAACGACGCTATATGTTGTCCTTCGCTAAAAGTATAGACGACGGTTGTATGACCGAAACCGTCGCCTAAAGGGGGTGAGCACGGATGAGTAAGATAAGGGGTATGCACGTGATCCTTGCTATATATATATATATATATATATATATATATTGTGTTTTAAGATCTATTTCGTGCATGCTTTGGAATAATATCATGTGAGCCTAGGAACTATGGGGTCAAAGATCCTACAAGAGGATCTCGACTTGGTTCCCATGATGGATTTATTTCAGTTGTAATATCAGCTTATCATCCATTGTACATGTAATCTTGGGCCTTAAAATGATATCCGAATTTAAGGCCCCACAATAGTTAAATCATGGTTGTAGGTGTTTAAGCTTACTTAGATGGCTTTCATGCCCACAAGGAGCCCAACCCTTATAGTTTATAATTTCTATTTCGTTACCCAACATGATTTTCAAATCAAATTAACGAAGATCTTATAAAAATACAGATCGCGCCAGGATGGATAGACTTAGGAAAAAAATCAAACAATTACAACCCTGAGTTCTAAAGAACCCGAGAATGGTTTACCGATACTGGCCAACACCCTCTCATAATAGGGCGAATCTTGGATGTCTATGATGGTCATTGAAAGTAGTATGCATACAAGTCAATCATGTATGATGATAAAGCATATACTTTATAATCAATCTTATTTATTTATTAATAAAAGTATTTTTTTTACTAAAGGCATTTAATTTATCTACATTGTGTTATTTTAATAATATGTGATAAACACATAGTTTTAAGAAATGCTTTTAGAATCATGATAAGATCATGCTAATGAGATCTAAATTCTTAGATAGCTTAAAAACTAAAATATTCTCAATCAATGGATTACTAAAAGGGGGATTAGTGAATCCGGATAGATTGGTAAATACGCTGCTGGTTCATTGGATGATGATAACTGATCTCATGATTATTTATGTGGAGACACTAAAGCAAGTATGTAGTGTTAGGTTTTGTGAAAATCAAAGTAGCACTCAAATTGCAAAAATAGCGAAAAAAAAAACAAAATCAGATTTTAAAAAATTTCACAAACCAATTACCCGGATCATCCTTTATGCATATTATTAATTAAAACGAAGAACAAGAAGTTATGTAATCATACCCTTGTAGATACGAGCTTCCACAGGTACGAGTTCAACTCCTACTTCTCCGCGATCTCCTTGAATCTCCGGGTAGATTCCTTCTTTTGATCAATGTAAGCCACCCAAGTGTATGGCCTCTAGAGGTGATCCACCAAGAAAGAACAATTTTCAAGAAAAAGGGTGTATTGGCTCAAACCCTAGTTTTTCCTATCTCTATAGAAAAGGGGGCGTAAACTCTTGGAATTACGTATATCTTGATATCTGATATAAGACTTCTCTTATAAAGATATCAGGTAACCCTATTTTAATTAAAATAAGGTATTATTTATTTAATTAAACTCTTTTAATTAAATGGGCTCCCTAATCTTATTAGGGATAATTAATTAAACTATTTTAACTAATTTTCCTCCTAATCCTATTAGGAATAAATGAGAGTACTTATATTAAATTAATTTCTAAACTCTTTTAGAAATTAAAATAATAATAATTGTAATAATATTAATAAGACTCCTCTTATTAATTTATATTTAATATTTCTAAAATACTAAATAATAAATATTAAGTTATTTAATTTATTCTATCACTATAGATTAAATTAAATATACATAACATATTATTACGATTATGCCATTAACTTCTTAAATAATTATTCTTCCTTTTATGGTGTGACCCTTTAGGTTCTCCATATTAAATCGGTTGTGAATAAATCAATTAGAACAATTCTAATCTTATTTAAATAAATAAATTAAACGATTAATTTATTTAAATAAATAATATTTATTCTACAATAGGATAAGCCTCCCCTAGCGATCAACGACTTTCCAGATAATATAGATTTCAACATTAATCATAAAAGAACCTTTGAGTTAATAGTTACCGTACAATTCAATCCTTCCACCATACAATGTCTCAATTAAATATAAGATATGGAATTACTATCAAGTCTTATTTTATTTAATTATATGTATTTCGATTCTTAAATGCACAACTCTTAATGAATGTAAATTAGAAACTATTTTCGAATTTCATTCCACCTTGGCCAAGGATTCCTGGGTTGTCATTTATCGAATCACATAGGACATTTCCCTTCTTTTATTAGAAGTGGTAGATTCTTTATTAATCATTTACTACCTTCGTATATAACTTATTACACCCAAGCATACCCTTTGATATACTCTAAGAGTCTTAAGGAATAAGTCAAAGTGTAATTCATTATATATAAGATACTATGATGATCTCAAGTCTAATGATCATTTGTACAACTATCACTACAGGAATTCCTATTGACATGTAAGTAAAACTCCATTAGGTATTCCTTAGCGAGTCAATGCTTCAAAGTGAACTTATTCTCTAATAAACACCTACATACTTGCTTTAGTGTCTCCACACAAATGAACATGAGATCAATCATCCTCATCCAATGAGCAAGCAACGTATGTACCAATCTATCTAGATTCACTAATCCCCTTTTTAGTAATCCATTGATTGGGAACATTTTAGTTTTAAGCTATCTAAGAATTTAGATCTCATTAGCATGATCTCATCATGATTCTAAAAGCATTGCTTAAAACTATGGGTTTATCACATATTATTAAAACAGCACCATGTAGATAATAAATGCCTTTAATAAATAATTCTTTTATTAATAAATAAATAAGATTGATTACAAAGTATATGCTTTATCATCATACATGATTGGCTTGTATGCATACTACTTTCAATCTCCCACTTGCACTAAAGCCAATCGCCGTGGTATCTCATACCCATCTTCTCTAAGTGACGATCAAACTGTTGTTGTGTTAACGCTTTAGTAAATGTATCTGCAACATTGTCTTGAGAGTCCACACGCTCCAGGGTGACGTCACCTCTTTCAATGATCTCTCCGATCAAATGAAATCGCCATGACACGTGTTTGGATTTCTCGATGAGACACAGGTTCCTTAGCTCAAGCAATGACTCTCGGTGTTGTCACGGAATAAAAGGCACCGGTCCTGTAATGCTAAGAACCACACCAAGTTCGTAATGAACTTCTTCATCCAAACGACTTCCTTTGCGGCTTCACTTGCGACTATGTACTTCTCCTCACATCCTTTGAATCAACAATTGTTTGCTGTTTTGAACTCTTTCAACTCACTGCGCCACGGTTTAAGGTAAACATATACCCCGAAACGGATTTACTATCATCTTGTTCCGTTTGAAAACTTGAGTCTGTGAAGCCCTCTAGTTTCAATTTAGACCCACTGTAGACAAGAAATACATCCTTAGTTCTTCTTAAGTACTTTAGGATATTTTTCACTGCCTTCCAGTGCTCTTCTCTTGGATTCGACTGATATCTGCTTGTTACACTAAGTGCATGAGCGACATCTGGTCTAGTACATATCATATTGTACATGATAGATCCTATTGCTGAAGCATAAGGAATCTTACTCATACGGTCTATCTCCTCAGGTGTCTTTGGGGCCTGTTTCTTGGAAAGATGTATTCCATGGCTCATCGGCATGAGACCTCTTTTGGAATCTTCCATGCTAAACCTTTTTAGCATCGAGTCAATGTACGTTCCTTGGGATAAGCCAAGCATCCTTTTAGATCTATCTTTATAGATCTTTATCCCCAAAATATAGGATGCTTCTCCCAAGTCCTTCATGGAGAAGTGTTTAGATAACCAGATTTTAATTGATTGTAGCATAGGAATATCATTCCCTATAAGTAATATATCATCAACATATAATACGAGGAATGAAACAGCGCTCCCACTAACCTTCTTGTACACACATGGTTTATCCTCATTTTTGATAAAATCAAACTCTTTAATTGTCTCATCAAAACGAATGTTCCACCTATGAGAAGCTTGCTTCAATCCATAAATGGATCGCTATAGCTTACAGACTTGATTTGTTCCAACCTTTGAAATAAATCCCTCTGGCTGTGTCATATACACATCCTCCTCAAGTTTCCCATTGAGGAAGGCCGTTTTCACGTCCATCTGCCAAATTTCGTAGTCATGGTAAGCTGCAATCACAAGCAAAATCCGAATGGACTTGAGCATTGCTATTGGTGAGAAGGTTTCGTCATAGTCAACTCCTTGTCTTTGTTTGAAACCTTTTGCGACCAGTCGGGCCTTATAGGTCTCTACCTTGCCGTCTGCTCCAGTCTTTCTTATAAAGACCCATTTACACCTAATAGGCTTAATGCCTTCAGGTGGTGAAACCAAAGTCCATACTTGATTTTCATACATGGAGTCCATCTCGGATTTCATGGCATCTTACCACTTCTCTGAGTCTTTACTACTCATAGCATGTTCGTAATTCAATGGATCATCATCATCTATGATGCGTACCTCATCGTCATCCTCTATGACAAGTCCATACCTATCAGGTATCTTTGGTACTCTTCCAGATTTACGAATAGGGTGTGGTACAAAAGGAATCTCTACTTGGTTAGGTACCTCACTTTGATCTGTAGCATTTTGTGGTTCTTGAACCTCTTCAAGATATATCTTACTCCCACTGACCCCTTCAAGGATAAACTCCTTTTCTAAGAAGGCAGCGTGTTTCGCAACAAACACCTTTTGATCAGTTGGAAGATAGAAATAATACCCCGATGTTTCTTTAGGGTATCCCACAAATCTGCATTTGTCAGATCTAGTCTGTAGCTTATCGTTTTCAAACTTTTTGACATAAACTGGACAACCCCAAGTCTTAACATGCTTAAGATTTGGTTTTCTCCCTGTCCATAACTCATATGGGGTCTTGGGGACGAATTTTATAGGTACCTTGTTAAGTAGGTATGCAGCCGATTCTAGGGCATATCCCTAAAAGGAAACTGGAAGGTCAGTAAAGCTCATCATGGATCGAACCATGTCCAACAATGTTTGATTTCTCCTTTTAGATACACCATTCATCTGTGGCATCCCTGGTGGAGTCCATTGTGAGATTATACCATTTTCTTTGAGACAATTGAGAAACTCACCACTTAAGTATTCTCCTCCTCGATCAGATCGAAGAATCTTAATACTCTTACCAGTTTGCTTCTCTACTTCACTTCTGAACTCTTTAAACCTTTCAAATAATTCAGATTTGCATTTCATTAAATACACATATCAAAATCTTGAGTGATCGTCAATGAATGTAATAAAATAAGAATACCCTCCTCGTGCAGTCGTTGTCATAGGTCCACATACATCTGTGTGTACCAACGCTAACAACTCTGTAACTCTTTCCCCTTTTCCACTAAAAGGAAATTTAGTCATTTTTCCCATGAGACCATGAGACAAGATTCACAAGTTGGATATGATTCATAATCCAATAGCTCTAGGAGCCCATCTTTATACAACTTGGATAATCTTGTTTCATTAATATGACCAAGTCTCAATTACCACATATAGGTATAATTAACATTATCTCTTTTCTTTTCTTAGTTTGTTCAATTTGAAGTATATTTTCATGCAAGTCAAGAATGTAAAGTCCATTTCGTAAATTACCAACACCATATAAAACATTATTCTTATAAATAGAATAACTATTGTTCTTTATTATAACGTCAAAACCATCCATATCCAATATAGATATTGAAATAATGTTTCTAATAAGTGACGGAATAAAATAACAATTATTTAAACTAATGGATTTGCCCGTAGGCAGTGCTAAATAATAAGTCCTACAGCTAATGCAGCAACCTTTGCTCTATTTCCCACTCGTAGGACGACCTCATCCTTGCTCAGCTTTCTACTTCTGACCAGTCCATTTATATTATTACATATGTGAGAACCACAGCCGGTATCCAATACCCAAGTAGAAGATTGACTTTCAGAAAAATTAATTTCAATCATAAACAAACCTTGATTAGGATTCAAAGCTTCTTCTGCTTTTATTCCGCAAGATAATCCTTGCAGTTCCTCTTCCACTGACCGGGCTTGTTGCAATGGAAGCAAATTCCTTTGCTAGTTGGATCAGGTTTCTTTTGATCCTTCACTGTCGCATTTCCCTTAGCCTTCTTGGATTTCTTCTTTTCAAAAGATACCTTGGGCCTCTTCCTTTTCTTGGAAGAATCATCCACCAGTAAGACATGGTTCTTCTTGGATGGGAAGTGACCTTCAGCAGTTTTCAACATGTTAAGTAACTCAGGCAAGCTGACGTCCAACTTATTCATGTGAAAATTCACAACAAATTGTGAAAAGGTGTCAGGGAGTGACTGCAAGATTAAATCTTGACTCAACTCCCCATCCATGACAAACCCAAGCTGTCCAAGACGTTCAATCAGATTGATCATCTTTAAGACATGAGTCTCAACGGTAGTGCCCTCGGTCATCCGAGAT
Source organism: Panax ginseng (assembly GCA_020205605.1). Taxonomy (NCBI): domain Eukaryota; kingdom Viridiplantae; phylum Streptophyta; class Magnoliopsida; order Apiales; family Araliaceae; genus Panax; species Panax ginseng. The sequence goes on along the minus strand of CM035136.1, from coordinate 94,881,555 downwards.
CGGAAGAGCTCCTTAGATATTTCATATCTAGCAGTCCTACTTTGCTCACCATACAACTCTCGAAGGTGCAGTAGCATAGTAGGAGCATCCATGTTTTCATGCTGACGCTGAAGCTCGTTACACATGGATGCGAGCATGATGCATTGAGCCACTGATGCATCATTTTGCCACTGTTTAAAAGTAGCAATCTCTTCCTCAGAGGCTATTTCTGTAACTTTTGCAGGTACGGGTGAATTTAGGACATAAGAAATCTTTTCAACAGTGAGAACAATTCTCAGATTCCTTAACTAGTCCGTGTAGTTTGGTTCAGTCAGTTTGTTAGCATCAAGTATGCTACGCAGTGAAATTAGTGAATGTGACATTTTCAAAATTCTGCATGTAAAAAGACAATATTTTAGCAAACATTCATTTAATGAATTACCAAAATAAATTAGGTCTTATTTTATATTGATATCTCCCACTATTTTCTTCAAACTATATTACCCTCATTTATATAGTTCGGCAAAATCTAATTAAAGTTTTTGCTAGTGAGAATAAGGATCCCATTTCAACTATATATAGCCTTATGGTGACACAACAAACTATATATAAATAAATAGGTAGACAACTCCTTGTCAATTACATCATCATGTAACTCCTTATGTTTTGCCTCTTAAATTATTTTGATCAAGTGGTGGCACATCTGAATTAAAATTGTCTAAGTTAAGTCCAACCTAGCACTTCTATATATTCAAAAAAGAAAAATATTATCCTTGTGGTGACACAACAAAACAATATTGTTCAATTTTCTTTATAAGCATCAAATGTGATAAATTAACATCTTAAATACTTAATACTTGCCTTGTGGTGACACAACAAACTCATATTAAATATTTAATACTCTATTAATTTTATCATGCTAGAAGGCGACGTTCGATATTCTAAATATCTTTGAACGCTTAAGACTTAATATATAAAAACTTTGAGGGATTTGTTATTATTTGTCTCATCTTGTTTAGCGTGCATGCAAATATATATATATATATATATATATATATATATATATATATATATATATATATATAATACGCGTCATATTATTTAATATGCGAAGCATGTTTGTATAATATATAATATATATAATACTAGCATGCACATATAGAATACTATATTCTATCCGGATTGATTATGGATTTTTTTCTAGTTTGGTTCACTAGAGTCACCAAGTGAACCAAAAGGTCAAACCCTAGAGTGCAAGAATAAACATTTAAATATAACTATTACATTTAAACCCGAGCTCCATTACAAACGGGTCTTCAAGCGCTCCTTTCTCCTTGATCTCTGGTTCTTCAAAAAAAGTCTAACTAATCCTATTACATAAACTATTTAATTTAAATAGAAACCTTGATCAGCAGTCAAGGGGAAGTACATAGGAGAGAGATAGAATTTACATCAAGAAGAAAACAGGAAAAAGGCAGAATCTGTGCAGACCTCATTTAATAAAACTCATTCATTCAAATATCCAACCAAAATAAATCCAATCACATTGGTCAATAGTCCATAATCAATCTCATTTATTATCATACATATCATCATATGTATCAATAAATAAAATCATTCCATATATATATGAATATTATTTAATGGACATTTTTAAATTGTATGAAATCTAATTTCAAGATTAAAATAAACTCTTTATTTTAATTATAAAATTATTAAAATATTATATTAAATATGTATATAAGACTAACCACTTTACGTAATTCGCGCCCATCATATATAAATAACTATACGTAATTCGCGTGGCACCAGATATAGATATCCCTTATAAACATATATGATATATGATTAGAAACATGATTCATGATACTGGAATTAGGATACTATATATATATAATATTATAATACTATATGAACCAAGCACGTTGTCCTGACTCCTGAACCTGTTAACTATGACATATATCACATATATATATATATATATATAATGCTACCACACGAATTTACGGAAAGCAATATTTAAAACAGGTTTCACTAATAACAAAAAAAACGAAAAACAGTTCGCAATATAATATTTTTTTTCCATAATAATTTATACAATAAAATATACCCAATAAATTATTCAAAATATATACCCATATATATATGGAATCATAACAATTAATAATTTGCATAAAGTTTGGCTCTGATATCACTGTTAGATTTTGTGCAAATCAAAGTAGCAATCAAATTGCAAAAATAACGGAAGCAAAACAAAATCAGATTTTAAAATTTTTCACAAACCAATTACCCGGATCATCCTTTATGCATATTATTAATTAAAACGAAGAACAAGAAGTTATGTAATCATACCCTTGTAGATACGAGCTTCCACAGGTACGAGTTCAACTTCTACTTCTCCGCGATCTCATTGAATCTCCGGGTAGATTCCTTCTTTTGATCAATGTAAGTCACTCAAGTGTATGGCCTCTAGAGGTGATCCACCAAGAAAGAACAATTTTCAATAAGAAGGGTGTATTGGCTCAAACACTAGTTTTTCCTATCTCTATAGAAAAGGGAGCGTACTCTCCAACTCTTGAAATTACGTATATCTTGATATCTGATATAAGACTCCTCTTATAAAGATATCAGGTAACCCTATTTTAATTAAAATAAGGTATTATTTATTTAATTAAATTCTTTTAATTAAATGGGCTCCCTAATCTTATTAGGGATAATTAATTAAACTCTTTTAACTAATTTTCCCTCCTAATCCTATTAGGAATAAATGAGAGTACTTATATTAAATTAATTTCTAAACTCTTTTAGAAATTAAAATAATAATAATTGTAATAATATTAATAAGACTCCTCTTATTAATTTATATTTAATATTTCTAAAATACTAAATAATAAATATTAAGTTATTTAATTTATTCTATCACTATAGATTAAATTAAATATACATAACATATTATTACGATTATGCCATTAACTTCTTAAATAATTATTCTTCCTTTTATGGTGTGACCCTTTAGGTTCTCCATATTAAATCGGTTGTGAATAAATCAATTAGAACAATTCTAATCTTATTTAAATATATAAATTAAACGATTAATTTATTTAAATAAATAATATTTATTCTACAATAGGGATAAGCCTCCCTAGCGATCAACGACTTTCCAGATAATATAGATTTCAACATTAATCATAAAAGAACCTTTGAGTTAATAGTTACCGTACAATTCAATCCTTCCACCATACAATGTCTCAATTAAATATAAGATATGGAATTACTATCAAGTCTTATTTTATTTAATTATATGTATTTCGATTCTTAAATGCACAACTCTTAATGAATGTAAATTAGAAACTATTTTCGAATTTCATTCCACCTTGGCCAAGGATTCCTGGGTTGTCATTTATCGAATCACATAGGACATTTCCCTTCTTTTATTAGAAGTGGTAGATTCTTTATTGATCATTTACTACCTTCGTATATAACTTATTACACCCAAGCATACCCTTTGATATACTCTAAGAGTCTTAAGGAATAAGTCAAAGTGTAATTCATTATATATAAGATACTATGATGATCTCAAGTCTAATGATCATTTGTTCGACTATCACTACAGGAATTCCTATTGACATGTAAGTAAAACTCCATTAGGTATTCCTTAGCGAGTCACGTTCAGTGAACTTATTCTCTAATAAACACCTACATACTTGCTTTAGTGTCTCCACACAAATGAACATGAGATCAATCATCCTCATCCAATGAGCAAGCAACGTATGTACCAATCTATCTAGATTCACTAATCCCCTTTTTAGTAATCCATTGATTGGGAACATTTTAGTTTTAAGCTATCTAAGAATTTAGATCTCATTAGCATGATCTCATCATGATTCTAAAAGCATTGCTTAAAACTATGGGTTTATCACATATTATTAAAACAGCACCATGTAGATAATAAATGCCTTTAATAAATAATTCTTTTATTAATAAATAAATAAGATTGATTACAAAGTATATACTTTATCATCATACATGATTGGCTTGTATGCATACTACTTTCAATCTCCCACTTGCACTAAAGCCAATCGCCGTGGTATCTCATACCCATCTTCTCTAAGTGACGATCAAACTGTTGTTGTGTTAACGCTTTAGTAAATGGATCTGCAATATTGTCTTGAGAGTCCACACGCTCCAGGGTGACATCACCTCTTTCAATGATCTCTCTGATCAAATGAAATCACCGCAACACGTGTTTGGATTTCTGATGAGTCCTGGGTTCCTTAGCTGCCAATAATGACTCCAAAGTTGTTGTCATAGAATAAAAGGCACTTTGGTCCTCAGTAATGCTAGGAACCACACCAAGTTCGGTAATAAACTTCTTCATCCAAATAACTTCCTTTGCGACTTCACTTGCGCCTATATGTACTCTACCTCTCATCCTTTGAATCAACAACTGTTTACTGTTTGGAACTCTTCCAACTCACTGCGCCACCGTTTAAGGTAAACACATACCCCGAAACGGATTTACTATCATCTTGGTCCGTTTGAAAACTTGAGTCTGTGAAGGCCTCATCGGCATGGGACCTCTTTTGGAATCTTCCATGCTAAACCTTTTTAGCACCGAGTCAATGTACGTTCCTTGGGACAAGCCAAGCATCCTTTTAGATCTATCTCTATAGATCTTTATCCCCAAAATATAGGATGCTTCTCCCAAGTCCTTCATGGAGAAGTGTTTAGATAACCAGATTTTAATTGATTGTAGCATAGGAATATCATTCCCTATCAGTAATATATCATCAACATATAATACAAGGAATGAATGATCATCATAGTATCTTATATATAATGATTTATACTTTGACTTATTCCTTAAGACCCTCAAGGTATCTCAAAGGGTATGCCTGGGTATAATAAGTTATATATGGAGACAATGAATGATCAATAAAGAATTTACCATTTCTAGTAAAAGAAGATATATGTCATATGTGATTCGATAAATGACAACCCATAAATCCTTGGCCAAGGTGGAATACAATTAGAAAGTAGTTTCTAATTTGCATTCATTAGGAGTTGTGCATTTAGGAATCGAAATACATATAATAAAATAAAATAAGACTAGACAGTAATTCCATGTCTTATATTTAATTGGGACATTGTATGGTGGAAGGATTGAATTGTACAGTAACTATTTACTCAAAGGTTCTTTTATGATTAATGTTGAAATCTATATTATCTAAAAAGTCGTTGATCTCTAGAGAGGTTTATCCTTATTGTAGAATAAATATTATTTATTTAAATAAATAAATAGTTTAATTTATTTATTTAAATAAGATTAGAATTGTTCTAATTAATTTATTCACAACCGGATTAATATGGAGAACCTAAAGGGTCACACCATAAAAGGAAGAATAATTAATTAAGAAGTTAATGACATAATCGTAATAATATGTTAAGTATATTTAATTTAATCTATGGTGATAAAATAAATTAAATAGCTTAATATTTATTATTTAATATTTTAGAAATATTAAATATAAATTAATAAGAGGAGTCTTATTAATATTATTAAAATTAAAATTATTTTAATTTCTAAAGGAGTTTGGGAATTAATTTAATATTAGTACTCTCATTTATTCCTAATAGGATTAGGAGATAAATTAATTAAAAGAGTTTAATCAATTATCCCTAATAAGATTAGGGAGCCTAATTAATTAAAGAAGTTTAATTAATTAAATAATACTCTATTTTAATTATATTAAAATAGGTTAATCGATATCTTTATAAGAGGTGTCTTATATTAGATATCAGTGTGGGGGGAAAATATGTGTGATTCCAATAGTTGGAGAGTACGCCTTTTTCTATACAGATAGAAAACTTGGGTTTGAGCCAATACACCCCTTCTTCTTGATTCTTATTCTTCCTTGGTGGATCACCTTTAGAGGCCAAACACTTGGGTGGCTGACGTTGATCAAAGGAAGGAACTAAACCCGCGTATTCAAGGAGAGCACAAGGATTAGGAGTTGAACTCGTACCTGAGGAAGCTCGGATCTTCAAGGGTATAATTCTAATTCTCCTTTTCTATTATTGACTGATAGTCTAAGCACAAGAACGATATTAGTTTATGGTTTGTAAGAAATCTTAAAATCCATTTTTACTTCGCTTCCGCTAATTTTATGTTATTTGATTGCATGTTCTTGTTTCTAGCAAACCTAACAGTGGTATCAAAGCCAATCTTGTGCTAATTATCAGTCTTTCTGATTCCATATGTGTATTATATGCGATTGGATCGAATTTTTGTGCAACAGAAAAGTTTTCTGCTTCTACGACGCGGCGCAGCCTTGCCGTCTTCTAGAGCGCAGCTGCACCGTTACCCAGATCCAGATTCCAGGATGAGCAGCGTTGTGTCCTGTGTCATTCTGGCGCAATTGCTTGTCGTTACCAGAAATCGATCTTACGGCCTTGAAGCACGATTAAGGTCGTGACCCAGATTCATTCTGAGCACAATTGCATATAGGCGAGAATATGAAAAACTTTTGTTTCTTTAATTAAATAAACGGTTTATTTAATTGATAAAAGTTTAAAATAAAGATGTTTATTTTATATGAAATATGATTTCAGATTTTCTAAAATTAAAGAGTTTAATTTGGATTCGGTTTTTGATTAAAATAAAAGAGTTTATTTTGTTTCAAAACTAGAGTTTAGAAAACCTTTACCCATTAATTGATATTATTGCATATATGGAATAGTTTTATGATTCATGAGATGAATGTTGTTTATTGATGCATATGTTGATATGTATGATAATAAATGGGATTGATTATGGACTATAATGTGAGACCCCGAATTTTATGAATAAAGATTTAAATTTCTCAAAATAATTTTTTAAATATTATGGAATGAATTTGATATAATGTTATAGTTGTGGGTAATATTTATAAATTTTGCAAAGTACGCAAGTTGTTATATAATATTTGATTGGTCGGGGAATATTCGTTTTAACAGGGAATATTCGTACAATGGCACAAACATTGGTGGACCCCACAACGGAATTATTGTCGGATTGAGAAAACGACAAAAATACTTTATGAAAATAACGGCGGAAGTTTTACTGTTAACTGTTGAAACACCCGGTGTTAAAAGTATAGTAATACGCGTGGTTGCATAGTAGCACACGGTATTGATTATTGATGCTTACGTGAGAAGCCATTCAGTTTTGTTCAATTATTGCTACAGTAATTGCTGTATAGTATCTCACGTTATTTGATTCAATTACTGTCAATATTTTATATATTATTAAATCAATAATTGACATGACAAAGTTATTAATATTATTATTTGCAATATTAACGATGTCTAGAAGTTTTGTCAAGGAGATGTTTGGTCACCTAATTGCGTGCCAATGGGGAGAAATCCTTATTGGAAAGCCCCCTCTTTCCTAAGAACGACCTGGTCGATTAATATTGTGAATTATAATAATGATGATAAATTTTGTTTTATTAGTAGTATTAATGTAATAAAATAGAAAAGCTTTTTATATAAAACATAATACTTTTATAAAGTTATCTGCTTTATTAGACTATAAATAAAATATATTATATTTTATTATGCATAGTGTTGCATAGTGCCTGCATAATGTTTTGCATAATAAAATCTTTTTATATAAAACAGAATACTTTAATAAAGTTATTTGTTTTATTAGATTTTAAATAATATATATATATATATATATATAGAATATATTATATTTTATTGTATAGTATCCTTTCAATTCTCCTATAAATAGGATGCTTAGTTAGAATTGAAATCACACCAGAAATTTAGAGAATTCTTCTTCTATAATCTTGAGCGTATTTCTTTAGAGTTTTCAGAAGCTTTGAGCGTAGAAAAAAAGTATAAGTTTTCTTCAAGAATATCCTCGCCCTACCAGTCGGAATACTCTTCTTTTACGGTAAGGGATATTATTTGTTGTACTCGTAAGGGGTATTATTTCTTTTGTATTCATGAAGAGAACTTCTGTTATTCCATTCTTTATTATTCTGTTGGAACATCCTGTCTATGCATTTACGTATGACCTGGTTCCATTCTTTCTTATTCTGTTGGAACATCATGTCGGTACGTTTACGCATGACCTAGTTTCGTTATTTATTATTCTGTTGGAATATCCTGTCTGTGCGTTTACGCATGACCTGGTTCCATTATTTATTATTCTGTTGGAATAACATGTCTGTGCGGTTTATTGCATGCATGGTGAATTCTTATATTATTCCATTCTTTATTATTCTGTTGGAATAACATGTCTATGTGGATTGCCACATGCATGGTGACCCTTCGTATTCATTTATTATTAAATTGTGAAAATGAGTTGTCTACGTGGATTACCGCATGGCAGGTGAAAATTCATTGCAATTTCATATATTCTATGATACTCTTTTGGTTAAAGTTTTGGCTTCTATACTCAATGAAATTAGTGGAATATCCTTGATATTTGCGTTTCATCCAATATCTTTTCATGGAAATATTCTTCTAGGCATTCTTGAATTTTTACTCCACAAAGCAGTATCACGTTGACAATTTGGACATTATTGGTTCCTGGATAAATTAATTCTTGAACTTGTTTTATTGAATTATTATGTTATTGTCATCATCCTCATGTTTATATTATGTTGAAAGTCATCTGTGGCATGTAGTGCATAGATGGACTTGGTATGATTATGACCAGGGATTATTCGGTATAATCATGACCGTAATGTTACAAATGATGTGAAAAAAGTCCTCATTGGCCCAGAGTGCATTGATGGGCAGTTTGTGGTATGATTATGGCTATGGATTCTCTTCGGCCAAGAGTGCAAAGATGAATTGTTTTATGGCATGATCAGGACCGTTGATGAAAACACGATTATCTTTGGCCCGTAGTGCATGAATAATTCGTGGTCGTGATATTAAAGAATATCCTTGGCCTGTAGTGCAGGGATGATTTGATGATGTGAAATATTTATTAAGCCGAGTCTCAGCGATAAAAGTGATGAAAAACCTTTTAAATCATAGAAGATAGTAGATTTTATTCTCTATTTGACTCTTCTAATGGATTGCTTGTTCCGTGCAGTTAAAATTTATGGTTGTTATATTGTATCAGTTTAACACTTGTTGAAGGCTAATGATAATTTATTTTGCATTATCTTAGTCATAATATTTCTTAATGGGCTAGTTGAGCTCACCCTTTTTGCTTTCATTGTTCTCTTCAGGAAATGAGAACGTAGCAGGGACTAGTCGGGGAACGGAGTGACGGTCCAAATGATAGCATTTGTAGTCCTCACTATTCTATGAAATAGTGTGATTATAAAAGTAATAAGATTGAATTTGAGTGTGGATATTGTCTAGATGACAATATTCGTGTTAAAACTCTCAGATTATGTTTTATCGTATTTTGAGTTTGAATACTGTCTAGAAGACAATATTTGTATTAAAACTCACAGCTCATATTGTATAATTAAGTTTGTATTTGAATTATGTACCATGTATTGGCGACTTAAGATGGGTGATGTATACCTATTTTGGGGGCGTCATAATTGGTTTTAAAGCTTAGGGATATGATCCCTGACTGTGATGTGAGACAAGAACTAGGAGGGGAGAGACGGGAAATTCCTTCGCTAGTATGACCTACCTAAGTTTATTTGGTATTTAATTGGTATGTCAGAGTACAGGGATAATATGTGATATGTTAATTAACCCTTGTTTTGTGGAAGTGTTTGAAATGACAGCTGAAAATGCTAACAATAGAGTGAATGAGACCGTTGAGACGCCTTTAATCACCAACCACGTTAATGTGATTTTAGACGAAGAAGAAATTATAGATATCTACGTGGTGAGTGAAGAACTAATAGTTGCACCCGAGATAGTCGCAGAGGTAGCAGCTGAGAGTGAGGAAGAAGAGGAAGAAGAGAAACTTGAGGAGAATTTATTAGAAGAACTTTATGATCAAAATGTAGAATTTCAAAATCGTATTCATGAGTTAGAAGAACAAGTTGAAGAACGGCAGGCGGTCATGGAGCAAAGGGATGCAACAATTCAAAATTGTGTTACCCGATGTGCGATGTTTGAATAGAAGCACTCTTTGTCAAAGTATAAGATATTAAAGCTGGAATCTAATAATGCTATGATCAAAGTTCTATTGAAAGAAGAAACAACTAAACAAATGAGAATGGAGGATGCATGGGTAAAAGCCGCACGACGCGTTGATATTGTAGAAAAAGACGTTCGATCCAATAAAGCCAAAATAGATGAAATAGATTTCGCTTTTTGGACAACAATTGGTAGAATCCAACATCGAGTTTGGAATTATCCTGTGCAGAGCGATAAACCCCAATTCGATATGGATCGGAGAGTAATGATTCAAATCATGGATCACGAATGCGACGAAGCAATTAATGGTTGAATGCCCTCTATAGCAAAGTCAAGTCTAGCTGGGATGGTGACGCCAAAGAATGTCCCAGACAAGTCAAAATCGATAGTTTAAAAGAGAGCGTTTTTTTTGTGACGAGGAACACGAATGAAGTTATCACAGGTTAGTTAATTATAAATTCTTGCAAAGTCTATACCTTATTAGATACCGATTCTACCCATTCTTTTATCTCTCTTGCTTGCGCTCAACGTTTAAATTTGACTTCGGAGAAATTAGACTTTGACTTATTGGTTGAAACTTCGATAGTAGAAACCTTTGTTACATCCACTGTTTATAAATCTTGTTGATTCAAATCGACACTTTCACGTTACCTGTCGATCTTATCTCTTTGAAAATACTTGCCTTTGACGTGATTTTAGAAATCGACTGGTTAACTACTCATCGTGCTAAAATTGATTATTTTCGTAAGGTGGTTAGCTTTTATATTTCTAACCAACCTGTTATACGAATTCAAGCAACCAAACCACTAAAGTCAATCATTGTTATATCAAGCCATAAGTAAAGAGCCCCGATATCTGGTGATTTCATTGTGTGGAATGCACCGAAGCCAGACTTTCTGTAGGCGACGTCGTGAATGACGATGGCAAGTTAATAGGTATCAATGTGACGTACTATCCAAGTCTTGGATGAGGGTCATAGTTTTGAATGATATTTCTATTGTTAATAAATTTCTTGACGTATTCTTGAATACTTCTTAGCCTACCCCTAGAGCGTGAAATCGAATTTTGTATTGACCCCAGTACAAAACCCATTTCTTAAACCCTCAAATATTTCTTCAACTAAAATGAACGTAACATGCGCCAAAGACGTTAACTCGAGCTGTTGAAGATTACGATCGTACCATTCAATAACATCATAGGAAAAGCGAACATGGTAGCTAACGCATTGAGTAGAAGATCGTATGCGATTACAAGTGCGAATACACGAACCCACGTGAAGATAACGAATATACGAGTAGAATTGACTTTAATCGATAAAGTTAAAGTCGCTCATGCTACACACCCGGAGCTGATGAATGTGAAGAAGAAGGTTCAAGAAGGCGTTATTCTAGAAGCAAGAATCGACGAAGAGAAGAAAGCTCAATCCTAGATTCATTGGCCCATTTTTAATCTTCGATCGAGTAGGAACTGTGGCCTATAGACTCGCTTTACCGCCAAGTATGTCGCGTGTTCATAACGTTTTTTTTTCACGTATCGATGTTACGTAAATATGTGGATGACCCGAACCACGTTATTAAATTAGAACTAGACGAGATAGCAGAAGATTTAACGTATGAGGAGCTACGTGTTAAAATCTTGGATAAGAAAGATCGTATTCAACACTCAAAGGTTATACCTCAAGAGTTAGAATCTGAAATGAAGTCAAGATATCCTCATCTCTTCGACATACCAGGTACGTACGTAAATTTCGAGGGCGAAATTTCATAAGGAGGGGAGATTGTGAGACCCCGAATTTTATGAATAAAGATTTAAATTTATCGAAATAATTTTTTAACTATTATGGAATGAATTTGATATAATGTTATAGTTGTGGATAATTTTTATAAATTTTGCAAAGTACGCAATTTCTTATATAATATTCGATTGGTCGGGGAATATTCGTTTTAACGGGGAATATTAAATATAACGACACAATCATTGGTGGACCTTGACAACGGAATTTTTGTCGATTGAGAAAACGACAAAAATATACTTTATGAAAATAACGACGAAAGTTTTACCGTTAACTGTTGAAACACACCTGGTTTAAAAATACGATGTCTGGCGTGGTTGCATAAGAGCACACGGTATTGATTATTGATGCATCGTGAGAAGTCACTCGGTTTTGTTCAATTATTGCTACATAATTCTTGCGATAGTATCTCACGTTATTTGATTCAATTATTGTCAATATTTTATATATTATTAAATCAATAATTGAGATGACAAAGTTATTAATATTATTATTTGCAATATTAACGATGTCTAGAAGTTACATCGAGGAGAGGTTTGGTCACCTAATTGCGGCCGCCAATGGGGAGAAATCCTTATTGGAAAGCCCCTCTTTCACGGGAATGACACGATCGATTAATATTGTGAATTATAATAATGATGATAAATTTTGTTTTATTAGTATTATTAATGTAATAAAACAGAAAAGTTTTTTATATAAAAATGTAATACTTTTATAAAGTTATACATTTTATTAGACTATAAATAGAATATATTATATTTTATTATGCATAGTGTTGCATAACGCCAAAGAAAGTGTTTTGCATAGTAAAATCTTTTTATATTAAATAGAATACTTTTATAAAGTTATTTGTTTTATTAGATTTTAAATAATATATATATATATATATATATATATATTTCAAATATATTATATTTTATTGCATAGTATCCTTTCAATTCTCCTATAAATAGGATGCTTAGTTAGAATTGAAATCACACCGTAAATTCAGAGAATTCTTCTTCTATAATCTTGGCGTATTTCTTTAGAGTTTTCAAAACCTTTCGAGCGTAGAAAAAGCAAGATAAGTTTTCTTCAAGAATATCCTCGCCCTACCAAATGGAATACTCTTCTTTTTTACGGTAAGGGATATTATTTGTTGTACTAAGTAAGGGTATTATTTCTTTTGTATTCATCAAGAGAACTTACATTATTCCATTCCTTATTATTACATTGGAACATCCCGTCATGCGTGCGTTTACGTATGACTGGTTACATTCTTTATTATTCTCGTTGGAACATCACAGCTTGTGCGTTTACGCATGACCGGTTCCGTTATTTATTATTCGCTGGAATATCCATGCTGTATGCGTTTATGCATGACCGGTTCCATTATTTATTATTCATTGGAATAACTTTTATCTACTATCTGGTTTATCGCATGCATGGTGAATTCTTCTGTTATTCCATTCTTTATTATTCTGTTGGAATAACATGTCTATGTGGATTGCCACATGCATGGTGAATGACCCTTCGTATTCATTTCTTATTAAATTATGGAAATGAGCTGTCTACGTGAATTACCACATGACGGGTGAAAATCCATTGCAGTTTCATATATTCTATGATACTCTTTTGGTTAAAGTTTTGGCTTCTATACTCCATGAAATTAGTGGAATATCCTTGATATTTGCTTTCATGGAAATATTCTTCTGAGCATTCTTGAATTTTTACTCCACAAAGTAGTGTCATGTTGATAATTTGGACGTTATTGTTTCCTGGATAAATTAATTCTTGAACTTGTTTTATTGAATTATTATGTCATTGTCATCATCATCATGTTTATATTATGTTGAAAGTCATCTGTGGCCTGTAGTGCATAGATGGATTTGGTATAATTATGACCAGGGATTATTCGGTATAATCGTGACCTTAATGTTACAAATTGTCGAGAATAAACATGTGAATGATATTCCTATTTAATATATGATTTGATTATGATATATATATATATATATATATATATATATATATATATATATATATGAATATGCAAGTATGCTTGCATTAAGAAAAGCTATAAAGTCCTTTGATAGATAATAGAAGTATATGTACAAGGACTTAGAATGAATTGATCAAATATGTTAGGTTGATCCTACATAAGCAAAACAGCTTTGTAAAGTCCTTAAAAAGAAATGATGTACAAGGACTATAAATATAGAAAGATCAAGCTTGTTAGGTTGATCTTATGATGTAATAGATAGGCTAGTCTGATCGTCGAGCATTGCACCAGAAGTCGTAGTCTGGCAGGTGAGTCAAGGTTAACTCGAGAGCTATCGAGGCAGAATAGAAGTATGCAAGATAGTAGATCTCGGAGTTCGTAGACTGCCAGGGGAAACAAAGAAGGATCGTAGTGTATCGAGTAGAGCTTCCTCGGGATCGTAGTGTCTGCACCAGCCGAAGCTGAATTGTAGAGTGCAGAACTACGACCTCAAAATAAGTGCTCACAGTGCCAAGGAAGAATCGTAGAAGCATATACGGTTCTCAACATATGAGCACTCCCAGAATATCCAAAGGAACGAAGCCTCTGGTTCAAGTTGCAAGCTACATCCAAGGAAACTAGAGAGCACTCAATGAATGGCATGCAGGCTAATAGAAGATCTCAGTACCAATCCAATCAGCATTAAGATTGAGGTGTAAGGCCATTCGTGATGAAGTCTTCCACAAGGAGATCCAAAGAAGACTTCAGAAGCTGACTAAGGAAAGTTAGCTTATGCAGTAGCTATCAAGTGAACAGAAGACAATGATCTTGGAAGCAACCAAGATCGTAGTGTTTGCCAAAACAGAGAAGGAATTGATGGAAGGTGAACCGAGATACTGGTCAGCTTCTGAAGAGCAAGGCTAAAGTGATTAAGTGCAGGGTCAGTTCATTGATAATAAGTGAGCGGAAGATCACAAGGAGAAAGCAAGCTGGACGCGCCACAAATCTGAAGTGTCTTGATATTCAGAAGGGGACCAGAGCAAGGAATTAGGCCATCAGTATCTGAGAACAATCAAAGAAAATAGAAGTATTGAAGCACTGCACAATACAAGGAAGAGGTGTTATAATTCAAGATCCAATCAACACTCTTCAAGATCGTAGTGTTAACCCTACCAGTCAATGAGCAACACTCAACAAGACACTAAGATCAAGTCCTTGAAGACGTGCATCAGAATCGTAGAGTCCGAATAACTGAAGACTGAAGCATTGGCAAAGGTTCAATCTGAAGGGTAATATTTGGACAAGTGCTTATTGAGAGCATCAATGCAATAGGACAACCTCTGATCAAGAAATCAAAAAGAGATAATAAAGTCTTCGACCTGCCAAAGACATTAAAGTGTACATCTGATAGGGTAGGTGAAACAGTAGACTGCAGCATCAGAAAATGTATGACAAGTCACATCAAGCAGTCTACATCAAGCAACTTGAGATCTGTGAAGATATTTGAATAGCCTTCAACGACTACTTTCCAACGGAAGGATTGGGAAGGAGTATAAATAAGGAAGAGCTTCAAAGATCAAAGGTTGCTGGAGTTGCTGAGTTTGGAGAGAAGGTGGACTGATCTAAACCATGTGAAACAGTGAGTCCGAAGGCTCACTCTATGATCCACCAAGAACACTCAGAAGTCAGATAAAGAAAGAAGTAGAAGTGCGAGTTCTACTATGTAGAAGTGAGAGTTCTACTACATGAAGAGTGTTCAGAACTGCCGAGAGAAAGAAGAGCATCATGACATCTTGATGTCCATCATGGGAAGACTCTAAGTACAATAGAGAAGAGCCTACAATCATCTTAGCAAGTCCATCATGAGAAGGCATCAAGTAGCAAAAGGGAGATCAAAAAAGCCATCTTGGTGTCAAGCATGAGAAAGCTTCTACGTACCTAATAGAAGAGCCTACAGTCAGCTTGGAAGCCTCTCATGTGCAGTCATCAAGTACCAAGGAGAATGATCTTCAAGGCAGTTCAACAAGGGGTCATCCGAAGTGGTTGAGTAACCAAAGAAGCTGAGCATCATGCAACACTCAGCTGCACTTCAAGGATGATCAAGCTAAGTTGCTAAGTATAGAAGATGTTCAGAGCATGAAGACATCTTAGCAGCTCAGCACCGACTCCAACAACAACAAACAAACAACTCAACAAAGCCAGGGCCTGAGGGGTCCTTGTCCAGAGGGACTAAATGAAGCAGGGCCAGAAGGGTCCTTGTCCTGAGGGACTAAACGAAGTTCCAAGCCTGCTGGGTGATAAGTAGGATTTTTACCTACTTATGAAGTACCAATTCATGAGAACTATGCCCATCTCAAGTATTTTTTAGTTTGTTTTAGCTGCATGTCATGTTAATTTGCATTACATGTTCTTAAAACTCCTTTTGGTGAATAAGTGCAGGAATCGGCCTATTTTGGTGGTGTTATGGAGCATAAGGCAAATGGATGCTTGAAACGAGGTAAAAGGTTGGGATATGCATGGCATGGAGGTGAATTGGTGCAAGGAGATAAAAGCATAACTGAGCAAACAGCGGCAGCAGTAGGAAAAAGGAACCAGGCTCTGCAGAGTTCAAGCCGCGCGGCAAAAATAGACTTGAAGACGCGCGCCCGCGCGAGTACCCAACCAGATCTTGGATGCTACTGCAAGTCTCGCGACCAAGAAGAAAGACAAGCTTTGTGGGCCTTACCACACGCGAGACCACCAATTATACGAACCCTCTCGCATCTCTCGCTACCGCGAGACTATTATCTTCTTAAGAGCCTTGGCGCATGCGCGATGTCTGATGTTGCTGATGTGTTATTTTATTTCCAAATTTTAAAAGGTTGTATTGGATTAAAAACGATTCCTGACTGGTGTCAGGGGCATCATTCGACATTTTATTAGTTTTTCACGTTTCGTTAGATGGGAATTAGGGTTTTTACTCTCTAGAGAGGATTCCAACGGAGAAGGGGGATATAACTCTACTTTCCACTCCTTTTTTGGGATTTCTCTACGAGAGTAGATTATGAATATTAGTTTTTGCTGGAATCTTATGAGGATTGAATATTGATGTGTATTCAGCAATTGGGTTTGATAGTTTCATCTTTCCTCTTTTAATTGTTGATTATTGATCATGTTTAACTTTTATCCCATAATGGCTTTTGGTTCAGTCATGAACTAAACTCCATTATGGGATTCTAACGGATTTTATTATGTAGTTTGATTGCATACTTAAATGCTGGGTTGTTTTGCATATTATATGGGATGTCTGTCAAGATTGTTGTGCATGCATGAATGCTTGATCACCATTCGTTTCAGTATTTGTATGGAATTGACAATGAACATGCAAATATGGACTGTAATCATGATAGTATACGTATATAGGGCTGTGTGATATGGATTATGTATTTCATGAATCAGATAGACATATACTATTTCACCGTATAGGTTAAGATAAGAGCTTGAACTTAAAATCAATATAGTTGCAATTTCACATAGACATATAGTAACGTTGGTTATATTGATGATTACATAGAGTCTATCATCTGTGGATGCTGTGTAAGTAGGTCTTAGTGCATTGAAAAATGGCTAATACTCTTTTAGTGCTCTTGGCTACTTTCCTATGATATGTGAACAAGTCAGGTATGATAGTGGCGATTGAATGAAATATTAAATGAAGTTAGAATCCTATTAGTTCCAATATCATTTATTATATCGTTTATATTATTTTAGTTGTTATTTTCAATTCAAGAATCAACCAAGTTAAATCTTTAGTGTGAGCATATAAATATAGTGATTTAATTAATGAATAGTAGTTTAAGTTAAACAACTTTCTCTGTGGGATCGATACTTTACTTGCTCTGTATTACTTGGTGACGCATGTATGCTTGCATGAGTTAGAGCTCTTTTGTTAGTCGTAAAAAAGAGGCAACAAGTTTTTGACGCCGTTGCCGGGGAAAGGCGTTTAATTTAGTATTATTATCATTAGTTTTAAGCTATATTGTATGACTAAGACAATTCTAGTCTTATCTCATTTCAGTTTTTGTTTTTGTTTCAGGAAGTTGGATAAAATTTTATGCGCACTTGGTTAACCAACCCCGAAAGTTAATACATTGCTCAGGATAATATAAACGGGAGAGCTTGGAAAGCGGGTGTACGTAGAAATTTACAAGAACAGTTGGAAAACACGACAGCTAACATGGCAACCGAGGCACAAGGAGAAGATCAAAGAGAGGAGCATCGGGCTCTAAAAGAGTATTCCATGCCCAATATCAATGGACTACGATCCAAAGATAGTCGAACCAAATGATAGCGACCAATACCTTCAAGATCAAGACCTGCACTATTCAAATGGTGCAGAACACAGTTCAGTTTGGGGGTGCTGCTACGGATGATCTGAATGAACATCTATTGAGTTTCATTGAAATTTGTGATACATTCAGATACAACGGTGTGACAGAGGATGCTATTCGACTAAGGTTGTTCCCATTTTCATTGAGGGATAAAGAAAAAAGCTGGCTTCATTCTCTGCCAGCAGGATCTATAACTACATGGGAGGATTTAGCACATAAATTCTTAGCTAAGTTTTTCCCAATGGCTAAGACTGCAAAGATGAGGACAGTTATCTTTCAATTTGAGCAACAACAGGGCGAATCGTTACATGAAGCATGGGAGAGATATAAAGAAATGCTGAGAAAGTGCCCACATCACGGTATGCCAGATTGGATGGTAATTAACACGTTTTATAATGGATTGGGATGGCAGTCGAGACCGATTGTAGATGCAGCTGCAGGAGGTGCATTATGGGCAAAGAACTATGAGGAAGCCTATAATCTTATCGAGACAATGACATCAAATGATTTTCAGAATACTACATCCCGAATGCCACAAACTAAAGTTTCAGGTTTATTGGAGGTTGATGTCATTACTCAGCTATCAGCACAGATGGCAGCTATGGCAAAGAAGATAGATACTTTGGCTGAAGGAAAGGTAAAGACGGTAGCCTACATATGTGAGATTTGTGCGAGGTCACACTCGACGGACCAATGTGCTATCAGCTCATAATCAGTGCAGTATGTGAGCAACTAAAGAAAAGACCAAGGCCAATTTCAGAACACATACCACCCCAACAATAGAAATCATCCAAATTTTAGTTGGTCGAATAATAAAGGGAATTAACAAGCTCAGTTTCAACCAAATAACCAATTTCAAGCACAGCCTACGCAGCCGCAATTTAATCCTAGACCACCCTTCCCGCCAGGATTTTCTCAACAACAACAGCAACATCACACTCCAGCTGCACCTCAGCAAGAAAAGAAATTAGAAGTGGAGGAGAGGATGATGAAATACATGGCAAACACAGAAGTTATGATCAAGAGCCAAGCAGTGCCTATAAAGAATCTGGAAACTCAAATGGGGCAGATGGCAAACATGTTTACTAACAGGGCCCAGGGTTCATTGACAAGTAACACGGAGACGAATCCAAGAAGAGAAGGGAAGGAACAATGCCAAACGATTACATTGAGATCTGGGAAGGACCTATCAGCTACTGTAAGTCGCGCGCCCGTGCGAGAATGTATTGAGGAGAGCGCGCGACCGCGCGAGGCAGAGGAACCAGCCAATGAGCAGGAAAATTTGGAGAAATCTGAGGATCGGCAGGAAGAGAAAGATAAAACAGGCTCAGAGGAGATAGTTAAGAGTCCAGTACCACCAATGCACATTCAGGTTCCGTATCCGCAGAGATTAATGAAGAAAAGGGAAGATAAACAGTTCAGCAAATTCTTAGAGGTGTTGAAAAAGCTGCAGATCAACATACCCTTCGCCTACGCCAAGTTTATGAAGGGTATATTGTCAAGGAAGAGGAGATTAGATGAGTTTGAGACAGTAGCCTTGACAGAGGAATGCGCAAAGCAAGTGCTTCAATGTAAATTACCTCAAAAGTCAAGGATCCAGCGGTTCACAATTCCATGTACCATAGGAAAGTTGAACTTCAGTAAGTGTTTATGTGATCTTGGGGAAAGCATAAATTTGATGCCCTTGTCAGTATTTAATCAGTTGGGATTACCGGATCCAAAACCCACAAACATTGCATTACAGCTAGCTGACAGATCGATCACATATCCGCGAGGAATTGTTGAGGATGTATTAGTTAAGGTGGACAAGTTTATTTTCCCAGCTGATTTCATCATTTTAGACTACGAGGAGGACAAAAATATACCAATCATATTTGGAAGACCCTTCTTAGCCACAGGAAAAACTCTGATAGATGTGCAGAAGGGGGAACTTACTATGCGTGTTCATGATCAAGAAATCACCTTTAATGTGTTCAAAGCTATGAAGTTTCAAGCAGATGAAGAGGAATGTTTCTTGGTTGAGTTGGTGGAACATGTCATAAATGATGAAGTACAAAGGCGAGTACTTGCTAAACCTTTGAGTAGGGTAATTGCTGAAAATTCAGATGTGGAGGACGAGGAACTGGATGAACTTGTGCAATATCTGGATACCACTCCACAAGTCAGGAAATTCAGGATACCTATTGAACCACTGATAAAAGCAGGAGAAACCACCGTAAAATTAAAATCATCTCTGGAGACACCTCCAGAACTTGAATTGAAACCACTTCCAGATCATCTCAGGTACGCATTTTTAAATACAGATTCTAAGCTACCTGTGATTATTTCTTCTGTATTAACATCTTTTTAGGAAGAAAAACTGCTACGAGTGCTCCAAGAGTTTAAATCAGCGATTGGATGGACCATAGCGGATATCAAAGGGATCAACCCTTCATTTTGTATGCATAAAATCCTGATGGAAGACCAAAGTAAACCATCGGTTAAACAGGAAAAGAGACTTAATCCGATAATGAAAGAAGTGGTTAAGAAAGAGGTACTAAAATGGTTGGATGCAGGAATAATCTATCCTATCTCAGACAGCTTATGGGTTAGCCCAGTGCAGTGTGTACCGAAAAAAGGTGGCATGAGAGTAGTGACTAATGAGAACAACGAGTTGATTCCAACACGAACAGTGACAGGGTGGAGAGTTTGCATGGACTACCGCAAGCTTAATAAAGCTACAAGGAAAGATCATTTTCCATTACCATTCATTGATCGAGATCTTTGAATGATTAGCGGTCATGAATACTATTGTCTCATCGGACGGATATTATGCCACAATCAAATAATGATAGCTCCAGAAGACCAAGAGAAGATAACTTTCACGTGTCCATACGGTACATTTGCCTTCAGAAGGATGTCGTTTGGGTTGTGCAACGCTCCAGCCACTTTTCAGAGATGCATGATAGCTATATTTTCAGATATGGTAGAGCAGAATGTGGAAGTATTTATGGATGACTTCTCAGTTTTCGGAGACTCGTTTGACCTTTGTCTCAAAAATTTGGTGATGGTGTTGAAGCGATGTGTTGAAACAAATTTGGTACTAAACTGGGAAAAATGCCATTTTATGGTACAGGAAGGAATCATACTTGGACACAAAGTATCGAAGAAGGGGCTCGAGGTAGATAGGGCAAAGTTGGAAACTATAGAGAAATTGCCACCACCTACGTCAGTAAAAGGTGTGCGTAGCTTCCTGGGCCATGCAGGTTTCTAACACAGATTTATAAAAGACTTCTCCAAGATAACTAAACCATTATGCAGTTTATTGGAGAAAGATACGCCTTTTATCTTCGATAAGGCTTGCGTGTTAGCATTCGAGCATCTGAAAGGAAAATTGACATCAGCACCAATTATTACTGCTCCAGATTGGGAATTGCCATTTGAGCTAATGTGTGATGCCAGTGATTACGCTGTAGGGGCTGCTTTGGGACAAAGGAAAGAAAAGATGTTCCATGTTATTTATTATGCCAGCAAGACTCTTACAGACGCACAGTTGAACTATACCACCACAGAGAAAGAATTACTAGCAGTAGTATACGCCTTTGATAAATTCTGAGCTTATTTGATAGGCACAAAGGTGATAGTGTATACGGATCACGCTGCTATTCGGCATTTAGTGGCGAAAAAGGATACAAAGCCTAGGTTGATCAGATGGGTTTTACTACTGCAGGAATTTGATTTGGAAATCAAGGACAGGAAGGGCACTGAAAACCAAGTGGCGGACCACTTATCGCGACTTGAGAATCCGGAAAGGGAAACAAACGATAAGATGTTAATTAATGAATCTTTTCTAGATGGACAGTTGTTTGTGGTGAAAGGGGAAGTGCCATGGTTTGCAGATTATGCAAACTATTTGGTAAGTAAATTGCTACCTTCCGATGTGGTGGGCTATCAGAAGAAGAAATTTATGCATGATGTCAAATGGTACATATGGGATGAACCTTGTTTGTTCAAACAATGTTCTAATCAAGTTATACGAAGGTGTGTTCCATATAGCGAGACCGAGAGGATTATGCAGGATTGTCACTCTACTGTGTATGGTGGTGGACACTATGGAGGTGAAAGAACAGCGGCGAGAATATTATAAGCGGGATTCTACTGGCCGACAATTTCAAGGATGCGTACAATTTTGTCCAGCAATGTGATAAATGTCAGCGAATGGGAAACATCTCTAAAAGGAATGAAATGCCTTTAAATACAATCTTGGAAGTCAAAATCTTTGATGTATGGGGAAATGATTTCATGGGGCCGTTCGTTTCTTCTTGCGGAAATCTCTACATTTTGCTTGCTGTCGATTATGTCTCGAAATGGGTAGAAGTGACAGCTCTCCCGACAAATGATGCTAAGGTTGTCCTCAGATTTTTACACAAAAGTATCTTCACGAGGTTTGGGACTCCAAGGGCTATTATCAGTGACGAAGGCAGTCACTTTTGTAACAGGCAGTATACAGCTTTGTTGGCTAAATATGGGGTGAAGCATCGCATCGCTATAGCATACCACCCACAAACGAATGGCCAAGCAGAAGTGTCAAATCGAGAGGTCAAGAGAATTCTGGAGAAAGTTGTAAATCCCACCCGGAAAGACTGGTCGTTGAAGCTAGATGATGCAGTATGGGCTTATAGGACAGCGTATAAAACACCATTAAGAATGTCACCTTTTCAGCTCGTATATGGCAAAGCCTGCCACCTCCCCATGGAGTTAGAGCATAAAGCATATTGGGCCATTCGAAACCTAAATTTTGATTTAACAGCTATTGGGGAGAAACGCCTTTACCAACTCAATGAGTTGGATGAATTCAGACTGCAGGCATACGAGAATTCGAAACTTTATAAGGAGAAAGTGAAAAAATGGCATGATCGAAAAATCATTGAGCGAGCATTTGAACCAGGACAAAGGGTTTTGCTGTACAACTCCAGACTTAAGCTTTTTCCTAGAAAGCTGAAATTGAGATGGTCAGGACCATTCACAGTGAAAACTGTTTTTCCTCATGGTGCAATCGAAATATTCGATACGTCGCCCGATAAGCCTTTTAAGGTGAATGGTCAGCGGTTAAAAAATTACTATGGTGGTGAGGTAGACAGACAAAAATTCACCTCAATTCTTTCTTCAACATGAGTACCAGAGACAGTCAAGCTAATTGACTATAACTTAGCGTTGGATGGGAGGCAACCCATTATTTTTCTTATCTAAAATTTCTCTCTCATTTTTGTTTATTTCGTTGATTTCTTACTTCCTAAGTTAACACATTTACATAATAGTTGATAATATAGGGGAGCGTGTATCTAGATCACATAAAATCTGTTCTGATTTCGTTTGTTGATGACTTGCAGGTGCAATGGATACCACACATTTCTCTATTGATGCACCTACAAATTGCATACAAAGATCGCTGCCAAACACGGATCGCTGCAATCATGCTGATGCATAAAGCTTATGATACATACCGCTACCGCCACGCACGTAACATACCAGTCTAACCATTCGCGCGCCCGCGCCAGAGTTCCATAGTCAAGTCGCGCGGCCACGCGTTATTGCAGACATGGAAATTTTTTTTAAGTCACAAATCCGAGTTGCGGTCTGAGTTGGATTTATCCTCCACTATAAAAGTTGCCTCCTATGATATCTCCTATATTTAGATGGCTAAGTAACTCTTCTCACAGTTCATACCCAACAATCACGTTTCTGGCATAAGTTTAGGGTTTTTGTGGGGTGTGAAGCACTAAAATTTGAGGAACATTCATCAACAATTCCTTCCCAGCCTCTCTAGCATCACCACATGGGTCCAAAACGAGCACGTGTAATCTCCCTCTCTTCTTCATCCGAATTTTCTTCCGATCACCAGGCAGAGGAGGTCTTGGATGAGAGCAGATTTGTCAGTTTGGAAGGCACAACAAGACTATTATAGGAGTATGGCCAGATCTCTTGTTAAGGAACGGGGTTTCCAACCGGCCAAACAGGATGGCCAACTTTGGCAGATGATACGCGAACGAGATTGGGTTGGTTTAACTGCATCTCCTATGCCCATTCTGGTGCGGATTGTTCGAGAATTGTATGTTAATACCACGGAGTTGCTAACAAGAGGCATTACGATTGTTCGGGCAGAACAGGTGAATTATCGCCCTTCCGCGATCAGAGAAATATTCAACATATATGATGCATCTCCTACCGGGTCTGACAATTGGTTAGAAGGCGAGTCCTTGGAGAGGAATCTCACAGTTGTGATTACTGATTTGTGTATCCCGGGCACCAAATAGAAGTATAAGACAGGAACAACGGAACCAAAATCGTTTCCCTTGTCAAGATTGAATCAGATGCCTGTGCTCAGAATTTTGTTTATTTGTACCAAGCTCATTCAAATCAACTCATTATAATGTCATACCTACATTATAATGAGTCGATTTTAATGAGCTCAACACAAAAATACATCGATATCGGCCTGTTAATCCACGTGAAACATCTTCAATTATATGCGTGGGAATAGAAATGGGACTATTCGCATAAATCCGATGATAACCATGCTCTGTACTCAACAAGGAATCTAATGGCATAATGAGCCGCTGCAGTACTCGCACTATGTTATCACTCATGCTACTATTGTGAATTTCAAGGAGTGGACAGGTGTTGTACCGCATCTACGCGGCCTAGGATTCATCCTTCATCATATTTTTCCAAAACAACAACAACCCCCACAAACCAACGAAGTGGACCCGTCCACGCACGCGCGTGCCACCTATGGCGATCGACAACTCCGAATGTTGGAGCGCAAGGTCGATGCCATGTACGACAATTTGGGCACATTTGCGACGGGACTCACAAGGGCTCTAGCTAGGGGTGGGCAACCGGTAAAAATCGCCCGAATCGGATAGATGCAGAACCAAATCAAATGCAAAATTACTCAAATTTAGAAACCGATATCTGATACCTAAGTTGAATCGATATATCTAAACCCAAGATCTGGGTTTGATCTGGATTCGATATCGGTTCGATGATCGGCTTTTACCAAAAATTAATATAATTAATATTTTTATTATTATTATATTATTTTATTATTATTTTATTATTTTTATTAATATTATTATTATTATTATTATTACTACTATTTTTATTATTATAATCAATATTTTATTACTATTATTATTATTAATATTAATAAATTATTAATAATAATAAAAAAATTAGAAAATCCAGTATATCTTAGAATTCCTGGTTCGGTTTATCTTAAACCATAAAAAATCTTGGATCGAAATCGATGCAAGAAAAAGCTGTATATACCAGGTTTTTTATACCGAATCAAATCCCAAGTTTATATTTATACCGAACCGACCGGTCCGGTTCGTCCAAAAACCGAAAAAACCGGTTTATTTGCCCACCCCTAGCTCTAGCCGAAGCGTTTGCGCAACAAGGAACAACACAAGAATGGCCTCAGTTTGGAACCGCAGCACCATATCCACCACCGGACTCACCACCCGAGGAGGGTGGCACCACCGATAATTAGGGGAGTTTTCATACCTTCTACCTTCATTCAATTGGGACATTGAATATTTTAAGTTTGGGGGTATTAGGTAGTAGTTAGTTTTTTTTATTATTAGCTTTGCATGATTAGTTTTACATATAGTTGCTTATTAGTTTTGCACGATTAGTTTTACATTTTAGCACATAGTTGCATGTTGTTTACCTCACAGTTCTTGCCAATTAGAAAAAAAAATGTGTCTAGCCAATGATGAAAGTGAAGTTTTTAAATGAATTCTGAATATTTTGGATAACTTGAGCTGAGTTATAACGTTTTATACAACGAAATTCTTAATGCTGTATACATGCTCTCGATTTGCACAAATGGGTTCACAAGTACTTGTAGGTATAAGAAACACGTATCTTTTGCTCGACGGAAAAATGTAGTGTTAAAAAGAGAAATATGTGAAAAGTGGCTTTGAGACTGTATAAAACATCGATTTTTAAACTCTGAGAAAACATGGGTATCTGTGTATAAAAAAAATATATGTAGAAATAGCATGGCTAGTCTTATTTTGGGGCCCTGGCTACTTGAGAAAGTATGCCTGAGGTAATTGTCTCTACACCTAGCGTCCTAAGGTCTTTCATGGTCTGGGAGTCGTTGGTCGAAAGCTCGCTAAGGGGTAGCAGTGTGCCTAATGGAGTAAGACATTGCACAGTCATGTAGAAAAATAAAGAAAAGAAAAATAGCAATAAACACCGCGAGATAGAGCGAAATTCGCCCTCGTGAGTAGAATAAAGCAAATAAACTCATTGTTGAACCTTAGTTTATTTTAAGATGTTGGAATAGTTCAAGTCACATATATAAACATAAGTTTTGATTAATGCTATAATTTTTTTGGTTTGAGCAAGATAGCATGAGCATTCTACATCTAAATCAAGTACTGGGCGAATACAACACACAACATCTGTATAGCATTGGTGAATTATTTGAGTATATGACATTATGCCTGCAGTTTGGGTTGAATTTGTATTCTCAAATCTAGAAAAACTTCGCTGAGGCAAATTGGATTGAATATCTATAATGGTTGGGACAATGTGAGAATTAAGTGCATAGTAATATAGTTGCATCATTCTTTAATCATTAGTATGCATTGCTTGAGGGCAAGCAATGGTTCAAGTTTGGGGGTATTTGATAAGTAGGATTTTTACCTACTTATGAAGTACCAATTCATGCGAACTATTCCCATCTTAAGTACATTTTAGTTTGTTTTAGCTACATTTCATGTTAATTTGCATTACACGTTCTTAAAACTCCTTTTGGTGAATAAGTGCAGGAATCGGCCTATTTTGGTGGTGTTATGGAGCATAAGGTAAATGGATGCTTGAAACAAGGTAAAAGGATGGGATATGCATGGAATGGAGGTGAATTGGTGCAAGGAGATAAAAGCATAACTGAGCAAACAGCAGCAACAGTAGGAAAAAGGAACCAGGCTCTGCAGAGTTCAAGCCGCGCGGCAAAAATAGACTTGAAGACGCGCGCCCGTAAGAGTACCCAGCTAGATCTTGGATGCTACTGCAAGTCTTACGGCCATGAAAAGACAAGCTTTGTGGAGCGCGCTACATGCCATGAGATTAGCCAATTATACGAACCTACTACAAGTCTCGCGGCCGCGAGACTATTATGCTGCAAGAGCGCGCGGCCGCGCGCGATGTCTGATGTTGCTGATGTGTTATTTTATTTCCAAATTTTAAAAGGTTGTATTGGATTAAAAACGATTCCTGACTGGTGTCAGGGGCATCATTCGACATTTTATTAGTTTTTCACGTTTCGTTAGATGGGAATTAGGGTTTTTACTCTCTAGAGAGGATTCCAACGGAGAAGGGGGCTATAACTCTACTTTCCACTCCTTCTTGGGATTTCTCTACGAGAGCGGATTATGAATATTAGTTTTTGCTGGAATCTTATGAGGATTGAATATTGATGTGTATTCAACAATTGGGTTTGATAGTTTCATCTTTCCTCTTTGAATTGTTGCTTATTGATCATGTTTAACTTTGATCCCATAATGGCTTTTGGTCCATCATGAACTAAACTCCATTATGGGATTCTAACGAATTTTATTATGTAGTTTGATTGCATACTTAAATGCTGGGTTGTTTTGCATATTATATGGGATGTCTGTCATGATTGTTGTGCATACATGAATGCTTGATCACCATTCGTTTCAGTATTTGTATGGAATTGACAATGAACATACAAATATGGACTGTAATCATGATAGTATACGTATATAGGGCTGTGTGACATGGCTTATGTATTTCGTGAACCAGATAGACATATATTATTTCACCGTATAAGTTAAGATAAAAGCTTGAACTTAAAATCAATATAGTTGCAATTTCACATAGACATATAGTGACGTTGGTTATATTGATGATTACATAAAGTCTATCATATGTGGATGTTGTGTAAGTAGGTCTTAGTGCATTGAAAAATGGCTAATACTCTTTTAGTGCTCTTGGCTACTTTCCTATGATATGTGAACAAGTCAGGTATGATAGTGGCGATTGAATGAAATAGTAAATGAAGTTAGAATCCCATTAGTTCCAATATCATTTATTATATCGTTTATATTATTTTAGTTGTTATTTTCAATTCAAGAATCAACCAAGTTCAATCTTTAGTGTGAGCATATAAATATAGTGATTTAATTAATGAATAGTAGTTTAAGTTAAACAACTTTCTCTGTAGGATCGATACTTTACTTGCTCTGTATTACTTATTGACGCATGTATGCCTGCATGAGTTAGAGCTCTTTTGTTAGTCGTAAAAAAGAGGCAACACTAGGCTTGAAGAGTTCCTAGGGAACTAGAGGAGTTCCAAGGTTGTTGGCCTTGAAGGAATCTTAGTGATTCAGGGTGCTGCCCTTCCTTAGTGGAAATCCTGCTAGTTGAAAGCAGAAGAGTGGATTAGGAGCTTGAGTCTCTGAACTACTTAAAACCCCTTGTGTCTTTTACATTATGTCATTTACATTATGTACTATAACTGCTATGTATGTGTTAACTTCTTACAACTAAACTTACTCTACGAACAATGTATGTATGATTATGAATATATCAATGAAGGGAATCTTTTACTTATTCCGCTGTGCTTGAAAAGATTCTCATGTTTGTCATATGTTGATTATGAACAATATAATATAAACCACAAAAGTATTTGAAATAAAAAGGATCTATTCAACCCCCCTTCTAGATCTATTGTGCCCTCTGGGAACTAACAATTGGTATCAAAGCAGGTTCTCATGCTATATTCAAAAGCTAATCGCTTTGAGTCTGATCCAAGGCACTAACATTGTTCTAAACTTAGTTTAGTAGTAAGTAACTTGTTATATGCAGATGAGCTCACATGTTGGAAATATTGTGTATAGGTTAAATGTGTATATACACCTGAAGCTGCTCAGATTGGTCCATGGTCTCTATTGATACATCAACAAGACCAATCCTAGCCTGCAGTCAATCTTGTAGTCCCAAGACCAGACGAGATCACTCAAGAGACGTCAATGACAAAGAGTCAAGCACCCACCAGTCTGAAAGATGAAGAAGCCATGCATGCTAAGAAATGCTTATCGAAGAGAAGAAAGAAAATCTTCTCAAACTTATGTCTGGCCAACCAACAGCTGGGTGCAAACTCTGTCAGCTAAAGGATGTCAAAGATCTTAATGCTAAGATTCTCTTGGCCTATATCTTCAAGATCACTACTAATTTATTAAAGGCCAGCAAGAGCAATAAGCTGTCAGGAGCAAAAGTAAAGCTATGTTCATCAATACCTAAACTCAGTATATCCATGATAAATGACTGTTTAGTAATCGCGATAAAAAGGCATGATTCCTCACTATTAAATGCATTCATCATAATTGCATCTCCTTATGAACTATAACGAGGATTACATCGAAGAAGTCATCTCTACCTAAAAGGTGAAGAGAAAAGTAACTTTGAGGATGGAAACTCAAATGACTATAAACTTTCTCTCCATCCAAGTTTTAGGTTGAAGATGACATCTTGAAGGAAATCTGAAATAGGTCATAAGAACATCACCGGCCTAATAAACTTTATGTGAAATAATCGTTGCTAGTGGGTTAGTATGTATGTACAAGCCTATGTTCTAAGTGTTTGACAACTCATAGAGTATGATCAGTTCTACAAAAGGATCTGGCTGATCTGTAGAAACTGATCACCTCCATGGATCAACTAGATACTCATAAATCGTATAGTTGATTTCTACTCTGAACACTTAAACACTGTGAACAGAATCCAGTAAATGATGAAACCATCATAGATAGATAGTGTGTTATTAAATTCCATATCCTACACTCACTCATCATCATGCATCTCAAAATGTATTATCTTAAGATAGTTGCATGCATGAATGTCTGTTGGTGATAAATATGATGATTGCCCAAATAAGAGGAACAGGGGTCTAGAAAACTAACCTAGCAAGACCCATTTAATTATGGGTACCAAAAATAGAAATATATTTAAACCTGTAGGTACTTGGTCAGTCTGACCACACTAAGGAATGATGAAGCAGAAGACTTAAGTCAAGAAGACTCGACCAACAGAAGGCTAAGGACAATTCAGAGATAATTCTGATAGAGTTCCTATCTGTCCAAGCCTGTCCTTGAAGACCCTCTGAGCGAACCAGAATGGAGCTCATATAGCTGCTAATCTGTATATGGAAGCAAGCCATTCAGCCAAAGAAGGAAAGGGTCTTATGTGCTCAAAAGCCAGTCAAGAATGCTATGGGAAGAATCCTCAAGGAAGTACACAACAAAAGATTATTGAGTATCATTCAAGAGGAACTTATTGCGAGAGCAGAACTTCACAAACACAACTGTCAAAGAAGACTACGTTCGTAGTACTATCATATAATCGTAGAGTGATCAGTCCCGAAAATACTCATCTCTACGATCAAGAAATCCGGCGATGATGGAGATTCCAGTCAGAAGGAGATATGCAAGGCTGCCTTCAAATGAACCTGAAGAAGAGGGAATCACATCTATCTAGAAAGACAGCGTCAACAACGGAGGAGCAGTGATATGTTAAGGAACAACAGCACTGAGATATACTATGAAAAGGTGTACCAGCTACAGAGTACCAAAACTTTGTGGCTGATGAACCAAATGAAGATCCATAGTCAGTAGGAACGTCTCAAAACGTATTACTGATAACCCTTCAGCCACCCAACCCATAATCATGAAGTGCCTACGATCAAACATACGATCGTAGTGTAAGAAGCAGGATGACACCACTGTGAGACCCCAGATTTTATGAATAAATATTTAATTTTCTCGAAATAATTTTTTTAATATTATGGTGTGGATTTGATATAATGTTATAGTTGTGGGTAATATTTTTAAATTTTGCAAAATACGCAAGTTGTTATATAATATTCGATTGGTCGGGGAATATTCTTTTTGTCGAGGAATATCCGTACGACGGTACAATCATTGGTGGACCCCGCAACGGAATTATTGTCGGATTGAGAAAATGACAAAAATACTTTATGAAAATAACGGCGGAAGTTTTACCATTAACTGTTGAAACACAGGTTGTTAAAGAAATGCGATGTCTGGCGTGATTGCATAGTAGCAGCACTAAGTATTGATTATTGATGCTTACGTGATAAGTCACTCGGTTTTATTTTATTGGTATTATTAATGTAATAAAATAGAATACTTTTATAAAGTTATTCTATAAATAGAATATATTATATTTTATTATGCATAGTGTTGCATAGTGCCTGCATAATGTTTTGCATAGTAAAATCTTTTTATATAAAACAGAATACTTTTATAAAGTTATCTGTTTTATTAGACAATAATTAGAATATATTATATTTTCTTATGCATAGTATTTGCATAGTGCCTGCATACTATTTTCATAGAAAAATCTTTTATAAAGTTATTCGTTTTATTAGATTATAAATAGAATATATTATATTTTATTTAAAAGATTTTGCTTTAAATATGGACCGTCAGATTAAAGTAAATCAATCTAGACCGTTCATGAGTTAGTTACTATCGCACCCATTTTTCTATAAATAGAAGCTCATTCCTTCATTATTTCTTACTTAATTCAATTGAAACTCTAGAGAGAGAAACTATAGAGAGAAAGAAGAAAAGTGTTCTGCTACTTCACTACTTCTATATCCAGTACTCTTTTTTCTAAGGTGGGGAATATTATTTATTGTACTCGTAAGGGGTATTATTTCGTTCTTATTCATGAAGAGAACTTCTGTTATTCCATTCTTTATTATTTTGTTGGAAGAACCTGTATATGCGGACTACCCTATACTTGGTGAAATTATTCTGTTATTCCATTCTTTATTATTATGTTGGAATAACCTGTCTATGCAAAGTACTACATACATGGTGAAATTCTTCTAATATTCCATTCTTTATTATTCTATTGGAATATCATGTCTGCATGCGTTTTCTGTAAACACAGTTCCATTATTTATTATTCATTGGAATATCCTCGCTTGTCGTTTCACGCCAGACACAGTTCCATTCTTTATTATTCATTGGAATATCCTCATGCATGCGTTTTTACGCCGCACTGGTTCCGTTATTTATTATTCATCGAATAATAACTTTTGCTGTCTGGCTTCATCGCATGCATGGTGATTTCTTTTGTTATTCCATTCTTTATTATACTCGGTTGGTTAAAACTTTGACTTCTATACTCCATGAAATTAGTAGAATATCCTTGATATTTGCGCTTCATCCAAAGATCTTTTTCATGGAAATATTCTTCTTCGAGCATTCTTGAATTTTACTCTACAAAGCAAAGATCATGTTGACAATTTGGGCGTTATCGGTTCCTAGATAAATTAATTCTTGAACTTGTTTTATTGAATTCTTATATCATTATCATCATACTCATGTTTATATTATGTTGAAAGTCATATGTGGCCCAGTAGTGCATAGATGGACTTGGTATGATTATGACCGAGGATTATTCGGTATAATCATCATATCGTAATGTTACAAATGATGTGGAAAAAGTTCTCATTGGCCGTGTAGTGCATTGATGGGCGCGCTTTTGGTATGATTATGGTTATGGATTCTCTTGACCCAAGGTGCAAAAGATGAATTGTTTTATGGCATGATCGGGGCCAGTTGATGAAAACACGATTATCTTTGACCCGTAGTGCATGGATAATTCGTGGTCGTGATACTAAAGAATATCCTTGGCCTGTAGTGCAGGGAAGATTTGATGATGTGGATTATTTATTCAGCTGAGTTTCAGCGATAAAAGTGATGAAAAACCTTTTAAATCATAAAAGATAGTAGATTTTATTCTCTTCTTGACTCTTTTATTGGATTGCTTGTTCCGCTGCAGTTAAACTTGATGTTTGTTATATTGTATTAGTTTAACACTATTTAAGGCTAATGATAATTTATTCTGCATTATCTTAGTCATAATATTTCTTACTGGACTAGTTGAGCTCGCCCTTTCTTTCACTGTTCTCTTCAGGAAATGATAGCGTAGCTGGGACTAGTCGGGGAACAGAGTGATGATCCTAGATGTTTGCATTAGTAGTCCTTACTATTCTGTGAAATAGTGTGATAATAAATGTAATGAGGACTCCATTGAGTGTGGATATTGTCTAGATGATAATATTTGTATTAAAACTCACAGCTCATGTTGTATATTTAAGTTTGTATTTGAATTCTGTACCATGTATCTGGCGACTCAAGATGGGTGATGTATACTTAATTTTGGGGGCATCACAGTTGGTATCAAAGCTTAGGGATATGATCCCTGGCTAGGATGTGAGAATAGAACTAGGAGGGGAGAGACGGGGAATTCCTTCGCTAGTATGACCTACCTAAGTTTATTTGGTATTTAATTGGTTAGTCAGAGTATAGGGATAATATGTGATATGTTAATTAACCCTTATTTTGTGGCAGTATTTGAAAATGGCATCTGAAAATGCTGAGATAAGCAATGAAGCACATGAGACCGCTGAGTTAGCTCAACCGAAAGGTAACGACCAACAAAACGATAACAATCGTACCGGTGGCAACGACCATCGGAACAATGATAACCATCATAGGAGAAATTATCATGCCAAGAATGGTAACTACTTCGGTGGTAATCATGGCCAAGATAATAGAAGTGGAAATTTCAAGAAGAGAAGGTCATTTAGCTCGATTTTGTCATATAGTGAAGTCAAGACTAGCTGGAACGGTAGCACCAAAGGCGGATACGGACAAAATAAAGCCTGTAGTTTAAGTGAGAGCGTTTATCAAAGAACCTGAACGAGGTTATTATGGGTAAGTTAATCATAAGCTCTTGCGAAATCTATACCTTATTCGATACCGGTTCTACCTATTCTTTTATCTCTCTTGCTTGCGCTCAACATTTAAATTTGACTTCGGAGAAATTAGACTTTGACTTATTGGTTGAAACTTCGTTAGTAGAAACCTTCGTTACCTCCACTGTTTATAAATCTTGTTGATTCAAATCGACACTTTCACATTACCTGTCAATCTTATCTCTTTGAAAATACTTGCCTTTGATGTGATTTTAGGAATCGATTGGTTAACTACTCATCAAGCTTTTTGTAAGGTTGTTAGCTTTCATATTCCTAACAAACCTGTTATGCGAATCCAAGCAACCAAACCACTAAAGTCAATCATTGTCATATCAAGCCATAAGTAAAGAGCCCCGATCCTTTCGTTGTTGACTTCCTTGTGTGGAATGCACCGAAGCCAGACTTTCTGTAGGCGATGCTGTGAATGACGATGGCAAGATTATAGGTATCAATGTGACGTGTTACCCAAGTCTTGGATGAGAGTCACAGTTTTGAATGATATTTCTATTGTTAATAAATTTCCTGACATATTCTTGAAGACTTCTTAGCCTACCCCTAGAGCGTAAAATCGAATTTTGTATTGAACCCAGTACAAAACCCATTTCTAAAAACCCTTAAACATTTATTCAACTAAAGAGAACGTAACATGCGCCAAAGACGTTGGCTTGAGCTGTTGAAGATTACGCTCATATCATTCAATACCATCGTGGAAAAGCGAACGTGGTAGCTGACGCATTAAGTAAAAGATCGTATGCGGTTACAAGTGCGAATATACGAACCCACGTGAAGATAACGAATATACGATTAGAATAGACTTTAATCGATAAAGTTAAAGCTGCTCAAGCTACATACTCAGAGCTGATGAATGTGAAGAAGAAGGTTCAAGAGGGCGATATTCTAGAAGCAAGAATCGACGAAGAGAGGAAATCTCAACCCTCGATTTAATTGGCCCATTTAAAATCCTCAATCGAGTAGGAACTGTGGCTTATAGACTCGTTTTACCGCCAAGTATGTCACGTGTTCATAACGTTTTTAACGTATCGATGTTACGTAAATATGCGGACGGCCCGAACCACATTATTAATTTAGAACCGGACGAGATAGCGGATGATTTAACGTTTGAGGAGATACGTGTTAAAATCTTGGATAAAAAGAATCGTATTCAACACTCAAAGGTTATACCTCAAGAGTTAGAATTTGAAATGAAGTCGAGGTATCCTCACCTCTTCGGCATACCAGGTACGTACGTAAATTTTGAGGGCGAAATTCCATAAGGAGGGGAGATTGTGAGACCCCAGATTTTATGAATAAATATTTAATTTTCTCGAAATAATTTTTTGAATATTATGGTGTGGATTTGATATAATGTTATAGTTGTGGGTAATATTTATAAATTTTGAAAAGTATGCAAGTTGTTATATAATATTCGATTGGTCGGGGAATATTCTTTTTGTCAGGGAATATCCGTACGACGGTACAATCATTGGGGAACCCCGCAACGAAATTATTGTCGGATTGAGAAAATGATAAAAATACTTTATAAAAATAATGGCGGAAGTTTTACCGTTAACTGTTGAAACACCCGGTGTTAAAAGTACAGTAATATGTGTGGTTGCATAGTAGCACACGATATTGATTATTGATGCTTACGTGATAAGTCACTCAGTTTTGTTTTATTGGTATTATTAATGTAATAAAACAGAATACTTTTATAAAGTTATTCTATAAATAGAATATATTATATTTTATTATGCATAGTGTTGCATAGTGCCTGCATAGTGTTTTGCATAGTAAAATATTTTTTTATAAAACATAATACTTTTATAAAGTTATCTATTTTATTAAACAATAATTAGAATATATTATATTTTATTATGCATAGTGTTTTGCAGTAGTCGTATATAGTGTTTGCATAGTAAAATCTTTTATAAAGTTATTCGTTTTATTAGATTATAAATAGAATATATTATATTTTATTTAAAAGATTTTGCTTTAAATATGGACTGTCAGATTAAAGTAAATCAATCTAGACCGTTCATGAGTTAGTTACTATGCAGTCCATTTTTCTATAAATAGAAGCTCATTCCTTCATTATTTCTTACGAATTCACTGAAACTCTACAGAGAGAAACTATAGAGAGAAAGAAGAAAAGTGTTCTGCTACTTCACTACTTCTATATCCAGTACTCTTCTTTCTAATGTAGGGAATATTATTTGTTGTACTCATAAGGGGTATTCTTTCTTTTTTATTCATGAAGAGAACTTCTGTTATTCCATTCTTTATTATTCTATTGGAATAACCTGTATACGCGGACTACCCTATACTTGGTGAAGTTCTTACATTATTCCATTCTTTATTATTATGTTGAATAACTTTTATCTATGCAAAATCTTGCATATATGGTGAAATTCTTCTAATATTCCATTCTTTATTATTACATTGGAATATCCTCATGCATGCATTTTACTACCGGACTTGGTTCCGTTATTTATTATTCTGTTGGAATATCATGCCGGTCGCGTTTTTACGCCGGACTGGTTTCGTTATTTATTATTCGACGAAATAACCTTTACTGTCGGCCTATCGCATGCACGGTGATTTCTTTTGTTATTCCATTCTTTATTATACTCAACAAGTTAAAAATTTGACTTCTATACTCCATGAAATTAGTGGAATATCCTTCATATTTAACGCTTCATCCAAAGATCTTTTCATGGAAATATTCTTCTGAGCATTCTTGAATTTTACTCTACAAAGCAGTATCATGTTGACAATTTGGACGTTATCAGTTCCTAGATAAATTAATTCTTGAACTTGTTTTTATTGAATTCTTATATCATTATCATCATACTCATATTTATATTATGTTGAAAGTCATTTGTGGCCTGTAGTGCATAGATGGACTTGGTATGATTATGACCAAGGATTATTCGGTATAATCATGACCGTAATGTTACAAATGATGTGGAAAAAGTCCCCATTGGCCCGTAGTGCATTGATAGACAGTTTTTGGTATGATTATGGCTATGGATTCTCTTCGGCCAAGGGAGCAAAGATGAATTGTTTTATGGCATGATCAGGACCGTTGATGAAAACACGATTATCTTTGACCCGTAGTGCATGGATAATTCATGGTCGTGATACTAAAGAATATCCTTGGCCTGTAGTTCAGGGAAGATTTGATGATGTGGATTATTTATTGAGCTGAGTTTTAGCGATAAAAGTGATGAAAAACCTTTTAAATCATAATAGATAGTAGATTTTATTCTCTACTTAACTCTTTTAATGGATTGCTTATTCCGCTGCAGTTAAACTTGATGTTTGTTATATTGTATTAGTTTAACACTATTTAAGGCTAATGATAATTTATTCTACATTATCTTAGTTATAATATTTCTTACTGGGCTAGTTGAGCTCACCCTTTCTTTCAATGTTTTCTTCAGGAAATGAGAACGTAGCTGGGACTAGTCGGGGAACAGAGTGATGATCCTAGATGTTTGCATTAGTAGTCCTTACTATTCTGTGAAATAGTGTGATAATAAATGTAATGAGGACTTCATTGAGTGTGGATATTGTCTAGATGACAATATTTGTATTAAAACTCACAGCTCATGTTGTATATTTAAGTTTGTATTTGAATTCTGTACCATGTATCTGGCGACTCAAGATGGGTGATGTATACCTAATTTTGGGGGCGTCACAACCACGATTTCAGCAATGCAGTTGTCTAAAGCTGGTAGAAGACCTCCCACTCAGAAGAGGTCGAATGAGATGTCATTACAAATCACTGCTATAGTATTCCATCTGGAAAGCGTCTCAGGGACAAACCTGACCCTTAGCTCACTAAGAGGTTGGCCCTTCCTGAGCTACCTTGACCTAGAAGGAATGTTTGATCTAGTTCATCTCAAGGATCAAGTCAGTCAACGATCGTAGAGTCGAGTTTGAAAAGAACTAAACGATCGTAGTGCTACCTCAATGATCATAGCACAACCTCAGCGATCGTAGAATACAACTCGACGATCGTAGTCCTACCAAAGGGTACTCCAATTCACAAGAAGCTTGGAAAATGAGACACTTGCTAAACCATTCAAGTGGAGGAGATAAGTTCGAATATTACAGTGAGTGAGCTATGTTGCATCAAAGTAAGGATAAAAGACAAAGCCATCCACATGCAGCATCTCTCAGAAGTTGATCGTTGAGTGAACAAAGGAAATCGTAGAGTCTATAGCTACCTCATCATGTTAATCTATGAATCAAAAGGTCAACGGTCAAAGCCACGTCATTTAAACGACTACTCTTCTAAAAGGAAGCATCTAACTGAAAAGTTATGGGGAGTTACAGCTCATTACTGGGCAACGTGCAACCAATGGACGGTTGACACATCACTGAGTATGCAGAGTTGGAAGGAACTGCCTTAAAGACAATTTTAAATCTGCAGAAAGTTACCAAAAACTATCGAACCTCTCTCCCTCCTATTTTCAAAACCCTAGAAAGCTTTTCAAGAGAGAAATCAGTTTACCCTCCAGAGCCTTACCAAATCCCAGACAGCCATCTCGCATAAACCTCTCTAAATCAAACACCCATAGTCTTCAAACTATTCAAATGGAGAACTGACAAGTTATCACCGGCATTCAGCTCGGAACCAAATCGTTTGAGAAATCTGAGAAGAAGTTCAGGGACATTCTTGAACTCGTAAAGAAAGCTGGGTTTTCAGAATGTCTTGAGACAAGTACTCGTGTGCACATTGACCTGGTTAAAGAGTTCTACTCAAACGTCTCCATAAACTCTGGAACTCTGTCTACCAAGGTTAAAGGTCAGACTCTGAAGCTGAAATCTTCTGACCTAAATCAATGCCTAGGTTTTCCTAACCAAGGGCTAAAGAACCTTGAAGATGTCAACACTGAACAAGCAAAGGAGTTGATGAGGGTACCAAAGAAACCCTAGTTTCAAAGACATGAAGAAGAAGGAGTTTCCTGAAGAATATGAGTTCCTAGCTGAAATCATTGGAAAGTGCATACTATGCAAAAACACTGCACATGATACAGTGATTGACCAACAATTGAAGTTAATGTCAGCTATAGTTCTGAAGAAACAAATTGACTTTGGAGCTATCTTGTTCGATCAAATCTCCAAATGGGTAGAGAAGGCTGAGAAGAAGAAGACCACTGAAAAACCCCTAACCAAGGTGTTTCATGGAAGGATGCTGAGTATTATACTGAAGAAGAAACTAGGAGGGAAAATCAAGGATGATGAAGGAGAAACATTGAATGTGCACAAAGTGATGTCTCCATAATTATTTGAGAACTGGAAGAAGAACCCTAAGGAGAACAAATGGCTGACAGCTGGGAGCTGCAGTAAAGCCTCTGCAAATAAGAGAAAGATAGTTGAGGAAGAGAGCTCAGAAACTGATGACTTTGTAGTAGCAGAAATCACACCAGTCGGAAAGAAATCAAAAGTTGTGAAGAAAGCTGGTGATGAGAAGAAAGCCCAGGCCCCACCAAGGAGAGTCTCCTCAAAGGACAAGGATAAAGAAGAAAAAGTCCTAACTGCTGAAACAACAAAAAGAAGAAGCAGCAGGTTGCTTCAAGGGCCAATTAGCAAGAAAGCTAAGGTGGAAGACACACCAACCTTAGCTTCCCAAATCAGTACATCAGACGAAGAAAGGGATGTAGATTCAGCAGAAGAAAAAGAAACAGATGTCAAGGTCCAGTCCCCACAGTCAACATCCAGAAATGAAAATGAAGCTGATGAGATGGAAGAAAGTGCAGCAACTGCTGATGAAGAAGAATGTGCAAGCCCAGTGGCTAATTCTCAGAGTAGTCACTCTAATGATAAAGAAGAAATCCAAGATAACCAAATTGCATCCCCAAATGCAACTGCCCCAATGACCCAAGATGATAGGTCAAGTAATGATGTGTCTGAAGAAGAAGAACTTGCCCCCACCAATCCAGATAGCCACCTTGTTGAATCAAGAGTTGATGAGATGACAGAAGAAGAGTCTGTTCATGCCAGTGTTGAACCTCAAAGAAGTCTGTCTGCTGAACCAGAGAAGTCAAAGTCTGAAGAAGAAGAAGAGTCTGACTCTCCCATACCTGAACCTCCAAGAAGAAGGAAAAGATACAGACTGCAAGCCAAGTTTGCCTTCAAAAGAAGCAGTGGTCAATCAAATGCCATCATTGAATTGAGTGATGATGAGTTTGTATCCCAGGGAGAAAATGCTGAAGAAGAAACCAGCAATAAAGAAGATAAATCTGAAGAAGATCTGGCTGAAGAAGGTTCTGAGAATGAAATGCAACAAGAGGAACTCCCTGCTGAAAATGATCAAGAAAGTTTAGGCTCCGAGAGAGAAGAGATTGAAGAAGATTCTGGTTCTGCACCTCAGGAAGCAGATGAACAAGAAGATTATCCAGTTCCCTCTCCTGCAGGATTTAGCAGAAGGATCGTAGAGGAAGTGTCAAATGATCTAACAGATGTTTCACCAGAGAGATGGTTCTTCCAATGGATGACATGGCTAAAGGCCTTTACTAAAAAAGATGGAAGTTACTTCAGTTGGTGTTACAAGCAGTTTCCAAGCATGGAACTGGTGGCTCAGAACTTTCCAAGAGTAAAGAAGTTTGCCACCAAATTGATCAAAGACCAGCCCCACTTCAAGGTCTATCGTCATGCTGAAAATCTCTACATCCCCTACGATCGTAGAATGGACTTTCAAGGGAGGAGGAACATGACTAAGGAGGTGACCGAAGAATCTAGTCACTCCACTGCTGATGATGCTCTAGCCTAAAACCAGAAGCCTCCTTATGCCCAAGCACTTCTATCAGATATTCCCTCATCCTCAACCTCAACCAGTGATTGGAACTCAACGATTATCCAGATTCTATAGACCTTTAAAAATCTATCTAAGGATGAAAATCGTAGAGTCCAAACAGATACTCAACCAGCTGCTACCCAAGAATAGGATCAAATTACTTTGGAGCCAGAACTACAAAAGAGCTCTGATGATCTAAGCAAAAAGATATCTATGCTCATTGAAGAATCACAGAAGCAGACAGCTGCAGGAGATGATTCTTTCCAGCACAAGCTTCATGCTATCTTGGCTGATGTATCTCTTAAACTCGAAGAGAGAGATAACATCTATCAGAAGGCCATACAAGATCAGAAGGCAGAATCTCTACAAATTCAGAAGGCCAATGCAAAGCAGATCGAAGCCCTCTCTGACAGGATTGATGATATGAGGCAGACCTTCTCAGTACAACTTGAGCTAGGCCAGCAAGAACTAAAGTTTAAAGTTGCCAACTCCTCCTACCTGATGGAGCAGCTTATGTCCAACATGGAGTAGCTCTCTCAAATGATTGATGACAAAAAGGGGGAGAAAAAGAGGCATAGAAAGAAGAGGAGCAAGAGGCACTCAAGGAAGAGCAAAGGGTTAAGGGAGAAGAAGTCAAAGAAGAAGAAAGCAAACAAGATAAAGAGTCATCATCGAGGGGGGGAGGCCAAGATGATGATAACAAGATTGCAAAATCCGAGGGGAGCATGATCAGAAGGATGCTGAAGGGGAACAAGAAAAAGAAGAACAATCAAATGAGTAGCTGATTAACAAGCATCCTGGAAACATACATGAGCCAAGGAGGCACATCTCTAACTTGTTAGGTATGTTCTGGATCCAGAATGTAGAATGTCTGAATATATAAATTGCCATATCAATATAAATGACATTCATGATTATCTGTTTTAGAAATACACCTGCTCACTGTATATAAGATTCATTCATAACATGCATATGCACCTAATGTTTTTGTCATAATCAAATAGGGGGAGATTGTCAGGAATAAACATGTGAATGATATTCCTATTTAATATATGATTTGATTATGATATATATGAATGAATATGCAAGTATGCTTGCATTAAGAAAAGCTTTAAAGTCCTTTGATAGATAATAGAAGTATATGTACAAGGACTTAGAATGAATTGATCAAATATGTTAGGTTGATCCTACATAAGCAAAACAACTTTGTAAAGTTCTTAAAAAGAAATAATGTACAAGGACTATAAATATAGAAAGATCAAGCTTGTTAGGTTGATCTTATGATGTAATAGATAGGCTAGTCGATCGATCGAAAGCAATTGCACGCACTGAAGTCGTAGTCTGCCAAGTGAGTCAAGGTTAACTCGAGAGCTATCGAGGTAGAATAGAAGTATACAAGATAGTAGATCTCAGAGTTTCGTGAGACGCCAGGGAAACGAAGAAGGATCGTAGTGTATCGAGTAGAGCTTCCTCGGGATCGTGGTGTCTTTGAGGAAGTCATGTTCGAAATCGTGAGACGACTTACCCTCTGAACAGAACCGACTGGTCATCTGCGCCGCCAAGATAGAAAGCGTAGACTACACTCGAGTCGTGAGAGTCTCATCGATGCCAAAGCCAAGTCAAGGATCGTAGATCACACTCGAGTTAAGTAGAAGTCTATTGATTACATGCAGAGATCGTAGTCAAACAATATCAGATGAAGACAACAAACACAAGGCAGAAATCGTAGAGTGTCAATATCTGATCTCAGGATCATAGTGTCTGCACCAGCCGAAGTTGAATCGTAGAGTGCAGAGCTACGACCTCAAAAGAAGTGCTCACAGTGCCAAGGAAGAATCGTAGAACCATATACGGTTCTCAACATATGAGCACTCCCAGAATATCCAAAGGAACGAAGCCTCTGGTTCAAGCTGCAAGCTACATCTAAGGAAACCAGAGAGCACTCAATGAATGGCATCTGAGGCTAACGAAAGATCTCAAAGACCAACCCAATCAAAGATTAAGATTGAGGTGTAAGGCCATTCGTGATGAAGTCTTCCACAAGGAGATCCAAAGAAGACTTCAGAAGCTGACTAAGGAAAGTCAGCTTATGCAGTAGCTATCAAGTGAACAGAAGACAACGATCTTGGAAGCAACCATGTTCGTAGTGTTTTCCAAACAAAGAAGGAACTGATGGAAGGTGAACCGAGATACTGGTCAGCTTCTGAAGAGCAAGGCTAAAGTGATTAAGTGCGGGGTCAGTTCATTGATGATAAGTGAGTGGAAGATCATAAGGAGAAAGCAAGATGGACGCGCCACAAATCTGAAGTGTCTTGATATTCAGAAGGGGACCAGAACAAGGAATTAGGCCATCGATGTCACGAGAGCGATCGAAGCAAATGTAAGTATTGAAGTACTGCACAATACAAGGAAGAGGTGTTATACATTGAAGATCCAATCAACACTCTTCAAGATCGTAGTGTTAACCCTACCAGTCAATAAGCAACACTCAACAAGACACTACGATCAAGTCCTTGAAGACGTGCATCAGAATCGTAGTGTCCGAATAATTGAAGACTGAAGCATTGGCAAAGGTTCAATCTGAAGGGTAATATTTGGACAAGTGCTTATTGAGAGCATCGATGCAATAGGACAACCTCTGATCGAGAAATCAGAAAGAGATAATAAAGTCTTCGACCTGCCCAAGACATTAAAGTGTACATCTGATAGGGTAGGTGAAACAATGAGATATGCAGTCATTAAAATGTATGATGAAGTCACATCAAGCAGTCTACATCAAGCAACTTGAGATCTGTGAAGATATTTGAATAGCTTTTAATGACTACTTTCCAACGGAAGGATTGGGAAGGAGTATAAATAAGGAAGAGCTTCAAAGATCAAAGGTTGCTGGAGTTGTTGAGTTTGGAGAGAAGGTGGACTGATCTAAACCATGTGAAACAGTGAGTCCGAAGGCTCACTCTACGATCCACCAAGAACACTCAGAATTCAGATAAAGAAAGAAGTAGAAGCGTGAGTTCTACTATGTAGAAGTGAGAGTTCTACTACATGAAGAGTGTTCAGAACTGTCGAGAGAAAGAAGAGCATCATGACATCTTGATGTCCATAATGGGAAGACTCTAAGTACAATAGAGAAGAGCCTATAGTCATCTTAGCAAGTCCATCATGAGAAGGCATCAAGTAGCAAAAGGGAGATCACAAAAGCCATCTTGGTGTCAAGCATGAGAAAGCTTCTAAGTACCTAATAGAAGAGCCTACAGTCAGCTTTGAAGCCTCTCATATGCAGTCATCAAGTACCAAGGAGAATGATCTTCAAGGCAGTTCAACAAGGGGTCATCCAAAGTGGTTGAGTAACCAAAGAAGCTGAGCATCATGCAACACTCAGCTGCACTTTAAGGATGATCAAGTTAAGCTTCTAAGTATAGAAGATGTTCAGAGCATGAAGACATCTTAGCAGCTCAGCACCGACTCCAACAACAACAAACAAATAACTCAACAAAGCCAGAGCTTGAGGGGTCCTTGTCCAGAGG
Source organism: Panax ginseng (assembly GCA_020205605.1). Classification (NCBI taxonomy): domain Eukaryota; kingdom Viridiplantae; phylum Streptophyta; class Magnoliopsida; order Apiales; family Araliaceae; genus Panax; species Panax ginseng. Next base: position 94,837,135 of record CM035136.1, on the reverse strand, counting down.
GACTAAATGAAGCAGGGTGAGAAGGGTCCTTGTCCTGAGGGACTAAACGAAGTTCCAAGCCTGCTGGGCTTGAAGAGGTCCTAGGGAACTAGAGGAGTTCCAAGGCTGCTGGCCTTGAAGGAATCTTAGTGATTCAGGGTGCTGCCCTTTCTTAGTGGAAATCCTGCTAATTGAAAGCAGAAGAATGGATTAGGAGCTTGAGTCTCTGAACCACTTAAAACCCCTTGTGTCTTTTATATTATGTCATTTACATTATGTACTATAACTGTTATAACTGCTATGTATGTTTTAACTACTTACAACTAAACTTACTCTACGAACAATGTATGTATGGTTATGAATATATCAATGAAGGGGATCTTTTACTTATTCAGTTGTGATTGAAAAGATTCTCATGTTTGTCATATGTTGATTATGAACAATTAATATAAACCAGAAAAGTATTTGAAATAAAAAGGATCTATTCAACCCCCCCTTCTAGATCTATTGTGCCCTCTGGGAACTAATACAAATGATGTGAAAAAAGTCTTTATTGTCCCGTAGTGCATTGATGGGCGAGCTTTTGGTATGATTATGGCTATGGATTCTCTTGACCAAGGGTGCAAAGATGAATTATTTTATGGCATGATCGGGAATGATGATGAAAACACGATTATCTTTGGCCCATAGTGCATGAATAATTCGTGGTCGTGATATTAAAGAATATCCTTGGCATGTAGTGCAGGGATGATTTGATGATGTGGAATATTTATTAAGCTGAGTCTCAGCGATAAAAGTGATGAAAAACCTTTTAAATCATAGAAGATAGTAGATTTTATTCTTTATTTGACTCTTCTAATGGATATCTTATTCCACTGCAGTTAAACTTGATGGTTGTTATATTGTATCAGTTTAGCACTGTTGAAGGCTAACGATAATTTATTCTGCATTATCTTAGTCATAATATTTCTTATTGGGCTAGTTGAGCTCACCCTTTTTGATTTCATTGTTCTCTTCAGGAAATGAGAACGTAGCAGGGACTAGTCGGGGAATGGAGTGACGGTCCAGATGATAGCATTAGTAGTCCTCACTATTCTATGAAATAGTGTGATTATAAAAGTAATAAGATTGAATTTGAGTGTGAATATTGTCTAGATGACAATATTAGGTATTAAAACTCTCGATTATGTTTTTTTGTTATTTTGAGTTTGAATCATGCAGAAGACAATATTTGTATTAAAATTCACAGCTCATGTTGTATAATTAAGTTTGTATTTGAATTCTGTACCATGTATTTGGCGACTCAAGATGGGTGATGTATACCTATTTTGGGGGCGTCATAATTGGTATTAAAGCTTAGGGATATGATCCATGGCTGAGATGTGAGACAAGAACTAGGAGGGGAGAGACGGGGAATTCCTTCGCTAGTATGACCTACCTAAGTTTATTTGGTATTTAATTGGTATGTCAGAATATAGGGATAATATGTGATATGTTAATTAACCCTTGTTTTGTGGCAGTGTTTGAAATGGCAGCTAAAAATGCTAACAATAGAGTGAATGAGACCGTTGAGACACCTTTAATCACCAACCACGTTAATGTGATTTTAGACGAAGAAGAAATTAGAGATATCTACGTGGTGAGTGAAGAACTAATAGTTGCACTCGAGATAGTCGCAGAGGTAGCAGCTGAGAGTGAGGAAGAAGAGGAAGAAGAAGAACCTGAGGAGAATTTATTAGAAGAACTTTATGATCAAAATGTATAATTTCAAAATCGTATTCATGAGTTAGAAGAACAAGTTGAAGAACGGCAGGCGGTCATGGAGCAAAGGGATGCAATAATTCAAAATTGTGTTACCCGATGTGCGATGCTTAAACAGAAGCACTCTTTGTCAGAGTATAAGATATTAGAGATGGAATCTAATAATGCTATGATCAAAGTTCTGATGAAAGAAGAAACAACTAAACAAATGAGAATGGAGGATGCATGGGTAAAAGCCGCACGACGCGTTGATATTATAGAAAAAGACGTTCGATCCAATAAAGCCAAAAAAGATGAAATTGATTTCTCTTTTTGGACAGCAATTGGTAGAATCCAACATCGAGTTTAGAATTACCCTGTGCAGACCGGTTAACCCCAATTCGATATGGATCGGAGAGTAATGATTCAAATCATGGATCAGGAATTCGATGAAGCAATTAATGGTGGAATGTCCTCTATAGCAAAGTCAAGTCTAGCTGGGATGGTGACGCCAAAGAATATCCCAGACAAGTCAAAATCGATAGTTTAAAAGAGAGCATTTTTTTTGTGATGAGGAACACGAATGAAGTTATCACGGGTTAGTTAATTATAAATTGTTGCAAAGTCTATACCTTATTAGATACCGATTCTACCCATTCTTTTATCTCTCTTGCTTGCGCTCAACATTTAAATTTGACTTTGGAGGAATTAGACTTTGACTTATTAGTTGAAACTTCGATAGTAGAAACCTTTGTTACATCCACTGTTTATAAATCTTGTTGATTCAAATCGACACTTTCACGTTACATGTCGATCTTATCTCTTTGAAAATACTTGCCTTTGACGTGATTTTAGAAATCGACTGGTTAACTACTCATCGTGCTAAAATTGATTAATTTCGTAAGGTGGTTAGCTTTTATATTCCTAACCAACCTGTTATACAAATTTAAGCAACCAAACCACTAAAGTCAATCACTGTTATATCAAGCCATAAGTAAAGAGCCCCGAGCCTTTATTTGGTGACTTCCTTGTGGGGAATACACCGAAGCCAGACTTTCTGTAGGCGACGTCGTGAATAACGATAGCAAGATAATAAGTATCTATGTGACGTACTATCCAAGTCTTGGATGAGGGTCATAGTTTTGAATGATATTTCTAATGTTAATAAATTTCCTGACGTATTCTTGAATACTTCTTAGCCTACCCCTAGAGCGTGAAATCGAATTTTGTATTGACTCCAGTACAAAACCCATTTCTTAAACCCTCAAATATTTCTTCAACTAAAATGAACGTAATATGTGCCAAAGACGTTAACTCGAGCTGTTGAAGATTATGATTGTACCATTCAATAAAATCATAGGAAAAGCGAACATGGTAGCTAACGCGTTGAGTAGAAGATCGTATGTGGTTACAAGTACGAATACATGAACCCACGTGAAGATAACGAATATACGAGTAGAATTAACTTTAATCGATAAAGTTAAAGTCACTCAAGCTACACACCCGGAGCTGATGAATGTGAAGAAGAAGGTTCAAGAGGGCGTTATTTTAGACAAGAATCGACGAAGAGAGGAAAGCTCAATCCTAGATTCATTGTGTGAGACCCCGAATTTTATGAAATAAATGTATTCAATTTTTCTATTTTGGTAAATAGTTAAATTGATAAAAGTTTAAAGTTAAGGGTGATATGTAAAAATTTTTCAAAGTAGACAAGTTGTCATAAAATACCCGGTTACTGTTTACTCTAGTATTGTTCACTCGAGTATTTGGGGCACTTTTTGTGTCGAAGTACTATTCACGAGTTACTATTCACGAGTTACTATTCACGAGTTACTATTCATGGGTTACTATTCACCTAAATTACTATTCACCCGAATATTATTCACTCGGGTATTTGGGATATTTTTCGTGTCGGAGTACTATTCACGAGTTACTATTCATGGGTTACTATTCACCCGATTACTATTCACTCTAGTATTGTTCACTCGGGTATTTGGGATACTTTTTGTGTCGGGGTACTATTCACAGGGTACTATTCTCGAATTACTATTCACGGGGTACTATTCACCCGAAAAATATATTTATTTTTGGGTACAATATTATTCCATGAGGAGATGTTCTAATTTTTCAGACCGTTGGTTGAAATTATAATAGTAAATCAATATGGGTCGTTGGTTTAAAGTTTTAATAGTAAAATCTTTTTATATAAAACAGAATACTTTTATAAAGTTATTCTATAAATAGAATATATTATATTCTATTATGAATAGTGTTTTGCATAGTAAAATCTTTTTATATAAAACAGAATACTTTTATAAAGTTATTCTATAAATAGAATATATTATATTTTAGTATGCATAGTGCCTGCATAGTGTTTTGCATAGTAAAATCTTTTTATATAAAATAGAATACTTTTATAAAGTTATTCGTTTTATTAGATTATAAATAGAATATATTATATTTTATTTAAAAGATTTTATTTTAAATATGGACCGTCCGATTAAAAGTAAATCAATCTGGACCGTTCATGAATTAGTTACTATGCAGTCCATTCTCCTATAAATAGAAGCTCATTCCTTCATTATTTCTTACGAATTCACTGAAACTCTAGAGAGAGAAACTATAGAGAGAGTTCTTCTTCTATAATCTTGAGCGTATTTCTTTAGAGTTTAAGAAAGCTTTGAGCGTAGTACAAGTTTTCTTCGAGTATATCCTTGCCCTACCAGTCGGAATACACTTCTTTCAAAGGTAAGGGATATTATTTGTTGTACCCTTAAGGGGTATTATTTCTTTTGTATTCATGAAGAGAACTTCATTATTCCATTCTTTATTATTCTCATTGGAATAACTTTTACGCTGTGAACCCTATACTTGGTGAAATTCTTACATTATTCCATTCTTTATTATTATGTTGAATAACTTTGTTTATCTGGCACCGCATACATGGTGAAATTCTTCTATTATTCCGTTCTTTATTATTACATGGAATATCACATCTCGGTCATCATTACGCTGACACAGTTCCATTAATTATTCTCATAGAATAACATGTCTGCGTGCGGTCTATCGCATACATGGTGATTTACATTGTTATTCCATTCTTTATTATTACATTTGGAATATCACATGCTGCATGCGTTTTTACGTGGGACTGGTTCCGTCTTTATTATTCTATTGGAATATCTTGTTTGTGCGTTTTACGTCGGACCTGGATCCGTCTTTATTATTCTGTTGGGAATAACTTGTCTATGCGGTCTCTATCGCATACGTGGTGAATCCTTCTGTTATTTCATTCTTTATTATTCTGTTAGAATAACCTGTCTATGTGGATTACCACATGCATGGTGAATGATCCTTTGTATTTCATTCCTTATTAAATTATAAAAATGATCTATTTACGTGGATTCTGATGAAAGTCATAACAAAAGTATTGGAGTGATAAAAATTATGGGTATATGTGGAATTAGTAAGTGTTATGATGAGTTATGTTGGTTATTATATGAAAACTTGAAAGTTTCTTAGAAATCACAAAGGGTTAAAAATCAGATTTTGTTGAAAATGGAACATAAAATTCAATTGACCATATCTCCTATTATATTTTGAATTTTTGAGTGAGGTCAAATTCTAGAGTTAGCTCTATGAGTTTTGTAACTTATCCAAGTGGAATCACTGGAAAAGGTTTTGTAGATTTTCGTGTGGACTGATTTTAGCAAAGGAGTCAAAAGCTGTAATTTAAGAAAAAGCTATTGTCCAGATTTTTAAAAGGGCATTTTCGGCCACTTAATTTGTGAGCAAAATTCTGGCCTTTTGGGACATAAAAGTATATGGTATAAAGTACCTCATGTCCAAAAATGAGCTCATTCCGACTTAAAATGAGCAAGTTATGACCATTTCAATATTTAGGTTTTTCCGACGAAAAACGCTATAACCGGTGTTCTATAACTCCGATGACCATGAAATTTAGCTCACGTTAACATGTGTAAGATCCTGCTAAGATTTGAGAATTTCTGGAGTTAAATTTAAGGTAGCTAATTTCTTAAGGAATTAATTAGAAATTGATTTTTGAAAAATAGTAAATGAATTTTAAAAATTCCGAGAAAAATATATGTTCAATATGTGACTATATTATGCTTAATCCCAGAAAAGAATAATTTTTGGGACTGATTTGGTATTTTTCATGAAAATAGTTTAGTTACGAGCATATGAGTTAAATATGTTATGTGAAGTTGAAGAATTGGTAAATAGAATTTTAGGGCTTGAAAACCCTATATAAGGTATATGCAGATTTTTGATGAGTAATTTGATTATTAGTGATGAAATCTTATGAGTATGGCATTTTTGAATGATTAAATGCATTATTTGGAAAAATGTAAACAATTAAATTTAATTGTTTATAAGTTTAAGAAGTGATTAAAATATTGTTATAGTATTAACAATATTAGATTATGATTTTATTAAGTGATTGATAATGACTAGATAAATTTAAAGTCTTTAATATTTATCCTTGATTTAGTTTGATTAATGCTTATAATATTGTCATCGTCCTCATATTTATATTATGTTGAAAATCATATGTGGCATGTAGTGCATAAATGGACTTGGTATGATTATGACCAGGGATTATTCGGTATAATCATGACCGTAATGTTGCAAATAATGTGGAAAAAGTCCTCATTGGCCCGTAGTGCATTGATGGACAGTTTTTGTTATGATTATGGCTATGGATTCTCTTCGGCCAAGGGTGCAAAGATGAATTGTTTTATAGCATGATCAGGACCGTTGATAAAAACACGATTATCTTTGACCCGTAGTGCATGGATAATTTGTGGTTGTGATACTAATGAAAAAGTCCTCATTGGCCCGTAGTGCATTGATGGACAGTTTTTGGTATGATTATGGCTATGCATTCTCTTCGGCCAAGGGTACAAAGATGAATTGATTTATGGCATGATCAGGACCGTTGATGAAAACACAATTATCTTTGGCCCGTTGTGGATGGATTGTAAGACCCCAAATTTTATGAAATAAAAGTATTCAATTTTTCTATTCAGTAAATGGTTAAATTGATAAAAGTTAAAGTTAAAGTAAATGGTTAGAACTAGGAAGGGAGAGACGAGAAATATCCTTCGCTAGTGTGTGTCCTACTTAAGCTGAATTTTCTTACTTAAGTTGACAAATTGTGATATGTCAATTAACCTTTGTTTTAAAGCTGTATTCTAGAATGATATCTGAAATACAAGAGATGAGCAATGAATAAATCATGATGATAGGGAAGATGGAATCTGGAATGGAAGCAAGGTATTCTCAACTCTTTGAAATACCAGGTACGTAAATTTCGGGGATGAAATTTCATAAGGAGGGGAGATTGTAAGACCCCGAATTTTATGAAATAAAAGTATTCAACTTTTCTATTCAGTAAATGGTTAAATTGATAAAAGTTAAAGTTAAGGGTGATATATGAAATTTTTTTCAAAATACGCAAGTGGTTATAAAGTATTCATTATTGTCGGGGAATATTCGTTTGGTCGTGGAATATTCTTTCTGTCGGGGAATATTCGTACGACGGCGTAGCTATTTGTGAGCCCCATAACGGATAACTGTCGGAAGAAGAAAACGACAAAATTGAATAACGGTGTAGTTATTACTGCTTAACAACCGCTTGGAATACCCATGGTTAAAATACTGATATACACGTGGTTTGCCACGTGAGTACTGCAGTATTGCACGATGATTGTTGAATTATTGATCCTTACGTAAGAATGCACTACTCAATAATTGTTACGATAATTACTGCTCAATATTTTATTTTATTGATTCAATAATTGCATGCGTTGATATTTTATATTATTGTTGTTTCAATAATTGTCACTACACAAGATTTTCTATTATCGGATCAATAATTCATATTATTTGGAATAATATTATTAGATAGCATTATTGGCAATGTCTAGAAAGTTCATCAAGGAGAGGTTTGGTCACCTAATCATACGCGATGAAGGAGAAATCCTTATCTGAAAGCCCCTCTTTCACAGGAACGGCGACATGGTTGTCATAATTGTGATTCTGTAATATTATTTGTGAATAATTAATTATTGATTTATATGAGAAGGAAATATTTATTTGATGTGGATATAAATGATGGGTTTATTTATGTAGTTATAAATGAAGGAGTTAATGTTGAGGTGTTTTATCGGTTATTTTGCCTGATTGGAGGTATTAAAAGATCAAATCGGTTATTATTACTGACTTTATTGTGTGAGTTATAATATTTAATCCGAATAGTTGGATCGTTGTAATTTTTGGATATGTTATACATATATAAGTTGAGTATATGTCCACAAATTTTGAACCGTTAAAAATGAGCGTATAATTTTTTATGAATTTTAAGAGGTGACTGATTCGGAAATTAGGTTATAAATAATTTTGGTGGAAAATTCTAGAATTAGTGGACCCCACTTTTGGTTGGTGAGAAATGTGCTCAATTGAATTTTCAAATGTGGTGGGTGGGAATAGTAGCAGGTAAAGCCATTAGGTTGCAGGTTAAGTCTGCTTCGGCGTGCTAACATTTTTCTATAAATAGAGGGATAAGTTAGAATTGAAAATCACACCAGAATTCATAAGTTTTCTCTCTTTTTCTCTCTAGATTATCGAGTGTATTTTGTGAGTATTTAGATACTTGGTGAGTTGCTATTCATCGCTGCAAGTTTCCTTCAAATATATCCGATATCCAATCGTAAGTCTTTCATTTTTTGAGGTGATAAAAATTATCTTTGTCCTTGATGAGAAAAGAAATTTAGAACTACAATTACGATTATGAGTTATACAAGTGATTGTGGACAGGAATTGTTGATTGATGTTACAGGGATAAAACATTGTTGGTGGACTTTTAAAATAGAGAAGATAATAGATTTTATGGTCTATTTGACTCTTCTAATGGATTGCTCATTCCGCTGCAACTATGGTAATACGAGTGTAGCTGGGTCGAGCAGGGGTAACAGGGGAATAGAATGGTGGTCATCATTTAGTAGTTATATTTGGTGAATCAAATAGGGTGAGGCGAACCCAACGTTGGAAGGGTGTTTTGCCACTATCATACAAAATGTCTAATGACATGCAACCTCATGTCATCATAAGACAGGGTTGTGCTCATCCACTTACTGAGTATATCTACGAGCACTACCTATATAATCTTGGTGTTTGTTTGAAGTATAACTCTCAATTAGAGATAGTGGAGATAATGATATGTCAAGAGAAGACTTACCATTGGGAAGAATATGATAGTAATCTTCTCATTTTTCTTTGGGGTCTATTGGGTCAACCAAGGATAATTCTGTGGCCATATGATATCTATCATAACCTAGAAGCATGGCCTCCCATGTACAAAGGTTTCCTTGAGCACTTCCCAAAGATTTTAATTTCTAAAACAATTTTTGACTATACCTTTATGTAAGATGTCATGGTAACGTGCTACCCAAGTTGGTGTCAAGAGTCACAGTTGATATATATATATTTGTATCCAAACTCACAGCATATGTGTTGTTATATTTTGCATGACAATTGTTGTAATAAAGTTGTAGTTATTTTCTGTACCATGTATTTGGCGACTCAGAATAGGTTGGATGGAATGGACCTATTTTGGGGTCGTCACGTGGATAATTCGTGGTCGTGATACTAAAGAATATCCTTGGCCTGTAGTGCATGGATGATTTGATGATGTGGATTATTTATTGAGCTGAGTCTCAGCGATTAAAGTGATGAAAAACCTTTTAAATCATAGAAGATAATAGATTTTATTCTCTATTTGACTCTTCTAATGGATTGCTTGTTCATTCTACAGCAGTTAAACTTGATGTTTGTTATATTGTATCGCTTTAACACCGTTGAAGGCTAATGATAATTTATTTTACGTTATCTTAGTCATAATATTTCTTCTTTGGGCTAGTTGAGCTCGCCTTTTCTTTCATTGTTCTCTTGAGAAATGAGAAACGTGGTAGGGACTAGTCGGGAACAGTGATGGTCCTAGATGGTGCATTAGTAGTCCTCACTATTCGTGAAATAGTGTAATAATAAATGCAATGAGGGCGCCATTGGGTGTGGATATTATCTAGAAGGCAATATTCTTGTATAAACTCCCAGCTTATGGTTTGTCGTATTTTACACGACAGTTGTATTATTAAGTTGTATTTGAATTTATGTACCATGTATCTGGTGACTCAAGATGGGTGATGTATACCTATTTTGGGGGCGTCACAGTTGGTATCAAAACTTAGGGATATGATCCCTGGCTGAGATGTGAGACAAGAACTAGGAGGGGAGAGACGGGGAATTCTTTCGCTAGTATGACCTACCTAAGTTTATTTGTTATTTAATTGGTCGGTCAGAATATAGGGGTATTATGTGATATGTCAATTAACCCTTATTTTGAAACTATATTCTAGAATGATATTTGAAATACAGGAGATGAGAAATGGAAAATTATGATAGAGAGGAAATAACCGGGAAGGTACAATCTGAAAAGAAAGCAAGGTATTCTTATCTCTTCGAATATCAGGTACGTATGTAAATTTCAAGGGCGAAATTTCATAAGGAGGGGAGATTGTGAGACCCCGAATTTTATGAAATAAAAGTATTCAATTTTTCTATTTTGGTAAATAGTTAAATTGATAAAAGTTTAAAGTTAAGGGTGATATTTAAAAAATTTTCAAAGTAGACAAGTTGTCATAAAATACCCAGTTACTGTTTACTCTAGTATTGTTCACTCGAGTATTTGGGGCACTTTTTGTGTTGGAATACTATTCACAAGTTACTATTCACGAGTTACTATTCACGGTTTACTATTCACCTAAATTACTATTCACCCGAATATTATTCACTCGGGTATTTGGGGTATTTTTCGTATCGGAGTACTATTCACGAGTTATTATTCACCCGATTACTATTCACTCTAGTATTGTTTACTCGGGTATTTGGGACACTTTTTGTGTCGGGGTACTATTCACACGGTACTATTCCCGAAGTACTATTCACGGGGTACTATTCACCCGAAAAATATATTTATTTTCGGTCCAAATTATTTTTTGGTACAATATTATTCCATGAGAAGATGTGCTAATTTTTCAGACCGTTGGTTGAAATTATAATAGTAAATCAATATGGGTCGTTGGTTTAAAGTTTTAATAGTAAAATCTTTTTATATAAAATGTAATACTTTTATAAAGTTATTCTATAAATAGAATATATTATATTCTATTATGCATAGTATTTTGCATAGTAAAATCTTTTTATATAAAACAAAATACTTTTATAAAGTTATTCTATAAATAGAATATATTATATTTTAGTATGCATAGTGCTCGCATAGTGTTTTGCATAGTAAAATCTTTTTATATAAATAGAATATTTTTATAAAGTTATTCGCTTTTATTAGATTATAAATGTAAGACCCCAACTTTTATGAATAAAGAATAATTTTTTTGAATTATATTTTTGAATATTATGGTATTGATTTGATATAATGTTATAGTTGTGAGTAATATTTATAAATTTTGCAAAATGTACGCAAGTTGTTATATAATATTCGATTGGCTCAGGGAATATTCGCTTTAACATGGAATATTCGTATAACCAACAATCATTGGTGGACCCATAGCGGAATTATTGTTTGATTGAAAAACGACAAAAATACTTTATGAAAATAACTATGAGGTGTTACTGTTAAAACTGTTGAACTACTCGGAGTAAAAGTACAAAGAATATCTGCCGTAGTCGCACAAAGAAGACACTACGGTATTGATTATCGATGCTTACGTGAGAAGTCACTCAATTATACTCAATTATTGCTACAATAATTGTCGCATCATATTTCTCATATTATTGATTTAATTATTGTTACGATTATCATCCGCATTATATGATATATTATTAAATCAATAATTGAGACGGTAAAGTTATTCATATTATTATTTGCAATATTGACAATGTCTAGAAGTTATGTCAAGGAGATGTTTGGTCACCTAATTGCGTGCCAATAAGGAGAAATCCTTATCGGAAAGCCCCCTCTTTCCTGGAAACGACCTGGTTGTTAAATATTGTGAATTATAATATTAATGATGAATAATTTCTTGTTGATTAAAGATGAATTTTATAGTTCCATTATGTTGGACTTATTTGTGTTAGTATAATTGATGTATGGAGGATATATTGTTTAATTGGGTATTCGGGACACTTTTCGTGTCGGAGTACTATTCACAAGTTACTATTCACAAGTTACTATTCATGAGTTACTATTCACGAGTTACTATTCATGAGTTACTATTCATGAGTTACTATTCACGAGTTACTATTCATGAGTTACTATTCACAAGTTACTATTCATGAGTTACTATTCACGAGTTACTATTCACGGGGTACTATTCACCTGTAAGATATATTGATTTTCGGTCCAAATCATTTTTGGGTACAATATTATTCCATGAGGAGATGTGCTAATTTTTCAGACCGTTGGTTGAAGATATAATAGTAAATCAATATGGACCACTGGTGGAAGTTATAATAGTAAATCAATATGGATCGCTGGTTTAAAGTTTTAATAGTAAATCAGTATGGACTGTTGTTTTAAGTTTTAATAGTAAACCAATCTAGATCGTCCGTTTAAAGTAAATCAATTTGGACCGTTCATAAGTTAGTTATTATGCAGTCCATTCTTCTATAAATAGAAGCTCATTTCTTCATTATTTCTTACGAATTCACTGAAACTCTAGAGAGAGAATTATAAGAGAACCTATAGAAAAGTATTCTGCACTTCCCTACTCTTATATTCAGTTTTTTTTACGGTAAGGGATGTTATTTATTGTACCCATGAAGAGAACTTCTGTTATTCCATTATTTATTATTCTGTTGGAATAACATGTATACGCGGGCTACCCTATACATGGTGACATTCTTCTAATATTCCGTTCTTTATTATTCTGTTATAATATCATGTCCAATGCTTTCTGCCGGGACCTGGTTCTATTATTTATTATTCTGTCGGAATATCCTGTCTGTGCGTTTACGCCGGACCTGGTTCCATTATTTATTATGCTGTCGGAATATCTTGTCTGTGCGTTTACGCTGGACCTGGTTCCATCCTTTATTATTCCGTTGGAATAACCTGCATGTGCGGTCTATCGCCTGCATGGTGATTTCTTTTGTTATTCCATTCTTTATTATACCCAGTTGGTTAAAACTTTGACTTCTATACCCATGAAATTAGTGGAATATCCTTGATATTTGCGCTTCATCCAGTATCTTTACATGGAAATATTCTTCTGAACATTCTTGAATTTTACTCTACAAAGCAGTATCATGTTGACAATTTGGACGTTATCAGTTCCTAGATAAATTAATTCTTAAACTTGTTTTATTGAATTCTTATATCATTGTCATCATCCTCATGTTTATATTTTGTTGAAAGTCATCTCATGGCTGATGGTGCATAGATGGACTTGGTATGATTATGACCGAGGATTATTCTTGTAATCATGACCGTAATGTTACAAATGATGTGATAAAAGTCCTCATTGGCTCGTAGTGCATTGATGGACGATTGTTGGCATGATCATGACCATTAATGAATACACGAATGTCCTTGGCCCAGTAGTGCATGGATAATTTGTGGTCGGATACTAAAGAATATCCTTGGTCAGTAGTGTGTGGGGTGATTCGATGATGTAGATTATTTATTAAGTCGAGTCCCAAATGATAAAAGTGATGAAAACCTTTTAAATCATAGAAGATAGTCGATTGTATTCCCTACTTGACTCTTCTAATGGATTGCTTGTTCCACTGCAGTTAAACTTGATAGTTATTATATTTTATCGGTTTAACATCATTGAAGGCTAACGATAAATTATTCTCGCATTATCTTAGTCATAATATTTCTTCTTTGGGCTAGTTGAGCTCACCCTTTCTTTCACAGTTCTCTTCAGGAAATGAGAACGTAGCTGTGACTAGTCGGGGAATAGAGTGATGGTCCTAGATGGTGCATTAGTAGTCCTCACTATTCGTGAAATAGTGTGATAGTAATTGTAATAAGGACTCCTTTTGAGTTTGTATAATCTCTAGTAGATAATATTTGTATTCAAACTCACGGTTTATGTTTTGTCGTATTGTACACTGACGGTTGTATTATTAAGTTGTAATTGAATTACGCATCATGTATCTGGCGACTCAAGATGGGTGATGTATACCTAATTTTGGGGGCGTCCACAGTTTGGTATCAAAGCTTAGGATATGATCCTCAGCTAAGATGTGAGAATAGAACTAGGAGGGAGAGCGGGAATTCTTCGCTAGTATGACCTACCTAAGTTTTTTTTGGTATTTAATTGGTCATTCGAATATAGGGATAATATGTTACATGTCAATTAACCTTTGTTACGTGATGATGGTTCGAAAATGACATCCGAGAATGTTGAGAATAGCAATGGAGCATGTGAGTAACCGCTGATTCACCACATATCAATAATCGGGGATAATGTGCATCGTGAAGGCGACAATCCTCATGCAAACAACAACACTGACCAAATGATGAATGATGGAATGTTCAGAAGCTTTATGCAATTCATGCAACAGCAGGCGAGAGCGGCTCCTGTCTAAAATGTAGGTGGAAACACTGGAAACTCTCGAAAAGGAACTGGGACCACCGGAGTTTATTGGAGAGCCAAAACCACTTAAGGCGGAAGCATGGATAAAGCATATCACCAAGATATTTGATGTCTTGGGATGCTCCGAGGAGCAAAAGGTTTCCTGTCCGCCTTTATGTTGCGAGGAGAGGCGACATCGGGTGGGAATCGGAAGCGTACTCAACTTCGGCCAGACCGAAGATGTCTTGGGAAAAGTTCCAAGAACTATTCAACGACAAGTACTTTCCCAAAAGTATTCGTCATATAAAAGAGGTAGAATTTATCAAGTTGGAGCAAAATAATATGACCGTGTCGCAGTACGAAGCCAAGTTTGCCGAGTTATCCCGGTTTGCGTCCCACTTGGTGGATAATGAAGAGAGAATGACACGGATGTTTTTAAGAGGTTTAAAGCCAGAGATACGTCAACATCTTATTTCTTATAAACTGTGTTTGTATTCAGATGTTGTAAATAGGGCTCAATTAGTGGAGCGCGATAACAAGTTAACGCAACCAAAGGAGAGCAGTCATCGAAGCGGTGACAACAAGCGTGGAGGGAATCAACAGGCCAGAAATGGTAACCACTTCGGTGGTAATCAGGACCAAAACAATAAGAATGGACATTTCAAGAAGAGGAGATTCAACAATGATGGAAGGACGTCAGCACCAGCACCCGTTGTTAAGGAATGAGAATGACCACCTATCATATGCTTTAAATGCGGAGGGGAGGGACACATCAGTTCAAACTGCGTGATGCCGTCCAAAGCATGTTATAATTGTGGAAGAGAAGGTCACTTAGCCCGATTTTGTCGTTCACCGAAGACAAGTTCAGCTAGGATGGAGGCACCAAAGGCCGTCCCAGAAAAGTCAAAGCCGGTAGTGCAAGGGAGAGCGTTTGGTGTGACCTCCCAGAAAGTAAGGAACCCGAATGAGGTCATCACGGGTACCCATTGCCACATATTGATGACCTGTTTGACCAGTTGCAAGGAGCCAAATTCTTTTCAAAGAATTATCTTCATTCCGGATATCACCAATTGAAGATTAGAACCGATGACATTCCAAAGACGGCTTTCAGAACTCGGTACGGGCATTATGAATTCCTAGTCATGTCCTTTGGATTAACTAATTCTCCTGCTGCCTTCATGAATATGATGAACCGAGTATTCAAGGAATATTTGGATCACTTTGTGGTCGTCTTTATTGATGACATCCTTATTTATTCCAAAAGTCATGAAGATCATGAGCAACACTTGAGGCTAACACTCCAAAAGCTTCGTGAATACAAGCTTTATGCCAAGTTGAAGAAATGCGAGTTCTGGCTTGAGGAAGTAGCATTCCTTGGGCATGTAGTATCAAGTCATGGAATATCTGTTGACCCAAAAAAGATTGAAGCTATTCAAAGTTGGGAGCAACCTAAATCGTGGATCCATAAGTCGTAGCTTTCTCGGTTTAATTTGGTTATTATCGGAGATTCGTGGAAGGATTTTCTCAAATCGCTACTCCATTAACTCAGCTGACTCGGAAAGATATAAAGTTCGGTTGGAACGAAGAATGTGAGAAGAGTTTTCAAGAACTCAAGAGGAGACTCATTTCAGCACATGTTCTGACAATACCATCTAGCTCGAAGGGATTTGTCATCTACAGTGATGCTTCGGGCAAAGGGTTGGGATGTGTTCTCATGCAACATGGGAAAGTCATAGCCTATGCCTCAAGACAACTCAAAGAATATGAGAGGAATTATCCTACTCATGATCTAGAGTTAGCAGCTGTTGTCTTCGCACTTAAAAGTTGGAGGCATTACTTGTATGGGGAGAAAGTGGAGATCTTTATGGATCATAAAAGCCTCAAATATTTCTTCACTCAAAAGGAACTCAACATGCGACAATGACGTTGGCTTGAACTGTTGAAAGATTATGATCATACCATCCAATACCATCCTGGAAAAGCGAACGTGGTAGTGACACATTGAGTAGAAGATCATATGCAAGTACGAAAAGCGATATTGTCAACACAAAGGCCCATTTATGTGACTTGCAAAGGATGGAGATAGAGTTAAAGACTCTGTGGACCCATGCGATGATGGCGAATATACTAGTAGAACCAACTTTAATCGATAAAGTTAAAAGTCGGTCAAGCTACGCACTGGGTTCGATGCGTATGAGGAAGAAAGTGCAAGAAGGTGCTATGCCGTAAGCAAGAATCGATGAAGAAGGAATACTTTGAGTCAACTCCGGACTTTGTGTTCCTAACGACCGATTTTAAGTATAAAATCATGATGGAGGCGCACAACACACCGCTTGGTAATCCATCTCGGAGTACCAAAATGTATCATGATCTTCGTCATACAATTTGGTGGAGCAATATGAAGAGAGAGATAGCGATGTTTATCTCAAGGTGTCTAACTTGTCAACGAGTTAAAGCGGAGCATCAAGTACCAAAAGGTCCATTGCAACCACTTGAAATTCCGTAATGGAAGTGGGAGCACATTACCATGGATTTCATTACCTGGCCTTCCTAAAGTTTCTCAAGGCATAGATGCGATTTGGGTCATTGTTGATAGATTGACCAAGTCTGCTCATTTCTTACCGATACGAGAAACTTATACACTTGAACGTCTTGTTCGTATGTACATAAATGAGATTATAAGACTGCATGGTATGCCGGTATCCATAGTTTCTGATCGAGTTACTATTCACGAGTTACTATTCATAAGTTACTATTCACGAGTTACTATTCATGAGTTACTTTTCACGAGTTACTATTCATGAGTTACTATTCACGAGTTACTATTCACGGGGTACTATTCACCCATAAGATATATTTATTTTCGGTCCAAATCATTTTTGGGTACAATATTATTCCATGAGGAGATGTGCTAATTTTTCGCATCAGTTGGTTGAAGATATAATAAGAAATCAATATGGACCGCTGGTGGAAGTTATAATAGTAAATCAATATGGATCGCTGGTTTAAAGTTTTAATAGTAAATCAGTATGGACCGTTGTTTTAAGTTTTAATAGTAAACCAATCTGGATAGACCATTTAAAGTAAATCAATCTGGACCGTTCATAAGTTAGTTACTATGCAGTCCATTCTTCTATAAATAGAAGCTCATTCCTTCATTATTTCTTACGAATTCACTGAAACTCTAGAGAGAGAATTATAAGAGAACCTATATAAAAGTATTCTGCTACTTCCCTACACTTATATTCAGTTTCTTTTACGGTAAGGGATGTTATTTATTGTACTCATGAAGAGAACTTCTGTTATTCCATTATTTATTATTTTGTTGGAATAACCTGTATACGCGGGCTACCCTATACATAGTGACATTCTTCTAATATTCCGTTCTTTATTATTCGTCGTAATATCCCGTCTGTAAGCGTTCGCCTTTACTTCGGTTCCATTATTTATTATTCTGTCGGAATATCCTGTTTGTGCGTTTACGCCGGACCTAGTTCCATTATTTATTATTCTGTCAGAATATCCTGTCTGTGCGTTTACGCCGGACCTGGTTTCATCCTTTATTATTTTGTTGGAATAACCTGCATGTGAGGTCTATCGCATGCATGGTGATTTCTTTTGTTATTCCATTTTTTATTATACTCAGTTGGTTAAAACTTTGACTTCTATACTCCATGAAATTAGTGGAATATCCTTGATATTTTCGCTTCATCCAGTATCTTTACATGGAAATATTCTTCTGAGCATTCTTGAATTTTACTCTACAAAGCAGTATCATGTTGACAATTTGGACGTTATCAATTCCTAGATAAATTAATTCTTGAACTTGTTTTATTAAATACTTATATCATTGTCATCATTCACATGTTTATATTTTATTGAAAGTCATCTGTGGCCTGCAGTGCATAGATGGAATTGGTATGATTATGACCAGGGATTATTCGGTGTAAACATGACCGTAATGTTACAAATGATGTGATAAAAGTCCTCATTGGCCCGTAGTGCATTGATGGATAGTTGTTGGCATGATCATGACCATTAATGAATACACGAATGTCCTTGGCCCAGTAGTGCTGGATAATTTGTGGTTGTGATACTAAAGAATATCCTCGTCAGTAGTGCGGGGGTGATTCGATGATGTGGATTATTTATTAAGTGAGTCCCGCGATAAAAGTGATGAAAAACCTTTTAAATCATAGAAGATAGTAGATTTTATTCCCTACTTGACTCTTCTAATGGATTGCTTGTTCATTACCGCAGCTTAAACTTGATAGTTATTATATTTTATCGGTTTAACACTATTGAAGGCTAACGATAATTTATTCTCGCATTATCTTAGTCATAATATTTCTTCTTTGGGCTAGTTGAGCTCACACTTTTTTTCACCGCTCTCTTCGTGAAATGAGAACGTAATGGGACTAGTCGAGAACAGTGATGGTCCTAGATGGTGCATTAGTAGTCCTCACTATTCTCGTGAAATAGTGTGATAATAATTGTAATAAGGACTCCTTTTGAGTTTGTATAATCTCTAGTAGACAATATTTGTATTCAAACTCACGGTTTTATATTTTGTCGTATTGTACCACAGACAGTTGTATTATTAAGTTGTATTTGAATTACATACCATGTATCCATGACTCAAGATGGGTGATGTATACCTAATTTTGATGGCGTCACAATAAATAGAATATATTTTATTTTATTTAAAAGATTTTGCTTTAAATATGGACCGTCCGATTAAAAGTAAATCAATCTGGACCGTTCATTAATTAGTTATTATGCAGTCTATTCTCCTATAAATAAAAGCTCATTCCTTCATTATTTCTTATGAATTCACTGAAACTCTAGAGAGAGAAACGATAGAGAGAGTTCTTCTTCTATAATCTTGAGCGTATTTCTTTAGAGTTTAAGAAAGCTTTGAAATGTAGTACAAGTTTTTTCTTCGGTATATCCTCGCCCTTCCAATTGGAATACTCTTCTTTCAAAGGTAAGGGATATTATTTGTTGTAATCTGTAAGGGGTATTATTTCTTTTGTATTCATGAAGAGAACTTCATTATTCCATTCTTTATTATTCGTTGGAATAACTTTGTATACGTGACTACCCTATACTTGGTGAAATTCTTTTGTTATTCCATTCTTTATTATTATGTTGAATAACTTTGTTTATATGCTCTTACACCATACATGGTGAAATTCTTCTATTATTCCGTTCTTTATTATTCTGCGTCGGAATATCACGCTTGTCAATTACGCTTTGACCGGTTCCATTAATTATTCTATTGAATAACTCATCTACATGCGATCTATCGCATGCATGGTGATTTCATTTGTTATTCCATTCTTTATTATTCATTGGAATATCATGTCTCATGCGTTTTTGCGGGACCAGTTCCGCTCTTTATTATTCTATTAGGAATAACTCATCTGCAAGGCGGTCTCTATCGCACCGATGAATCCTTACATTTATTTCATTCTTTATTATTCTGTTGGAATAACCTGTCTATGTGGATTACCACATGCATGGTGAATGATCCTTTGTATTTCATTCCTTATTAAATTATGAAAATGATATGTTTACGTGGATTATGATGAAAGTCATAACAAAAGTATTGGACTGATAAAAATCATGGGTATATGTGGTATTAGTAAGTGTTATGATGAGTTATGTTGGTTATTATGTGAAAACTTGAAAGTTTCTTAGAAATCACAAAGGGTTAAAAATCAGATTTTGGTGAAAATGGAACATGAAATTCAATTGACCATATCTCCTATTACATTTTGAATTTTTGAGTGAGGTCAAGTTCTAGAGTTAGCTCTATGAGTTTTGTAACTTATCCAAGTGGAATCACTGGAAAAGGTGTTGTAGATTTTCGTGTGGACTGATTTTAGCAAAGGAGTCAAAAGCTGTAATTTAAGAAAAAGCTACTGCCCAGATTTCTAAAAGGGCATTTTCGGCCACTTAATTTGTGAGAAACCTTCTGGCCTTTTGGGATATGAAAGTATATGGTATAAAGTACCTCATGTCCAAAAATGAGCTCATTCTGACTTAAAATGAGCAAGTTATGACATCTTTCAATATTTAGATTTTTCCGACAAAAAATGCTATAATCGGAGTTCTATAACTCCGATGACCATGAAATTTAAACTGGAAGCTCACGTTAACATGTGTAAGATCCTGCTAAGATTTGGGAATTTCTGGAGTTAAATTTAAGGTAGCTAATTTCTTAAGGAATTAATTAGAAATTGATTTTTGAAAAATAGTAAATGAATTTTAAAAATTCCGAGAAAAATATATGTTTAATATGGGACTATATTATGCTTAATCCCCGAAAAGAATAATTTTTGGGACTGATTTGGTATTTTCATGAAAATAGTTTAGTTACGAGCATATGAGTTAAATATGTTATGTGAAGTTGAAGAATTGGTAAATAGGATTTTAGGGCTTGAAAATCCTATATAAGGTATATGCAGATTTTTGATGAGTAATTTGATTATTAGTGATGAAATCTTATGAGTATGGCATTTTTGAATGATTAAATGCATTATTTGGAAAAATGTAAACAATTAAATGTAATTGTTTATAAGTTTAAGAAGTGATTAAAATATTGTTATAGTATTAACAATATTAGATTATGATTTTATTAAGTGATTGATAATATCTGGATAAATTTAAAGTCGTTAATATTTATCCTTGATTTAGTTTGATTAATGCTTATAATATTGTCATCATCCTCATATTTATATTATGTTGAAAGTCATCTGTGGCCTGTAGTGCATAGATGGACTTGGTATGATTATGACCAGGGATTATTCGGTATAATCATGACCGTAATGTTGCAAATGATGTGGAAAAAGTCCTCATTGGCCCGTGAGTGCATTGATGGATGCTTTTTGGTATGATTATGGCTATGGATTCTCTTCTACAAGGGTGAAAAGATGAATTGTTTTATAGCATGATCAGGATCGTTGATAAAAACACGATTATCTTTGGCCCGTAGTGCATGGATAATTTGTGGTTGTGATACTAATGAAAAAGTCCTCATTGGCCCGTAGTGCATTGATGGACAGTTTTTGGTATGATTATGGCTATGAATTCTCTTCGGCCAAGGGTGCAAAGATGAATTGTTTTATGGCATGATCAGGACCGTTGATGAAAACACGATTATCTTTGGCCCTTAGTGCATGGATAATTCGTGGTCATGATACTAAAGAATATCCTTGGCCTGTAGTGCAAGGATGATTTGATGATGTGGATTATTTATTGAGCTGAGTCTCAGCGATTAAAGTGATGAAAAACCTTTTAAATCATAGAAGATAGTAGATTTTATTCTCTATTTGACTCTTCTAATGGATTGCTTGTTCCGCTGTAGTTAAACTTGATGTTTGTTATATTGTATTAGTTTAACACTGTTGAAGGCTAACGATAAATTATTTTGCATTATCTTAGTCATAATATTTCTTACTGGGCTAGTTGAGATTGTAATACCTGAGAAATTCCTCATATTATTAAATAAATATGCTAATGAAAGTAATATTTATATGAATAAAAGTGTTAACATTTTATTGAGATCAATTGATTCGTATTAGATCAATGTGCATTGAGAAGCTTAGTTTAAGCTTGGAAGATTATGCCTAGTGTGGCATTGAGATGTAAATAATTATTGCATATGATGATAAGCTTAACTTATACAATTTATTATGTGAGTGGAATTATTAATTGAGGGATAACTTAATATTGGATCTAGGATTATCCGAGCCCAACCTTAGTATGTAGATTGGGAGTCTAGCCCAATAACTTAATTGATGGACTTTTGAGTTAGCCCAATAACTTGGAACATTTAAAGACCAATTCGGAACCCAACATAACAATTGGTATAAGGGTTGACTTTTAAAATATGGCGTGAGGTCGATTGTGCTGCCGACCGACCACCCCATGCTTATGTCCGAGATCGCTTCTCTTGTCTCAAGTTAGGGGTCACCAAGTACAAAGGACAAAGAGCCTAAACTCTCTTTACGTAAACTTTCAAGTCATTAATCCTAGGTAATCATGGCTAATGAAAGTGGTTTTGTATGAAGTGGTTAAACAACTCCTTAAGCAACCATTGTTCCTTTCTATTTAGCCACGGATCCCCACATTGTGTAAAGCAATGGTCTAGTCCATGCTTTCCTCTATAAATACGAAGTTTGCTCTGCAATCACTATATTGTTAAGAGTATTGGAGACATCTGAGTGAAGAATTCTTAGTAGCTAAGCATTTCCGAAGCCAAATCAGTGTGTGAGATATCAAGGTTGAGAAGGTAAAAATTTCTACTTCGTTCTTAACTTGAGTCTGGTTTGATCCTTGGTTTTTCCTAATTAATAGGTCAAGTATGATGAACTAGCATGTTATAAGGCGTTAGGAAGTTCACTTTCGTGCATGAACACGTTAATAAAAAAATTGTTAGAATTAAAAGTTAGGACTTGATGCTTCTGACATAAGTCAGATGACACTCTACTATCCAAATCATAGTGTCATGTCATATTGGTGCTGGTCTTTTGGAAAACACTACGATGATTGCTCACTTAACATCCGCAAAGGTCCGGACTACTCTACGATTCTGGAAAGATCCACCATGTAGATGACTACGATCAGAGAGTAAGATTGTTGATCGTGAGAGTGATAGCCAGAATCGACTACGCACCGTAGAGAGTAAGATTGTTCATCGTAGAGTGATAGCCGATCGACTACGCACCGTAGAGTAAGATTGTTGATCGTAGAGTGATAGCGGAATCGACTACGACTGATAGTAGAGTAAGATTGTTGATCGTAGAGTGATAGCCAGACTGACTACGACCGTAGAGTAAGATTGTTGATTGTAGAGTAATGGCTGATTGTCGACCGTAGAGTAATATTGTTGACCGAATTCGAGATATGGGTGTCTGAATTTTGGGGGCGTCACAGAGATCGCCCTTTCTTTCATTGTTCTCTTCAGGAAATGAGAACGTAGCTGGAACTAGTCGGGGAACAGAGTGATGGTCCTAGATGGTGCATTAGTAGTCCTCACTATTTGTGAAATAGTGTAAGAATAAATGCAATGAGGGCGCCATTGGGTGTGGATATTGTCTAGAAGGCAATATTCTTGAATAAACTCCCAGCTTATGTTTTGTCGTATTTTACACGACAGTTGTATTATTAAGTTGTATTTGAATTTATGTACCATGTATCTGGTGACTCAAGATGGATGATGTATACCTATTTTGGGGGCGTCACACATTGGCCCATTTTTAATCCTCGATCGAGTAGGAACTGTGGCCTATAGACTTGTTTTACCGCCAAGTATGTCGCGTGTTCATGACGTTTTTTTTCACGTATCGATGTTACGTAAATATGTGGATGACCCGAACCACGTTATTAAATTAGAACTAGACGAGATAGGAGAAGATTTAACGTATGAGGAGCTACGTGTTAAAATCTTGGATAAGAAGGATCGTTTTCAACACTCAAAGGTTATACCTCAAGAGTTAGAATCTGAAATGAAGTCAAGGTATCCTCATCTCTTCGACATACCAGGTACGTACGTAAATTTCGAGGGAGAAATTTCATAAGGAGGGGAGATTGTGAGACCCCGAATTTTATGAATAAAGATTTAAATTTCTCGAAATAATTTTTTAAATATTATGGAATGAATTTGATATAATGTTATAGTTGTGGGTAATATTTATAAATTTTGCAAAGTACGCAAGTTGTTATATAATATTCGATTGGTCGGGGAATATTCGTTTTAACAGGAATATTCGTACAACACAACAATCATTGGTGGACCCTACAACGGAATTATTATCTGGATTGAGAAAATGACAAAAATACTTTATGAAAATAACGACGGAAGTTTTACCGTTAATCTGTTGAAACACCTTGTTAGTTAGTGCGATGTCGCTGGCGTGGTTGCATAGTAGCACACCTGTATTGATTATTGATGCTTATGTGAGAAGTCACTCAATTTTGTTCAATTATTGCTACAAAGAATTCTTGATAAGTATCTCGCGTTATTTGATTCAATTATTGTCAATATTTTATATATTATTAAATCAATAATTGAGATGACAAAGTTATTAATATTATTTTTGCAATATTAACGATGTCTAGAAGTTCATCAAGGAGAGGTTTGGTCACCTAATTAAGCGCTGTCAATGGGGAGAAATCTTTATTGAAAGCCCCTCTTTCCCGGGAACGACCTCGATCGATTAATATTGTGAATTATAATAATGATGATAAATTTTATTTTATTAGTATTATTAATGTAATAAAACAGAAAAGTTTTTATATAAAAAAAAATGTAAAAACTTTTATAAAGTTATCTGCTTTTATTGAACTATAAATAGAATATATTATATTTTATTATGCGATAGTGTTGCATAGTGCCCGCATGTGTTTTTTGCATAGTAAAATCTTTTTATATATAATAGAATATTTTTATAAAGCTATTTGTTTTATTAGATTTTAAATAATATATATATATATATATATATATATATTTAGAATATATTATATTTTATTGCATAGTATCATTTCAATTCTCCTATAAATAGGATGCTTAGTTAGAATTGAAATCACACCAGAAATTCAGAGAATTCTTCTTCTATAATCTTGAGCGTATTTCTTTAGAGTTTTCAGAAGCTTTGAGCGTAGAAAAATAGTATAAGTTTTCTTCAAGAATATCCTCGCCCTAC
Organism: Panax ginseng; assembly: GCA_020205605.1. Taxonomy (NCBI): domain Eukaryota; kingdom Viridiplantae; phylum Streptophyta; class Magnoliopsida; order Apiales; family Araliaceae; genus Panax; species Panax ginseng. The sequence continues at coordinate 94,812,081 of CM035136.1, read as the reverse complement.
CAGTCGGAATACTCTTCTTTTACGGTAAGGGATATTATTTGTTGTACTCGTAAGGGGTATTATTTCTTTTGTATTCATGAAGAGAACTTCTGTTATTCCATTCTTTATTATTCTGTTGGAACATCATGTCTGTGCGTTTACGCATGACCTGGTTCCATTATTTATTATTCTGTTGGAATAACCTGTCTGTGCGGTTTATCGCATGCATGGTGAATTCTTCTATTATTCCATTCTTTATTATTCTGTTGGAATAACATGTCTATGTGGATTGCCACATGCATGGTGAATAACCCTTCGTATTCATTTCTTATTAAATTGTGGAAATGAGCTGTCTACGTGGATTATCGCATGGCGAGTGAAAATCCATTACAGTTTCATATATTCTATGATACTCTTTTGGTTAAAGTTTTGGCTTCTATACTCCATGAAATTAGTGGAATATCCTTGATATTTGCGCTTCATCCAGTATCTTTTCATGGAAATATTCTTCTGAGCATTCTTGAATTTTACTCTATAAAGCAGTATCCTGTTGACAATTTGGACGTTATTGGTTCCTGGATAAATTAATTCTTGAACTTGTTTTATTGAATTATTATGTCATTGTCATCATCCTCATGTTTATATTATGTTGAAAGTCATCTGTGGCATATAGTGCATAGATGGACTTGGTATGATTATGACCGAGGATTATTCTTATATAATCATGGTACCGTAATGTTACAAATGATGTGAAAAAAGTCCTCATTGACCCTTAGTGCATTGATGGATAGTTTTTGGTATGATTATGGCTATGGATTCTCTTCGGCCAAGGGTGCAAAGATGAATTATTTTACGGCATGATCAGGACCGTTGACGAAAATACGATTATCTTTGGCCCGTAGTGCATGAATAATTCGTGGTCGTGATACTAAAGAATATCCTTGGCCTGTAGTGTGATGCCCCCAAAATTAGGTATACATCACCCATCTTGATTCGCCAGATACATGGTACAGAATTCAAATACAACTTAATAATACAATTGTCGTGCACAATACGACAAAACATAAACTGTGAGTTTGAATACAAATATTGTCTACTAGAAAGTATACAAACTCCAAAGGAGTCCTCATTACAATTCTTATCACACTATATCACAGAATAGTGAGGACTACTAATGTACCATCTAGGACCATCACTCCGTTCCCCGACTCGTCCCAGCTATATTCTCATTTCCTGAAGAGAATAGTGAAAGAAAGGGTGAGCTCAACTAGCTCAGTAAGAAATATTATGACTAAGATAATGCGAATAAATTATCATTAGCCTTAAACAAAGGTTAAACCGATACAATATAACAAACATCAAGTTTAATCTGCGAGCTGAACAAGCAATCCATTAAAAGAGTCAAGAGAGAATAAAATCTACTATCTTTTATGATTTAAAAGGTTTTCATCACTTTTATCACTGGGACTCAACAATAAATAATCCACATCATCGAATCACCCCACTACTTACCAAGGATATTCTTTAGTATCACGACCATAATTATCCATGCACTACGCCAAGAATATTTGTGTATTCATTAATGGTCATGATCATGCCAACAACTCGTCCATCAATGCACTACGGGCCAATGAGGACTTTTACCACTTCATTTGTAACATTACTAAGGCCATGATTACACCGGATAATCCCTAATCATAATCATACCAAGTCCATCTATGCACTATGTGCCACAGAGATGACTTTCAATAAAATATAAAACATGAGGATGATAACAATGATATAAGAATTCAATAAAACAAGTTCAAGAATTAATTTATCCAGAACCAATAATGTCCAAATCACAACATGATATCGCTTTGTAGAGTAAAATTCAAGAATGCTCGTAAGAATATTTCCATGAAAAGATATCGGATGAAGCGCAAATATCAAGGATATTCCACTAATTTCATGGAGTATAGAAGTCAAAGTTTTAACCAACCGAGTATAATAAAGAATGGAATAACAAAAGAAATCACCATGCATGCGATAGATCAAGACAGCAAAAGTTATTCCAATGTAATAACAAATAACGGAACCAAATTCCGGTAAAAACATGCATGTGATATTCCAAATGTAATAATAAAGATCGGAACTGTGTCCGCACAGAAAACGCATGCATGTGATATTCCAATGTAATAATAAAGATCGAACTGTGTCCCAAAAAACGATGCATGTGATATTCCATCGTAATAATAAAGACCGAATAATGTAAGAATTTCACCAAGTATAGGGTAGCAGCTTATACAAAAGTTATTCCAATGTAATAATAAATAATGGAATAATGTAAGTTCTCTTCATGAATACAAAAGAAATAACACCCTTACATTAGTAAAGAGATTGAATACCGCAGAGTGTAGTAACAGTAATACTCTCTTCTTCTTTCTCTTATTCTCTCTATACATTTCTCTCTATAGCTTGAATGAATTCGTGAAAATAAATGAAGAACTAGGCCTCTATTTATAGAAGATTTCTAGCTTAGCACTTGCAATGTGAAAAGGCAAGCGGCTTGACGACTGGAGATGTGAAAAGAAAAGTGGTTTGACACCTGTAATGTGAAACACCAAGTGGTTTGACGCCTGTAATGTGAAACACGAAGTGGTTTTGACGCTCTTAGAATATGAAACGATAATTGGTTCGGCGCTCAGTAATGTGAAACGACAATTGGTTCGGCGCTCAGTAATATGAAACGACAAGTGGTTCGACGTCTGGTAAAGGTATTTACTATCATGAAAAGAGACTCTTAGATGATGACATATGGGCCCCATAGAATAACCAAATTTACCACAAACGCCTCATAATAGACTTTTATATACATCAAGGATTGAATAAATATTACCACAAATCTTTTTATTTTTAATCAACACATATTTAATCTTTCAACAATTATTAATCATTAATATTATAACTTGTCGCCTCAATTATTGATTTAATAATATAACATATTATACTGAGATGATACCGTGATAATAATTGAATCAATAATATAAGAGATATGATGCAAATTATCGTAGCAATAATCGAGTATAACCGAGTGACTTCTCACGTAAGATTAATAATCAATACCGTGCTACTACGCAACCACGCCAGACATCGCACTTTTTTTACTACCGGGTAGTTCAACAGCTTTTAACGGTAACACCTCCGCCGTTATTTTTATAGAAAGATAATTTTGTCGCTTTTCTAACTACGACAATACTTTCGCTAGGGGGTCCACTAATGATTGTGCCGCCGCATTTAATATTTCCCGACAAAAAAGAATATTCCCCGACCAATCGAATATTATATAACCACTTGCTTACTTTGCAAAATTTATAAATATTACCCACAACTATAACATTATATCAAATCAACACCATAATATTCAAAAATATAATTCGAGTAAATTATTCTTTATTCATAAAAGTTGGGGTCTTACAACTTCCCCTTCTTATGAAATTTCGTCCTTGAAATTAGGGTACATACCTGGTATGTCGAAGAGATGAGGATACCTTGACTTCATCTCAGATTCTAACTCCCAAGTCATTTCCTCCACATCGTGGTTTCTCCACAAAACTTTGACCTGAGGTATAACCTTGGAGCATAGAACATGATCCTTCTTATCCAAGATTTTAACAAGTAACTCTTCATACGTTAAATCTTCCTCTATCTCGTCTGGTTCTAACTCAATAATGTGGTTCGGGTCTTTCACATATTTACGCAACATAGATATGTGAAAAACATTATGAACACGAAACATACTTGGCGGTAAGGCGAGTCTATAGGCCACAATTCCTACTCGATCGAGGATTAAAAATGGGCCGATGAATCGAGGATTGAGCTTTCCTCTCTTTCCAAATCTCCTAACTCCTTTCTATGGAGAAACACGTAACAACACATGATCTCCTATATCGAATTCCATATCATTTCGATGAAGATCAGCATAACTCTTTTGTCGATCTTGTGAGGTTTTTATACGTTGCCGAATCGTTTGAATCTTTTCCGTAGTCATACGTACCAACTCCAGTCCCAACAACGTTGCTTCTCCTACCTCATCCCAGCATACTGGAGAACGACACTTTCTTCCATACAACAATTCGAATGGAGCCATGCCAATACTTGCTTGATAACTGTTGTTGTAGCAAAACTCCACCAATGGTAAGAACTTGTCCCAACTTCCCTTGAAATCAAGGACACAGAGTCTTAATAGATCTTTAAGAGTTTGAATAGTCCTCTACGACTGTCTGTCCGTCTGAGGATGATATGCCGATCTAAATCGTAAGTCTGTGCCCATAGCTTTTTGCAAACTAACCCAAAATCGTGAAGTGAATCTTGGGTCTCGATCAGAAACTATGGATACCGGCATACCATGCAGTCTTACAATCTCATTTATGTACATACGAACAAGACGTTCAAGTGTATAAGTTTCTCGTATCGGTAAGAAATGAGCAGACTTGGTCAATCTATCAACAATGACCCAAATCGCATCTATGCCTTGAGAAACTTTAGGAAGACCAGTAATGAAATCCATGGTAATGTGCTCCCACTTCCATTCTGGAATTTCAAGTGGTTGCAATGGACCTTTTGGTACTTGATTCTCCGCTTTAACTCGTTGACAAGTTAGACACCTTGAGATAAACAGCACTATCTCTCTCTTCATATTGCTCCACCAAATTGTATGATCGAAAGATCATGATACATTTTTGGTACTCCTGTGATGGATTGCAAATCTGCGGTGTGTTGTACGCCTCCATCATGATTTTATACTTAAAATCGTGGTCGTTAGGAACACAAAAAGTCCGGAGTTGACTCAAGTATTCCTTCTTCATCGATTCTTGCTTCGCATATAGCACCTTCTTGCACTTTCTTCCTCATACGCATCGCCTCCGTGTCCTCAGAAGCTTGAGCAGCCTTTAACTTTATCGATTAAAGTTGGTTCTACTAGTATATTCGCCATCATTGTATGGGTCCCTCGAGTCTTTAACTCTATCTCCATCCTTTGCAAGTCACATAAAATGGGCCTTTGTGTTGACAATATCGCACTCGTATTTGCACATGATCTCCTACTCAATGCGCCCCGCTACCACGCTCGCTTTTCGTGATGGTATTGATGGTATGATCATAATCTTTCAATGCCAAGCCAACGTCGTTGTCGCATGTTGAGTTCCTTTTGAGTGAAGAAATATTTGAGGCTCTTATGATCCGTAAAGATCTCCACTTTCTCCCCATACAAGTAATGCCTCCAAATTTTAAGTGAAAGACAACAAATGCCAACTCTAGATCATGAGTAGGATAATTCCTCTCATATTCTTTGAGTTGCCATGAGGCATAAAGCTATGACTTTCACATGTTGCATGAGAACACATCCCAACCCTTTGCCCGAAGCATCACTATAGATGACAAATCCTCCGAGGCGTATGGTATTGTTAAGAAGTGTGCCGAAATGAGTCTCCTCTTGAGTTCTTGAAAACTCTTCTCACATTCTCGCTCCAATCAACTTTGTATCTTCCGAAGTTAGCCGAAGAATGGTGTAGCGATTCGAGAAAATCCTTCCACGAATCTCCGATAATAACCAAATAAACCGAGAAAGCTACGATTTCTATCAACGATTTAGGTTGCTCCCAACTTTGAATAGCTTTAATCTTTGTCGTCAATAAATATTTCATGACTTGATACTACGCGCCCAAGAATGCTACTTTCAAGCCGAACTCGCATTTTTCAACTTGGCATAAAGCTTGTATTCACGAAGCTTTTGGAGTGTCACCTCAATTGTTGCTCATGATCTTCATGGCTTTTGGAATAAATAAGGATGTCATCAATAAAGACGACCACAAAGTGATCAAAATATTCCTCAATACTCTTGGTTCATCATATCCATGAAGGCGCAAATAGGAGTATTAGTCAATCCAAAGGACATGACTAGGAATTCATAATGCCCGTCTTCGGAGTTCTCGAAAGCCGCCTTTGGAATGTCATCTGCTCTAATCTTCAATTGGTGATATCCTAATGAAGATCAATCTTTGAAAAGAATTTGGCTCCTTGCAAAACCGTCAAACAGTCATCAATACGTGGCAATGGGTACCTATTTTTGATGGTGACATGATTCAACTCCCGATAATCAATACAAAGTCGCATACTCCCTCTTTCTTCTTCACGAATAGAAACAGAGCACCCCAAGGAGACGTACTAGGACGAATAAAGCCAATGTCTAACAATTCCTCGCAGCTTGGGTCGCTTGTGCTCCATTGCTATTCTCAACATTCTCGGATGTCATTTTCGACATCGCCACAAAACAAAGGTTAATTGACATGTAACATATTATCCCTAAATTCGACCACCAATTAAATACCACATAAACTTAGGTAGGTCATACTAGCGAAGGAATTCCCCGCCTCTCCCTCTAGTACTATTCTCACATCTTAGCCAGGGATTATATCCCTAAGCATTGATACCAACTGTGACGCCCCCAAAATTAGGTATACATCACCCATCTTAAGTCGCCAGATATATGGTACAGAATTCAAATACAACTTAATAATACAATTGTCGTGTACAATACGACAAAACATAAACTATGAGTTTGAATACAAATATTGTCTACTAGAAAGTATACAAACTCAAAAGGAGTCCTTATTACAATTATTATCACACTATATCACAGAATAGTGAGGACTACTAATGCACCATCTAGGACCATCACTCCGTTCCCCGACTCGTCCCAGCTATATTCTCATTTCCTGAAGAGAATAGTGAAAGAAAGGGTGAGCTCAACTAGCCCAAAGAAGAAATATTATGACTAAGATAATGCGTAATAAATTATCATTAGCCTTAAAACAAAGTCGAAATCGATACAATATAACAAACATCAAGTTTAACTGCAGCAGAACAAGCAATCCATTAAAAGAGTCAAGTAGAGAATAAAATCTACTATCCTTTATGATTTAAAAGGTTTTTCATCACTTTTATCGCTGGGACTTAGCTTAATAAATAATCCACATCATCGAATCACCCCTGCACTACGGCCAAGGATATTCTTTAGTATCACGACAATAATTATCCATGCACTACGGGCCAAGAATATTTGTGTATTCATTAATGGTCATGATCATGCCTACAACTGTCCATCAATGCACTACGGGCCAATGAGGACTTTTTACCACATCATTTGTAACATTACTACTATGATTACACCCGGATAATCCTCATCATAATCATACCAAGTCCATCTATGCACTACAGCCACGAGATGACTTTCAATAAAATATAAACATGAGGATGATGACAATGATATAAGAATTCAATAAAACAAGTTCAAGAATTAATTTATCCAGAACCAATAACGCCCAAACTATCAACATGATATCGCTTTGTAGAGTAAAATTCAAGAATGCTCGTAAGAATATTTCCATGAAAAGATCTTCGGATGAAGCGCAAATATCAAGGATATTCCACTAATTTCATGGAGTATAGAAGTCAAAGTTTTAACCAACCGAGTATAATAAAGAATGGAATAACAAAAGAAATCACCATGCATGCGATAGACAAGACAGCAAAAGTTATTCCAATGAATAATAAATAACGGAACCAGTCCCAGTAGAAACCGCATGATACATGATATTCCAATGTAATAATAAAGATCGGAACCAGTCCGACATAAAATGCACTTGACGGATATTCCAACAGTAATAATAAAGATCAAAACTGTGTCCCATGTAAAATGCATGTATGTGATTTTCCAACAGGATAATAAAGATCGAACTGTGTCCCAAGCGTAAAACGCATGCATGTAATATTCCAACAAAATAATAAAGACCGGAATAACGTAAGAATTTCACCAAGTATAGGGTAGCCAGCGTATCTGAGTTATTTCAGCGTAATAACAAATAATGGAATAATGTAAGTTCTCTTCATGAATACAAAAGAAATAACACCCCTTACATTAGTAGGAGATTGAATAATCGATGAGTGTAGTAATGTAATACTCTTCTTCTTTGTCTCTTATTCTCTCTATACTTTTCTCTCTATAGCTTGAATGAATTCGTGAAAAATAATGAAGAACTAGTCCTCTATTTATAGAAGATTTCTAGCTTAGCACTTGCAATGTGAAAAGGCAAGCGGCTTGACGACTGGAGATGTGAAAAGAAACGTGGTTTGACACCTGTAATGTGAAACACCAAGTGGTTTGACGCCTGTAATGTGAAACACGAAGTGGTTTGACGCCTGTAATATGAAACGATAATTGGTTCGACGCCTGTAATGTGAAACGACAATTGGTTCGACGCCTGTAATATGAAACGACAAGTGGTTTGACGTCTGGTAAATGTATTTACTATTGGCGAAAGAGACTCTTAGATGATGACATATGGGCCCCCATAGAATAACCAAATTTACCACAAACGTCTCATAATAGACTCTTTATATACATCAAGGATTGAATAAATATTACCACAAATCATTTTGTTTTTAATCAACACATATTTAATCTTTCAACAATTATTAATCATTAATATTATAACTTGTCGTCTCAATTATTGATTTAATAATATAACATATTATACATATGATAATCTTGTGATAATAATTGAATCAATAATATAAGAGATATGATCAAAAGAATTATCAGTAGCAATAATTGAGTATAACTGAGTGACTTCTCACGTAAGCATCAATAATCAATACTGTGTGCTACTATGCAACCACGTGTATTACTGTACTTTTACTACCGGGTAGTTCAACAGTTTTAATGGTAACACCTCCGCCGTTATTTTTATAGAAAGATAATTTTGTCGTTTTCTAACTACGACAATACTTCCGTTGTGGGGTCCACCAATGATTGTGCCGTTTTACGAATATTCCTTGACAAAAAGAATATTCCCCGACCAATCGAATATTATATAACCACTTGCTTACTTTGCAAAATTTGTAAATATTACCCACAACTATAACATTATATCAAATCAACACCATAATATTCAAAAATATAATTCGAGAAAATTATTCTTTATTCATAAAAGTTGGGGTCTTGCATGTAGTGCAGGGATGATTTGATGATGTGAAATATTTATTAAGTCGAGTCTCAGCGATAAAAGTGATGAAAAACCTTTTAAATCATAGAAGATAGTAGATTTTATTCTTTATTTGACTCTTCTAATGGATTGCTTGTTCCGCTGCAGTTAAACTTGATGGTTGTTATATTGTATCCGTTTAACACTGTTGAAGGCTAACAATAATTTATTCTGCATTATCTTAGTCATAATATTTCTTAAAGGGCTAGTTGAGCTCACCCTTTTTGCTTTCATTGTTCTCTTCAGGAAATGAGAACGTAGCAGGGACTAGTCGGGGAACGGAGTGACGGTCCAAATGATAGCATTAGTAGTCCTCACTATTCTATGAAATAGTGTGATTATAAAAGTAATAAGATTAAATTAGAGTGTGGATATTGTCTAGATGATAATATTCGTGTTAAAACTCTCAGATTATGTTTTGTCATATTTTGAGTTTGAATACTGTCTAGAAGACAATATTTGTATTAAAACTCACAGCTTATATTGTATAATTAAGTTTGTATTTGAATTATGTACCATGTATTTGGCGACTCAAGATGGGTGATGTATACCTATTTTGGGGGCGTCACATATAACCAATGTGATTGGATTTTATTTTGGATGGATGCTTGAATGTATGAGTTTTATTAAATGGGGTCTGCGTACCTCGTCTTTTCTAGTTTTCTTCTTGATGTAAATTCTATCTCTCTCCTATGTACTTCCCCTTGACAGCCGATCAAGGTTTCTATTTAAATTAAATAGTTTATGTAATAGGATTAGTAAGAATTTCTTGAAGAACCGGAGATTAAGTAGCAATGAGCGCTTGAAGACCTATTCGTAATGGAGCCCGGGTTTAAATGTAATAGTTATTTAAATGTTAATTCTTGTACCCTAGGGTTTGACCTTTTGGTTCACTTGGTGGCTCTATTGAACAAAACTAGAATAAAAGTCCATAATCAATCCGGGTAGAATATAGTATTCTATATGTGCATGCTAGTAATATATATATATATATATATATATATGTGTGTGTGTGTGTGTGTGTGTGTGTGTGTGTGTGTGTGTGTGTGGGTGTGTGTGTGTGTGTGTGTGTGTGTGCATGCTAAAATAAGATAAGACTAATAATAACAAACCCCTCAAAGAAATTATATTAAGTTGTAACGTTCAAAGATATTTGGAATATCGAACGTCGCCTTCTAGCATGATAAAAACAATAGAGCATTGAATATTTAATATGAGTTTGTTGTGCACACACAAGGCGAGTATTAAATATTTGAGATGTTATTTTTATTACATATGATTTTTATAAGGAATTGAACATTACCGCTTTGTTGTGCACACACAAGGGCTGTAATTTTCTCTTCACTTATATGGAAATGTTGGGTATGACTTAACTTAAATCATTTTAGTTCGGATGTGCACACACTTGACAATTCTAATTTAAGAGGCAAAATATAAGGAGTTACATGATGATGTAATTGACAAGAGATGTCTACCTATTTATTTATATATAGTTTGTTGTGCACACACAAGGCTATATACATTTAAAATAGGATCCTTATTCTCACTAGCAAATCTTTAATTAGATATTGTCGAACTATATAATGAGGGTAATATAGTTTGAAGAAAATAGTGGGAGATACCAATATAAAATAAGACCTAATTTATTTGGGTAAAATAAATTAATTAAATGAATGTTTGCTAAAAATGTTATTTTTCACATGCAGAAATTTGAAAATATCACACTCACTAATTTCACTGCGGATCATACTTGATGCTAACAAACTGACCGGACTGGTTAAGGAATCTAAGAATAGTTCTCACTGCCGAAAAGATTTCTTATATCCTAAAATCGCATGTCCCTAAAAATGTTGCAGAAACAGTCTCTGAAGAAGAAATCACTACTTTTAAGAAGTGGCAGGATGATGCATCTGTGGCTCAATGCATCATGCTCGCATCCATGAGTAACGAGCTTCAGCGTCAGCATGAACCCATGGATGATCCTACAATGTTGTTGCACCTGCAAGACTTGTATGGTGAGCAAAGTAGGACTGCTAAATATGAAATATCTAAGGAGCTCTTACGATCTCGGATGACTGAGGGCACTGCTGTTGAAACTCATGTCTTAAAGATGATCAATCTGATTGAACGTCTTGGATAGCTTGGGTTCGTCATTGATGGGGAGTTGAGTCAAGATTTAGTCTTGCAGTTACTCCCTGACACCTTCTCATAATTTGTTATAAATTTTCACATGAATAAGTTAGATGTTAGCTTGCCTGAATTACTTAACATGCTGAAAACTGTTGAAGGTCACTTCCCATCCAAGAAGGACCATATCTTAATAGTGGATGATTCTTCCAAGAAAAGGAAGAGACCTACGGTATCTTCTAAAAAGAAGAAATCCAAGAAAACTAAAGGTAAGGCAAAAGTAAAGGATCAAAAGAAACCTGATCCAACTAGCAAAGGAATTTGCTTCCATTACAACAAGCCGGGTCACTGGAAGAGGAACTACAAGGATTATCTTGCAGAACAAAAGTAGAAGAAGCTTAGAGAAAATTCGAATCCTAATCAAGGTTTGTTTATGATTGAAATTAATTTTTCTGAAAGTCGATCTTCTATTTGGGTATTGGATACCAGTTGTGGTTCTCAAATATGTAATAATATGCAGGGACTGGTCTGAAGTAGAAAGTTGAGTAAGGATGAAGTCGTCCTACGAGTGGGGAATGGAGCAAAGGTTGTTGCATTAGTTGTAGGGACTTATTGTTTAGCACCTACGGGCAAGTTCATTAATTTAAATAATTGTTATTTTTTTCCGAACATAATTAGAAACATTATTTCAATTTTTGTATTAGATATGGATGGTTTTGACATTATAATAAAGAATAATAGTTGTTTTATTTATAATAATAATGTTTTATATGGTGTTGGTAATTTGCGAAATGGACTTTACATACTTGACTTGCATGAAAATATACTTCAAATTGAACAAACTAAGAAAAGGAAAAGAGATAATGTTAATTATATGTGGAACTGTAGACTTGGTCATTAATGAAACAAGATTATCCAAGTTGCATAAAGATGGGATCCTAAAGCTATTGGATTATGAATCATATCCAACTTGTGAATCTTGTCTCATGGGAAAAATGACTAAATCTCCTTTTAGTGGAAAAGGAGAAAGAGTTAAAGAGTTCTTAGCATTAGTACACACAGATGTATGTGAACCTATGACAACGAATGCACGAGGAGGGTATTTTTATTTCATTACTTTCACTGATGATCATTCAAGATTTTGATATGTGTATTTAATGAAATACAAATCTGAATCATTTGAAAAGTTCAAAGAGTTCAGAAGTGAAGTAGAGAAGCAAACTGGCAAGAGTAGTAAGATTTTTCGATCAGGTTGAGGAGTTGAATACTTAAGCAGTGAGTTTCTCAATTGTCTCGAAGAAAATGGTATAATCTCACAATGGACTCCACCAGGAACACCACAATTAATTGGTGTACCTGAAAAGAGAAATCGAACATTGTTGGACATGGTTCGTTCAATGATGAGTTTTACCGATCTTCCAGTGTCATTATGGGGATATGCCCTAGAAGCGGCTACATATCTACTAAATAAGGTTACCTCAAAATCCATCCCTAAGACTCCATATGAGATGTGGACAGGGAGGAAGAATAGTCTTAAGCATGTTAAGATTTGGGCATGTTCAGCTTATGTGAAAAAGTTTCAGAATGATAAGCTTGAGACAAGATCTGATAAGTGCACGTTTGTGGGATATCCTAAAGAAAGTTTGGGATACTATTTCTTCAATCCTATTGAACAAAAGGTGTTTATTGCCAAACATGATGCCTTCTTGGAAAAGGACTTTATCCTTAAAGGGGCCAGTGGGAGGAAAATAGATATTGAAGAAATTCAAGAACCAAAAACCAAAAACCACTACAGGTCAAATGGATGGCCTTGTTCAAGTAGAGATACCTTCTGTACCATACCCTATTCGTAAATCTGGAATAGTACCGAAGATATCTGATATGTATGGATTCATCATAGAAGATGACGATGAGGTACGCATCATAGATTATGATGATCCATTAAATTACAAACATGCTATGAGTAGTAAAGACTCAGAGAAATGGCAAGAAGCCATGAAATCCGAGATGGACTTCATGTATGAAAACCAAGTATGGACTTTAGTTTCACCACCTGAAGGCATTAAGCCTATTGGGTGTAAATGGGTCTTTAAAAGAAAGACTGGAGCAGACAGTAAGGTAGAGATCTATAAAGCCCGACTGGTCGCAAAAGGTTTCAAACAAAGACAAGGAATTTACTATGACGAAACCTTCTCACCAGTAGCGATGCTCAAGTCCATTCGGATTTTGTTTGCGATTGCAGCTTACCACGACTATGAAATCTGGCAGATGGACGTGAAAATGACCTTCCTTAATGGGAAAATTGAGGAGGATGTGTATATGACACAGCCAGAGGGATTTGTTTCAACGGTTGGAATAAATCAAGTCTGTAAGCTAAAACGATCCATTTATGGATTGAATCAAGCTTCAATTAGGTGGAACATCCATTTTGATGAGACAATCAAAGAGTTTGATTTTATCAAAAATGAAGATGAGCCATGTGTGTACAAGAAGGTTATTGGGAGAGCTGTTTCATTCCTTGTATTATATGTTGATGATATATTACTGATAGGGAATGATATTCCTATGCTTCAATCGATTAAAATCTGGTTATCTAAACACTTCTCCATGAAGGACTTGGGAGAAACATCCTATATTTTTGGGATAAAGATCTATAGAGATAGATCTAAAAGGATGTTTGGCTTATCCCAAGGAACGTACATTGACTCGACGCTAAAGAGGTTTAGCATAGAAGATTCCAAAAGAGATCTCATGCCAATGAGCCATGGAATATATCTCTCCAAGAAACAGGCCCCAAAGACACATGAGGAGAGAGACCGTATGAGTAAGATTCCTTATGCTTCAAAGAATAGGATCTATCATGTATGCAGATGATATGTACTAGATCGAATGTCGCTCATGCACTTAGTGTAACAAGCGAGATATCGATCGAATCCGGGAGAAAGAGCACTGAAGGTAGTGAAAAATATCCTAAAGTACTTAAGAAGAACTAAGGATGTATTTCTTGTCTACGGTGGGTCTGAAGTGAAACTAGAGGGCTTCACAGACTCAAGTTTTCAAATGGACCAAGATGACAGTAAATCCATTTTGAGGTATGTGTTTACCTTAAACGGTGGCGTAGTGAATTGGAAGAGTTCTAAATAGCAAACAGTTGTTAATTCAGTGACAGAGGCAGAGTACATAACTGCAAGTAAAGCTACAAAGGAGGCTGTGTGACAACCCGAAAATCCGGATTGTCCAGAAATTAAGATTTAAAGAATTAGTAATTAATAAAATGAATTTTTATTAATACTATTCTGTGCTATGTGTTTATTAATCATTTTATAACCTAGAATGATTATTAATCGGGAGGATTCTGGCTACGAGCTAGATTTAATGAGTAAGAATTTTCAAGACGAAAATGAATGTTTTCCGGGAAAAAAAATATTTTCGGGAAAAAGATGAAATAGGCACTATTCACTCTGTTTACGCTTCTGAGATTTATTTTGAAATTCGAAGTTATTGATTACGTAAAATGTTGAGACGTGATGGAATATTTAATAATATTTCAGGTTATGGAAAAACGAAAGTTTTACGCTGCGAACTCAAAACCTAAGGGTTAGGAAAAGTGAGTTCCGCAAATGTAATGAGTACGTATAATAACTAGGGTTATTATGCGTAAGAGATACGAGTATGATACGAGTTATTATACGAGTATAGAAAGAAGAATAGTATGACGTATAATACGAATATCGTACGAGTTAAATACGAAGAGATTACAAGAATACGAGAAAAGAATGCGTAGAATACGATTAGTCTTAATGGACTTTGTGTTCATGGACTTTGTAGAATCCAATTGGACTTGGATTATGTCAAGCCCAATGATTTGTGAAATCAATCCCAAGTTAGGCCCAATAAGAATTAGGGTTAAGGCCCAAACCAAGAAAAGAAACCGCGGATCGAACCGATGGGTTAACGGATGGGTAAGAACCATTGGGGCAACCCATGGGGTGACCCATGGGCATGTGGGCCGGCCACTTGGCCACCAAGTAAGGGTGGTGGCCAAGTTAACTTGGTGGCTAAGATGTGGAGGAGGTGGGAATAGTGATTTTAGGGGCGAAATGACTATTTTGCCCCTAGTCTTGAAAATCTATAAATAGGAAGCTTATTTCATTTGTTTGGAAATTTGAAAGTTGTCAAACATTTGAGAGAGAGAGAGAGAGAGAGAGATTTTGGATGAAGGAGGAGGAAAAGGAAGAGGAAAAGCTTGCTCGTGAGCAAACTTTGTTCGACGGAAGGAGATTAAAGAAGAAAGGTAATCCAAAAACCTAACTTCTAGATTATTTTCTTTAATTTTTCTATGTTAAAACATAGTTTAATGAGAGTAAGGAGTAAAAGATATTGAGAATGATTTCATATGGTTGAAATCATGAGAAAAGAAGAAATAAGAAATAAGAAATTTTGTTTACAAATTTCTTAAGGAAGTATAAGATTCGTAAGGATTTTGAGCGATCCGAATGAATGTTATGAATGAGTAGGTTAAATAAGTAAGGAATGGTGTTCTATAACATCAAATTCCAAGAAAAAGTGAAATTGTAATCCAAAATATCGATTAAAATGAAGAACGAACGAAGAACACGCGAAGAACACGAAGAACGTTGTTGATGGACAAATTTAAAACCATCGTAGTATAATTGTTGTTGATGGACAAGTTTAAAACCATCGCGTATAAGTTAGTTGATTATTGCTTGGTTAGGAACAGTAGAAACGTTCATGAAGAACGGATTAAAACTAAGTTATAACGAAGTTATGGCGAAAATTTTGTAAAAGAAGATCAAAAATTTGAAAGTTAATAAATGAACCCGAACGGGTAGGGTTGTATAAGAATGTAAGAGAACATATAAAATGTGAGTCGTGGACTCAAGAATGAACGAATTCCGAGTTCGAATGAATGAATGAAGGGTTAAGATTAAGCCAATTGAATGGCATGTTAACGGATTCAGAATGAAGTTCTGTCTGAGGCATATTAAAGTACATAAGATAAGGAAGATAATGGCTTTGGAACAACCTCGTTCCGAGTTATAACGAAGAAGTTATGAGATCGTAATGTACGCATCTCAAACTTAATGAAAGACTTAGAAATTTTTCTAGGGTTTAGGCTCGTAGGCCAGCAATGCCATTGAGCTTTGAGAAGTGTGGCGTCATGCAGATGATCTCTGCCTTAGTCTTTGTTAATTGGCGCCGTAGCGTGAGAGATAACAAAGGACTTGGCCGCCAATGGGCCAAATGTTAGGAAGAAAGGAGAGAGAGTAGGTCACTGTGCAAATACGAGAGAAAAGGAAGGAAGCAACACTGCATGCAGCCATTGCATGGCAATACCCAGAAATGAGATTTTAACTACTCAATTTCTCGGGGGATGTGCAAGAAAGAAATATGAACATAATGTTCAAGTAATGTAACACTTAATCAAGTGTTTTAAACCTTTAATAAAGGTTGAACGAAAAGATTAAACGAGATTAAAAGACAAAGAATGTAGATGCGGGTTACGGAACCGATGTCCGGGGACCGTAGTCGCGATAAACGAACGTGAGGGATTGCTATAGTTGTGATTCCTTAGATGTTGGTTGACGATGTTAATGTATAACATTTTGATATTATGACATGGCATTGAGAGATGAAAGTAAAGCGTTTAGACGCTGTGAACGCAACGTTGTTGCGATGAACGATCGGTCTTAGCATACAACGAACCGTATGGCTTTGACATTAAGGAATTATAATGAACATGGGGTTCATGGGATGGATAACGATCAAAAGCGATTAAAAACCTTGAGTAAAGGTTGAATGAGAGATTAAGAGATGAGCAATGTGAACATTGAATACGTAAACGATCTTCGTAAATCGTATTTGCGTTTGATGAACGTTCTAAGTATACCCTAATTGTATGACTTAGACGTTGATGAAAGTAGTAAGTAAGATACGAATGGTATCAAGAAAGCCGTATCGAACGATAATAAGATTAATGAAAGCCGAATGGGAGTTGGATAAGAACGAGTTCTGAGGTATGGCAATTACTTGCCAGAAAGCCATAAGGAATAAGAAATTAACTTAACGAACATTATAATTTAATAGTTCGTATAAGTTAAGTGAAAGTTAGGTTGAGGTACAATCGTAACCTTTGATGCTTGACATATGGGAGTTAGGCTAAACAATTCCTTCAGAGAGAGGAGGTATATACAAAACTTGCAACCGATCTAACTCACTGTGTGGGCAGTGTAGATGAGACGGGAACTTGTTTGTTGGTTGTTTGTGGGAAACCACTCAGAGTACCATATGGACTACTAGCAGAGAAGCGATGTGTGCTGAGTCCTAGAGAAGTATAAGAAGAAGATAAGAATGTAAATCATCAAAGATGAAGAACGTTTTGAGTAAGACATCTCCGTATGTCATGAAGCCATAAAGCGGAAATGAAAGTTAGTCGCGTAAGCTTATATTGCAAGAACGCGAACCCTAAGAAGTAAAGTTAAGTAAACCAATGCGTAAGTCAAGTATATGACTAATTGGTGTACGTGTTATTTCCTTATGTGTTATATAGGGATTTGGAATGAGTGGTTCAGCGTAAACTATAAGTTGTAGCTGTGCGTAAGGCAAGTTTCCTAACTTCATTCATATTTTAAATGAATGCTAGTTTCTAAAACTTCTCAGATGTTGAACTTGAGAAGTTCTGTCTATATGCAAATGTATGATATTTGTACAACGTGGTATAATGTATGAGGCCTTGTGCCAAAATGTGAACACTTCGGTGTTTCTATGATATGAACTGTTATGTGATTGAACTGTTCAATATGAGCATGTTCTGTTTATACATGAACCGTTATTGATAAGTTTGTGCTATTGATTCTAGCAAGACATAATGTGCATGAAAGAGAATAGAGAATGAATGTATTTCAAAGTGCATGTAACTGATGTTTTAAGATGATAGGAATCAAGACTAGTCCTATTATTCAAGCTGCTTCATAACCTTTGTTCGGTTATTGAGGTCTTAAAAGAATGGCTGAATCTTTAAAGTTGTTTGTTCAACTGTATGACTTGCTGGGCAATTGAATGCTCACACTTGCTTTAAATAAAAATATTTTCAGCGAATGATGTTAGAAAGCACTTAAGGATCCCGTAAAGATCAAGTTGAGCGGTATCCAGACGATGTGCCATTCATTATATGAATGAGCGTGAAGATCAAGCGAAGACTTGTAATATAGAATGATAGAATTAAACTATAGAATAGTTCATAGTTTAATGAACGATTATGTATCCTTGGTGGCAGATAAAAGTCATTTGTACAAGATGTAAAGAATAATGTAATTATCATTATTTGTAATGAAAGAGGTTTTATGGTTATAGAACCTGGGATTTGAGAATGTATGTCGTTATATTTAGCTATATAATGATGTATGATTGGAAGAAGATGGGATCGTGACGTACGGAATCCGGATGTAAAAATAGACCAGATTTCGGGGCGTTACAAGCTGTTTGGATGAATGAGTTCATCACCTACAGGACCAGTGCCTTTATTATGTGACAACACCGGAGCTGTTGTGCAGGCTAAGGAACCTAGGTCTCATCAGAAATCCAAACACGTATTATGGCGCTTTCATTTGATTAGAGAAATCATTGAAAGAGGAGATGTCACCCTGGAGCGTGTGGACTCTCAAGACAACATTGCAGATCTATTTACTAAAGCATTAACACAACAGCAGTTCGATCGTCACTTACAGAAGATGGGTATGAGATAACATGATGATTGGCTTTAGTGCAAGTGGGAGATTGAAAGTGGTATGTACATTGTTGGTTTTGATGTGAATTGAATTTGTTATGTTTTATCCCTTAGTTGTTTATCTTTTGTATTAATTATGTGCCTAAATACACTCATTAGTTTCATATTTTAATTTAAGGTGCAATTGAGGAAGTGAACCGCAAGGCATAGAAATGAAATGGAAGTTATTTAGATGTATTTTAGTGGAATTAGAGTATATTGAAATTTTTAGCTTTTTGGCAAATTCGACCCTAGAGCTTCAACTGAATTTTGGATGGTGGTAGAGTTTCAGAATGAGAAAAAATCTTCTTTAAGTTTGTAGAGGACGTCTCAAGATTTTCAAAAAGGTAAGGTTTGCAAAAAATGAGTTCCTTTGGTTCTCCAAACATTTTTTCAAAAAATACTGATTGGAGTTAGATTCATGTCCGAACTAGTAAGCTAAAAAAGTCATAACTTTTGATCCAGGAAGAGTTACGGAACGTTTCACCTATCAAATCAAACCTCACAAAACAATTTACGAGTTCTAAGTGTTCAAAGCCACGGTGCTTGAGCTTCAGGGCCGCGGCGCTAGGTCCAAAGTTGTGGCTCTTTAATCCAAAGTCGCAGCGCTCTAGCTTCTTTTTTCGCTTCCGATTTTTGAGCCCAAACACATTTCTGAAAGATCCTAAAGCCAATTTGCAAAGGGATTTGATGGTTTTTAGTAGTTTTTTCAATTCTTATGTAACTAGGATGTTTGTTAAATAGGATTTCTTTTCCTCCTAAGTTAGGGTTTTCTATGTAGACTATAAATACATGTTATTAGACACTTGGGAGGGGGATCTGGCCTACACACTCTCTCTATTATTCTTTGCTGATTTTTATGGCTATGTGTAACTAAACTTCCATTTTTAGTTTAAGGAGACGGAAGCCTCATATCATTACACTGTGAGATCTAATTGATTTTAATTGTTCAATTTCTATTTTGAGTATTGAATATTCTTCTACGTTTGACTTATATGATTGAATTGTTTAAATGCTAGGTTGCAAACTAATTTATTATTCATTGAAATCTACTACTAAATTAGATACAAAATTCGTAATTATTTGGTCACTCTAATTTGTGAAGCAACTAAGGTTAATAATTAACTATTGATCAGAAGATTATTATATCTTAGGAAGAATACTCAACTAAATTAAATGTAACCACTCGTGCTTGTGTTATTTAGCTTCATCGGTCTTTGTAATTCTTAAAGCATCTGCTAGATTAAACTTTTAGCGTTTACCTAAAGTTGTTTAGCAGTTAGGGTTCTTTAGATCACTTGTTTCTAATGAACTAAAATTAAAGAAAGACACAGAAGTAATTCCAACGATGAATATTCAAAATACTAATTATTTGTGCTTGCGTTAATGATCAGCGTAAGTTTCTGAAGATGGAAGTTGACTTAACCCAAGGCTCATTTCTCTGATTCATTTCGTTAGATTATTTTGTGTTATTTGAGTATTTGTTTAATTTAATCAATAATATTCAAAACCCCTTTTTTTATGTTACAAAGAATAAAAGAAAAATAAATTAATCATTCTTTGTGGGATCGACTCTTACTTGCACTACTACATAAATATTGTTCACTGTAAGGATTTATTTTTGGTTGCCTGCGACAGCACACCAGTTTTGCTAGGGATTTGACCTCCTCCTTGTGCAGAGGATTCAAGTTGAGTACTTGATTTCAGCTCATGAGTCATCTTGCACTATTCACTTAATAGGCTAGCCATCTCAGCGATTTGCTTTTTAAAAACTCTCAAATTCTTCTTGAGAAATGGGAACGAGATCTGGTGTAGGGTTTTCAAACATTTTGACGGTGGTGTTCTGACCTTTTCGCTTGAAGACAGATTCAAGGACCAATCTACATATACAATGAGACATAGTTTAGTTTTGACAAATGGAAAGTATGGATTCATGATAATGTAATGTGTTTATTTTCAAGGGTTTTTAATCTTTTCCTACAAAACAGGGTTAATAGTTTTATTATGACAGGATAGATAATTATTAGTCTAAGCATGGATGAAATTTTACATATAAGGAGTAAAAGAGCATGAAGAGACTTCTCGTAACGTTGGGTTTATCTGAGGCTGACCTACCCTAGGGTTACTCTCGCGAGCTTTTTGGAATGAAGGTCCCTAGATCTTCGTAACCTACTCGATGGGAATGACTTCGATCTTTAAATTGGAGCAGATCTGAGTCCTAAGCCTCGCGAGGGAACGTCTCCTTAAGTGCAGTAATTAACATCCGACAGGTTCGCCTCCTGGTGGAGGAATTACACAACATACATTCACATACATTCATTGTGCCTCATCGTATGCATATGATGACATTGTGCAAAACACTATAATAAAGCAATCACAACATACATTCAAACTATTCATGTAACACACAAATATGAAAAGAAACCATCAAGATCAAACGCGGCTTAAGCCCTGTAATGTCCCAAGTAGAGTCGCCATCTGTCGACGCTGGGGAATTTTTTTTCCTAAAGGTCCTTTGTTTCTACCCTTTTTAAGATTTATATTATAGTTATTAAAGGGTGAATTTCTAGGGAAAAGCCGATATAAATATCGATGGGGTTTTGAAAGGTTGATTTTAATAATGGGCCAACTAGACAGAGCTGTCAGTTGGTATAAGATTTAAGTGGATGTACCAACTCATCCGGATTTTAAAAAAATTCACAATATAACCCAATATGTGACTCCGTAAAATTTGTTTGAAATCGAGATTCATAAAGTTTGGGGGCTTACTTAAGCGAGGGGAAGGTGTTGGGCACCTTTCGACTTCCGTGAAGACACAATTACCGCTTCTTAATGTTTTCCTAGAATGAGGTGTGTGTGTGTGTGCGCGCATGTGTGTGTGTGTGATTTGGGAATAAAACCTAGGATATCGCCATCTAACTTTGAGTCAAAATTATGCAAAGTGCTTTATTTTGAAAAGTAACTTCGAGCCTCTTTGAGCCTATGCACGAGGGATTTGATTTGAGGAAAAGTTCATTTTTAACTTTGATTTGGCTAAAAGCCTTTTGGGGTGACATTTTGGAAAACATGGTTTTCAAACCCTTTGCCTAATAGGAATCAAGGTTCTTAATTACTTCCAATTTTAGCTTAAAATTGTTTAATAACCCGAATCAATTAGTTTTAAAAGATCTTTATCGTTTTGTTTAAAAATCGTTTTAGGTGATAAACGGCAAAATCAAGCATAAAAAAGGAGTCGGGACCACTCATGGGCATGTAAGCCTTCTCAATAGTCCCGAACACCCACAACCACAATCTCCACTATCACGAGGCCTTAAATCTAGTTTTCGCGGGATGGAAACCTTGATATCTCTTTAAGGCCCAAAATTATAAATGCAATGATTGGATAATAACTATTACAATCGAAACTACGTCCATCGTGGGAATTACGTCAAGATCTGATTCCAGAATCTCAACTTCAATATTCCTAGGCTCACATCGCGATAAATAATACATCAAAATTTAAAAATAAAAGGATATCTAGGAAATGGCTCCCGTAGACCCTATCTCGTAGATTATACAACTGAAGCCAATATCGCGAGTGACTATATGTATTGATGAGATCGAACGAAAGGACTTAGAATCTAGGGAATTAACGCGTATATCTAAGGTCCCTTAGATCTGTACAATAACATAATCGGGATTTGAATTAAAATATATCCCAAACTGACTATCAGGTGATTCAATCATTAGAATTCCTTGATGGCTAGAAGGTGGGATCCCCTCACCAATAGACATGGATCAAGGATTTATGGGGTGAACAAAAATCAACTTGAAAAGTAATAAACCAACTAGATCCAAGCTAGATCTAATTCAGAGCTAGCATAAATGTTAAGACTTTTAAGTTTGAAACCGTCAGCGGGCTAGATCCAAGCTAGATCTAAGGTTGATCTAGTGAAAAG
Organism: Panax ginseng; assembly: GCA_020205605.1. Lineage (NCBI taxonomy): Eukaryota > Viridiplantae > Streptophyta > Magnoliopsida > Apiales > Araliaceae > Panax > Panax ginseng. Next base: position 94,789,168 of record CM035136.1, on the reverse strand, counting down.
ATTCAAACTTTAACAATCTCCAAGAAAAACTGTAACGACCCCAAAATCCATACAATTTAAATCTCAACTTCGGTCGTTAACCATACATTAAATCTCAAATTTTACATCATTATTCGATATTAAAAACACTAAAATTGCAGAATATTTAAAACGTTTATACATTTCCTTCTTTCTTGCCCTGAATCGCAACCTTTACATACATCTCTTTGATTCAATCTTATATCATGAATCATTACAACAAAATGACTATACAAAGTCATACATCATAACTAAATATCCATATACATTGGATAGCTCAACTTACAATTCAACAACATGTTACGTTCAAAATATGAAATACATTTCTCATAAAACATAAGTAACTTCGTGAATATAGATCTCTATAACTCACTTAGCACATATCTTTACCTTAAAATCTTAACCTGCAAAAGTGGTTATTTGCAAGAGTGAGCTCGACAGCCCAGCAAAGTCTAACAGTTTTCATGCATCACATAGCACATAATAACATGCTCGATATACATCTCATTAAAGTAACATGACATACATGCTTTTAATTCACATAGCAAATATAAAGATTGAGTTCCTTACTCAATCATCATTACTTAGCCAAAATAATGCAGTCATATATTGATTTTAACATTTCATGATTTCAACATGTATAACATATCATGCAATTTAAAACAGTTCATCAAGTCCACGTAACAAATAGGAACTGAAAGACTTACCTTGATCACTGTTTACCAATAATAGATTAACAGCTTACAGTTAGCTGCACTTCACGTGCCCTACACAATTATATAATCATACACATCAACTATTAGTCACATAACAACATATAGTAATTGTAATGTAAACTCTACTCCACATCTCATAATCTTTCCTATTAATCAATACACAATGTTCAATTTGATTGTGTTAACTTTAGACTTATAACTCACTATATTTCTTCTTAGTCAAACTCGAAGTTCATTCAAGTGCTTAAGTCTTGCTAGGACTACTTATTGGTTTTATATTAAATCTATTACATATCTTATAATATTCATTTTAATTGAATTGAAACACTATTTAAGTTCGTTAACACTTGGCATGGCGTTTCGACGTTCAATCGTCACACGCCCGATTTGCATCTCTTGTGTATGCTTACTATGCTTCTATAACTTATCTAATACATCATTTATTAATGTTAAGCATTATTATATTTACTAACATTCGTTTTATAAATTAGGACATCATCTTTTATGGTCAGGAGCACTGCACATGCATATGTGCATGCCCGACGCCCTCCGATTGCCCCCGAAAACATAACAGTCCTAAAGATGACCATTTTGACTACTGTTACAGACCTCAAATTAAAAAACTTAAAGCATGAAAGTTGTAGGTCTATTCGTCCTCGTTCCGGATCATCTTGAATCACCCTAATCGGAGTTCGTACGAGAAAGTTATGGTCGTTTTACTACAAGAGGCCAAAATTGTCCGACTCAAACTTTTGTTCCGGGCCATGGCCAGGCGAGACTAAGTCATCTGATGGCAGCCAAGAGTCATGAGATTGGCGCGCCAAGGCGCGAATTTCAAAGATCAAGCGTGAACTTCAAGGCGGCTGGGGCGCGAATTTCAGCGCTGGGGCTCCATTTTTGGCGTTGGGGCGCCGAAAACTAACAGAACCGAGCACGAAGACCATTTTTGGTCTGTTTAAGAAATTCTAGCAACTAATTACATACGTATAACTGATATAATTTACACATAACCTCACCAAGCATACATATATTAACTTAGCACAACTTAAACAACTATTTGAGAGAAGTTAAATCCTTGAAAGTATTGTTTTAAAACCCAAAACTCCATTGTTTATATTCTCGACACAATGAACACTCAGTAACCAAAATTATAAACCCAATTGATTCCTTTTTAACTAAGTTCTCTGTTATTTCATACCCAATTAACATAATCACACTTCAATTTTACAATTAGAATATAATCAATTACTAATTTTGTTATCCTATAAAACATGTTCATACTCATATGTTTTTACTGTAAAAACTCTTTTCTTTCTTTTTGATCGTAATTAGCATACAAATATATATATAAATATATATATATATATATATATATGTGTGCTAGTTATAACAATTGTCTTTACAAATACATGTAACATCATAACTAATTCTAAAATATGGTTTACATACAATTTTTGTAAAAGCCTTATACATAGTGAATTTCAAGCACATACTTTAAGCATTATACTGTAAAACATATATACGTGTAAAGATTATGCAACATACCTTTTAATTGCTCAGACAACACTTGTTAATCAAATAGCTTCGACGAACTCAGAACTTATTTTGGAAATCACAGCCCTTTCTCTCTCAAACTCTCTCTGAACTTTTTTCAGACAAACTTCTATTTTCCTTAGGCTTAAGCCAAAAACAAAATACGTAACTAAAAACCAACGCACTTTTCAAACGTTTAAAACCTAAATGTAACTGCCATATACTAATGACCCTATTAAACTATCAGTTACCAAATATATTATATATTATTTATATTTTGTTTAATTTAATTTATATTATTAATAAATCAAATTTAAAAATCCAAAAGTCATAGGGCTTTGTTTGGAAAAATACTTTAAAATTAAAGACTTAATATATTTAAGCCTTGTTTGGTAAAACTAAATTAAAATCACTTTAATTTATTTTAATAACCACTTAAAATATAGTTATTTGTCACACTTCTAATTAATTAAGTTTTCATACTTAATTTAATTAATTCTAATAACAATTCATTGCATAATATAATAATTTATTTAATCATTATAAATTCTCTAACTTAATTATTAAATTAAATTAGATTACTATTTCAAAATAATTACTTTCCTTAACTCATTAATTATTTATTAAACAAATAAATAATCAAATCACATCAAATCAATTAAACAAATACTTATTCAACGATAAACACATCCATTAAATATTTATATAATTCAATAAATATTTAAATATTATAATTAAAAATCTGGATTGTTACAAAACAACCGGTAAAATAATTCAAATCTTAAAAAAAATAGATCAATCGGCATAAGGATATCATCGGGTGATTAGAAGGAGATTGCATTCGTAGGAAATCATCTCTAATCATTCATAATCCCACAAATAAGATCAAACATTGTGACGCCCCCAATGTAGGTATACATCACCTATTCTGAGTCGCCAAATACATGGTACATAATACAAATACAACTTTAAATATACAACATGAACTGTGAGTTTTAATACAAATATTGTCTTCTAGACAGTATTCAAACTCAAAATAAGTCCTCAATACATTTATTATCACACTATTTCATAGAATAGTGAGGACTACTAATGTTATCATCCGACCGCCACACCGCTCCCCGACTAGTCCCCTCGCTACGCTTCTCATTTCAAGAGAACAATGAAAGAAAAAAGGTGAGCTCAACTAGCCCAAGAAGAAATATTATGACTAAGATAATGCGTAATAAATTATCATTAGCCTTTAACAAAGTTAAACCGATAAAATATAACAAACATCGAGTTTAATCTGCAGTGAACAAGCAATCCATTAAAAGAGTCAAGTAGAGAATAAAATCTACTATCTTTTATGATTTAAAAGGTTTTTCATCACTTTTATCACGGGACTCGACTTAATAAATAATCCACATCACCGAATCACCCCCGCACTACTAAGAAAGGATATTCTTTAGTATCACGACCACAATTATCCATGCACTACGGGCCAAGAATATTTGTGTATTCATTAATGGTCATGATCATGCCAACAACTGTCCATCAATGCACTACGGGTCAATGAGGACTTTCACCACATCCTTTATAACATTACGGTCATGATTACAATCAATAATCCTCGGTCATAATCATACCAAGTCCATCTATGCACTACAAAAGCCACGATGACTTTCAACAAAATATAAAATATGAGGATGATGACAATGATATAAGAATTCAATAAAACAAGTTCAAGAATTATTTTATCCGAGAATCAATAACGTCCCAAATTGTCAACATGATAATTCTTTGTGGAGTAAAATTCAAGAATGTTCAGAAGAATATTTCCATGAAAAGATACTGGATGAAGCGCAAATATCAAGAATATTCCACTAATTTCATGGAGTATAGAAGTCAAAATTTTAACCAACCGAGTATAATAAAGAATGGAATAACAAAAAAAAAATCACCAGTGCATGCGAATAGACCATTACAGCAGAAGTTATTCCAATGTAATAATAAATAATCTAAACCAAGTCCCATGTAAAACGCATGCATGTGATATTTCAACAGTAATAATAAAGACGAAAACAGTCCTACAGTAAAATGCATGCATGGATATTCCGGCGAATAATAAAGAATGGAACCAGTCCGGCAAACGCATGCATGTGATATTCCAACCTAATAATAAAGAATAGAATAACGTAAGAATTTCACCAAGTATAGGGTAGTCTCATGTATACAAAGTTTATTCCAATAGAATAATAAATAATGGAATAATGTAAGTTCTCTTCCTAATACAAAAGAAATAATACCCTTACCGTAAAAGAAACCGGATATAAGAATAGGGAAGTAGCATAATACTTTTCTATAGTTTCTATAATTTCTCTCTAGAGTTTCAAAGAATTAAGTAAGAAATAATGAAGGAATGAGCTTCTATTTATAGGAGAATGGATTGAATAAGAACTAATTCATGAACGGTCCAGATTGATTTACTTTTAAACGGACGATCCATATTGATTTACTATGCAGTATTAATAAAATATTCTAATAAAACAAAATCTTTTAAATAAAAATATAATATATATTATATATATTATATATTTATATAACATGTGCCTAACTTTATATTCACGGGATACACCCGTGATTTCGTCCTCCCCTATTTTCAATATTCCACCAACTTTGTAGAATGCTGACAAATGGTCTCCACCCATTTCAATACTCCACCAAAAATCTATATATACATATATATATATATATATATATATATATATATATATATATATTCACATGCAATACATTACACCCACACACTTATAATATACATATAAATATATTACACACCTTATAAGTATAACAACCTTCCACCCACGGTATTTCCCCCACTCCCCATTTCCCACCTCATTTCATATTTCAACATATATGGGCCCTACATGTGGGCCCCATCTTTTGAATAACTTTCTACCGATTATTTTAAAAATGGATAAATGGGAATTCATAAAATAAGTAAAACTTCATAAAAATCATCTTAATAATTTTAACAACATTTATCACCTTTATTATAACTCACAATATTAATCGACCAGGAAAGAGAGGGCTTTCCAATAAGGATTTCTCCCTATTGGCGCGCAATTAGGTGACCAAACCTCTCCTTGATAGAACTTCTAGACATCATTAATATTGTAAATAATAATATTAATAACTTTGTTATCTCAATTCTTGATTTAATAATATATAAAATATCGCCAATAATTGAATCAAATAACGTGAGATACTATGCAACAATTACTATAGCAATAATTGAACAAAACTGAGTGGCTTCTCACGTAAGCATCAATAATCAATACCAGGTGCTACTATGCAACCACGCCAGACATCGCATTTTTTAACACCGGTGTTTCAACAGCTTAACTGTGAAAACTTCCGCCGTTATTTTCATAAAGTATTTTTGTCGTTTTCTCGATCCGACAATAATTTCGTTATGGGTCCACCAATGATTAACGTCGTTGTACTGAAATATTCTCTCGTTAAAACGAATATTCCCAACCAATCGAATATTATATAACAACTTGCGATTTCATGAAAATTTATAAATATTACCCATAACTATAACATTATATCAAATTTACTCCATAATATTCAAAAATGATATTTATAGAAAATTCATCTTTATTTATAAAAGTTGGGGTCTTATAAACATACCCTAGACATGGATCTAGGATGCTAGGAGAGCCTCAATAAAACAATAATCAGGAAATAAACAAATCCCAAGCACAACAATTGATATAATATATTAGATTTAGGCTAGATCCATACAAAATTTACATAAAGATTGAATCTTTTGCCTTGGGGATGGTGAAATCTTCCTCTTAGAGCTTGGATCTAGAAGTTTTGGATCTAAATTGATGAAAAAAAGAGAGCTAGATCTAGATGGGAATTAGAGGGATTTTTTCTTATTTCTCTCATTAGATTGCATTATTTCTCTCTACAAATGCTCTCTCCCTCCAAAAATCAGCAAAAATCCACAATATATAAGGAGCTAAGGCATTCTGAGTACACTATCACCGGCCACAAGTACACTTGTTCATTGGCCAAGGGTGGGGCCCACCAAATTTCGGCCAAGTACACGAAGTTGGTTTTTCGTGTAGCGCACTGAAACGTCCATAACTTTCAAATCGGAAAGAGTTAGGAGACGTGTCGTACCATTCCAGAAAGCTATTGCCGATATCTATGCAATGACATAAAGTTTTCTTAATTTCAAGTTCAGGAAAATAGATAAAAAGTGGAAAAACCATCCCTTGGCAGATGTCGACTGGTAATTTGTCTTGCTTTGCATAGTCAGTTGTTTGGAGGCCTTTATGGGAGTTTTGAATACTTGTTCTTGGCTTCATAATCTTTGCTTTGACATATTGACCTTAGGGTAAAATGATGAACATGTGCAAAATTTAGAGTGTATACATAATCAGCGAAAAGTGAGGATGTATATTGTTTTACGGAAAAGAACTTTGGGGTGCATTTTGATCCGTTAAAGCTTCAAAGGGTGCATTTTATTTACTAAAAAACTTGGGGTGTATCTAGATAAGTTCTAAATATTAGGGTAAAAATATCAGCAACACTATAAACTTTAGGTATCAAACTGTATTTTAGTCCATATTTTAGGCCTCCGTTTCCCTTGTAAAACAGAAGCTTCCTTCTTTTATTTACAACGGACCATCTACGAAGCTCACAATTCTCTTTCAGTCTAAAGTCTACCACGAGGAATGTTTAAAACAGTTCTGCTTGTTAGGGTTACAGGAGCTCCAATTTAATAATCTTAAGGTAAATTTTGAAATTCTTGTTGATTGATCACATAAATCGTAATTAGTTCATGTTTGAATTGGTCCTAAATTATCGTAATTTTATTTTTATTCAATATTTGTAACAGTGACGGGAGCTTAATCTGCTGCAATAATGGCGAATTCCCTGAACGAAGACCAAGATCAGACGTATAAATCATCTGGGTTTTTTTTGTTGTTGTTCGTTCACTGAATTTTATGCATATTGCTTCTAGTGTTTTGATTTGGTGTTTGGGATTAATTTACCACGAAATTCGTAGACTACAGTTAATAGCCAGTTTTTGGATTGGTAGATTTTCTTGTTACTGAGCTAGTAACTGTTTGGTTTGTGAGAATATAAAGAAAATATAATAAACTAAAGCTTCCTTGCATCATATCCACCATCCTTTACTGTGTAAATGAAGAATGGAAAGTGCTTGAAGTTGTTTTGTTTGAACCAAATCATATTAAAGTTAGACATATGTCTGAAAGAATAAATCTTTTTGGCCTAAACTCTATGGATTCGGATTCCGTGAAGTTGTCACACACTTGGCCATATGTAAGATAATACTTTTTGTTTCATTTATTATAGCAAATGTTGCATTCGTGCTGGCCCAAAAAAAGGGCGCTAATGGCAAATTAAGCAACTTTTGCTATAGCAAATGCAACAACAAACTATGGACTTACAAATGGTAAAGAGTGGGACAACTTCATTAAATCCAAATCTCTAACTTTATGGTTAGAACTCGGGAAAAGTGAGCAAAAAGAGAGGAAAAGAATTTATGTGAAGTAATATACAATTGATGAGGTGATATCTCTTTATATGTAAACCAATGCATCTCTTATGTTTTTATAGTTTAATATAAAGGAAATAATAGTTACCGAACTGTTTTACTTGTTAAATATAAAAGTCAATAGTTATAGAAAGGGAAAAATAGTATCCTATAACTATAATTGATGTTAACTTCATATTCCTCCTATATTGACCTCATAGTAAGCATGGCTACTTGTTTGAAAAATATCGAAATTGATAGACAAAATATAACTGTATTTAGGTATGTTTTACCAAATGATGATTCATTATTAGTATCAGTTTCAGATTAAGATCCCTTAGAAGCAAATATATTCAGTGCTTGACACATCATGCATAATCTCTACATTCCTTGGTCAACTTTCTATTGTAGTGGCTACATTCCTTGGTCAACTTTCCTTTGGTTCCTTTATTTTCAATATTGTAATTGTGTATTAGTTGTTTTTTTTGGTAAGTTAAAATTTAAAACTTCAGAACATAGATTTGTTTCCCAAGTATTGATGGTGACCTCAGTCTGTCATGATCTTGGTAGATTATATCAAATTTTCAAACAAATAAATCTATCACTTAACGCCATAGGGATCGGAGGAGAATCCTTCATTGAGGACTTTGTTATGCCTTCAATTCTTTCAGTCTTGGGGGACCGTTCGTCCTCCCTCTTTATACTCTCTTTTTATTTTTTTTATTTTATATTTTTAATATGTAACTTCTTTTCTCTTTGATCCTATTGCAACTTGTTTGGCATATAACAAATTGTTGAGTTGAGTATAACTTCTTTTCTATTAAAAGAGGAAAAATATATGGATTTGGCCCGATGGATTTCTAGAGAATATATATATATATATATATATATATATATATATACATAAACATATATTCGTATACATATATACATAAATGTATATGTATGTATATGTTCACTTTCAGTGTCATATGTCGCATTTTTTACCCTTCTTTCAAATACCATGAAAACTGTGATGTATGTACATATACATACACATATACATACATCATAGTTGTCATGGCGACGCCTAGGCGTCTTGGTGCTGGAAAAGGACAAGGCGACGTCTTGGATGCCGAGCAGCCAATGCTCACGCCTTGGTAGCTGGCTCAAGTTAAGTGATTAAGTCATTTTTTACCCCTATCATAACCTAGGGATTTGTTATGTCGTGTTATTTTATTATTTATTATACTTGTAATGGGTGATAAGCAAGTCATCATAACCTAGGGATTTATTGCTTCAGTTATGTAAAGTATTTTAGTAGTTAAAAGCGTGCTAGATGACCAGTTTAAATTTGTTAATAATTCTATGGTGATACGAGTGTGAAATCTCATGTCGCCAATATCACTTCCAATCTTGGAGCAAGTAAATTTTTGTTCAAAATGGCATCATAATTTAGCAAGCTTAATGAAACAGAGAAAGTCTTTGAGGTGGGTGACCTGGTTTACCTAAAACTGCAGCCTTATAGGCAGTGTAATGTCTCACTTGGGAAAAACATGAAGTTGACACCTAAATTCTATGGCCCCTTCAAAGTACTGGAATTTTTTTTGACTGTAGCATACTTACTAGAGCTACCAAGTTCATTAAGGATCCACCCCACTTTTCATGTTTCACAGCTAAGGCAAGCACAACAAGATGGGACATTTGACACAAGGCCTCTTAAACTGTGTTTGGAGTTTTAAAAAGGAGAGAAAAGAAAGGAGGAGGGACATTTAGGGAAGAGATTAACAATCCCTATTTGTGAGTTTTTTGAGGAGAGAAAGAAAGAAAAGAACATTTGTTTTAAAGAAATTTTCTCCCAAAATTTTCACCCAAACTTGGAAAGATTTGGAAGGAAATTTATTAAAGACTTAGATGACATTAGAATTATGTAATAAATATTGGTGCACAAGAATGGCAAGGAAGTCTATCAATATCAATATCTAATTTGATTGAAGAATTGTAGCATATAGCTAAATGAAGGGAATTGAGTACGTGGGAAGGAAGGCAAAGGCTTCTTGTAACATTTTACCTTGGTTATTCTGAATTGTATCATTGATAGAGTGGATTACAACTTCCCGTCAGTTGAAAAAAGAATAGGAAAATTTCGGGATCACCTGGTAAGAATGTGGAGAAGAAGGTTTCGCCTACTCAAAACTAAGAGGGATGCCTTTGCTACTAAAATCCCGGTTTTTGCATGAGGATCTAATTTAAAAAAACTACACACAATTTGCTCTAGATCCATGAGGACATGGATGCTTTGAAAAGGGGAGTAACTGTCTGGACAAGGAAGAAAACAAGACTTTTTTTATTCTATTTATTAGTTATAGTGGTAGCAAATAGCATGTGTTAGGAAAAAGTTGGTTATATTGTGTAGTGGTGTAGGTTAAAAGGGATCAAGTTACACATGGAAGGAAGTTTGTTAGATCTAGTTTAAATATTTAGCAAGTCATTTCATTTGTAATATTTTTCAGTATTGAGAAATCAGATTGAGAGCCTTCATGAACTGTTGTTGGCACTTACAGATCCTAAAAAATACATTTATGTCCTAGTGCATGAACTAAAGGATGTGGACTGATACTAAATAAAGTCAACCCAAAATTACCTTAATCCAAAACATAAGACAACTGATATAAAACTGGCCCAGGAGCAAATGAACTTCTAAATAACTATATAATCATTAATGACCCTATAGACAATAAACTTAGTATTCAAAGTCCCAAATGGAGTTATTTCTTATGAAGTTATTCCAGGGAGTTGGCAAGAAGAGAGATGTTAAGGTTCTAAGGCAGTTTGGCTGTGTTGCCTAGGGTGTTGTTTGGATGGAGAGGAATGCTTGGATTTTTGGCCGTAAAATCATGTCCATTGTCCTCTCATCTCTTTTGGGACACAATTATTTCTGTGGCTTATTTGAGGTCCGCAGAGATGGTGCTTTTGGTGGGATTTTATTGTTTCTTAATTGAAGGAAATGAAAAAAAAAAACCTTAGTTAAAATCTGATTGTCTTTCAAATTTTCTTTCTTTTCTTTTTTGCGGTCAATTTTCAATATCAATACAACTCAACTCAGTTCAATATCAATGTTGAGTTAAATTGTTGTGGTAAGTTTATGTGTTCACTTTCTTCCAAATATTGTTATTTTGGGGGGATATATTGGAAATTTAGTTTCTTATTAAAGTGAGACCTGTTTCATTATTCTTATTTTGAGTAAAGAAACAAGAATTCTTGAATTTTGGTTACAGTTACATATTACATTATTGATTTTAATTTTGATTTCTCTCTCATTCTTAATAAAAAATCATATAAAAGCGGAGTTATAGGTTTTAGTTTGGTAGAAAATTATTTGTTAAAGATGAATAACTATTTTTAAGTGTAGTATATATGCTCTGGTATGCAATTGTTATTTTGTATAAGTTCCAAGTGTTTAAGGTTAATATTTACCAGGAAAAATACGAGTATGGAGGATTCAACTGCAATGACGATTGAATTTCTCCGAGCACGATTGCTGTCTGAAAGATCCGTCTCGAGAACGGCAAGGCAGAGAGCTGATGAATTAGCTAGAAGGGTTAGTTTCATATGTTATATTACACAGTGTCTCCCTCACTAACTAAGCCAGAGAAAGAAAAAACATAAAAACCTTATATTCCTCCCTCCCTGCTTTACTTCCAATTGTTGCTTTATACCCATATTTGGCAATTTTCATTTTCAGTTTTTACAATCTTGATTGTGAAATTTAAAAGGTACTGGAATTGGAGGAGCAGCTTAAGATTGTGTCACTGCAAAGACTGAGAGCTGAGAAGGCAACAGCTGATGTCCTTGCCATTTTGGAGAGCCATGGGGCTACTGATGTTTCCGAAGCATACGATTCAAGCTCTGATCAGGAAGCAACACCATGTGGATCCGAGGTTGGTCATAGCTCCTTTAAGGAGGAGGAAACCTTAGCCAATGGAAAATTAAGTTGTAGAAGCTTGTCTTGGAAAAGTGGAAAGGATTCTCCACTTTCTCTTGAAAAGAAAAACATTAATACTTCCAGAAGGCGTAGCAGTTTTGTATCAAGTGCTTCTTCTTCACCAAAACATGTTGGTAAATCATGTCGCCAGATAAGACGCAGGGAGACCAGGTATTTTTTTATTTGTCTATTAAGCCCATTTATAATCTGCTCTCTTGGTATTTCTGTCGGGGCTAATTCAAGGGTCACAATCGAATTTAGGAGTCTTCATATTAATATATATGAATGTACATTTGCAGGGAATATGTGAATCATGTTTATAAAATAAATGATGTATTAATGCTCTTAGGGATAAACCCACAAAGGGACTAGTGGGTCTTTAAACCCCACTGAGAATGTACAAGTATTTTATAGCATAGGGGCCATAATTGAAGTTTTTGAGTTTAGGGGTTTAACTATAGTTGTTAAAGGCACAAAAAGGCATGCAGTTAGGCATTGGGAAAGGCAAGGCGCACCTCTAGGGCCCTGTCTTCGCTAAGGCGATGCGCATTCAAAGAGGCACACACCTTTTGGACCTAGGCTCGAGACCTAATGCACAATTAAGGGACAACTTATTGAAGTCTTCTAAAACAAGGCTCCAGGTAATATTTTTTCCTTCTTCCTCGGTTTTTTCAACCTCTCAGCCCCGGTGCCCCACGTCCCACCCCTGTTCTCATCTTCTTTTCTTCCGTTTTTCATATCTTTTTTTTAAATCTCTTTTTTTCCCATTCCTTTCTTTTTTTCTTATCCATTTTGTAGTTCCCCCTTTTTTCTTCTGTTTGTCTTTAATTTTCTTTTGTTTTAGTGTGTATTTATACCATATCATTACATACATTAATCACAAATATGAAACCTATATATATATATATATATTGTATTTTTTCAAGTTGTGCACCTCACTTCGATGATGAACGCCTTGTTGTGCGCCCTAACCTCCGGGAGACTTGTGCGCATTGGTGTGCCTTTTGTCTTTAATAACAATGGGTTTAAGTTCAACTGAAAAAATTCATAAGTCTTGGTCCCAATTATAACAGTTTTATTTAATAGAGGCCCTATAATTTTAAAAAAAACTTTCAAGATGGAAGTTTTATTATCTCTCTCCATAACTTTTCGAATTTATTGTTTCAACTCTTTATTATGTAAGTTAATTATAGTTGTCAAATCATGAATCATATCGTGTATCGAAAATCTCCCGAAAATATCCGAACCTGAATCATGAATGAGATGAAAAAAGAAATGGAGCAGAATTTTTAGAAAGATAAGAAATTCTAGAAAGTATTTAAAGACATTATTGTATAGATTGAGTGAACACCTCTTCTGCTGAAAAAGGCATTCAGTTTCGTTTTTAGCTTAAAATGTATAGACCTATCGTAAATTATATTGTAGGCTACGTGCGTTGTATCATAAGATACGTCTCACTTTCTGATACGCTTTGATATCTAATTACTCCTATATTGTATAGTATTGTAAGATACTTTTGCGTATCGACTATGAACTGTGAAGATAGTAAACAAAGGTCTCATCTTAATATATGTTATTTTTCTTAAGAAAATTATGTTCTTAAAAAAAGTAAAAAATTATTATATTAGGCCCCAGTGACAAATATGTTTGTGTCTAAAACTGCATGCTCTCCCACCTTTGACGTATTTTAAAATAGTGTCACTTTTGTGCTCATGATATATTTATGTTTGATAAGTTGTTCGTGCTCATCATATTCTTAGTTTGACATTCTAAGATTATACTCGCTCCGTTCCAATTATATGATCATTATTGACTTTTGGAAGTCATTATGAGAAATTTTCAAACTCAAAATTGAGATAACTCATTAAAAATTATGAAGTAATAAAATTTACAATGAGTAATACTTTTTTAGATAATTTACAATATTCATCAAATTAAAAATCTATGCTAATTTTAAGTTTAAAAATCTCTTAAGTTGACTTTAAAAAGACAACAATGATCAAATAATATGGAATTGAGGTAGTATAAATTTTTTCTTCATTAGTTGGACCAGTAAAAAGGGAAATTATATGTAAAGAATGTGTGGTTTCTTTCAGTTGGGTTAGTTTCTGCAGAAGTGCCCCCTTGATGCTTGGGAGCTTGTTGCGTGCGAACCATTGAAATTACTCAAAAGAACCTCTTTCTGATCAAGCACAATTTAAAATGTTGTTTATCTTGCGTTGTCAGATCAGCTTCCGATGAACTGCATAATGACACGAGCAGTCTTTCTCTTAAAGGAGATGAAGTAGTTGAATGTGCAAGTGTTCCTTCTTGCTCTGACTTGGGACCTGAAACCTTGAAAGAAGGTTCTGCAAACCATGAAGAGCATTTAGTGGAAGGTCCAGTGTCCGAGGATTTGGAAAAACAAGTAACTAATTGTCACTATTGCAGAGGACATGGAGGAGATAAAGACATGAAAAGAGCTTTAGAACATCAAGCAGAACTCATAGGTCGTTATGAAGCAGAGGAGAGAGCTCAAAGAGATTGGGAAGAGAAGTTTAGAGAAAACAACAGCCGTACACCGGTTTGTCCTACTGCCTTCAACTCATACGGCAATCATTTTATCATGGTTTTATGTTGTGATATACTGTTGCCTAATGGGCATTTGGTCAGATCTGTAGCATTCTGATTTCTTCTAAAATTCAATAAATACTCCAAGGACATATTTCTTTTTGCTTACAATTTCATTGTTCCTATTGTTTGTGGCTTATGTGTTTTACTTAAAAATTGCACTTCAATAGAGTTAATATTTGGTGAAGAAACATTTTCCCTCTTAGAATAGGCAAAAATATCTTAAAAACTCCCCCTAAAGTTGGAGCAAGGATATTTCTAATGTGCAACTTGGACCCAATGGGATGGAAATTTAGTCAATATATTAGCAAGTTGATTAGTTGACTTTACGACACATGAGACCAATATAGAGTTCATCCTCTATGGCTCTATCATGATACTCTTCCACTTCATATATGGCTTCTTACCACCACTAAGAAATAGACAAAAGACGAGACAAATGCACGATAGGTTGGGGTAAAAGAATCATTAGAAATAAAACTCGAAATAAGATGTTAGGTACATGTCATAACTTCTTTCCTCCAACTACAATGGGAAGATGAAGGTTAGAATCATTACCATCTGAAGGAGTAGTTACTTGAACTGGACTTGGATCAAAAGATTACTTGATAAAGTAGTGATGCCACGATGTTTTCGAGTGTAAGCTTTTGAGAAATGCCCACATATATTTAGTGTATAAGTATTCTAACTTGCATCCTTTATTAGAAGATAGGATCTAGGATTTATTCAAGGCATCTAATCATTAGTCGCACAAGATAAAGCCCTGGCGGTAATATTGAAGGTTTAAAACTAAATAGATCTAGAATTAGACCGTTTCTAACATTACACTCAAAACCAAAAACACTGAGAAACAGAAAGAAGAAAGAACGAACAAAGAAAATATTACCAACTTTCTCAGAGTGATTGGCTTGCAAATCATACGCTAGACCCTTTTTTATAAGAAATTCCATGAGCTCTAAACGAGGCGAGGAATTAACCAGGATGAACATAACATCAATGTGCTTCTGTACAAAGGATGGGGAAAAGGGTGTAATTTAAATTTTTTGTTCTCATGTTGGAAGATGAGCTCTTAAGGTGAGGTCAGGGTGAAAAACCTTAAAAATGGAAAGTGGGAGAACATTGAAGTTACACTTCTGACAAAAAAACTGACAAGGGCTTGGTTATTTGTGGTTTTCTTTGCCGTATTCAGACAGGATGACTGAGATTTAATTGACCTTGACTTGGAATGAGTAGCAAATAAGCTTCAACTGCATTTTGCAACATTCTTGTGATTATCAAAGTGCGTCCTTTGTTCTCCCACTGTTATTGCTGTTTACTTTGTTGGGCTTGTACCCTTTATGTAGAGTCTATGTCATTTTCTGTAATTATTTACATGTTTTAGATGAAACATCTTGTACCAAATCCTAACCTATGGTATTCTTTATCATGAATTATTCAGGATTCGTGTGACCTTGGGAACCATTCAGATGTCACTGAAGAAAGAGATGACAGCAGGGAACCAGCTCAATCATTCCATGCAAAAACATTAGACTCCCATAAGCAAGAAGCAAACTTAAGGGAAGCAGGTGTCAGCTTCAGTAATGAATCCGTAACTCCTAATGGGTTTCAGCCTCCTCCCCAATTTGACATGGGATTCTTGCAGGATCAGAAATCCAGCAGCAACATTGCTTATAAACCCCCAGTTTCAGAATTTGCACTTTCAATGCCTAAGAGTAGTCATGAGAAAGAGCACTCAGGTACTCATCATAATATACCTGTGAACCACTCTCACAGCGGACAAGTTTCTTCTAGCGATGGCAGTAGCTTGCACAATGAAGCTTTAAGAAGTACAAATCAGTTTGCTTTGATGCCCCATGAACCTTCCAATAAGCTAGGATCTGTCCTGGAGGAACTTCAAAAAGCTAAGTTATCACTAAGACAGAACCTCAATAGATCTCAATTAGTAGAAAGTGGATATGTGAAGAAAACAATTGATCCTTCTGTTCCTCTTGTGAGAACTGGGGACAGATTTGAGTTCCCCGTTGGATCTGCTGCCCTTTTCCGGTTGCCAACTGATTTTCAATTTGACTCAACTACTCGAGGCAACTTTTTAAGTTCTGGTTCCCAATTAAGCTTGACAAATTATTATCCTGGACCTGTTACTGATAGATTTTTTCCTAGCCCTTACACGGAGTCTAGATCAAGCACTTTTAGTGATCAATATTTAAGCACTCGCACATACCCTTACATGGAGACTAGGTCAGGGCTGCCTACAAGGTTTCCCGTCTTTCAGACTACCTTGGAATCAGGTCTTACCACTTCCTCCGGATACAGCTCTCCCGATCCTCATTTAAGTTCAAATCTACCGTCTGCTAGTAAATATGCATATCCTGCTTATTCGGTTTACCAAGACATGACGCCAAGGGTGCCTTCTTCTGTAGGGCTAACGAGTAGGGAAGTGGGATTACCTTCTACGGCTCATTTCCCATTTCATGATGATCAATTAAGACCAAATATGTATAGGTAGTTATGTGAAATTAACAACTGCCCCATTAGTCCAAACAACACTGTAAGATTATGAAATATCGGCCTTTGTATTTATATATAAATCTCATTTATCCTTTTATTCTTTTCCCCTATTTAAATGCATTTTGGGTGTTGAGGTGTCATGGCCATATGAATGTCCATTTGTTTGTATCCTCTGTTTAGGGTTTCTGTAATGTTGGAACAGATGGAACTTGTATGCAGACAATCATGTATTTGTTTTTTGAGGATTCCGAGTTCTACATTATATTTTGGTGTTTATACTTTAACCTATATTTAAGTAGAGTTTTAATTCATAGGGCCCTCCATTACACTTGCACTCCCTAAATGTGTATATAGAGAAAGAAAGAAAGAAAGAAAGAAAGAAATTGGAGTATTAGGCGTAACGGAGGAGATCTTAATTCGTGGAATCTTAGGAATCTTAGGTTGTGTTTGATTATGTCTGAATGTGCCTCTTAGAGGCTAAATTTTTTTGGTAAATTTTTTCTTCCTCTTATCGTTAAGTGACAAATATAAATCTAAATTATTCAGAGGTATGTCTAACCGAAATTGGTTATTTTTGGATAAAAATAACCTCTATAATATTATAAAATTCTTTTTGTATCTCACAAATTCTACCATCCCCGCCGATGAAACTATTGACCCGACCTCAGAGCCAAAACGTTAGAATCGTCGGCGGTACAAATCTAAACATAAATCCATATCTTTGATAGATCAAAAGAAAAGATCTACAATTTCATCATGAATAAAACAGATTTACAATTTCACCATGAATAATTTTTTTTAAAAATAAAATAAAAGATCAACCAAACAAAAATCCATGTCTCAAATAGACCAAAAGAAAAAATCTGAAAAAAATGACAAGATCTGAAAAGATTGCACCAACGAGAAGGGAATGACAAGTCCCAGTCAAAGAAGATCACCCCTTTGGTTTCTGCGCTTACTGAGTTATCATGCCGATCGGTATATATCTTGTGGGCAAAAAGCACCTTTACTATGGTCGTTGACTTGTAAGCAATTGACCATCGAACTTTAAAATATGCAATTGCATCACATTGTGCTTTCTAAAATGAAAAAAATTGAGTAATTTAAAGTCCAATTTCTTGGACGAACGTCAAATAATTACACACGTGGCATTGAAAAAAAAAAAAATATTATTTTCTTATGTGGCAATACCAAAAAAATAAAAAATAAAATCATTGATTATGTGGTAAAAATGATTAAAATAATAATAAAATTAAAATAAATAATAATTAATTCATTTTAAAATAATTACTTTTTAAATAAAATAATTAATTTTAAATATAAAAATAAAATAATTAATTTTAAAATAAATATTTGGAATTAATGATTAATAATTAATCATTAACTTGCAAAATGATTATTTTATTTTATTTTAAAAATTAATTATTAATCATTTCGTTTAAAAAATCATTAACTTGTAAGAAGATCATTTTTTGCCACAAAAAAAAATTCTGTTTTTATTTTTAAAACAGAATTTTTAAAAATAGAATTTTTTTTCTGAGTTAAAAAAATTTTGTTTTTGCTTTTACAAAAACAAAATTTTTAAAAACAGAATTTTTAAAAACAAAAACAGAATTTTTTTATGTGGTAAAATGATTTTTTAACTGAATGATTAATAATTAATTTTAAAAATAAAATAATCATTTTACAAGTTAATGATTAATTATTAATCATTAATTCCAAATATTTATTTTAATTTTATTATTTAATTTTAAAATTAATTATTTTATTTTTATTTTTAAAATTAATTATTTTATTTAAAAATTAATTATTTTAAAATGAATTAATTATTATTTATTTTAATTTTATTATTATTTTAATCATTTTTTGCCACATAATCAATGATTTTATTTTTTGTTTTTTTTGGTATTGCCACATAAGAAAATAATAATTTTTTTATTTTTTTTCAATGCCACGTGTGTAATTATTTGACGTCCGTCCAAGAAATTGGACGGAATGACTTAAATTTTTATTTTTAGAAAGCACAGTGGTTTAATTGCATATTTTTAAAATTTAGTGGCCATATCTTGTGTCACTCTTTATATTTGTTGGTGCAAAGTAGGCTATTGTGGTCACTATTGTAAGCAAATAAGTCCAACCTGTGTCAGGATTGTGGTTTCAGGTGTGATTGAAAATAATGGTTTTTCTCATTCTAGTTCCGATCGGCAAGTTGTGGATGTTTTACTTAAAGGTTAAAATGGTAAAATAAAATATTTTGAAAAAATTAATTATCAAACAACATTTTTTAATTCATATACAATTCTAAACAGATGTTCTATATTATTCAGATATCTAAACTATTCAGATCTTAACATTCAGTTTTATCAAACATAACCTTAGATTAATATTGACATTTTAAAAGTTAATTTGAGATATTTTTAAATTTAATTGATGATAATTCATTTTATTTATCAATATACTTATGGATATTATAAATTATCTAAAATTACGATTAATTACTATATATATATATATATATAGGGTCCGGATCAGGTAAGGACTCCCTTACGATACTAAAATGCAGATTTTTTTTTTGCTTTTTTTTTAAAACAACTAAAGAAAAAAGTTTAATATTTTATGGAACTAGAATTTTTTCATAATACAGTGTTTTGGGTGTGATTTGGATACATATAAAAAATAGATATATATGCGATGCATGCGCATCGTATATATATTTTTGGTATAGGTATTCAAATCACGCCTAAAACATTCAGATTATGGAAAAATTCTGATTCCATAAAATATTAAACTTTTTTTAGTTGTTTTAAAATAAAAAAGCCAAAAAGTCAAAAAAAAAGTCCGCATTTTAGTATCGTATGAGTCCTTACCCATCCTCTCTCTCTCTCTCTCTATATATATATATATATATATATATATATATATATATATATATATATATATATAGAAAATGAAAAATTGGGCAAATAGCATCATAACCGTCCATTACATAAATTAAGGGTTGGGATTAAAAAAAGGCAAACACGCCATCCGCTAGTTCAACTAGAGGATGCATAAAACAATAATTTCGGACCAAATTACCCCAAGTCTCATTATCTTTTCAGTCTACTAGCGTACGAGCACCCTCAATTCCTAAACAAAACCCTCCCTCCTGCTGCGATTTCAAAAACCAAACCCTCTCTCCTGCTGCGATTTTCGCTCCTGCAACCCTCCCTCCTGCTAGGATTTCGCTCCTGCAACCCTCCCTCCTGCTACGATTTCGAGTCCCTAAACCAAACCCTCCTGCTGCGATTTGGCAACCGAATCTGCGATTTCGAGTTCAACCTCCTCCTGCTTGCGATTGACCAGGTATTTTTGCTTCTTATTCAGTGCTCATTACTTTGATCTGCATTATATTTTGGAACAAACTCTCTAAGTCTATCCTCTTCTGAACCAAATCTCGAGTCCTGCTGCGATTTCGTGAGATTTCGATTCGTGTGATTAGCCATGTCTCTTCTGACAAATTGTAACGACCCCAAAATTTAAATAATTTAATTCTCGACTTCGATCGTTAATAACACGTCTAACTTCTGATTTTTACATCATTATTCGACGTTAAACTTAATAAGATGCGGAATAATTTAAACTTTTCTATCTTCTTACTTTAATACCCTGAATCAAAAACTTTATCATCTACATGTCTTTGAATCATATATAATCCATGATTCACTTTATCAGAGTTAATATATATATATACTTACATATCAAATCGATATCTTTTATACATCAGACAACTCAAACTTTAACTTTACAACTCAACATAAAATATATATCATAAAACATTGTGTACATCTCATGTGGACGGGCTGACGTGGCGAATGTTGAACTTTATCCCAAAAAATATGTTGATGCACAGATTCGAATCCAAGACCTCCAGTTTGGAATATTGATCGAATGACCACCCGAGTACCTGGGCCTAGTTGCTATTTTTTTGCAAGGATTAGTATTTAGTACTATTATTATTATTATTATTATTATTATTATTATTATGACTATTACTATTATTATTATTATTATTATTATTATTATTATTATTATTATTATTATTATTATTAGTACTACTATAATTATTATTATTATTATTATTACTATTATTATTATTAGTACTATTATTATTATGATTTATTATTATTATTATTATTATTATAATTATAATAATAATAATTATTATTATTACTATTATTATTACTATTCTTTGTTATTGTTATTATTATTATTATTATTATTATTATTAGTTCAACTATTATTACTATTATTTGTTATTGTTATTATTATTATTATTATTAGTACTATTATTATTATTATTGTTATTATTATTATTATTATTATGATTGTTATTGTTGTTATTATTATTATTATTATTATTATTAGTTAGTATTATTATTATTATTATGACTATTGTTGTTGTTGTTGTTATTATTAGTACTATTATTATTAATATATTTATTATTATTATTATTATTATTATTGTTATTATTAATACTATTATTATTATTATTATTATTATTATTACTACTACTATTATTGTTATTATTTTTATTATTAGTACTATTATTATTATTAGTATTATCTTAATTTAAGGCAACATTTTAATAGTCGTTGCAAAAAGTTGTATAAAATATGCAACGAAAATAAAAATTATTGCCAATGAATGTGGTCCATATTAGGCAACGATTATTATTGTTATTATTATTATTATTATTATTATTATTATTATTATTATTATTATTATTACTACTACTACTACTAACTTTATTATTATTATTTTTATTATTAGTACTATTATTATTATTATTATCTTAATTTAAGGCAACATTTTAATAGTCGTTGCAAAAAGTTGTATAAAATATAAATTGAAAATAAAATTATTGCCAATGAATGTGGTCCATATTAGGCAACGAAATATAGCAACAAAAAAACTTTCGTTGCCCACGATGAGGAGAAATCAAGTGGTTAAAAATTTTGCAATGAATTTCTAACGAATTTTGTTTCCAAATTTTGCAACTACTTATGAATTTTCGTTGCAAAAAGTGAAAGTCTGGCACAATCTGCAACGAAGGACAAGTTTCGTTGCTAAACATACACTTTTAGCAACGACTTATAAAGTCATTGCCTGAAAAATCGTTAGTAAAGCCCCATTTTTAGCAACAAAAAAACTTTCGTTGCCCACGATGACGGGAAAGCAAGTGGACGAAAATTTTGTAACGAATTTCTAACGAAATTTTTTCTTGCCAATGAATTAGCAACGAAATTTTGCAACGACTTATGAATTTCGTTACAAAAAGTGAAAGCCTGACACAATCTGCAACGAATGACATATTTCGTTACTAAACATATACTTTTAGCAACGACTTATAAAGTCGTTGCCCGAAAAATCGTTGCTAAAGGCCCATTTTTTTGTAGTGTGCCTTATATGTGATTTAGGTTTGAAATGGAACAAGGAAATGCATGTGAGCATGAAACCTAGATTTAAATGTCTGAAAACATAATATTTGGCGATTAATGAACTAAAATGTGCAAGCTCTATGTTTGATATAAAAATGTTATGTTTAACATCTATGAAATACAAACATAACCCAAGTGGAATCATCAGATTCAGACGTAAAATGAACTCGTAGCGAAACGTGTAGTAAAACATGTCCAAGTGTGAACCCTAGCTTGGGAAAAAAATAAATAATTTGATTAAATAAATATTTTGGAAAATTGTTCAAGATATCAAATTGGCGACACTGGGAAAAATTTATTTCTTTTTTGATTTTATTTCTTTTCCTATTATTTCTACCCTTCTTATGTTGCTATATCAATTAATTCATCTAAAGGGTGAGATTTGGGAAAAGACCAACATTAGTCGGCTTATTTTACAAATTTTGATTTTTGATGATAGGGCCAAATGAGACAAAGTCGCCATTTGGTATGGTTTGCAATGGATGTACCAACTCATCCGGATTTAAAAGTTTTCGCAATATGGCCCAATATGTGACTCCATAGCAATGGTTTAAAATCGATATTCTTAGAATTCGGGGACTAGCTTAAGCGAGGGGAAGGTGTTAGGCACCCCTCGACTTCTGTAAAAACACGGTTATCGCATCGTATTGATTTTCTATGCACAAAAAGAGTGTGTGTGTTTTATTGTGCTCAGTGATTTTATTTTAAAGTCTTTTATATGCTTTATTTGTGTTGTTTGAAAGTAGTGCTGTTCCTCTTTTGCACCTATGTACGAAGGATTTGATTTAGCGAAAAGTTCATTTTTAGACAAAATATATATTTCAAATGATATTTTGGAAAAACATAATTTTCAAATCCTTCAGCCGAATAGTAATCGAGGACCTTTAATGCTTCCTTTTATTATCTTTATATTTGTTAGGTGATCTACTCCAAATCGCTTAATTTTTCATGAATACTCTTTGTGGTTTTATTTGAAAATCATTTTGGGAGATAATGCATGCAATAAAGTGCCAAAAAGGGTGGATAATCATCGGGCATGAAAGCCATTTCAATGAATCCGAACACCCACAATCATAATTTTTCACTATCACGGGATCTTAAATGCGAATTATTGGGACGAACTCCTCGAACTCGTTTTAAGATCCAATATTACATATACAACGATTCGACGTTATTTAAACATTATATCGCAAAGCAAAAGTCCATCATGGGAATCAAGTCAAGATCTGATCATTAGATCTCGACACCGGGATTCCTAAGCTCACATTATTATACTTAAATATATATGTACAACATATCCTAAAGTCGAGAATATGTGATTTCATCGGTTGAAATCCACATTACGAGCCATTAGGACCCCTTTCACCTCTAGATATAGATCTAGCGCTCTACAGAGTGAACGAGACTTACTAAAAGTAGTAAGACATCTAGATCTACTATGGATCTAAACCGATCTAGCATATAAGTTAGAGCTTCTGTGACAACCTGAGAATTTAGACGATTAATAAAATCTTAAATGATTGGATAAAGGTTGAATAATAAGACCTAGACTAGAAATAAGGTATGGATTTAAAATTTTTGTGAAGAATTTGTATAAATTACAAACTGTAAGTGAATATCTGATAGTGAGGTATAGGGTATTGTGTATTGTGAATATGTGTGTTCAGTATGTGGTTAAGGGTCAAGTATGAATCAGGTAAAGCTGTAACATTGGCAATCCCTAATGTTATATTAAGAACTTCGATGTTTAGTTAAGACACCCTAGCGATTGGTTAGAAACTCTAATTCCAGCTTTGGAAACCCTAATTTCATTTATGAAAATCCTAAACCCTAATCAGGAATTTTTAAACCCTAGTTTGGGAGCCCAAATTCTAAGTATAAAATCCTAAGGGGTAAGATTTATGGGGTATATGTGAAAAGACCAAACTACCCTTCGAATAGTAGGGAAAATGACTAAAATACCCTTAGTAGGTGAGAAATTACCAAAATGCCCTTTTACTTAAAAGTTAAGTAAAAGATATTTTACAATTTGTGGTGAGTAACCACTTAAGCTTGTCATGCATCTAGCAACTTATATTAGCCAATAAGGCCACCTATCAACATTATTGACCATGGAATCAAAGATTTAAAAGATTAAAAGTAAGAAATATCTCACTTTAGTTTTTCACAAGCCAAGACCATTCTCTCTCTCTAACTCTCGAAATGAGGAGAGAAAATAAGTGTTATGTAAAGCCAAGATAACCTCTTAGCTCTCCAAGATCAGAATAAAAGATCAGAAATCAAAGTTTTGAACCAAAAAGGTATAAACCCTAAATCTTACTAAATCCTTAAGATTTCTGTTAATGATGTGATTTATTGTTTAGGTATGTGTTTTAAGATGTTATTTAGTGATCTATGATGTTATATCATGGATCCATAACATCTAAGTGCATGAAAATAGGATTTTAGAAATTGTCCATGAACCCTAGAAATATGGCCTGACAGCCTAATGTCAAAGGCCATAGATCTTTGTGTATTAATTTTTAGGATGACTAAGTGTATCATTGATATTCTATGCCATGAGAATATTACACTGGAAGTGAAATCAAGTCCATAACATGTCTAGATCACAAGTTATTCATGGTCAAACATGGTTGACCAGTCACAGAATCTGGAAATCTGGAAAACCCATAAACCCAGAAACTGTCTGACAAGGTTTTGTAGGGCTTGGATCTTGCAATTGTTAAGTTATTAGGCCATGTAAGTGTATAGCTTTTGTAGTCTGACATATGGACTACAAAACCATGACACTAGAACACCTAAATAATCACCAGAATCAAAATTATTGATGGTCAAATATGGGTTGACCAACTGCCTGATGAAGTTTCTGGAAAACCCAGAATTCTTCAAGAACCAGTTTATGACACTACTTTGACTGGCCTAGATCTTTCAGTTGTGACGTTGTTAAGTTACAAAAGTGCATTATTTTTGAACCTTGACATACCTACTACATAAATGTTACACTTTAACACTTAGAGTAAGTCCAGAATCCAAGTTATTAAGATCCAAAGTAGGACCCTTGCACTGTTCTTATTTTCTAGGTAACCCAGAAAATGAAGAACAACTCTGACAAGCTTTTTGATGGCTTATGACTTACTGTTGTGATGTAGTTTGACCCTAAGATTTGTTTGTGCTTGTAGTATTACATCAATACAACATCACTAGTACATATACAAGCCCAGAAAACATCTTGAACATAGAATTAAAAGTGGTCAAACTAGGTACCCTGGTCACTGATTTTGAATATTCTTGAGGCTCAAGAACACCTATAGCGACAGTTTTGTCACGATAGGCCCTTTTAGCGACAGTTTATATAAAAATTAATTATTTAATTTAAATAATTAGAATAAAATGGAAAATAATTATGAAAAAGTCATAATTAATTTGTAAAAATTATTTTAAGGCATAAAAATTGATTTTTAATATTTTGGGATATATTTCATTAATATTTAAATATTAACGATATTTAATTTATTTAATAATTATATTAAATAAATTAATTAAAAATAATTTTAATATTTTAAAAATCATTTGAAATTATATTAAAGTGTTAGAAAATATTTTAAGTTATTTTGAATGACTTTTAATATTTTGGTATGAATTTCATTAATAATTTAATATTAATGATAATAATTTATTTAATAATTATATTAAATAAATTATGGAAAAATAGTTTTAATATTTTAAAAATCATATAAAAATGATTTAAGTTATAAAACATAACTTTTAATATGTTGACATGAAATACATTAATATTTTAATATTAATGGCAGTTATTTAAAAATGGTTTTAAATATTTTAAAATCATTTAAAGGTGATCACCGTTTTAAAACCTATACATACAAGGGTACATAGCCTACACAATCATTGCAAGTAGATCTCGATCATGATTGATCGAACTGATCTTTAACTATTCAGCATAAAACTTATCTATCTTCTTAAACAGAAAAGAAATCAAATTCCTCCAAAATTTCTTTATAAAAATAATTTACTATATATATAAGAAAATAAAAATTGATTTGAATAATACCTGGAGTTGCATCCCCGGCTGCTACCGTTTCTTGAACTGTCATGCTGAAGACTCCTGCAATTGGTTCTGTTAGTTTGTTTGTTGAAGTCGGTCCCATTGTCGCCAATGTCCTGCTGCCTTTTTCTGTATTCGCATTCCTTGCATCCCTTCTCCTTTTTGGACAGTCTTTCACCTTATGCTCCATTGATTCACAAATAAAAAACCCACTATATACTCTTGGATTGGGGCAATTAGGAGAGATATGTCCCTCCTGCCCACCTTTATAGCACACAAACTTTCTTTTTAAACACACTCCCGGCCTAATTTCGGTATTATCGAAATTATCTCATTTCATCGTATAGGTGGAAAAAGCTTTCTTTTGTCCCTCCGTTACCCTAGTTATCACAAACGCGTCAACAGGGTCAGTTGATCTTCTAGATCTTGGCAGTACGCCGGCCTTGAAGCCTCTGAAATTCATCAATTGATTGTCTGGCTAATTTTAGGCGGCTGGTATTTCATTCTGCATAGCTTGAGCGATCACATTCGAGAAATTCTGTATCGGGTCTGGTTGTTCTCCAGCTTTGTTGATAGGTTCTTCTATCCTTGGGTTTCGTTTTCGTCTTGGCAGCATTATCATAAATTATTCTTATATTCTAAGCCTTATCATATAAGTTTAATATATTAAACTTGTTTCATTAATTAAACATAAATTCATATTCATTTAACGAACACTTTACATAGCATAGCACATAATGCTTTAAACATTAGCTATCCCTTTGTGACCACAAAAGTCGTGATTTACAGTATTGACTAATACAAAAGTTGAGAATATTACATTACACACACACATTATCAAACATACATAATCAACTACTAATCTTAATTATTCCTACACCTTTTTCCTGATTCTGGACAATCTTTCACCCAATGACCTTCCAACCCACAAATAAAACATGGACCTTGCTTAAAGTCGGGACAATGAGGAGAGGTATGTCCCTTATGGCCGCAAATATAACATATCTTTTTCCCTTGGTTTTTATTGGATTTTCCTAAGTCGTGGTCTTTCATCTTTCTTTTCCCCTTATTGCTCGGAGTTGCACTCGATATGTTGCTTTTGGCTCCCATCTGATCAATTTGGATTTTAAGCTTATCTTGTTCTTCCATTGTTTCTATTAAGGCTTTTCGCAATTAACTATTTAGAAGCTTTTCTATTTCCCACAACTTTTCTAGAGAGGTAACATGGTTCCTTAGATTTTGCACTTCCGTTGATGCTTGATCAGCTCCAACTTCGGTGTCTGAATCACTATCTGTTAGTTCCACCATTTTCGGATCTGATACTACGTTTTCCAAAATAACCACCTCATCTGAGTTGGTCTCATTGTGAGCCTCTATTTTAGCTACTGACTTCGATATTAGCTCGGGTGTATGGATTTGATCTTTCTTCATGCTATAAGCATATAATAAGCCTTTTCCACCTGACATCTACACATATAAATTATCCTGATTAGCATGCAGTTTATACACACAACAAATAATAGTTTTATATAAGTTATCTTTTATTTTGTTTGACGATGAATTTATCCGATTCATCTCCTTTTAACCTCTATATGAGTTATTTATATTTTCAACGTTTCCTTCTGTTCTAAGGTTATAGCCTAAGGTCTACCCACCTAAGGTTTCTAACCCTAAAGCTCTGATACCAACTTGCAACGCCCCCAAATTCAGGTACTTGAAACCCGAACTCGGTGCTTTACGATACCATTTTTATGAGCGAAATAATACTAATAATAATAACAAATATATGAATATCAAACTTAATTTACACATGCATCAGAGTCTACTCCCAGGTACGCGACCTTTAAACATTCATTTACATGATACTTAATAGTTATCATTGTCTTAATAAAGTCATACTATTACATAGAATACCAAAAATCTTATTTTGTTTGTTTTCCTTTACCTTTGTTTCTGCATGACCCTTCAGGTTGATCACGATTGGCTGAAAACATTTAAATTAAGCAAGGATAAGCATTTGAGTGCCCAGCAAGTAATAACAATTATATATATAATTAGCTGAAAAAATTAAATGTTTTCTTTATACATCACTTCTACAATGATTCAATAGTTGTGAAGTAAACTGATCCGATGGTAATAACATAACAACTCTATATCAAATTTTTGAAACTACGTATTGACTATAAATAGGGTTAAGGTGACATACTATGAACATTATTTTAAATTTTCGATAAGGTTTAGCAGAACTTCATCTGCAAACTGTCATAGCTTACGGGCGTAAGGTTGTACTTCCTATGGGCCCTGTATTGATCAATACTGCATACAAGAATGATATTATCGTTCCACTCATGCGCGCCATGTAGCATAAAAGTTTTCCTTGATCGGGATGTTCATACTTAGTGCGAATCCGAACCAAAACAATTTGATTGGATACAAAAAGGTTTTATCATATTCAACAATATTTCTAAATCTGTGTCTAGCTGATCAAATAGCTTAGAGGTATATATATATATCAACATGTGTTTAACTACAATGATTATCCAAGTGAGGACACTTGTATAACCATATTTTGAAATTAACGAACATAATATATATATGAGTTATATAATATAATATCATGTTGATAAACAATGATCGGATATAATATATACGACAATAGGGTTAATAATCTAGTACAATAATAATATAAATCTGAAACTTTCTTACTTATGTCCATTGCATAAAGGAAATGCAAAGGTAGGATACTTGCCTGGTCTGCTGCTAACAATATGCAACTTGGTTTTTTATCTTTTGTATAACAACCTATCAGTAATAAGATCATTTTATTGATTAGAATAACATATCGTAACACATAATACTGCTTATTGCAATCAACACATAACCTAATCACATTGCCACACATTATGAACAGTCATTGAATCACAAACAAACATTAATGCAGTCAAAATATCTAAGTCCAGATCAATTTCTGAAACATGTTGGTGTACCGACGGCTTTATCGGGTAATTATCGAGTCTAAGACTTTATCCTGTAGCTCAATAACTGTAATTATCAGTCATATTATTTTTAAATGACTTATAATAATTTTTAAACATTTATTATAATTTATCATAAAATTTCAAACACCGGAATCATTATTAAATGATTTAAATATTAAATAATTCTATTATCATTAATATTAAACTATTAATGAAACCATTGCCAAAATATTAAAGTTATTTATAATAACTCAAAATATTTTTAAAGTATTAATATTACCCTTAAAATGATTTTTAAAAGAATTAAAATCATTTTAAATAATTACCATTAATATTAAAGTATTAATGTATTATTTATCAAAATATTAAAAGTCATTAATTATAACTTAAAATATTTTTAATTCATTTATATCCTTTTTAAACGATTTTTAAATTAATAAAACCATTTTAAAACTATTTATTTAATTTAATTATTAAATAAATTTAATATCATTAATATTAAATTAATATCATTAATATTAAATTATTAATGAAATTATCCTTTAAATATTAAAAATTATATTTTATAACTTAAAATATCTTTAAACACTTTATTTTCATTTAAAATGATTTTTATAAAATTAAAACCATTTTTAAACTAAATTATTTAATATAATTATTAAATAACTTTAATATCATTAATAAATAAATAATTAATAAAATTTACCTTAAAATATTGAAAGTTATATTTTATAACTTAAAATATTTTTAAACTCTTTATTTTCATTTAAAATGATTTTTCTAATTTTAAAAATCATTTTAAAATTAAATTAATTAATATAATTATTAAATAAATCTAATATCATTAATATTAAATAATTAATAAAATTAGTTTTAAAAATTAAAAGTTATATTTTATAACTTAAAATATTTTTAAATAACTTATTATCATTTAAAATGATTTTTAATATAATAAAATCATTTTAATTAATTTATTTAATTCATTTAATAAATAAATTGAATATCAATAATATTTAAATAAATACTAATATTTATGAATTTTTTTTCAAATTATTAAAAGTTAATTTTATAACTTAAAATAATTTTTAAAATATTTTTTGTAATTTTCTAAATTAATTACTATTTTTAAATAATTTTTGGAAATTAATTTAATTAAAATTACACAGTCTGTTGCTAAAGGTACTTTAGGTGACAAAACTGTCGCTGAAAGTGTTCTTGGCCAAACCCAGAACCTTCAAGTCAGTGACCGAAATAGGAGGTTTGATCAAGATTTGATCTTAGTTCTTAATGTTTCCTTGGAATGTTCTTGGTCTGATCTTGTAATACTCGTGTAATACTACACTATACAACAACAAACATGGCCAAAAATTATAACATGAATGAGATCTGGGGCCTTGAACAAGTTTGTCGAGATTTTCTTCATTCATTTCTCGGTTACCCGAAATGAAGAACGATTCAATGAACCTTTTCGAGCTTCTATAACTTGCAACACATGTACTGTTTTTGTGATCTTAAGGCTTCATTATGTAGTCAACATGCAAGGGTAGAGATCCATCACTTAAACTGTAACGCCCGAGAAAATCGGATTTTTGAGAATTAAATTTTTATTTTTATTAAATGAATTTAATTGATTATTTATGGAGCAAGCTAATCGAATGTCGTTCTCTGACCTAGAAATGTCAAAACATCGTAGGATTTTGGCTACGTGGTAGAATTAAAGTGTTTGAATTTCCAAGACGAAAATAAAAGCTTACCGAGAAATTTTCCGAAAAATACTATTCACGCATTTCTGCTCGGGAATTATTTTTTGAACTTCCGAGAAATACGTAACGATAGAATATTGATGTGAGATGGAATATCCAATAATATTTCAGTTATGGAAAATGTAATATTTCGCCTATGGACTTAAAACCTAACGTTTAGGAAATGTGACTTTCGAGAAGGAATTTAAATGTATGTAATGAATTAAGCGATGATTGTATTATACGTAGGTATTGTACGAGGTAAGGAATACGAATACTATATGAGTTATTATACGAATACGTATGAATAATGGTATGTCGTATATGTTGACTAAGTATACGAATTAGAGTACGAGAATTATACGTATAATATATGTTATAAGGCTTTAAGCCAAAAGAAATGAATTGGTAGGATTGTGTAGGAAGTATTAAAGTCCAATATGATTTATTGGTTAAGTCCAATAGAATTAATAAGCAAGCCTAAGGATTTGTATTGTAAAGCCCAAAGTAAAATAATGTGCACGCCCAAATGATTAAGTAGAAGTTAATTTAATTAACCTAAGCCCAAGTAATTATCCAATGGGTAAGAACCATGGAGCAACCCATGGATGATCCAATGTGATGAACAAGTAAACTTAGAGGCTAAGTTAGTGTGGTGAGCACACAAAGTGATTAATGTGATAATCAAGTATACTTAATGATTAAGTAAGTGTGATGACCAAGTGTTGTGATGGCCAAGCAAAATGTGTGGAGGCCAAGCAAAATGTGTGGAGGCCAAGTTACTTAATGAGCAAGTAGTGAATAGTAAGGAGGTGGAGTAGCCTAATGACCCTTTTACCCTCACTTGGAGATGCATATAAATAGAGAGCTTATGCATTCATTTTGTGGTTGTTTCATTTCATCACACATATAAATTAAGAGCTTATTTGGTTGAGAGAATAAGTTGGCATAAGTTAGTCTTTCATTATTCAAATAAGCAAGAAGGAAGAAGAAGGGTTAGCAAGAAGAAGATCAAGGGTTAATTAAGTGCTCATCAAGAGTAAGTAATTCTTAGACCATGTTTCTCTTTCTCTTTCATTGATAGAGAAGGGGGTATTGGTAGAGCTAGTATGTTAAGGAATGATAAACCAAAGGGCTTAAGTCTTAATAAGCCGTATAATTCATGAATAAGCTATTCGTAATCATTTAAGTTACGAACTTGTGAAGAACAATAATGAAGGTATAAGAACTTGTAAGAAGTGGTAATATGTTTACATTAAGAAGTTAGCATGATTAATAAGATGTAAGAATAAGGATTAAAGGACTTAACTTATTAATAAGTCATAAGCACTGAAATTAAGTATGTTATACTTTAATAAGTAGTCTATAAGTTTATGAGTTTTGAATTTATTAAGAACAATTAATAACTTATCATGTATATAAGTTAATGAAGTATATATGTCAAGATGATAGTATAATGGATTGAATCCAAGTGAAATGGTTTAAAAATCTCAAGTAACGAAGTTTCGCTGGAATTTTCACGATTAGACGACGATCGTCGAATTCGTGAAATTCTCGGAATGGAAGTCGAATTTTATGTTTGAGCTTGGAAACATTGGTTTTCAATGGAGACAAGTCTTATTTGGCATTATAATGCTGCGGACTCAAAAATGGCCGGATTCCGACTTAGAACGAAGAAACGAGCGTTGAACGTTCACGAACGTTTATCGTTTTTGTTAAAAATGGACTAATAGGTGAAATTTTAGCAAACGAAGTCGAATAGATAAAATTCTTCCATGACCACGTAGAGTACGTGATTTGTGAACCGTAGGCTCTTGAACGAGCCAATTCGGACTTATAACGAAGAAGTTACGAAGACGGGAATCTCACCAAAAGAAAAGTCTCAGAAAACTTTTCTCAGTGCGAGCACCTCGTCTTTGCGGCGCTATCAAGGAAAAATAGGTCACGCCACAGCGCCAAGCATGGCCGGGCAAAGGTGAAACCCATCGAGAGTACTACATGGCATGCCCAGCGCTTATCAAAGCGTCAGTCATGACTTACTACCTTAAAAGCTAGGCAGAAAAGAATGGTTTCAAGTAAAGATGAAGGGAAATTGTTTAGTAACAAACTAAGGAACTTAATCAAACATTATTAAGTTATAATTAAACCTTAAGTATGATCACTTAGGGTTAAAGAAAGTCAATTGGAGATGAATGTGAACGATATGCAATAAGTGAACTAAACAAATGACGATCGAGTTTCGATTAATAATAAAGTTAGTAAGCCGCGATGAAGGACACTTAACTCGAACCGAGTTGTATTAATGAAATAATTTCACTTTAGTTATAGAAGAGAACGAAGTTGGTAAGAATGATGTAAAAGAATGACGGAAATTCAGAACCCATAATAACAATCTAATACGGGATTAGATTGAGAAGTAGGGTAAGATTCTTTAGGAACTATGTATGTTCATTCATGACCTAATGTGGTATGTTATGTGATTATGTATTGTAGAGACTGTAAAGACTCAAAGGAAACGTAATTATACTATAGCAGACGCTGAAGGCAAGTTTTTCTTAAACGCTTGTCTAACCTTCGTGTTAGCCAGGTTTTCAAAATATTCAAGTTATGAGATGCATGTATGGTTTTAAAGAAAGAGTCGATGCCAGTTTTAACTCGGCTAGACGAATCTTGATAGATTGATTGAACTGTTTACAAGTCTTTCAATATAGAATTGCTAACGCTATCCTACGCCAACTAATTGGTACGGATTCAAGGTAAGCTTCGAATATGAATAAACAAATGTATTTTCATCGAGTTTTTCGATGGCACACGTGAGGTTGCCACAACTTAAATGTATACACGCTTAATGGATGTAGTGTTGATCAACATAGAGTACTATAAGTTTGATCACCTAGAAGTGCTCGAAGATATGCTGGGACTTACGGACTTCGTGCTTCAGTTGTCCTTTTCAAAGAAACTATAAGACGTTCACGTCTTGAACTAGAATTGATGATTTACGGAATATTGTTATTGCAAAACGTTTTGAAGGAAAAGGAAAGCTATTTTGAATTATTGATAGTACTTCGTAACTATCATCCAGTTATTGAAGATATACGATTCCTATATTTCAAGCATGCTTTTAAAAATAAAATTGTTGTACTTGCTGAGCTTGTTATGCTCACACTTGCTTGAACCATATGATTGCAGCTTAGACGATATGACCAAAGGATTCGATAAGGACAAAGTGAAGGCTAAAGCGAACTTGTAGCTTACCTATGTAATAGTATAGGTTTGAAATGATAATATTTGATATTATGACAAGAACAAATGTAACGGTTATAAAGAACCTGGGGAATGGTAGTATTGTTTTGGAATATATATAAGACAGATTCGTTCTTTTGAGGCTTTTTCAATTGAATGTTTGTGTGAACTGTGGCACCGTTGAGCACCATCTGTCTGGTTGAAAGAGACCCGGATTTGGGGGCGTCACATAAACTTACCATAACAACAACAATTCAAGCAGATCTGTTCCGGTCAAAGTCTGTCAGAGATCATGATCATCAGTTTTCTAGGCCCAGAAAACTGAGTTCATGATCGTCTTACCACCTTTGACCATCCACCAAATCCGGTAACTATGATATCTATAGGTTTTAAAAGCATGTATCTAAAGATAAACTAACAGACTACAATCTAGATACCATAAACAAAACAAAACAACAACAACATGAAAGATATGGGCCCATGAACTTGCTGTCAGAACTTTCTGGGCAAGTTCATGGTCACCAATTTCAACTAATCAATCTTAAATCAACGTGGTTTGACCATGAATAACTTGCAAACTGGACCCGATCTAAGTCTGATTCTTGATCCAGATCAAAGAGCACATAACAGACTACATATCTAAAACATAAAACAACAAAAAACATAAACCGAGAAGGATCTACAGCCTCTGACATGCATTGTCAGAACACAAAACAAAATTTTTCCAGATTTTATAAAACTTCAAATCCGAGCCTCTAGATGTTATGGATCTAACATCTAGCAACCCAGATAATCATTATACACTATATATAACATGTTTTAACACATAATCATAACATCTAACAACAGATCAATGGTCAGATTTTCAAGTTAGGGTTTATGCCTTTACTTTGATCAATCTTGATCTTAGGTTTCTGATTTAATATAGATGTTAGTGGGGCTTGGTTTGTGACTGATAGGTATTGATATTTTCGGAGGTGAGAGCTTGAGAGAGTTTAGATGGGTGTTGTGCACAAAATAAGCTAGCAAATGCCATTTCTCTCTCTTCCAATCTATTTATAGAAGTCTAAGATGAATGTATGGTTGATCTAGAGGCTGATATACATTGATTTCAGTCACATGGAGTGGTTAGATTTGGTCACCAACTCACCTAAGGTTAAAACCTATATATTAGCTTCAATAATGCACAAAAGGGTAAAAATGTCATTTGCCTTATGATTTTAATGGCACTTTGGTCTTTTGGCAAACCCTTAGGGTTTAACCCTTAGGTTTAACACAATTAATTTGTAGGATTTCCAACTAGGGTTTGTATAAAATAAAAATTTTAGTTTCAAAAATAAAAATTAGTTTCTAAAAATACAATTTAGAAATCCCTAATTAGATTAGGTTTACTAATTACATCATACATGAACATTAGGGTTTAAAGTTCACTAATTAGCATTAAGCTTACTTAATTAGCCATTAGGGTTTATAATTAGCAAATTTAGGGTTTATAATTTAGAAAAATAATAAGGATTTATACCTAAAAAAAAATTTAGGGATTTGAAAATAATTAAGATTATCCCTAATTAGGGTTAATATCTTTAATACCGGTCATTACACACATTATCATAATTACATAACAGTCTTAAGCTTGCATTCGACTCTTGAATTAGGGTTTATCTGCTTGAACTAGGGTTTTCAAACTTTTAGAAATTATGGTTTCTAAATATTAATTAGGGTTCACCTAATTAATCATAAAATTATATAATACACACATACATCATATAACACAGTTATATAACAGTCTCGAACTCATAATCGAGTTTTAAATTAGGGTTTCCATTTATCAATTAGTTAATTATTATTTAAGCTTCCTAATGTTAAATATTAGGATTTTAATTTACAATTAGGGTTTTTTCTTGATTATAATTAATAATTATAATTATCATGAATCACATAACACCATTACTAAACAGATTTTAAAGTCTCATTTGACTTTGAAACTAGGACTTAACAGTAATATTAGGGTTATAAAAATATTGCTAGGGTTTGGTCATAATACCCCATAAGTGACCAACCACTATCAATACGTACACACAGTACATATCTATAGTACTGAAAAATCAAAATATAATTAATATTATATTATTATTCTCATTCCCCTATCAAAATCCAAAAATTAGGATTTGGATTCCATATCTTATTTATCTTACATATTTAACATTATCAATTAAGTTAAAATATTTAACTTAATTAAGCTAACATAAATTCATATAATTAAATAATTATTATAATAATTCTAAAAATCATTTCATATATTATTTAAATAATATATACATATATTTTCTTAGAAAATAATTAATAAAAACATTTCTACTATAAAATTAATTATTATAAGAATATAATTTATAATAATCAATTATTCTAAAATAAAATTATTTGTAATAATTAATGTAATAAATAAATTTTTATTTATCACATACATATATATATACAATACCTAGCACATATTTCCCCCTTTAAAATTAAAAAAAATTTATACGCAAGATTTCTGATTTATTTATTTAGAAAATATCGGGTTATTACAAATAATATTTAAGGACGAATCTCGGCAAGTAATAAAGATACAGAGTTACCTAACTTTGATAATAAAGATGAATAGTAGTGAATAGATAGAGTCTAAAAGACTAAAAGTATATGGGGAAAAGAGATCGTAAAACAAAATGATCATAACATAGAAATGAATCGTAATATAATACGATGAGATAACACAGTGATCTAATAAGGTCATAGTAGGGAGGAGGATCAATCGAATGATTGAAAATTTTACGGCAAAATTGATGTGTGTCAGTTGTACTATGAATTGGTACTGTGCCAACTCAGAAAAAAGGTTGGGGAGGATGTAATACGGATTAAAAAAATTTCATATGGAGTAAGTATGGAGATAGGATTATGTGGGATTTCAATTGAGGACTCATGTCAGCAGCTAAGTTGTATGATTCTTTGTATGGGCGAGGAATTGTACTTGGTATAACAACCACTTAGTTTCTTACACTAATAATCATTGAAATGTTTGTGTCACGCTATTTGCTATATACATGTTGAGGAGGTGATTCTTTTCTCATGTGTATAACAGATAGGTAGAGAATATAAGATTAGGTGCGAGTTCTTAAAACTCATACTTATGGTAAGTTTGTGACTCATAATCGTATGACATGTTTTTAAACCCCTAAACGTATGGACAGTTCTTGATTGGTTCTTGAACTACGTATTGCTAGGATAAGTTCTTGAACTTATAACTTGTGGTAAGTTTGATGAACCAGGGTATAACTAAGTTGTGAATGGAGAACTAAGGATGATAGTAATAGATAGACTTATTAAGCAATGGATCATTATAGAAAGTGAAGTTGATGGTGGAAGCGTAGGTATTCCAAATCTTCTAGCCATGTTAGACTTTGAAAATTTTGAACACATGGTGACAATTAAGCTATGTTAGCTATGTTAGCAATGTTAAGCTATGTTAGCTATGTTAGATATTAAGCTATGTTAGCTATGTTAGATATTAACACATGGTGAAAATTTTGAACACATCGTGGAAGCATAGATATTAAGATATGTTAGCTATGTGCCTTTTAAAAATGAATTTTTATTCTCAACACATGGTGACAATTGTGTATGTGGGGACTTCGGGACACTGACACATTGTTACATGTTAAGGTATGATATCACTAAAATGATTTGCAAAGGTTTTTGAACTGTTTAAAGAATAGTCTATGCTAATTATTTCGGCTAGACAAAAATAATCTAAAAATATCAAAAATGTATTTTATATCATTAATGCATCATGTAACCTGGTGCAAAGATGATAAAAACTGATGGAGTTATCAATGCAGAATTACTTATAGTGTTGGATGTGATCGAAAGATCGTCAACCCACTATGGAATGATGTAGTATGACAAAGTCACACAATGACGGAATCCTCAAACGGGCTGTAAACACAATATAGTATCATGAAGTCATAAAATATTTTTAGAATTTTAAAGATAATCAATTGCCAACGGGGTTTGGCCATAAATGTTTCTATTGAAATTGAATTATTAGTATGAGTCTAAGCTATTTGATCCAGCTAGACCAACGTTTATGAAAATTCTAAGTATTCTTTGAAATTTTCCCGAACCTAATTATTTTGGTGCGGAATTCTATGATAAGACTGAGTTGAACTATGCAGATTGGATTAAATAATTCAATAACGAGAATATTCGCGAGCCATGATTAACGTACGTACTAGCATCGGTAGTTTACCTTCTTCATGATTGTAAAGATACTGTTAACTTTTTAAGGCGTAGAGTACCTTTTTCTTAATTGAAAAAGGTCGCAGGTAGTAATACCTATAAATCTCAATAGTTCATGGTCTATATGACTTCTCAACATCATTTGAAAATTTTTACTCTTTGGAGTGATGTTTTGGATAGTATGTGGATGCTGTGTATGAAATAGTATGAACTCATTGCTGATGAGTGGGTTTTATACCTACGAATCGGCCTCTAATTCAAGCTTAAATTGTGTTAATTCTTTAGTTTTACGTTTCGTTATACTTGTTTAGTGTTGTTTTGTGTTTAGGTGTGGTGGCATGGCATTTGGATTTAAAAGGTTGAATAATGGCAAAAATTGGCAAGGAAAGAGCTTAAATTGGACCAAAGACAGAAGGGACCCCTGCTGGGGCGAACTTCATACACATAATACCCCCGCCGGGGCGGGGGTACTTGATCGAATTAGTAGAAGCTATGCTCACCCATGAAACAATAGAGTATAAACCTTACCAAGGCTGGGTACAATGGAAAGTCGAGTCCCGGTTCAAATGGAATGTTTGTTTGTAACGTGAAGGCTAGTGGTTGGCATGACTTGGAACTGTGATTGGCATCAAATTAAGTCAGAATACGTGTCTTAGGCATATAATTAACAAGATACAACAAGGGAGAAAACATCTATCAATCAATTAACTAGTGGAAGATAGAATTGAAGGAATAGTTGTAATAACCCGATATTTTATATATACATAAATCAGAAATTTTGTGTATAATTTTTTTTTTTTATATTTTAAAGATGAGAATATGTGCTAGATAATGTTTATATGTATATTTGTGATAAATAAAATTTATTTATTACATGAATAATTTCAAATAAATTTTTAAAAGAATTATTGATCATTATAAATTATATTCTTATAATAATTAATTTTATAGTAGAAATATTTTTATTATTTATTTTCCATGAAAATATGTTTATATATTATTTAAATAATATATGAAATGATTATAGCATTATTATAATAACTATTTTATTATATGAATTTATTTCGATTAATTAAGCTAATTATTTAACTTAATTAATAATGTTATATATGACAGATAAATCAGATATGGAATCCAAACACTAATTTTGGATTTTGATCAAGGAATGAGAATAATAATATAATATTAATTATATTTTGATTTTTTAGTGCTATAAATATGTATGATATGTGTGTAAGGTTAAACTGGAGAGCAGTTTCATTATAACCTGATAAAACCCTAATTTTGAAAGTCAATTACGACTGTAAAATCTGTTAAGTCACTGTGTTATGTGGTATATGATTTGTATTGTCGGTTTTAACGCTAATTATGGAAAAACCCTAATTAGTAATTAAAAACCCTAATAATAGAAACCCTAATTAGTAATTAAAAACCCTAATACTAGAAACCCTAATTATTACGAACCCTAATTAATATTTGTGGACCCTAATAGATTAGAAATCCTATTTTGAAATTCAATTATAAGTATGAGACTGTTATATAACTGTGTTATATGATTTATGTTGTATATTATATAATTTTATGATTAATTAGGTAAACCCTAATTAATATTTAAGAACCCTAATTAATATTTAAGAACCATAATTAATATGTAGAAACCCTAATTTTAAAAAGTTAGAAACCCTAATTAATAAATTAAGAACCCTAATTTGCTAACTGTTGCCCTAATTGTTAAATTAGCGATGTTATTATAATTAGAAAATTCTTAAATCTAATTTTCAAATTTATATAATTATTAAACCTAATCTAATTATGAAATCCTAATTTGAAATTTCAGAAACTAAAATTTCATTTTTGGCCTAACTAGAATCCTATAATATTTTTGTGCCAAACCTTAGGGTGATTTATATGATAAGGAAAAAATTTATTTATGTGAATATAAATGGAGGAATTTTTAGAAAAGTGACAATTTTTGAAAATTGATATTTTATCTTTTCTGATAAAATAATGTATTATTATATTATAATAATATAATAAAGGTGATATTTTTACAATGAATGTGTGATATATGAGTAAATGAGGAGGATGATTATTTTTGTTGCAATAAATACTAAGAACATGTTAAACATGTTGGTGGACCCAATTTTGACTGAAATTTGATTATAGCATGTAAAATCGTCCGTATATTGATTTCGGTCAATTTCTGTTTGGAAATTAGAAAAACTTAAACTTATAAAGTTGTATAGAATTGAATTTCCTATGGAATGGACATAAGATTTGAATTTTTCTGATAAAATGGCTATTTATTATGAATTTTTAAAGTTCCAGAATATTGGGTCTGAATTAATTTTGTTACAAAATTGTTAAAAACATGTTTTTCATGTTGGCGGGCCCCACAAGCATGTGCAAAATTCTGAAATCAGATGTCTAAGGTGTGCGTAGGAATTTTTATTAAAAATATTATTATTTTATAAAATTTTCTATTTTGGTGTTCTAAGCATTTTTCTATAAATAGGGTGCTTAGGTTAGAATTGAAAATCACACCAGAATCTGAAGTTTTCTCTTTATAATCTCGAGCGTATTTTTGTGAGTATTTTGATACTTTGAGTTTTGCTATACGGTGCAAGTTTCTTTCAGCATTATATCCGATATTCAGTCAGAAGTACTATTCTTTTGAGGTAAGGGATGTTATTTTTTTATAAATGATATTATTTCTTCTAATATCATTATGCTAAAATATTGATATGAATATTATTGTGAAATTTCTACCTTTTTGTGTCGGGATTACTATTCACGTATACGATACTATTCACGTATACGACACTATTCAGGAATACGACACTATTTACCGAAAAAATA
This sequence comes from Panax ginseng, assembly GCA_020205605.1. NCBI lineage: Eukaryota > Viridiplantae > Streptophyta > Magnoliopsida > Apiales > Araliaceae > Panax > Panax ginseng. Next base: position 94,747,615 of record CM035136.1, on the reverse strand, counting down.
AATTTTTCTCTTCTTTGTCCCAGATGTATATTTTGTTACTATCTTTGATTGTATCCATGTTTTGATCGTTATTCTTGAGTTTTACTCCACTATGGTATATTATGGGGTGTTTATGAACATGGATAAGCCGAAGTACGAATCCCAAATATTTATTCTTTTATCTCACTGGATTTGTTTTCTTTAAAATATTTTTCATCATCCTCAGTCCTAAATGATGATATTACTGAATAACTTTGGCCTGTAGTGCAAAGATAAATGATTTCCTGATGAATATCTTTGGCCCGTAGTGCTAAGATGTACAGGTGTTGAGATGAACATGACCAACATGTGATACAAATGAATATCTTTGGCTGTGAAAGTAAAAGATGAATGTTTGATTCAAGATGTATATTGATTGATGTTACAGGGATAAAATATTGATGATGGACTTTTAAATCTTAGAAGATAGTGGAATTCATTCTCTACTTGACTCTTCTAATGGATTGCTGTTTCCACTGCAGTTGTTGATCTAAAACTTGTTGTCTATTATATTCTATCAGATTTTTCACTGTTGAAGACTAATGATAACTTGTTGTATATTATCTTAGTCATAATATTCTTTATTGAGCTAGTTGAGCTCACCCTTTTCCTTTTTGTTCCATTTTTCTTCTTAGGAGGCGAGAATATAACTAGAACTAGTCGGGGTGTGGAGTGATGTTTCCAGTCAGTTGTGTTAGCAGTCCTCACTATTTTATAAAATAGTGTGATAATAATTGTAATGATGACTCCTTTTGAGTTTGTATACTGTCTATTAGACAGTATTTGTATTTAAACTCACAGTATATGTGATGTCGTATTTTGCACGACAATTGTATTAATAAAGTTGTATGTGTTTCTGTACCATGTATTTGGCGACTCAGAATGGGTGATGTATACTTATTCTGGGGGCGTCACAGTTGGTATCAGAGCTTAGGGATATGGTCTCTGGCGGAGATCGATGAATAGAACTAGGAGGGAAGAGACGAGTAATCCTTTGCTAGTGTGTCATACCTAAGCTTATTTGTTTGGTCAGTCATAATATAAGGATATTATGTGGCATGTTAATTTCTTTAATTAACCCTTGTTTTATGGCATTATTTGAGAATGGCAGCTGCAAATATTAATAGCGGAGTGAATGCGACCGTGGAGACACCTTTAATCACCACCCTGGGGAACGTGCAACAGGAAGGCAATATTCCTCCTGTAAACAATACTACCGAACAAATGATGAATGATGGGATGTTTAGAAGCTTTTTGTAGTTCATGCAAAATCAGACGAGGGAGACTCGTGTACAAAATACGGGTGGAAATGATAGCAATGCGCGACTTGTCACAACCAAGCAGTTCAAAGAGTTGGGACCACCAGAATTTGCAGGAAAGCCGGATCCGATCAAGGTGAAAACGTGGGTTAAACAAATTACCAAGATATTCGATGTCTTGGGATGCACGGAGGAACAGAAGGTTCCATTCGCCACCTTTATGTTCCGTGGCGAAGGCGATCATCGGTGGGAGTCTCAGAAACGCACTCACCGCCGCCAGACTCAAAGATGTCTTAGGAAACGTTTTAGAAACTTTTCAATGATAAGTAATTTCCTGAAAGTATTCGCCATATGAAGGAGTGTGACGTCCCCAAATCCGGGTATCTTCCAACCCGACAGATGGTGCTACACGGTGCTACAGTTCACATAAACATTCAATTGAAATGTCTCAAAAGAACGGATATGTCTTATATATATATATCTAAAAAGAATATTTACATTCCCCAAGTTCTTTACAACCAATACATTTGTCTTTATCATAATATCAGTATTATTCTTACAAAACCTATACTATTACATATGTAATCTATGGGTTCGCCTTCGCCTTCGCCTTCGCCTTCCCTTTATCCTTGCCGGATCCATCGGTCCGTTCGGTCTTAGCTGCATTCATATGGTTCAAGCAAGAATGAGCTTAACTAGCTCAACAAGAACAATAATTCTAGTAAAATATGCTTGAAACATAGGAATAATATATCTTCAATAACTGAACAATAGCTATGAAGTACTATCGATAATTCAAAATAGCACTTCTTTTCATTCACAACGTTTTACAACAACAATATTCGGTAAAACATCAATTCTGGTTCAAGACCGTAAGCATATCATAAGTACTTTGAAAAGGACGTCCTGACACTAAGTCCGTAAGTTCGGCATAACTTACGAGCACTTCTAGGTGATCATACTATAGTACTCTATGTTGATCAACACTACATCCATTAAACGTGTATACATTTAAGTTATGGCAACCTCACGTGCCTGTCGTTTGACGATAAAACAATTTAGCATACTCAGTCTACTTATGAAAACCACAACAATATTAGTTTGGTAAATCCTTATCAACACTTGATAGAATAACATAGCATACGTCTAGCCAAAAGAATTGGCTTTGACTTCATCAAACATTAACTCATGCTTAGAATACATGAATCACAAAGATTTGTCCAGATCAAACTGGATCAAGGGTTAGAGTACTTGCCTTTAGCGTCTGCTACAGTTTATAACACGTGCACTTTAAATCTTTAAGTCTCTACAGTAGATAATAACATCATATAGCACATTAGGTCATAAATAAACATACATGGTTCCTAAAGAATCTTACCCTTCTTCTCAATCTAATTATGTATTAGATTTATTATTTATTGGTTTCGGCTTTCCATTACATCACTCTTACGTTCATAAATCAGTGCCTTTATTTAACCCTAAGTGATCATACTTAAGGCTTAATTATGTCTTAATAATGTTTCATTAAGATCTTTAGTTAAGTATTCATGTAACGCCCGAGAAAATTGGATTTTTATGATAATTAAATTTTTATTTGGTTATGTGAATTAAATGAATTTAATTGATTTCCTTGTGAGTAAGCTATGTGAAGTTCGTTCTATGACCTAGAAGGTGCTAACATGGTTATTATTCTGGCTACGTGTTAGAAATAATTGTTTGGAATTTCCAAGACTAAAATAATTGTTTTCCGAGAAGTTCCCGTAAAAACACTATTCATCCGTTTCTGTTCGAGGAATTATTTTGAAATTCCAAGAAACGCATAATGATAGAATATCGTGATAAGATGGAATATATGATAATATTTCATTTATGACAAACGCAGTTTTCGCCTGCGGACTTAAAACCTAAGGGTTGAGTTTATTGATTTCCGAGAAGGAAATAATATGCGTAGGAGAAATGGCGTTAGGGTTAAGGCGAGTGTAATGCATTTGGTGATACTATTTATTATCTATGTATAATACGTTGGGTAAATACGAAGTACAATACGATTATTGTACGAGTAGTATACAGAAATAATACGTGAATTATACGTATGTGATACGATTCGTATTATAGAATCAAGTTAAGACTTAATGACTAATTCATTTGAGTTGGATTATTAATTAATCCAATCATTTGAATGACCAAGGCCCAATGATAATTTAGTTAAGCCCAATTCATTAAAAACCGAACTGGTGGAATCGACCTTGGGTCACCGAATGGGTAAAACCCATGGGACAACCCATGGGATGTCACATAAGGTGGTGGGCCGGCCACCTTGGTGTGGAAGCCAAGCATAAGGCTTGGTCACCAAGTGTTTACTTGGTGACCACACATGAATAGTAAGGAGGTGGTGGTTTAAAGTCCAAATTGCCCTCCATTCTAGTTTCTATAAATAGAAAGCTAGGTTGAATCATTTGGGAGTTTTGAACTTGCCAACCTTAGATTATTTGAGAGAGAAAGAGAGCTAGACTTATAAATTATACACTTTGGAAGCTTGAACTTCTATTCTTCCAAGAGATTGCTCAAGAGTTCTTAAGGTATAATCCTTACCTTTCATCTCTATCTCTTTTAGATTTTCTTTCATTTTAGAGAATCATGGAGGGTGGTATATGTCATGAGTGAGGATTTAAAGATGACTTACCATAGATTCAATCTCTATAAGTCATGAGATTATAAAAATAATAAGGTTTAATATAGTTTTTGAACCATGAAAATATTGATAGTTGAGATCGATTGTTGATAAACAATTGAGCTCCATCAATACGTTAGTATATGCATCTTGTTTGGTTAGGATATAGATATGAAATCCATGGAGTATTCCATGTGATTTGGCTTAGAGAACCTTAGTAACGGTTATGGCGAATTTTACGAAATAAACGTTAAACGTCGAAAACGTAGAAATTCGGATTGGTAGTCGAAAGTTGCCGTGAGACTTGAAAACATTGGTTTTCAATGTCAACACGTGAGATAGGGTGATCAAGAGTTGTGGGTTCGAGAATCGTCGGATTTCGACTTAAAACGAAGAAAACGAGCATTGAACGCTCATTAACGTTCCGAACGTCTATAAAATGAACTCAATAGTGAATTTTGTGTTAACGGATTCGAAAGTGTCGAATTCTTATATGAACGCGTAGGGTATGTCATTTATGACGTGTAAGCTTTTGAACGGACCAAATCGGGCTTATAACAAAAAAGTTACGGTCCCGGGAAATTCACACAGGTTTTCAAAATCTGCGAGAATCAGATGCGAGGTCTCAGCGTATACACCCGCATATAGTAGTAAAAAAGCCATACCACAGGCCAGCCAGCTTATGGCCGAGAAAAAAAATAAAAAGGTCTGGAGACTAGAGCCGTAGCGCCAGAGTTTGTACATGGACTCACGCCGCAGCGCCAAGTCCGGGCAAAACCTCTGGAGAGTGAAATACAGCCAGGCCACCACTAGTATGCTTCGATGTCGCTGTGCAACATGAGTTCGATCTTTTTGAAGTAACTTAGGTTTTGAACTTCGATTTTTGAGACCTACACGAGTTGAGTTTATATACTCAAAGAAAGTACTAAGACTAATCCTATATTACCTATACTAACGTATATGGTATGAAACTTAGGAGTATAATGCATGTTAACAAGATATGTATAATGAACAAAGTTGGTATCTTATCAACAATGTTTGAGTCCGGTTAATAAATGTCAGTGAGTGATAAACTGGGACAAAGGGTTATAAGTCATGTTGACTTTAATAAAGATATTAAGTTAACATAGACATAGAAGAGAAAGAAGCTTGTAGGAACAATGTGAATAGTTATTTGATAGCTAATTATAGTGTGCTATATGAATATATCATGTAGATTCTGTAAAGGCTATGGTCAGTCGAGTAAGTTATTTGAAGACGCTGAAAGGCAAGTTTTCTTAATGCTTGTCTAACTTCTATGTTAGCCAAGTTTTATGTGATTCGTTGAACTGAATTGCAAGACTTGTTTTAAAGAAAGGGTTGATGCCAGATTTTAACTCAACTAGACTATTCGTAAGATATAGATTGATTGTTATTCATATCATTCTATATAGAAATATTAACGCTCTCCTATGCCAAGTAATTGGTACGGACGTGAAGGTAAGGTTTGTCTATGAACAAACAAAAGTATTTTTCATCGATTATTAGATGGGCACTCGAGTTTGCCAAAAATATTGAACGTAAATACGTTTAATGAATGAGTGTTGATCAACATAGAGTACTATAGGCTGATCACCTAGAAGTGCTCGTAAGTTATACGGATGAACGACCTTAGCACTGTGGACTCCTTTTCAAGTATGAACACTGAAATTTACTGTTCATGGTCTATCGACCGGTTCAGAATTCCTAATCTATACTATAATTTGGGAATTGATATTATGAACTGTTAGAGTATTATTGATTCATAATACTTCATAACTATTGTTCAGTTATGTTGGAATTGTTATATAATTCATGAATGTGGTATTCCTGTTATCCTTGATTAAACTTGCTGAGCTGTCATGCTCACTTCTTGCGTGAATTATATAACTGCAATTAAAGATGAACGTACTGTGAATGCCAAGAAAGATAAGGGCAAAGCTAAGATGGATGCTTAGGCATTGTGTAATAGTTTAGTAAGTTTGTATGTATTATACATTATGAACAATGAACGATGTAACCGGTTTATGAACCTGGGAAGGTTTATACTTTGATTGTAATAAGAAGATAGTAATTACCTTCATTTTGTTGTATTTCAATGGAATGATTGTATGGATGTTAGTATAGTGGAGCACCATATGCTCTGGGTTGGAAGATACCCAAATTTGGGGGCGTCATAGGTTGGTATCAAAGCCTTAGGTTATAAAACTTAGGGGGGGGGGGGAAACCTTAGGCTAATAACCTCGTAAGGAAGGTAAAGTCCGAGGAATGAAATTCAAGTCCATTGAATTAAGAAGATATTGAGATAACTCAGTATCGAAGGAATTAAAAGATGAAAATTAATCTTAAAGATATTAAATGTGATTTGTGCTTATACTATTGTGTATTATGTACTAATCAACGTGTTATGTTTTTGTATATGTCAATCGATAACTTGATGTTTAGAAACGTGGAAATGATAAGTGAGGACTCAGTTAACCAAGTTGAGATTGTACCAATGCCAGTGGCAGAGGTACCAATAGTTGTACTAGAAGACTTAGACATTGAGGAGTACATCTCTGAGGAGGAATACTCTGAGGAGACTATGGGATTAGCATCATACCTTAACGAGATGCTAGATGTGGAGGAGGAAATGGAGGTGACATCGATTAACACGGTGTTACCTACTCAGGAGCCAGCATCTCTGGATGCAACTAGAGCATTGTATCTGGCAGTGTTGGATAGGAATGTGCATTTGCGTACTAAGGTAGAGGCACAGATTGAGGAGATAACTGCCTTATATGAGGCGAAAGAATCTGCAGAGGCAGACTTTGAGTCAGAGCACGATGAGAAAGTGCTTATGACTGATAAGGCTCGTAACTATAAGGATGAGGTCCCTGAGCTACAAAAGAAACTGGTTGAGAAAGACAAGAAAATAACTAGGATGTCGTACATCCATGAATGCGCTCATGAGGATTTCAAGCTGAAAATTGCTTGTTATTCTATTGAGTCCGGGAAGACTCGACATACCATAAGCCGAAATATAGTGTCAATTCTGGCAAATCAGAAATATGAAAATGCCGTTCGACAGTGTTAGTAGATCGCTAGATCTTTTTTGGTATATAAGTAGTGACGTAAAACCCTCTTTTGTATAACTAAGGGTAGTCTTTTTGTAAATCCCAATTTTTGTAGAAGGCAATCACAGGATAATATGTAATAGCTTTTGGCTAAGGGAACATGATGTAAATAGTTTTGACTATGAAAGCATATTTACATAATGAAGTTTTTATTTAACATGTTTGTTGTGGTATGAATGGTTGTTGTTGATTTAAAATGATAACCGAGTAGTTAAATAGATAATAACGAAGCTTTATTTATTTAATCGAATTATGTCATTCGAGAAGGAGACAACCGGAACCAAGAGGCCGAGTCTCATAATGAAAATCAAGGGGGTCCTAACAACCCTATGCAAGAGTTCGTTAATTTATTAATGGCTGCATTTAACCAAGTGGGGGGTGGGATTCTTGTAGTTCCTGGGGTAGCAAGAACAACTACCTTTAAGGACTTTAAAAGTGTGGGTCCTCCCGAGTTTCGAGGAACGACGGATCCACTAGAAGCCCAAACATGGATTAGAGAGATTGAAAAGGCGTTTGATATAACAAACGTGGGTGAGGCACAAAAAAGACTTCTTTTGCAACTTACATGATGAAGGGGAAGCCAACCACTGTGGTGGAAGCTCACCAGATGGGGCTAGACAGAGGTCACATTACGGGGGAACAGCTTTAAGAAGGTTTTCTTTGAGAACTATTTCCTTACTAGCATGCAGGGTAGGATGGAAATTAAGTTTCTAGAACTTAAGCAGGGGGATATGACAGTTCCCCAGTATGCCGCCAAGTTTAACGAATTGGCGAGATTTTCTCCACATCAGGTGGATACAGAGGAAAGAAAGGCGCGCAGATTTGAGCAGGGCTTAAAACCCTGGCTCTATAGTAGGATATCGGTTTTCCAGAGTGCTTCCTACGGGACCATTCTGGAGAAGGCGATAATAGCTAAAGGTGGTGGTGAGGCTTTGTCTCAGTACCACAAAGCGCGGAAGATTAAGAGTAAGTTAGAAGGAGGTAATAAGGCTGAAGTTGCCAGTGGAAGAGGCAACTTGCCAAAGAGGAAGAGTTTTAACCCTGGGAATACAGGGGTAAAGCAGGGAGATCCCAAACGGAGGACGGAAACATGTAAGACATGCGGAAAATCTCACATGGGAGTCTGTTTAAAGGGGAAAGTAGTATGCTACAACTGTGGGCAGGAGGGGCATTTATCACCCAACTGTCCTAACCCTAAGAAGAACCAAGGGTGTTTTGTCTGTGGGTCAATGGACCACATGGCAAGAAATTTCCCGAAGAAGGGTTTAGAGGGGAATAAGAGTTCTGGTAGTGGTAAATTAGCCATTACTGGACCAACACCATCAAAGTCATAGACCCTCATTTCAGACATTTAATATGATCGCTCAAGATGCGGTTGCATCAGCCAGTTATAGCAGTATCATTCCGGTTAATGAGATAAATATTTATGTTCTATTTGACTCGGGTGCTACTTGTTCTTTTATAGCATGTGAATTTGCTAAGCGATTAGGTTTAATTCCTGAGAAGTTACCTATACCCTTAGACGTTAAGGTAGCAAACGAAGAGATAATCCCCATTGAACATATTCATAAGAACTGTCGCGTGGAAATTAGAGGGAATAAGTTATCGGTAGATTCTGCATGCGAATAAGGCTAAAAGAATTCGACGTAATTCTTGGTATGGATTGGTTGGTGAACCACAAGGCGATTATAGATTGCCATAGGAAAAGTGTAAACCTTCGGCTTTCTAAGAAAACCAAGGTAGTGTTCTTCGGTAGTAATTTCATCGAGACGTTCTTGTTGTCTCATCTATGACACAAAAGCTAGGAAGATGTTGAGAAAAGGGTGTATAGGTTATCTGTGCCATGTTGTGGTTACCCAAAGAGTGGGAACATCCTTGGATCAAATACCTATTGTGCAAGAGTTCACAGAAGTATTTCCGGAGGAATTACCGGGTATTCCACCGGACAGGGAGATGGAGTTTGTAATTGATCTGTTACCGGGAATGGCACCAGTTTCAAGGGCACCATATCGAATGGCGCCAGTTGAGATGAAGGAGTTAATGGTTCAATTACAAGAACTATTAGATAAGAAGTACAATAAACCAAGTGCGTCTCCTTGGGGAGCACCGGTGTTGTTTGTAAAGAAGAAGGATGGGTCGTTAAGACTTTGTATCGACTATCGAGAGTTGAACAAGTTAACGATTAAGAATAGATACCCTTTGCCCATAATCGATGATCTATTTGATCAGTTGAAAGGGGCAAAGTATTTTTCTAAAATAGACTTGCGCACGGGGTATCATAAGTTAAAGGTGAAGAAGGAAGATGTACCTAAGACGGTGTTCAGAACTCGTTATGGTCATTACGAGTTTCTAGTAATGTCGTTTGGGTTGACTAATGCACCAGCCGCATTTGTGGATATGATGAACAGAGTGTTCAAACAATATTTGGACAAGTTTGTCGTGGTGTTCATTGATGATATTCTAGTCTATTCAAAGACGCCAGAAGATCATTCGGAACATTTACGAATAGTGTTGGAGACACTACGGAAGGAGAAGTTGTATGCGAAATTCACAAACTGTGAATTTTGGCTTGAGAGGGTGCAGTTTCTAGGGCATGTTATTGATAAGGATGGCATTTCCATAGATCCGGCAAAAGTAGAAGCAGTTAACGAATGGGAGCAACCGAAAACACCAACTGAGGTTCAGAGTTTTCTGGGGTTAGCGGGATACTATAGAAGGTTCATTCCGGACATTTCTAAAATAGCTACTCCGTTAACAAATCTCACAAGAAAGTCGGTGAAGTATGTGTGGACTGAAAAATGTGAGAACAGTTTTCAGGAGTTGAAGAAAAGGTTAAGTGAGGCACCTGTATTGTCCTTACTAGACGATACAGGAAATTTTGTAGTGTATAGCGATGCTTCACATAAAGGACTGGGTTGCGTGCTCATGCAGCATGGTAAGGTCTTCGTCACATCAATTGAAGGATTATGAGAAGGTCTATCCTACTCATGACCTGGAATTGGAAGCTGTAGTTTTTGCCCTAAAGATATGGAGACATTATCTTTATGGTGAGAAATGTGAGATATACACGGACCACAAAAGTCTGAAATATATCTTCACACAAAAGGAGTTGAACATGAGACAGAGAAGGTGGTTAGAGTTAATAAAAGATTATGATTGTGATATATTATATCATCCGGGGAAAGCAAATGTAGTTGTAACAACCTGATATTTTTTATATAATTAAATCAGAAATTTTGCGTATAAATTTTTTTTTATTTTAAGGATGAGAATTTGTACAAGATAATGTGTGTATGTAATTATGTAATAAATAAAAATATATTTATTACATGAATGTTTACAAATAATTTTATTTTAGAATTATTGCACATTATAAACTATATTCTTATAATAATTAATTTTATAGTAGAAATGTTTTTATTATTTATTTTCTATGAAAATATGATTATATATTATTTAAATAATGTATGAAATGATTTTTAGAATTATTATAATAATTATATATTTTATTATATGAATTTATGCTAGATTAATTAAGTTAATTATTTTAACTTAATTAATAATGTTAAATATGAAAGATAAATTAGATATGGAATCCAAACCCTAGTTTTGGATTTATTAAGGAATGAGAATAATAATATAATATTAATTATATTTTGAGTTTACAGTGCTATAAATATGTACTATATGTACGCACAGATAATGATTGGTCAATTATGTTGTGGCATGTCAAAACCGTTGCATTAATTCGTAAAACCCTAACTTGAAACTCAAACCCGAGGTTGCGAGTGGTAGGAATTAATGGTACGTGATTTATGACCATTATTATATTATACTAATTAGGTAAACCCTAATTATTGTCTAAAAACCCTAATTGTAAATTAGAAACCCTAATTTCCAATTTGAAACCTAAATTGCTAAAATGGTAACCCTAATTATTATTTTAGTAAATTATAATGTTAAATAGGAAACCCTAATTCATAATTTGGTGAAACCTAATAATATCAAGAAACCCTAGGTATTTTTTTTAAAACCCCAAATTTTGTATTAACCCCTAATTTTATTTAGTAAGTCCTAATTAAAATTTTATTAAACTTTAATCTTAATTTTTCAAACCCTAGAAATTATTTGGGAAACCTTAAGGTTTAAAATCTATTGATTAAAACCTAGATTCAAGTGTCATGGACAAGAATACCCTTAAAATGTTTTATTAGTTTACTAAAATACCCTTTTTGGATTTATTTTTAATAGGTTTCTTGCAAATCTTTCCATATCTTGTCAAGTCATCACCCTAGATTATAGCACATGCCCTAAAACTCATCCAAGCTTATCCTCTTTGACACCTTGCAAGTTAGATTCATTGCATCTAAGAATTTTAAATAGGTTAGGAGAGAGAAAAGTGCACATATTTGCTCATTTGTGCTCATACACTTCACCAAGACCATCTCTCTCTAAACCCATGAAAATATTTGCTAGATCAGTTCCCAAGACCAGCCCCACGAAGACCAGTAATAGATCAGGAAGCTAGAATAAAAAATTTTCTTAGAAAGGTATTAAACCCTAATTCGAAATCTGTCCAATGATCCTTTGTTAGATTTTTTTTTTTGTGTTAAACATGTTGTATGGAGTCCATATAGTTGATCTGGGTTGGTAGTTGATGGATCAATAACATCAAAGTGCATGAATTTAAAAATTTTCGAAATCTGGAAAATGTTGTTTTTGGGTCTAACAGTCAAATGTCAGACCTCATAAATCTTTAGTCGTTACGTGTTTTTGTTGTTTCAATGTTGGATCTTGTTGTATGCTGTGAGATCTGTGTTCTAAAACTTTTAGTAGGACCAGATCATGCATAGGTTGTAAGATAATCGTGGTCAAAGTCAGTTGACTGACCACGAAAACTGGAAATCAGGACAACCCAGATTTCCCAGGTGCCTCTGACCAGGTTTTCAAAGCATCTGATCTCGCTACGTTTTGATGTTTTGGCCAAGTTGTTTTGTTATTGTAACCTGACATTAGGACTACACATACATGTTTTTATATTACCCATAACATGAACAAGATCGAAGTTATCCCTGGTCAAAGAACGTTGACTGTTTTGCCTTATGAAGGTTTCTGGGAAACCCAGAACCTTCATGGGATATTTTTCCAGTAAGGTTTGACCAACATGTATATTTTGATTTTGTTGTTGTTTTATCGATTTTATGTAATGGATCCAGAAATGGCATACATGTTGGCTACATACTGAAGCTTATAGATCACTAAACCATTACTAGAATCACGCGTTGTAGCAGTCCAAAGTAAGGCGTTCGACCTGTTCTTCATTTCTGGGTAACCCAGAAATGAAGAACACGTCTGACGATCTCTTTTTGAAGGCTTCTAGCTTGCGTTAGTTCTTTTATAAGCTTAATTTGTTGTTGGATATTGTTCTTTTACATGAGTACTACAACATCATCGCCTTTAGCGTTCCAACAACCATCACGAATAACAATTATTGGTGGTCAAACGTCTTTTCGGTGATCGTCGATGAATTTCTAGGTTTGCATGAAGAACACCTATAATACTGCTCACATACTATAGGTGGTCTTTAGCGACAGATACGATTTATTTTAATTAATTTAACTTTTGAAAATTAATTATTTTAATTAAATAAATAGAAAAAAAAGTTTTAATTATTAAAATACCAAATAAATTATTAAAAATTATTTTAATATCCAAAAAATTAGTTTTTAATTATTTTGAATATATTTCATAAATATTTAATATTTTTGAAATATTAAAAGTATTTAATTATAATATTAAATAAAATATTTAAAATGATTTTAATACATGAAAAATCATTTAAAATTATATTATGGTATAAAAAATAATTTAAGTTATTTTTGATAACTTTTAATATTTTGTGATAAATTTCATTAATTAATTAATATTAATGATAATTAAGTTATTTATTTAATATATTAAATAAATTATGAAAAATAGAATTAATGATTTAAAAATTATAGAAAAATGATTTAAAGGTTATAAAAGTATTTTAAGTTATAAATATAATTCTTTTGATATTTTGTTATGAAAAATATTAATATTTTAATGATATTAAATTTATTTAATAATTATATTAAATAAATTAGTTTAAAAATGATTTTAATATTAGAAAAATCATTTTAAATGAAAATAACTAGTTTAAAAATATTTTAAGATATAAAATATAATTTTCCATATTTAAAGGTAAATTTTATTAATTATTTACTATTAATGATATTAGAATTATTTAATAATTATATTAAATAAATTAGTTTAAAAATGATTTTAATATTATAAAAATCATTTAAAATGAAAATAAAGTGTTTAAAGATATTTTAAGTTATAAAATATAACTTTTAATATTTAAAAGATAATTTCATTAATAATTTAATATTAATGATATTAATTTAATAATAAATGATATTAAGTTTATTTAATAATTATATTAAATAAATAGTTTTAAAATGGTTTTATTTATTTAAAATTATTTAATAAGGATGTTAATGAATTAAAAATATTTTAGGTTATGATTAAGGACTTTTAATATTTTGATAAGTAATACATTAATACTTTAATCTTAATGATAATTATTTAAAAATGATTTTAATTCTTTTAAAAATCATTTAAAGGTAATATTAATACTTTAAAAGTATTTTAAGTTATTATAAATAACTTTAATATTTTGGCAATGGTTTCATTAATAGCTTAATATTAATTAAATATTAATGATAATAGAATTATTTAATATTTAAATCATTTAATAATGATTCCGGTGTTTGAAAATTAAATTATAAATTATAATAAATGTTTAAAAACTATTATAAGTCATTTAAAAATAATATGACTAATACTTACAGATATTGAGCAACAGGATAGAATCTTAGACTCGATAATTACCCAATGAAGTTGTCGGTTGACCGACATGTTTCAGAAATTGATCTGGACTTAGATAATTTGATTAGATATGTGTTTATTTGTGATTCAATGGTTATGGAATATATGTGACAATGTGATTAGGTTATGTCTTGTTGCAATAAGCAAGCGATAATGTGTGTTAGTATGTTATTCTAATCGATCAAATGATCTTATTATTGATAGGTGTTATATAAAGATATAACTAAGTTACTTAACTATAAGCGGTACAAGATCAAGCAAGTATCTTACCTTTGCATTTCCTTTATCAATGGACATGAGTAAGAAGTTTCGAAATTATATTATTATTATGCTATATTATTAACCTTATTGTGATATATTCTATATCCCATCATTGTTTATCAACATGTTAGTATATGGTAATTCGGATATATATTCATTCATTAATTTACGAACATGGTTACACAAGTGTCCCCACTTGGATAATCATTGTATTTAATCACATGTTGATATATATATATATATATATATATATATATATATATATATATATATATATATATAAAAAGCCGCCTAAGCTATTTGACCCACTAGACATAAATTCGAAATATCGTTGAATAAGTTAAAACTTTTTGTATCCAAATCAAATTGTTTTGGTTTGGATTCGATCTAAAATATGAACATCCCGATCACGAAAAACTTTTATCTTGGCAGGACAGAGTGAACGATCATATCGTTCTTGTAATGTAGTATTGATCAATATAGGGCCCATGGGAAGTACAACCTAACGCCCGTAAGTTATGACGGTTTGCAGATGAAGTTCTGCTAAACCTTAACAAAAACTAAAAATAATGTTCATAGTATGTCGACTACCCTATATATATAGTCTATACGTAGTTTCAAAAATTTGAGATAGAATTGTTGTGTTGTTATTGTCGGTTCAGTTTACTTCACAACTATAAATTCGTTGTAGAAGTGATGTACAAAGAAACTATTTATTTCTTTCACTAATTATATTCATAATTGTTATTACTTCTGGGCACCCAAATGCTTATCCTTGCTTAAATCTAAATATTTTCAGCTAGGCATGATCAACCCGAAGGTTCAGACAAGAACAAGTGAAAAGGAAAGCAAACAGAATATTTTTAATGGTATCTTTTGTAATAGTTCGATCAGATTAATATAATGATATGTATCATATATCATGCAAAAGAATTATAGGTTGCGTAATTGGGATTAGACTCGATAAATGTAAGTTAAGCTTGATATTTATATTATTGTTATTATTATTAGTATTATTCCGCTTATAGAAATGGTATCGTGAAGCCTTTGAGTTCGGGTTTCAAGTACTTTCGAGTTTGGGGGCTTTACAAGTAGGTATCGAGCTATATGCATAAATTTATGAAGAGCCCCGAGCCTTTCGCTGGTGACTTCCTTGTGTGGAATGCACCAAAACTAGACTCTCCGTAGGGGACGCCGATTTAGTCAGTGGCAAGCTGATAGGTACCCTTGTAAGGTGCTATGGTTGGAAGCACCATGAAAGTTATAAGTTGATATCAGAGCTTAGGGTTAAAAACCTTAGGTGGGTTAGACCTTAGGCTATAACCTTTGAATAGAGGAAAACGTTGAAAATACAAATAACTCATATAGAGTTTAAAAAGGGAGATGAATTGAATAAGTTCATCGTCAAATAAAATAAAAGATAACTTATATAAAACTATTAATTGTTGTGTGTATATATTAAGTGATAATCAGGATAGTTTGTGTGTAGATGTCAGATAGAAGAGGATTAGGATAACCTCAAACTGTAAAGAAGAAGTCAACCTCCATAACCGAGCCAATATCAAAGCCAATAGCTGAAATAGAGGCTCACATTGAAAGCTACCTCAATGAGGTGGTTATTTTGGAAAGTATAGTCTTAGGACCACAAACGATAGTATTACTTGAATAGGTATAATTCTATGTTATGTATATGATATGTATGTTTGTATAAGGTAATATTTTTCAAATTTTGCATAAGTTGTGTCAGCGATTCCCGACTTTTGAGTCACAAAGGGATAACAGATGATTAAAGCAATATGTGCTATGGTATGTCAAGTGATATGAGTATGAATTTATATGGGATTAATGAAATAAGTTGGTATAAAGATAGTAGTTAATTATATGAGTAGTAGTTAATGCGAGAAAACCAAAATTTCAAAATCTAATATTTTTAGTACATGACTATTTGAATAGAAAATTTACGTGTATACGATAAAGTTTAGAATGTAAGTTAATAAGAATAATTTACGATAATGTCGCCAAGACGAAAAGCGAAATACACTGACGTAAGAACTTGTCAACAAAGTTTGGAAGACAACCGGACCCGATATCTGATTTTTGCGAATATGGATGATCAAGCTATGCAGAGCGGAGTACCGATCATGGGAAGATCAATCAACCCACTGATTATTGACGCGTTTATGATAGCTAGGTAAGCGGAGGGCAAAAGATAATTTTGTCACCTATATGATAAAAGGAAAGGAGATAAAGGGCAAGTCATGTGTTTTAAGTGTGAATCAATGGAGCATAAGGTGAAAGACGGTCCAAGAAGGAGAAAGGAGGCAAGGAATTCAATACGGAAAAGGCAAGCAGGACATTGGCGCACAACGGGACCAACATCAAACCAACGAAATCAACTGCAAAGTTGTCTTTAACATGATCGCTCAAGAAAGCAGCGTAGCGATCGGGGATGCAACTCTAGGTATTACTCAAACCAATTTTATTTCTTATATATTATTTTCTTATATATAGTAAATTATTTTGAAGGAGGAAATTGAGTTCTATTAGAATTTAATTTTTTTTCCGTATAAGCGAGATAGATAAGCTTTATCTTTGAATAGTTAAAGATCGGTTCGATCAATTTTGATCGAGATCTACTCATGATGATTGTGTATGCTATGTACCTTCGGTATGTATAGGTTTTAAAATGGTGATTCCGGACTAATCTTTATAAGGAGGAGTGAATGTAACAACATGATATTTTCTATATAATTAAATCGTAAATTTTATGTATAATTTTTTTATTTATTTTAAGGATGAGAATTTGTACAAGATAATGTGTGTATGTAATTATGTAATAAATAAAAATATATTTATTACATGAATGTTTTCAAATAATTTTATTTTAGAATTATTGCACATTATAAACTATATTCTTATAATAATTAATTTTATAGTAGAAATGTTTTTATTATTTATTTTCTATGAAAATATGATTATATATTATTTAAATAATGTATGAAATGATTTTTAGAATTATTATAATAATTATATATTTTATTATATGAATTTATGCTAGATTAATTAAGTTAATTATTTTAACTTAATTAATAATGTTAAATATGAAAGATAAATCGGATATGGAATCCAAACCCTAGTTTTGGATTTTTATTAAGGAATGAGAATAATAATATAATATTAATTATATTTTGAGTTTACTGATCTTATAAATATGTACTATATGTACGCATACGTATAATGATTAGTCAATTATGTTGTGGCATGTCAAAACCGTTGCATTAATTAGTTAAACCCTAACTTGAAACTCAAAACTAGGAGGTCATGAGTGGTAGAATTAGTGGTATGTGATTTATGACCATTATTATATTATACTAATTAGGTAAACCCTAATTATTGTTTAGAAACCCTAATTGTAAATTAAAAACCCTAATTTCCAATTTGAAACCTAAATTGCTAAAATGGTAACCCTAATTATTATTTTAGTAAATTATAATGTTAAATAGGAAACCCTAATTCATAATTTGGAGAAACTTAATAATATCAAGAAACCCTAGGTAATTTTTTTTAAAACCCCAAATTTTGTATTAAACCCCTAATTTTATTTAGTAAGTTCTAATTAAAATTTTATTAAACTTTAATCTTAATTTTTCAAACCCTAGAAATTATTTGGGAAACCTTAAGGTTTAAAATCTATTGATTAAAACCTAGATTCAAGTGTCATGGACAAGAATACCCTTAAAATGTTTTATTAGTTTACTAAAATACCCTTTTTGGATTTATTTTTAATAGGTTTCTTGCAAATCTTTCCATATCTTGTCAAGTCATCACCCTAGATTATAGCACATGCCCTAAAACTCATCCAAGCTTATCCTCTTTGACACCTTGCAAGTTAGATTCATTGCATCTAAGAATTTTAAATAGGTTAGGAGAGAGAAAAGTGCACATATTTGCTCATTTGTGCTCATACACTTCACCAAGACCATCTCTCTCTAAACCCACAAAAATATTTGCTAGATCAGTTCCCAAGACGAGCCCCACGAAGACCAGTAACAGATCAGGAAGCTAGAATAAAAAATTTTCTTAGAAAGGTATTAAACCTTAATTCGAAATCTGTCCAATGATCCTTTGTTAGATGTTAATTTTTTTGTGTTAAACATTTTGTTCGTAGTCCATATAATTGATCTGGGTTGGTAGTTGATGGATCAATAACATCAAAGTGCATGAATTTGAAAATTTTCGAAATCTAAAAAATGTTGTTTTTGGGTCTGACAGTCAAATGTCAGACCTCATAAATCTTTAGTCGTTACGTGTTTTTGTTGTTTCAATGTTGGATCTTGTTGTATGCTGTGAGATCTGTGTTCTAAAACTTTTAGTAGGACCAGATCATGCATAGGTTGTAAGATAATCGTGGTCAAAGTCAGTTGACCGACCACGAAAACTGGAAATCAAGACAACCCAGATTTCCCAGGTGCCTCTGACAAGGTTTTCAAAGCTTCTGATCTCACTACGTTTTGATGTTTTAGCCAAGTTGTTGTTTTGTTATTGTAACCTGACATTAGGACTACACATACATGTTTTTATATTACCCATAACATGAACAAGATCGAAGTTAGCCCTGGTCAAAGTACGTTGATTGTTTTTCCTTATGAAGGTTTCTGGGAAACCCAGAACCTTCATGGGAAATTTTTCCAGTAAGGTTTGACCAGCATGTATATTTTGATTTTGTTGTTGTTTTATCGATTTTATGTAATGGATCTGTAGATGTACATGTTGGCTACATACTGAAGCTTATAGATCACTAAACCATTACTAGAATCACGCGTTGTAGCAGCTCCAAAGTAAGGCAGTCGAACTGTTCTTCATTTCTGGGTAACCCAGAAATGAAGAACACGTCTGACAGTCTCTTTGAAGGCTTCTAGCTTGCAGTTAGTTCTTTTTATAGCTTTATTTGTTGTTGGATATTGTTCTTTTACATGATTACTACAACATCTGGACTTTAGCGTTCCAACAACCATCACAGAATAACAATTATTGGTGGTCAAACGTGACTACTCGGTATTGATGAAATTTACGGTTTGCATGAAGAACACCTATAGCGACGATTCACATCACTATAGGTGGTCTTTAAACGACAGAACAATTTATTTTAATTAATTTAATTTTCGAAAATTAATTATTTTAATTAAATAAATAGAAAAAAATAGTTTTAATTATCAAAATATCAAATAAATTATTAAAATTATTTTAAAATCCAAAAATTAGTTTTTAATTATTTTGAATATATTTCATAAATATTTAATATTTTTGGAATATTAAAAGTATTTAATTATAATATTAAATAAAATATTTAAAATGATTTTAATACATGAAAAATCATTTAAAATTATATTATGGTATAAAAAAATAATTTAAGTTATTTTTGATAACTTTTAATATTTTGTGATAAATTTCATTAATTAATTAATATTAATGATAATTAAGTTATTTATTTAATATATTAAATAAATTATGAAAAATAGAATTAATGATTTAAAAATTATAGAAAAATGATTTAAAGGTTATAAAAGTATTTTAAGTTATAAATATAATTCTTTTGATATTTTGTTATGAAAAATATTAATATTTTAATGATATTAAATTTATTTAATAATTATATTAAATAAATTAGTTTAAAAATGATTTTAATATTAGAAAATCATTTTAAATGAAAATAACTAGTTTAAAAATATTTTAAGATATAAAATATAATTTTCCATATTTAAAGGTAAATTTTATTAATTATTTACTATTAATGATATTAGAATTATTTAATAATTATATTAAATAAATTAGTTTAAAAATGATTTTAATATTATAAAAATCATTTAAAATGAAAATAAAGTGTTTAAAGATATTTTAAGTTATAAAATATAACTTTTAATATTTAAAAGATAATTTCATTAATAATTTAATATTAATGATATTAATTTAATAATAAATGATATTAAGTTTATTTAATAATTATATTAAATAAATAGTTTTAAAATGGTTTTATTTATTTAAAAATTATTTAATAAGGATGTTAATGAATTAAAAATATTTTAGGTTATGATTAAGGACTTTTAATATTTTGATAAGTAATACATTAATACTTTAATCTTAATGATAATTATTTAAAATGATTTTAATTCTTTTAAAAATCATTTAAAGGTAATATTAATACTTTAAAAAGTATTTTAAGTTATTATAAATAACTTTAATATTTTGGCAATGGTTTCATTAATAGCTTAATATTAATTAAATATTAATGATAATAGAATTATTTAATATTTAAATCATTTAATAATGATTCCTGTTTGAAAATTCAATTATAAATTATAATAAATGTTTAAAAACTATTATAAGTCATTTAAAAATAATATGACTAATACTTACGATATATTGAGCAACAGGATAGAATCTTAGACTCGATAATTACACGATGAAGTTGTCGGTTGACCGACATGTTTCAGAAATTGATCTGGACTTAGATAATTTGATTAGATATGTGTTTATTTGTGATTCAATGGTTGTGGAATATATGTGACAATGTGATTAGGTTATGTCTTGTTGCGCAATAAGCGCGTTACTATGTGTTATAGTATGTTATTCTAATCGATCAAATGATCTTATTACTGATAGGTGTTATATAAAGATATAACTAAGTTACGAACTATAAGCAGCGCATCAAGCAAGTATCTTACCTTTGCATTTCCTTTATGCAATGGACATGAGTAAGAAGTTTCAGAATTATATTATTATTATGCTATATTATTAACCTTATTGTGATATATTCTATATCCGATCATTGTTTATCAACATGTTAGTATATGGTAATTCGGATATATATTACATTCATTAATTTACGAACATGGTTACACAAGTGTCCCCACTTGGATAATCATTGTATTTAATCACATGTTGATATATATATATATATATATATATATATATATATATATATATATATATATAAAGCCGTCTAAGCTATTTGACCCAGCTAGACATAAATTCAGAAATATCGTTGAATAAGTTAAAACTTTTTGTATCCAAATCAAATTGTTTTGGTTTGGATTCCAGTCTAAGTATGAACATCCCGATCACGGAAAAACTTTTATCTTGAAGGAGGACAGAGTGAAACGATCATATCGTTCTTGTAATGTAGTATTGATCAATATAGGGCCCATGGGAAGTACAACCTAACGCCCGTAAGTTATGACGGTTTGCAGATGAAGTTCTGCTAAACCTTAACAAAAACTAAAAATAATGTTCATAGTATGTCGACTACCCTATATATATAGTCTATACGTAGTTTCAAAAATTTGAGATAGAATTGTTGTGTTGTTATTGTCGGTTCAGTTTACTTCACAACTATAAATTCGTTGTAGAAGTGATGTACAAAGAAACTATTTATTTCTTTCAGCTAATTATATTCATAATTGTTATTACTTGCTGGGCACCCAAATGCTTATCCTTGCTTAAATCTAAATATTTTCAGCTAGGCATGATCAACCCGAAGGTTCAGACAAGAACAAGTGAAAAGGAAAGCAAACAGAATATTTTTAATGGTATCTTTTGTAATAGTTCGACTGTATTAATATAATGATATGTATCATATATCATGCAAAGAATTATAGTAAAGGTTGCGTAATTGGGATTAGACTCTGATAAATGTAAGTTAAGCTTGATATTTATATTATTGTTATTATTATTAGTATTATTCCGCTTATAGAAATGGTATCGTGAAGCACTGAGTTCGGGTTTCAAGTACTCGAGTTTGGGGGCTTTACAAGTAGGTATCAGAGCTATATGCATAAATTTATGAAGAGCCCCGAGCCTTTCGCTGGTGACTTCCTTGTGTGGAATGCACCAAAACTAGACTCTCCGTGGGGGCCTTGATTTAGTCGTTGCAAGTCGATAGGGTACCCTTGTAAGGTGCTATGGTTGGAAGCACCATGAAAGTTATAAGTTGATATCGAGCTTAGGGTTAAAAACCTTAGGTGGGTTAGACCTTGGGCTATAACCTTTGAATAGAGGAAAACGTTGAAAATACAAATAACTCATATAGAGTTTAAAAGGAGATGAATTGAATAAGTTCATCGTCAAATAAAATAAAAGATAACTTATATAAAACTATTAATTGTTGTGTGTATATATATTAAGTGATAATCGGGATAGTTTGTGTGTAGATGTCGATAGAGAGGATTAGGATAACCTCAAACTGTAAAGAAGAAGTCAACCTCCATAACCGAGCCAATATCAAAGCCAATAGGTGAAATAGAGGCTCACATTGAAAAACTACCTCAATGAGGTGGTTATTTTGGAAAGTATAATCTGGGACCACAAAACGATAGTATTACTTGAATAGGTATAATTCTATGTTATGTATATGATATGTATGTTTGTATAAGGTAATATTTTTCAAATTTTGCATAAGTTGTGTCAGCGATTCCCGACTTTTGAGTCACAAAGGGATAACAGATGATTAAAGCAATATGTGCTATGGTATGTCAAGTGATATGAGTATGAATTTATATGGGATTAATGAAATAAGTTGGTATAAAGATAGTAGTTAATTATATGAGTAGTAGTTAATGCAGAAAACCAAAATTTCAAAATCTAATATTTTTAGTACATGACTATTTGAATAGAAAATTTCGTGTATACGATAAAGTTTAGAATGTAAGTTAATAAGAATAATTTACGATAATGTCGCCAAGACGAAAGCGAAATACACGGACAGAAGAACTTGTCAACAAAGCTGGAAGACAACCAGACCCGTCTGATGAATTTTGCGAATATGGATGATCAAGCTATGCGAGCGAAGTACCGATCATGGGAAGATCAATCAACCTATTGACGCGTTTATGATAGCTAGGTAACGGAGGGCAAAAGATAATTTTGTCACCTATATGATAAAAGGAAAGGAGATAAAGGGCAAGTCTGTGTGTTTTAAGTGTGAATCAATGGAGCATAAGGTGAAAGACGGTCCAAGAAGGAGAAAGGAGGCAAGGAATTCGAATACGGGAAAAGGCAGCAGGACATTGGCGACAACGGGACCAACATCAAACCAACGAAATCAACCGCAAGCGTCTTTAACATGACCGTTCAAGAAACTGTAGCAGTCGGGGATGCAACTCTAGGTATTACTCAAACCAATTTTATTTCTTATATATTATTTTCTTATATATAGTAAATTATTTTGAAGGAGGAAATTGAGTTCTATTAGAATTTAATTTTTTTTTCCGTATAAGCAGATAGATAAGCTTTATGCTGAATAGTTAAAGATCAGTTCGATCAATTTTGATCGAGATCTACTACATAATGATTGTGTATGCTATGTACCTCAGTATGTATAGGTTTTAAAATGGTGATTCCGGGGACGGAATCTTTATAAGGGAGGTGAATGTATGACAATGATATTTTCTATATAATTAAATCGGAAATTTTATGTATAATTTTTTATTTATTTTAAGGATGAGAATTTGTACAAGATAATGTGTATGTAATTATGTAATAAATAAAATATATTTATTACATGAATGTTTTCAAATAATTTTATTTTAGAATTATTGCACATTATAAACTATATTCTTATAATAATTAATTTTATAGTAGAAATGTTTTTATTATTTATTTTCTATGAAAATATGATTATATATTATTTAAATAATGTATGAAATGATTTTTAGAATTATTATAATAATTATATATTTTATTATATGAATTTATGCTAGATTAATTAAGTTAATTATTTTAACTTAATTAATAATGTTAAATATGAAAGATAAATCGATATGGAATCCAAACCCTAGTTTTGGATTTTATTAAGAATGAGAATAATAATATAATATTAATTATATTTTGAGTTTACAAATGCTATAAATATGTACTATATGTACGCACAGATAATGATTGGTCAATTATGTTGTGGCATGTCAAAACCGTTGCATTAATTCGTTAAACCCTAACTTGAAACTCAAACCGGAGGTTGCGAGTGGTAGGAATTAGTGGTATGTGATTTATGACCATTATTATATTATACTAATTAGGTAAACCCTAATTATTGTTTAGAAACCCTAATTGTAAATTAAAAACCCTAATTTCCAATTTGAAACCTAAATTGCTAAAATGGTAACCCTAATTATTATTTTAGTAAATTATAATGTAAATAGGAAACCCTAATTCATAATTTGGAGAAACTTAATAATATCAAGAAACCCTAGGTAATTTTTTTAAAACCCCAAATTTTGTATTAAACCCTAATTTTATTTAGTAAGTTCTAATTAAAATTTTATTAAACTTTAATCTTAATTTTTCAAACCCTAGAAATTATTTGGGAAACCTTAAGGTTTAAAATCTATTGATTAAAACCTAGATTCAAGTGTCATGGACAAGAATACCCTTAAAATGTTTTATTAGTTTACTAAAATACCCTTTTTGGATTTATTTTTAATAGGTTTCTTGCAAATCTTTCCATATCTTGTCAAGTCATCACCCTAGATTATAGCACATGCCCTAAAACTCATCCAAGCTTATCCTCTTTGACACCTTGCAAGTTAGATTCATTGCATCTAAGAATTTTAAATAGGTTAGGAGAGAAAAAAGTGCACATATTTGCTCATTTGTGCTCATACACTTCACCAAGACCATCTCTCTCTAAACCCATGAAAATATTTGCTAGATCAGGTTCCCAAGACCAAATTTCGAAGACCAAGATGTGATCGGAAGCTAGAATAAAAAATTTTCTTAGAAAGGTATTAAACCTTAATTCGAAATCATCCCAATGATCCTTTGTTAGATGTTAATTTTTTGTGTTAAACATTTTGTTCGGAGTCCATATAATTGATCTGGGTTGGTAGTTGATGGATCAATAACATCAAAGTGCATGAATTTGAAAATTTTTGAAATCTAAAAATGTTGTTTTTAGGTCCCGATACCAAATGTCGGACCTCATAAATCTTTAGTCGTTACGTGTTTTTGTTGTTTCAATGTTGGATCTTGTTGTATGCTGTGAGATCTGTGTTCTAAAACTTTTAGTAGGACCAGATCATGCATAGGTTGTAAGATAATAGTGGTCAAAGTCAGTTGACCGACCAAAATCGGAAATCGGGACAACCTGATTTCCAGTGTGCCTCCTGACAAGGTTTTCAAAGCTTCTGATCTCACTACGTTTTGATGTTTTGGCCAAGTTGTTGTTTTGTTATTGTAACCTGACATTAGGACTACACATACATGTTTTTATATTACCCATAACATGAACAAGATCGAAGTTAGCCTCCAGTCAAAGTACGTTGATTGTTTTGCCTTATGAAGGTTTCTGGGAAACCCAGAACCTTCATGGGAAATTTTTCCAGTAAGGTTTGACCAGCATGTATATTTTGATTTTGTTGTTGTTTTATCGATTTTATGTAATGGATCTGTAGCTGTACATGTTGGCTACATACTGAAGCTTATAGATCACTAAACCATTACTAGAATCACGCGTTGTAGCACTCAAAGTAAAAAGCGGTCGAGTCGTTTCTTCATTTCAGGTAACCCGAAATGAAGAACACGTCTGACGATCTCTTTTGAAGGCTTCTAGCTTGCAGTTAGTTCTTTTTATAACTTTATTTGTTGTTGGATATTGTTCTTTTACATGATTACTACAACATCTGGACTTTAGCGTTCCAACAACCATCACAGAATAACAATTATTGGTGGTCAAACGTGACTACTCGGTGACTGTCGATGAATTTCTGGGTTTGCATGAAGAACACCTATAGCGACAGTTCTGTCACTATAGGTGGTCTTTAGCGACAGACAATTTATTTTAATTAATTTAATTTTCGAAAATTAATTATTTTTATTAAATAAATAGAAAAAAATAGTTTTTAATTATTAAAAATATCAAATAAATTATTAAAAATTATTTTAAAATCTGAAAATTAGTTTTTAATTATTTTGAATATATTTCATAAATATTTAATATTTTTGGAATATTAAAAGTATTTAATTATAATATTAAATAAAATATTTAAAAATGATTTTAATACATGAAAAATCATTTAAAATTATATTATGGTATAAAAAATAATTTAAGTTATTTTTGATAACTTTTAATATTTTGTGATAAATTTCATTAATTAATTAATATTAATGATAATTAAGTTATTTATTTAATATATTAAATAAATTATGAAAAATAAATTAATGATTTAAAAATTATACAAAAATGATTTAAAGGTTATAAAAAGTATTTTAAGTTATAAATATAATTCTTTTGATATTTTTCATGAAAAATATTAATATTTTAATGATATTAAATTTATTTAATAATTATATTAAATAAATTAGTTTAAAAATGATTTTAATATTAGAAAAATCATTTTAAATGAAAATAAATAGTTTAAAAATATTTTAAGATATAAAATATAATTTTCCATATTTAAAGGTAAATTTCATTAATTATTTACATTATTAATGATATTAGAATTATTTAATAATTATATTAAATAAATTAGTTTAAAAATGATTTTAATATTATAAAAATCATTTAAAATGAAAATAAAGTGTTTAAAGATATTTTAAGTTATATAATATAACTTTTAATATTTAAAGGATAATTTTATTAATAATTTAATATTAATGATATTATTTTAATAATAAATGATATTAAGTTTATTTAATAATTATATTAAATAAATAGTTTTAAAATGGTTTTATTTATTTAAAATCATTTAATAAGGTTGTTAATGAATTAAAAATATTTTAAGTTATGATTAAGGACTTTTAATATTTTGATAAGTAATACATTAATACTTTAATATTAATTATTTAAAATTATTTTAATTCTTTTTAAAAATCATTTAAAGGTAATATTAATACTTTAAAAGTATTTTAAATTATTATAAATAACTTTAACATTTTGGCAATAGTTTCATTAATACCTTAATATTAATTAAATATTAATGATAATAGAATTATTTAATATTTAAATCATTTAATAATGATTTCGGTGTTTGAAAATTTGTGATAAATTATAATAAATGTTTAAAAACTATTATAAGTCATTTAAAAATAATATGACTAATACTTACAGATATTGAGCAACAGGATAGTCTTAGACTCGATAATTACCCGATGAAGTTGTCGGTAGACCGACATGTTTCAGAAATTGATCTGGACTTAGATAATTTGATTAGATATGTATTTATTTGTGATTCAATGATTATGGAATATATGTGACAATGTGATTAGGTTATGTGCTGACTGCAATAAGCAGTGCTATGTGTTATAGTATGTTATTCTAATCGATCAAATGATCTTATTACTGATAGGTGTTATATAAAGATATAACTAAGTTACTGAATCGTAAGGCGGTTGTCGAGCAAGTATCTTACCTTTGCATTTCCTTTATCAATGGGACATGAGTAAGAAGTTTCGAAATTATATTATTATTATGCTATATTATTAACCTTATTGTGATATATTCTATATCCGATCATTGTTTATCAACATGTTAGTATATGGTAATTGGATATATATTACATTCAGTTAATTTACGAACATGGTTACACAAGTGTCCCCACTTGGATATATATAAAAAGCGTCTAAGCTATTTGACCCAACTGTAGACATAAATTCGTAAATATCGTTGAATAAGTTAAAACTTTTTGTATCCAAATCAAATTGTTTTGGTTTGGATTCGATCTAAATATGAACATCCCGATCACGGAAAAACTTTTATCTTGTGGCGGACAGTGAAACGATCATATCGTTCTTATAATGTAGTATTGATCAATATAGGGCCCATGGGAAGTACAACCTAACGCTTAGTAAGTTATGACGGTTTATTATGATGAAGTTCGCTAAACCTTAACAAAAACTAAAAATAATGTTCATAGTATGTCGACTACCCTATATATATATAGTCTATAATGTAGTTTCAAAAATTTGAGATAGAATTGTTATGTTGTTATTGTTTGTTCGGTTTACTTCACAACTATAAATTCGTTGTAGAAGTGATGTATAAAGAAAATATTTATTTCTTTCAGCTAATTATATTCATAATTTTTATTACTTACTGGGCACCCAAATGCTCATCCTTGCTTAAATCTAAATGTTTTCAGCTAGGCATGGTCAACCCGAAGGTTCAGATAAGAACAAGTGAAAAGGAAAGCAAAAAAAATATGTTTAATGATATCTTTTGTAATAGTTAGACTGTATTAATATAATGATATGTATCATATATCATCTAAAGAATTATAGTAAAGGTTGCGTAATTGGGATTAGACTCTGATAAATGTAAGTTAAGCTTGATATTTATATTATTGTTATTATTATTAGTATTATTCCGATCATAGAAATGGTATCGTGAAGCACCGAGTTTGGGTTTCAAGTACCCGAGTTTGGGGGCTTTACTGTAGTAGCCGATGCGCTAAGTAGGAAGGGTAAAGAGAAATTATCAATGTTAACGACTCAGAATGAGTTGGTAATAGCGATGGCAGAAATGGAGCTAGAAGTTAAGTTACCCGAAGAAGCAGTAGAGATGTTATTTTCTATGGAAACTCAACCTACCATAGTGGAGCGGGTTAGGGGAGTATAATTGAGTAATGAGGAGTGCAAGCAAATGCAGAAGAGGATAGAAGATGAAGAAAAGACTGAGTATAACCTCGATAAGGAGGGATTACTTCGTGTTGAGGGAAGAATTTGGGTTCCTAATGATCCCGAATTAAAAGAAGAAATTATGATGGAGGCCCATAGTTCGAGATACTCAATTCATCCCGGTAGTACTAAGATGTATCAAGACCTTCGTCAGAACTTTTGGTGGCCGAATATGAAGAGGAGATAGCAGAATATGTTAGTAGGTGTTTAACTTGTCAAAAAGTTAAGGCTGAACATCAACGGGAGTTAAGATCTTACGTTATGGATTTCAAAGGGAGTTGGGACGAATATCTACGGTTGGTGGAATTTTCGTACAACAACAGTTTTCACGCTAGTATAGGCATGCCGCCTTACGAAGCGTTGTATGGAAGGAAGTACCGAACTCCATTGTGTTGGGATGAGGTAGGTGAACGCCGGATGTTGGGACCTTAGATGGTACAACAGACGGTGAACATGGTGAAGTTAATACATACTCGACTAGTTGAGGCTCAAGACCGACAAAGGAAGTATGCAGATCCTCACAGAGAGAATAGAGAATTTGATGTAGGATCTTTTGTTTTTCTGAAAGTATCGCCTTGGAAGGGGAAGATACATTTTGGGAAAAAAGGGAAGTTAAGTCCAAGATTTGTAGGACCTTTTGAGATTTTAAGAAGGATATGGGAAGTAGCTTATGAAGTAGCTTTACCTCCAGAGATGGAACACATTCATAATGTGTTTCATGTGTCAGTGTTGCGTCCTTATAAACCGGACTATAACCACGTGATAGAATATGAATCTATTTTGATAGAGAAGGACTTGTCCTATGAGGAACTTCCAATTCAAATTATTGATAGGAAGGAACAAGTTTTAAGAAATAAGGTAATACCTTCAGTGAAGGTGTTATGGAGAAACCACAATGCTGAAGAAGCAACGTGGGAGCTCGAAAGTAAAATGAAGGAAGTCTTTCCTCATTTGTTTATGTAATTATAAGTTAAGATTCTGGGGACAGAATCCTTATAAGGGGGAGAGAATGTAACGCCTGAGAAAATCGGATTTTTATGACAATTAAATTTTTATTTGGTTATATGAATTTAATTGATTTCCTTGTGAGTAAGCTATGTGAAGGTCGTTCTATGACCTAGAAGGTGCTAACGTGGTTAGTATTCTGGCTACATGTTAGAAATAATTGTTTGGAATTTCCAAGACTAAAATAATTGTTTTCTGAGAAGTTCCCGTAAAAACACTATTCATCCATTTCTGTTCGGGGAATTATTTTGAAATTCCGAGAAACGCGTAATGATAGAATATTGTGATAAGATGAAATATCTGATAATATTTCATTTATGACAAATGCAGTTTTCGCCTGCGGACTTAATACCTAAGGGTTGAGTATATTGATTTTCGAGAAGAAAATAATATGCGTAGGAGGAATGGCGTTAGGGTTAAGGCGAGTGTTATGCATTTGGTTATACTATTTATTATCTATGTATAATATGTTGGGTAAATACGAAGTATAATACGATTATTGTACAAGTAGTATACGGAAATAATACGTGAATTATACGTATGTGATACGATTCGTATTATAGAATCAAGTTAAGACTTAATGACTAATTCATTTGAGTTGGATTATTAATTAATCCAATCATTTGAATGACCAAGGCCCAATGATAATTTAGTTAAGCCCAATTCATTAAAACCGAACCGTGGGTCGAACCGGTGGGTCACCGAATGGGTAAAACCCATGGGACAACCCATGGGATGTCACATAAGGTGGTGGGCCGGCCACCTTGGTGTGGAAGCCAAGCATAAGGCTTGGTCACCAAGTGTTTTACTTGGTGACCACACATGAATAGTAAGGAGGTGGTGGTTTAAAGTCCAAATTGCCCTCCATTCTAGTTTCTATAAATAGAAAGCTAGGTTGAATCATTTGGGAGTTTTGAACTTGCCAACCTTAGATTATTTGAGAGAGAAAGAGAGCTAGACTTATAAATTATACACTTTGGAAGCTTGAACTTCTATTCTTCCAAGAGATTGCTCAAGAGTTCTTAAGGTATAATCCTTACCTTTCATCTCTATCTCTTTTAGATTTTCTTTCATTTTAGAGAATCATGGAGGGGTGGTATATGTCATGAGTGAGGATTTAAAGATGACTTACCATAGATTCAATCTCTATAAGTCATGAGATTATAAAAATAATAAGGTTTAATATAGTTTTTGAACCATGAAAATATTGATAGTTGAGATCGATTGTTGATAAACAATTGAGCTCCATCAATACGTTAGTATATGCATCTTGTTTGGTTAGGATATAGATATGAAATCCATGGAGTATTCCATGTGATTTGGCTTAGAGAACCTTAGTAACGAAGTTATGGCGAATTTTACGGAAATAAACGTTAAACGTCGAAAACGTAGAAATTCCGGATTGGTAGTCGAAAGTTGCCGTGAGACTTGAAAACATTGGTTTTCAATGTCAACACGTGAGATAGGGTGATCAAGAGTTGTGGGTTCGAGAATCGTCGGATTTCGACTTAAAACGAAGAAAACGAGCATTGAACGCTCATTAACGTTCCGAACGTCTATAAAATGAACTCAATAGTGAATTTTGTGTTAACGGATTTGAAAGTGTCAAATTCTTATATGAACGCGTATGGTATGTCATTTATGACGTGTAGGCTTTTGAACGGACCAAATCGGGCTTATAACGAAGAAGTTACGGCCTCGGGAAATTCACACAGGTTTTCAAAACTGCTGAGAATCTGGTACTGAGGTCTGGCGCCGCGGCGCCAAACGTAGTGTAAAAAGCCATGCCGCAGCGCCAGTTATGGCCGGGAAAAAATGAAAAGGTCTGGAGACTCGAGCCGCAGCGCCAAAGTTTGTACATGGACTAGGCGCAAGCGGCTAAGTCCGCAAAACCTCTGGAGAGTGAAAGCAGCAGCCACCACTAGTATGCTTCATGTCGCCACAGTAAATGAGTTCAAGGTCTTTGATAGTAACTTAGGTTTTGAACTTCAGTTATTTTGAGAACTACCTGAGTTGAGTTTATATACTCAAAGAAAGTACTAAGACTAATCCTATATTACCTATACTAAGGTATATGGTATGAAACTTAGGAATATAATGCATGTTAACAAGATATGTATAATGAACAAAGTTGGTATCTTATCAACAATGGTTGAGTCCAGTTAATAAACGTTAGTGAGTGATAAATCGGGACAAAGGGTTATAAGTCATGTTGACTTTAATAAAGATATTAAGTTAACATAGACATAGAAGAGAAAGAAACTTGTAGGAATAATGTGAATAGTTGTTTGATAGCTAATTACAGTGTGTTATGTGAATATATCATGTAGATTCTGTAAAGGCTGTGGTCAGTCGAGTAAGTTATTTGAAGACGCTGAAAGGCAATTTTTCTTAACGCTTGTCTAACTTCCATGTTAGCCAAGTTTTATGTGATTCGTTGAACTGAATTGCAAGACTTGTTTTAAAAGAAAGGGTCGATGCGATTTTAACTCCTGGCTAGACTATTCGTAAGATATAGATTGATTATTATTCATATCATTCTATATAGAAATGTTAACGCTATCCTATGCCAAGTAATTGGTACGGACGTGAAGGTAAGGTTTGTCTATGAACAAACAAAGTATTTTTCATCGATTATTCGATGGGCACGCGAGTTTGCCAAAAATATTGAACGTAAATACGTTTAATGAATGAGTGTTGATCAACATAGAGTACTATAGGCTGATCACCTAGAAGTGCTCGTAAGTTATACGGATGAACGACCTTAGTGCTGTGGACTCCTTTTCAAGTATGAACACTGAAATTTACTGTTCATGGTCTATCAACTAGTTCAGAATTCCTAATCTATTCTATACTTTGGGAATTGATATTATGAACTGTTAGAGTATTATTGATTCATAATACTTCATAACTATTATTCAGTTATGTTGGAATTGTTTTATAATTCATGAATATGGTATTTCTGTTATCCTTGATTAAACTTGATGAGCTGTCATGCTCACTTCTTGCGTGAATTATATAACTGCAGTTAAAGATGAACGTACTGTGAATGCCAAGAAAGTTAAGGGCAAAGCTAAGATGGATGCTTAGGCATTGTGTAATAGTTTAGTAAGTTTGTATGTATTATACATTATGAACAATGAACGATGTAACCAGTTTATGAACCTGGGAAGGTTTATACTTTGATTGTAATAAGAAGATAGTAATTACCTTCATTTTGTTGTATTTCAATGGAATGATTGTATGGATGTTAGTATAGTGTAGCACCATATGTCGGGTTGGAAGATACCCAAATTTGGGGGCATCACAATTCATCAATTACTCTTCATGCAAACAATTTTTAGTATCTAGGTCATGAGGCTGGCACTGCGGCGTCGTCCATTACACTTGGTTCTGCGCTGCGACATCACCCATTATTGCCTAGAAACCGGGACTCGTGCACTGCTGGCACCGAGTCCTTTATTATCTGTCGTATTGCGCGACGCTTTCTTGCGGGGGCTAAGGCTCACTTTGGCGGCTGCCAAGCATAAGAAGCAATGGCTTGGAGTCACGCCACGGCGCGGACTCTGAGCCTCAGAAATTTTGGACATATTTTTCAAATGGTGAGATTCCCTTGACTCAGAACTTCTTCGTTATAAGTCCGAATTGGCTCGCTCAAGAGCCTACAGTTCACAAATCACCTACTCTACATGTTCATACAATAATTTTATCTATTTGACTTCGTTTGCTAAAATTTCACCTATTAGTCCATTTTAACGAAAACGATAAACATTCGTGAACGTTCAACGCTCGTTTCTTCGTTCTAAGTCGGAATCCGGCCATTTTTGAGTCCACAACTCTATAATGCCAAATATGACTTGTCTCCATCGAAAACCAATGTTTCCGACTTTAAACACAAAATACGACTTCCATTCCGAGAATTTTATGAATTCGACGATTATCGCTCATTCGTGTGAATTCCGGCGAAGGATAAGGGCAAAGCTAAAATGGATGCTTAGGCATTGTGTAATAGTTTAGTAAGTTTGTATGTATTATACATTATGAATAATGAACGATGTAACCGGTTTATGAACCTGGAAAGGTTTATACTTTGATTGTAATAAGAAGATAGTAATTACCTTCATTTTGTTGTATTTCAATGGAATGATTGTATGGATGTTAGTATAGTGGAGCACCATATGTCGGGTTGGAAGATACCCAAATTTGGGGGCGTCATAGGTTGGTATCAAAGCCTTAGGTTATAAAACTTGGGGGGGAAACCTTAGGCTAATAACCTCATAAGGAAGGTAAAGTCCGAGGAATGAAATTCAAGTCCATTGAATTAAGAAGATATTGAGATAACTCAGTATCGAAGGAGTTAAAAGATGAAAATTAATCTTAAAGATATTAAATGTGATTTGTGCTTATACTATTGTGTATTATGTACTAATCAACGTGTTATGTGTTTGTATATGTCAATCGATAGCTTGATGTTTAGAAACGTGGAAATGATAAGTGAGGACTCAGTTAACCAAGTTGAGATTGTACCAATGCCAGTGGCAGAGGTACCGATAGTTGTACTAGAAGACTTAGACATTGAGGAGTACATCTCTGAGGAGGAATACTCTGAGGAGACTATGGGATTAGCATCATACCTTAACGAGATGCTAGATGTGGAGGAGGAAATGGAGGTGACATCAATTAACACGGTGTTACCTACTCAGGAGCCAACATCTCTGGATGTAACTAGAGCATTGTATCTGGCAGTGTTGGATAGGAATGTGCATTTGCGTACTAAGGTAGAGGCACAGATTGAGGAGATAACTGCCTTATATGAGGCGAAAGAATCTGCAGAGGCAGACTTTGAGTCAGAGCACGATGAGAAAGTGCTTATGACTGATAAGGCTCGTAACTATAAGGATGAGGTCCTTGAGCTACAAAAGAAACTGGTTGAGAAAGACAAGAAAATAACTAGGATGTCGTACATCCATGAATGCGCTCATGAGGATTTCAAGCTGAAAATTGCTTGTTATTCTATTGAGTCCGGGAAGACTCGACATACCATAAGCCGAAATATAGTGTCAATTCTGGCAAATCAGAAATATGAAAATGCCGTTCGACAGTGTTAGTAGATCGCTAGATCTTTTTGGTATATAAGTAGTGACGTAAAACCCTCTTTTGTATAACTAAGGGTAGTCTTTTTGTAAATCCCAATTTTTGTAGAAGGCAATCACAGGATAATATGTAATAGCTTTTGGCTAAGGGAACATGATGTAAATAGTTTTGACTATGAAAGCATATTTACATAATGAAGTTTTTATTTAACATGTTTGTTGTGGTATGAATGGTTGTTGTTGATTTAAAATGATAACCGAGTAGTTAAATAGATAATAACGAAGCTTTATTTATTTAATCAGAATTATGCCGTCGAGAAGGAGACAACGGAACCAAGAGGCCGAGTTTCATAATGAAAATCAAGGGGGTCCTAACAACCCTATGCAAGAGTTCGTTAATTTATTAATGGCTGCATTTAACCAAGTGGGGGGTGGGATTCTTGTAGCTCCTGGGGTAGCAAGAACAACTACCTTTAAGGACTTTAAAAGTGTGGGTCCTCCCGAGTTTCGAGGAACGACGGATCCACTAGAAGCCCAAACATGGATTAGAGAGATTGAAAAGGCGTTTGATATAACAAACGTAGGTGAGGCACAAAAGACTTCTTTTGTAACTTACATGATGAAGGGGGAAACTAACTACTGGTGGGAAGCTCACCAGGGTGGGGCTAGGACAGAGGCTGTTACGTGGGAACAGTTTAAGAAGGTTTTCTTTGAGAACTATTTCCTTACTAGCATGCAGGGTAGGATGGAAATTAAGTTTCTAGAACTTAAGCAGGGGGATATGACAGTTCCCCAGTATGCCGCCAAGTTTAACGAATTGGCGAGATTTGCTCCACATCAGGTGGATACAGAGGAAAGAAAGGCGCGCAGATTTGAGCAGGGCTTAAAACCCTGGCTCTATAGTAGGATATCGGTTTTCCAGAGTGCTTCCTACGGGACCATTCTGGAGAAGGCGATAATAGCTAAAGGTGGTGGTGAGGCTTTGTCTCAGTACCACAAAGCGCGGAAGATTAAGAGTAAGTTAGAAGGAGGTAATAAGGTCAAGTTGCCGAGTGGAAGAGGCAACTTGCCAAAGAGAAGAGTTTTAACCACAGGAATACAGGGTAAAGCAGGAGATCCCAAACGGAGGACGGAAACATGTAAGACATGCGGAAAATCTCACATGGGAGTCTGTTTAAAGGGAAAGCGGTATGCTACAATTTGTGGCGGGAGGGCATTTATCACCCAACTGTCCTAACCCTAAGAAGAACCAAGAGTGTTTTGTCTGTGGGTCAATGGACCACATGGCAAGAAATTGCCCGAAGAAGGGTTTAGAGGGGAATAAGAGTTCTGGTAGTGGTAAATTAGCCATTACTGGACCAACACCATCAGTGCGTAGACCCTCAGCTCGTACATTTAATATGACTGTTCAAGATGCGGTTGCATCAACAGTTGTGGTAGCAGGTATCATTCCGGTCAATGAGATAAATATTTATGTTCTATTTGACTCGGGTGCTACTTGTTCTTTTATAGCATGTGAATTTGCTAAGCGATTAGGTTTAATTCCTGAGAAGTTACCTATACCCTTAGACGTTAAGGTAGCAAACGAAGAGATAATCCCCATTGAACATATTCATAAGAACTGTCGCGTGGAAATTAGAGGGAATAAGTTATCGGTAGATTTGGTACCGATAAGGCTAAAAGAATTCGACGTAATTCTTGGTATGGATTGGTTGGTGAACCATAAGGCGATTATAGATTTCCATAGGAAAAGTGTAAACCTTCGGCTTTCTAAGAAAACCAAGGTAGTGTTCTTCGGTAGTAATTTACCGAGACGCTCTTGTTGTCTGTCTATGACACAAGCTAGGAAGATGTTGAGAAAAGGGTGTATAGGTTATCTGTGCCATGTTGTGGTTACCCAAAGAGTGGGAACATCCTTGGATCAAATACCTATTGTGCAAGAGTTCACAGAAGTATTTCCGGAGGAATTACCGGGTATTCCACCGGACAGGGAGATGGAGTTTGTAATTGATCTGTTACCGGGAATGGCACCAGTTTCAAGGGCACCATATCGAATGGCGCCAGTTGAGATGAAGGAGTTAATGGTTCAATTACAAGAACTATTAGATAACAAGTACAATAAACCAAGTCGTCTCCTTGGGGAGCACCGTGTTGTTGTAAAGAAGAAGGATGGATGGGTTAAGACTTTGTATCGACTATCGAGAGTTGAACAAGTTAACGATTAAGAATAGATACCCTTTGCCCATAATCGATGATCTATTTGATCAGTTGAAAGGGGCAAAGTATTTTTCTAAAATAGACTTGCGCACGGGGTATCATCAGTTAAAGGTGAGGAAGGAAGATGTACCTAAGACGGTGTTCAGAACTCGTTATGGTCATTACGAGTTTCTAGTAATGTCGTTTGGGTTGACTAATGCACCAGCCGCATTTGTGGATATGATGAACAGAGTGTTCAAACAATATTTGGACAAGTTTGTCGTGGTGTTCATTGATGATATTCTAGTCTATTCAAAGACGCCGTAAGATCATTCGGAACATTTACTTAATAGTGTTGGAACACTACTAAGGAGAAGTTGTATCTGCGTAAATTCACAAACCGTGAATTTTGGTTTGAGAGGGTGCAGCTTTCTAGGGCATGTTATTGATAAGGATGGCATTTCCATAGATCCCAAAAAGTAGAAGCGATTAACGAATGGGAGCAACCGAAAACGCCAACCGAGGTTCGAGTTTTCAAGTTAAGCGGATACTATAGAAGGTTCATTCCTACATTTCTAAAATAGCTACTCTGCTAACAAATCTCACAAGAAAGTCGGTGAAGTAGTGTGGACCGAAAAATGTGAGAACAGCTTTGGAGTTGAAAAAAAGGTTAAGTGAGGCACTGTATTGTCCTTACTAGACGATCACAGAAATTTTTGTAGTGTATATAGCGATGCTTCGCATAAAGGATAAGGGTTGCGTCTCATGCGCAAAGATGGTAAGGTCTTCGTCACATCAATTGAAGGATTATGAGAAGGTCTATCCTACTCATGACCTGAATTGGAAGTCAGAAGTTTTGCCCTAAAGATATGGAGGCATTATCTTTATGGTGAGAAATGTGAGATATACACGGACCACAAAAGTCTCAAAATATATCTTCACACAAAAGGAGTTGAACATGAGATGTAGAAGGTGGTTAGAGTTAATAAAAGATTATGATTGTGATATATTATATATCATCCGGGAAAGCAAATGTAGTTGTAACAACCTCGATATTTTTATATAATTAAATCGAAAATTTTATGTATAAATTTTTTTTTTTTATTTTAAGGATGAGAATTTGTACAAGATAATGTGTGTATGTAATTATGTAATAAATAAAATATATTTATTACATGAATGTTTACAAATAATTTTATTTTAGAATTATTGCACATTATAAACTATATTCTTATAATAATTAATTTTATAGTAGAAATGTTTTTATTATTTATTTTCTATGAAAATATGATTATATATTATTTAAATAATGTATGAAATGATTTTTAGAATTATTATAATAATTATATATTTTATTATATGAATTTATGCTAGATTAATTAAGTTAATTATTTTAACTTAATTAATAATGTTAAATATGAAAGATAAATCAGATATGGAATCCAAACCCTAGTTTTGGATTTTTATTAAGGAATGAGAATAATAATATAATATTAATTATATTTTGAGTTTACAGTGCTATAAATATGTACTATATGTACGCACAGATAATGATTGGTCAATTATGTTGTGGCATGTCAAAACCGTTGCATTAATTCGTTAAACCCTAACTTGAAACTCAAACCGGAGGTCATGAAAGTGGTAGAATTAGTGGTATGTGATTTATGACCATTATTATATTATACTAATTAGGTAAACCCTAATTATTGTTTAGAAACCCTAATTGTAAATTAAAACCCTAATTTCCAATTTGAAACCTAAATTGCTAAAATGGTAACCCTAATTATTATTTTAGTAAATTATAATGTTAAATAGAAACCCTAATTCATAATTTGGAGAAACTTAATAATATCAAGAAACCCTAGGTAATTTTTTTTAA
Source organism: Panax ginseng (assembly GCA_020205605.1). NCBI lineage: Eukaryota > Viridiplantae > Streptophyta > Magnoliopsida > Apiales > Araliaceae > Panax > Panax ginseng. The sequence goes on along the minus strand of CM035136.1, from coordinate 94,708,520 downwards.
AACCCCAAATTTTGTATTAAACCCCTAATTTTATTTAGTAAGTTCTAATTAAAATTTTATTAAACTTTAATCTTAATTTTTCAAACCCTAGAAATTATTTGGGAAACCTTAAGGTTTAAAATCTATTGATTAAAACCTAGATTCAAGTGTCATGGACAAGAATACCCTTAAAATGTTTTATTAGTTTACTAAAATACCCTTTTGGATTTATTTTTAATAGGTTTCTTGCAAATCTTTCATATATCTTCTCAAGTCATCACCCTAGATTATAGCACATGCCCTAAAACTCATCCAAGCTTATCCTCTTTGACACCTTGCAAGTTAGATTCATTGCATCTAAGAATTTTAAATAGGTTAGAGAGAGAAAAGTGCACATATTTGCTCATTTGTGCTCATACACTTCACCAAGACCATCTCTCTCTAAACCCATGAAAATATTTGCTAGATCAGCCCCCAAGACCAAATTTCACGAAGACCAAAGAATAGATCGTGAAGCTAGAATAAAAAATTTTCTTAGAAAGGTATTAAACCCTAATTCAAATCATCCAATGATCCTTTGTTAGATGTTAATTTTTTGTTAAAATTTTTGTTCGAGTCCATATAGTTGATCTGGGTTTGGTAGTTGATGGATCAATAACATCAAAGTGCATGAATTTGAAAATTTTTCAAATCTAAAAAATGTTGTTTTTGGGTCTGACAATCAAATGTCAGACCTCATAAATCTTTAGTCGTTACGTGTTTTTGTTGTTTCAATGTTGGATCTTGTTGTATGCTGTGAGGTCTGTGTTCTAAAACTTTTAGTAGGACCGGATCATGCATGGTTAGAAGATAATCGTGGTCAAAGTCACCGACCGACTGACTTAAAAACGGAAATCGTGACAACCCATTTCCTGGTGCCTCTAACAAGGTTTTCAAAGCTTCGATCTCACTACGCTTTTGATGTTTTGGCCAAGTTGTTGTTTTGTTATCAGAATCGACATTAGGACTACACATACATGTTTTTATATTACCCATAGCATGAACAAGATCGAAGTTAGCCCCGGTCAAAGTATCGCTGATTGTTTTGCCTTTTATGAAGGTTTCTGGAAACCCGTAACCTTCATGGGAAATTTTTCGATGAAGGTTTGACCAAAGATGTATATTTTGATTTTGTTGTTGTTTTATCGATTTTATGTAATGGATCCAGAGTCGCATACATGTTGGCTACATACCGAAAAGCTAATAGATCACTAAACCATTACTAGAATCACGCGTTGTAGCAAATTTCCAAGTAAAGGCGATCGAACTTTTCTTCATTTCGGGTAACCTGAAAAATGAAGAACACGCCTGATGCTCTTTGAAGGCTTCTAGCTTGCGCTTAGTTCTTTTTATAGCTTTATTTGTTGTTGGATATTGTTCTTTTACATGAGTACTACAACATCCGGCCTTTAAGCGCTCCAACAACCATCAGTATCAACAATTATTGGTGGTCAAACGTGCTTACTTCTATGATCGTCGATGAATTTCTAGGTTTGCATGAAGAACACCTTATAGCGACGCTCATCACTATAGTGGTCTTTAGCGACAGATGCTTTATTTTAATTAATTTAATTTTTGAAAATTAATTATTTTAATTAAATAAATTATTAAAATAGTTTTTAATTATTAAAAATACCAAATAAATTATTAAAAATTATTTTAATATCCAAAAATTAGTTTTTAATTATTTTGAATATATTTCATAAATATTTAATATTTTTGGAATATTAAAAGTATTTAATTATAATATTAAATAAAATATTTAAAATGATTTTAATACATGAAAAATCATTTAAAATTATATTATGGTATAAAAAAATAATTTAAGTTATTTTTGATAACTTTTAATATTTTGTGATAAATTTCATTAATTAATTAATATTAATGATAATTAAGTTATTTATTTAATATATTAAATAAATTATGAAAATAGAATTAATGATTTAAAATTATAGAAAAATGATTTAAAGGTTATAAAAGTATTTTAAGTTATAAATATAATTCTTTTGATATTTTGTTATGAAAAATATTAATATTTTAATGATATTAAATTTATTTAATAATTATATTAAATAAATTAGTTTAAAAATGATTTTAATATTAGAAAAATTATTTTAAATGAAAATAACTAGTTTAAAAATATTTTAAGATATAAAATATAATTTTCCATATTTAAAGGTAAATTTTATTAATTATTTACTATTAATGATATTAGAATTATTTAATAATTATATTAAATAAATTAGTTTAAAATGATTTTAATATTATAAAAATCATTTAAAATGAAAATAAAGTGTTTAAAGATATTTTAAGTTATAAAATATAACTTTTAATATTTAAAAGATAATTTCATTAATAATTTAATATTAATGATATTAATTTAATAATAAATGATATTAAGTTTATTTAATAATTATATTAAATAAATAGTTTTAAAATGGTTTTATTTATTTAAAAATTATTTAATAAGGATGTTAATGAATTAAAAATATTTTAGGTTATGATTAAGGACTTTTAATATTTTGATAAGTAATACATTAATACTTTAATCTTAATGATAATTATTTAAAAATGATTTTAATTCTTTTAAAAATCATTTAAAGGTAATATTAATACTTTAAAAGTATTTTAAGTTATTATAAATAACTTTAATATTTTGGCAATGGTTTCATTAATAGCTTAATATTAATTAAATATTAATGATAATAGAATTATTTAATATTTAAATCATTTAATAATGATTCCGGTGTTTGAAAATTCGTTATAAATTATAATAAATGTTTAAAAACTATTATAAGTCATTTAAAAATAATATGACTAATACTTACAGATATTGAGCAACAGGATAGAATCTTAGACTCGATAATTACCCGATGAAGTTGTCGGTAGACCGACATGTTTCAGAAATTGATCTGGACTTAGATAATTTGATTAGATATGTGTTTATTTGTGATTCAATGGTTGTGGAATATATGTGACAATGTGATTAGGTTATGTGCTGACTGCAATAAGCAGTGCTATGTGTTATAGTATGTTATTCTAATCGATCAAATGATCTTATTACTGATAGGTGTTATATAAAGATATAACTAAGTTACGAACTATAAGCAGCGCATCAAGCAAGTATCTTACCTTTGCATTTCCTTTATGCAATGGACATGAGTAAGAAGTTTCAGAATTATATTATTATTATGCTATATTATTAACCTTATTGTGATATATTCTATATCCGATCATTGTTTATCAACATGTTAGTATATGGTAATTCAGATATATATTCTGTTCATTAATTTCTGAACATGGTTACACAAGTGTCCCCACTTGGATAATCATTGTATTTAATCACATGTTGATATATATATATATATATATATATATATAAAGCCGTCTAAGCTATTTGACCCAGCTAGACATAAATTCAGAAATATCGTTGAATAAGTTAAAACTTTTTGTATCCAAATCAAATTGTTTTGGTTTGGATTCCAGTCTAAGTATGAACATCCCGATCACGGGAAAACTTTTATGCGCCCAAGGCGGACAGAGTGAACGATCATATCGTTCTTGTAATGTAGTATTGATCAATATAGGGCCCATGGGAAGTACAACCTAACGCCCGTAAGTTATGACGGTTTGCAGATGAAGTTCTGCTAAACCTTAACAAAAACTAAAAACAATGTTCATAGTATGTCGACTACCCTATATATATAGTCTATAATACGTAGTTTCAAAAATTTGAGATAGAATTGTTGTGTTGTTATTGTTTGCTTTCAGCTTTACTTCACAACTATAAATTCGCTTTTGAGAAGTGATGTACAAAGAAACTATTTATTTCTTTCACTAATTATATTCATAATTGTTATTACTTGTTGGGCACCCAAATGCTTATCCTTGCTTAAATCTAAATATTTTCAAACTAGGCATGATCAACCCAAGGTTCGTATAAGAACAAGTGAAAAGGAAAGCAAATGTAATATGTTTAATGGTATCTTTTGTAATAGTTCGATCAGATTAATATAATGATATGTATCATATATCATGTAAAGAATTATAGTAAAGGTTGCGTAATTGGGATTAGACTCTGATAAATGTAAGTTAAGCTTGATATTTATATTATTGTTATTATTATTAGTATTATTCCGCTTATAGAAATGGTATCGTGAAGCACTGAGTTCGGGTTTCAAGTACTCGAGTTTGGGGGCTTTACAAGTAGGTATCAGAGCTATATGCATGAATTTATGAAGAGCCCCGAGCCTTTCGCTGGTGACTTCCTTGTGTGGAATGCACCGAAACTAGACTCTCCGTAGGGGACGCCGATTTAGTCAGTGGCAAGCTGATAGGTACCCTTGTAAGGTGCTATGGTTGGAAGCACCATGAAAGTTATAAGTTGATATCAGAGCTTAGGGTTAAAAACCTTAGGTGGGTTAGACCTTAGGCTATAACCTTTGAATAGAGGAAAACGTTGAAAATACAAATAACTCATATAGAGTTTAAAAAGGGAGATGAATTGAATAAGTTCATCGTCAAATAAAATAAAAGATAACTTATATAAAACTATTAATTGTTGTGTGTATATATTAAGTGATAATCGTGGATAGTTTGTGTGTAGATGTCGATAGAAAAGGATTAGGATAACCTCAAACCAGAAAAGAAGAAGTCAACCTCCATAACCGAGCCAATATCAAAGCCAATAGTCAAATAGAGGCTCACATTGAAAGCTACCTCAATGAGGTGGTTATTTTGGAAAGTATAGTACCTAATTCTCAAACGATAGTATTACTTGAATAGGTATAATTCTATGTTATGTATATGATATGTATGTTTGTATAAGGTAATATTTTTCAAATTTTGCATAAGTTGTGTCAAATGATTCCCGACTTTTGAGTCACAAAGGATAATGGATGATTAAAGCAATATGTATTTATGGTATGTCAAGTGATATGAGTATGAATTTATATGGGATTAATGAAATAAGTTGGTATAAAGATAGTAGTTAATTATATGAGTACTAGTTAATGCGTAAAACCAAATTTTCAAAATCTAATATTTTGAGTACATGACTATTTGAATAGAAAATTTCGTGTATACGATAAAGTTTAGAATGTAAGTTAATAAGAATAATTTACGATAATGCCGCCAAGACGAAAGCGAAATACACTGGAGACGTAAGAACTTGTCAACAAAGTCGAAAGACAACCGCACCGATACGTAATTTTACGAATATGGATGATCAAGCTATGCGAATCTGAGTACCGGTCGCGGAAAGATCAATCAATTCCTATCGACGCGCTTTATGATAGCTAGGGGTAACGGAGGGGCAAAAGATAATTTTGTCACCTATATGATAAAAGGAAAGGAGATAAAGGGCAAGTCTGTGTGTTTTAAGTGTGAATCAATGGAGCATAAGGTGAAAGACGGTCCAAGAAGGAGAAAGGAGGCAAGGAATTCGAATACGGGAAAAGGCAGCAGGACATTGGCGACAACGGGACCAACATCAAACCAACGAAATCAACCGCAAGCGTCTTTAACACATAATTGCTCAAGAAACTCGTAGTAATGGGATGCAACTCGTATTACTCAAACCAATTTTATTTCTTATATATTATTTTCTTATATATAGTAAATTATTTTGAAGGAGGAAATTGAGTTCTATTAGAATTTAATTTTTTTTTCCGTATAAGCAGATAGATAAGCTTTATGCTGAATAGTTAAAGATCAGTTCGATCAATTTTGATCGAGATCTACTCGCAATGATTGTGTATGCTATGTACCCTCGTATGTATAGGTTTTAAAATGGTGATTCCGGGGACGGAATCTTTATAAGGGAGGGTGAATGTAACAACATGATATTTTCTATATAATTAAATCGTAAATTTTATGATATAATTTTTTATTTATTTTAAGGATGAGAATTTGTACAAGATAATGTGTGTATGTAATTATGTAATAAATAAAAATATATTTATTACATGAATGTTTTCAAATAATTTTATTTTAGAATTATTGCACATTATAAACTATATTCTTATAATAATTAATTTTATAGTAGAAATGTTTTTATTATTTATTTTCTATGAAAATATGATTATATATTATTTAAATAATGTATGAAATGATTTTAGAATTATTATAATAATTATATATTTTATTATATGAATTTATGCTAGATTAATTAAGTTAATTATTTTAACTTAATTAATAATGTTAAATATGAAAGATAAATCAGATATGGAATCCAAACCCTAGTTTTGGATTTTTATTAAGGAATGAGAATAATAATATAATATTAATTATATTTTGAGTTTACAGTGCTATAAATATGTACTATATGTACGCACAGATAATGATTGGTCAATTATGTTGTGGCATGTCAAAACCGTTGCATTAATTCGTTAAACCCTAACTTGAAACTCAAACCGAGGTCATGAGTGGTAGGAATTAGTGGTATGTGATTTATGACCATTATTATATTATACTAATTAGGTAAACCCTAATTATTGTTTAGAAACCCTAATTATAAATTAGAAACCCTAATTTCCAATTTGAAACCTAAATTGCTAAAATGATAACCCTAATTATTATTTTAGTAAATTATAATGTTAAATAGGAAACCCTAATTCATAATTTGGAGAAACTTAATAATATCAAGAAACCCTAGGTAATTTTTTTTAAAACCCCAAATTTTGTATTAAACCCCTAATTTTATTTAGTAAGTTCTAATTAAAATTTTATTAAACTTTAATCTTAATTTTTCAAACCCTAGAAATTATTTGGGAAACCTTAAGGTTTAAAATCTATTGATTAAAACCTAGATTCAAGTGTCATGGACAAGAATACCCTTAAAATGTTTTATTAGTTTACTAAAATACCCTTTTTGGATTTATTTTTAATAGGTTTCTTGCAAATCTTTCCATATCTTGTCAAGTCATCACCCTAGATTATAGCACATGCCCTAAAACTCATCCAAGCTTGTCCTCTTTGACACCTTGCAAGTTAGATTCATTGCATCTAAGAATTTTAAATAGGTTAGAGAGAGAAAAAGTGCACATATTTGCTCATTTGTGCTCATACACTTCACCAAGACCATCTCTCTCTAAACCCACAAAAATATTTGCTAGATCGGCCCCCAAGACCAAATTTCCACGAAGACCAAAATGTCGATCGTAGCTAGAATAAAAATTTTTCTTAGAAAGGTATTAAACCTTAATTCAAATCATCCAATGATCCTTTGTTAGATGTTAATTTTTTTGTGTTAAAATTTTTGTTCGAGTCCATATAGTTGATCCAGGTTGGTAGTTGATGGATCAATAACATCAAAGTGCATGAATTTGAAAATTTTCAAATCTAAAAATGTTGTTTTTTGGGTCCGATATACCAAATGTCAGACCTCATAAATCTTTAGTCGTTACGTGTTTTTGTTGTTTCAATGTTGGATCTTGTTGTATGCTGTGAGGTCTGTGTTCTAAAACTTTTAGTAGGACCAGATCATGCATGGTTGTAAGATAATCGTGGTCAAAGTCACCGACCGACTGATTTAAACCGGAAATCGTGACAACCCGATTTCCTGGTGCCTCTAACAAGGTTTTCAAAGCTTCTGATCTCACTACGTTTTGATGTTTTGGCCAAGTTGTTGTTTTGTTATTGTAACCTGACATTAGGACTACACATACATGTTTTTATATTACCCATAACATGAACAAGATCGAAGTTAGCCCCGGTCAAAGTATCGTTGATTGTTTTTTACGATGAGGTTTCTGAAACCCGTAACCTTCATGGGAAATTTTTCCAAAGAAGGTTTGACCAAAGATGTATATTTTGATTTTGTTGTTGTTTTATCGATTTTATGTAATGGATCCAGAATGGTATATGTCATGGCTACATACATCTGAAGCTAATAGATCACTAAACCATTACTAGAATCACGCGTTAGTAGCGAATTTCAGTAAAGCGATCGAACTTTTTCTTCATTTCGGGTAACCCGGAAATGAAGAACACGTCTGACAGTCTCTTTGAAGGCTTCTAGCTTGCAGTTAGTTCTTGTTATAGCTTTATTTGTTGTTGGATATTGTTCTTTTACATGAGTACTACAACATCCGCCTTTAGCGCTCCAACAACCATCATGTAATAACAATTATCGGTGGTCAAACGTGCTTTACCGGTGATCGTCGATGAATTTCTAGGTTTGCATGAAGAACACCTATAGCGACGATTACTCTACTATAGGTGGTCTTTAGCTTACAAATGCTTTATTTTAATTAATTTAATTTTTGAAAATTAATTATTTTAATTAAATAAATAGAAAAAAATAGTTTTTAATTATTAAAATACCAAATAAATTATTAAAAATTATTTTAATATCCAAAATTAGTTTTTAATTATTTTGAGTATATTTCATAAATATTTAATATTTTTGGAATATTAAAAGTATTTAATTATAATATTAAATAAAATATTTAAAAATGATTTTAATACATGAAAAATCATTTAAAATTATATTATGGTATAAAAAAAAATAATTTAAGTTATTTTTGATAACTTTTAATATTTTGTGATAAATTTCATTAATTAATTAATATTAATGATAAATAAGTTATTTATTTAATATATTAAATAAATTATGAAAAATAGAATTAATGATTTAAAAATTATAGAAAAATGATTTAAAGGTTATAAAAGTATTTTAAGTTATAAATATAATTCTTTTGATATTTTGTTATGAAAATATTAATATGTTAATGATATTAAATTTATTTAATAATTATATTAAATAAATTAGTTTAAAATGATTTTAATATTAGAAAAATTATTTTAAATGAAAATAACTAGTTTAAAAATATTTTAAGATATAAAATATAATTTTCCATATTTAAAGGTAAATTTTATTAATTATTTACTATTAATGATATTAGAATTATTTAATAATTATATTAAATAAATTAGTTTAAAAATGATTTTAATATTATAAAAATCATTTAAAATGAAAATAAAGTGTTTAAAGATATTTTAAGTTATAAAATATAACTTTTAATATTTAAAAGATAATTTCATTAATAATTTAATATTAATGATATTAATTTAATAATAAATGATATTAAGTTTATTTAATAATTATATTAAATAAATAGTTTTAAAATGGTTTTATTTATTTAAAAATTATTTAATAAGGATGTTAATGAATTAAAAATATTTTAGGTTATGATTAAGGACTTTTAATATTTTGATAAGTAATACATTAATACTTTAATCTTAATGATAATTATTTAAAAATGATTTTAATTCTTTTAAAAATCATTTAAAGGTAATATTAATACTTTAAAAGTATTTTAAGTTATTATAAATAACTTTAATATTTTGGCAATGGTTTCATTAATAGCTTAATATTAATTAAATATTAATGATAATAGAATTATTTAATATTTAAATCATTTAATAATGATTCCTTGTTTGAAAATTCGTTATAAATTATAATAAATGTTTAAAACTATTATAAGTCATTTAAAAATAATATGACTAATACTTACGTAGATATTGAGCAATGTGATAGAATCTTAGACTCGATAATTACTCGATGAAGTTGTTTGAATCGACATGTTTTAAAATTGATCTGGACTTAGATAATTTGATTAGATATGTGTTTATTTGTGATTCAATGGTCAGTGGAATCATGTGACAATGTGATTAGGTTATGTCTTCGAATCGCAATAAGCAAAGTACATATGTGTTATAGTATGTTATTCTAATCGATCAAATGATCTTATTATTGATAGGTGTTATATAAAGATATAACTAAGTTACTTAACTATAAGCAAAGAAGCATCAAAGCAAGTATCTTACCTTTGCATTTCCTTTATGCAATGGACATGAGTAAGAAGTTTCGTAATTATATTATTATTATGCTATATTATTAACCTTATTGTGATATATTCTATATCCCATCATTGTTTATCAACATGTTAGTATATGGTAATTCGTATATATTTCTGCTCATTAATTTCTAACATGGTTACACAAGTGTCCCCACTTGGATAATCATTGTATTTAATCACATGTTGATATATATATATATATATATATATATATATATATATATATATATATATATATATATATATATAAAGCCGCCTAAGCTATTTTGACCCAAATTTAGACATAAATTCGTAAATATCGTTGAATAAGTTAAAACTTTTGTATCCAAATCAAATTGTTTTGGTTTGGATTCCATCTAAGTATGAACATCCCGATCACTTGAAAATCTTTTATGCTACCAAGGCGACAGAGTGAACGATCATATCGTTCTTGTAATGTAGTATTGATCAATATAGGGCCCATGGGAAGTACAACCTAACGCCAGTAAGTTATGATTGTTTGCATATGATGAAGTTCGCTAAACCTTAACAAAAACTAAAAACAATGTTCATAGTATGTCGACTACCCTATATATATAGTCTATACGTAGTTTCAAAAATTTGAGATAGAATTGTTGTGTTGTTATTGTTTAGTTCAGGTTTACTTCACAACTATAAATTCGCTGTAGAAGTGATGTACAAAGAAACTATTTATTTCTTTCTACACTAATTATATTCATAATTGTTATTACTTGTCAAGGCACCCAAATGCTTATCCTTGCTTAAATCTAAATATTTTCACTAGGCATGATCAACCCAAGGTTTAGACAAGAACAAGTGAAAAGGAAAGCAAATGTAATATGTTTAATGGTATCTTTTGTAATAGTTCGATCAGATTAATATAATGATATGTATCATATATCATGTAAAGAATTATAGTAAAGGTTGCGTAATTGGGATTAGACTCTGATAAATGTAAGTTAAGCTTGATATTTATATTATTGTTATTATTATTAGTATTATTCCGCTTATAGAAATGGTATCGTGAAGCACTGAGTTCGGGTTTCAAGTACTCGAGTTTGGGGGCTTTACAAGTAGGTATCAGAGCTATATGCATAAATTTATGAAGAGCCCCGAGCCTTTCGCTGGTGACTTCCTTGTGTGGAATGCAATCTAAACTGACTCTCCGTAGGGGACGCCGATTTAGTCAATGGCAAGCTGATAGGTACCCTTGTAAGGTGCTATGGTTGGAAGCACCATGAAAGTTATAAGTTGATATCAGAGCTTAGGGTTAAAAACCTTAGGTGGGTTAGACCTTAGGCTATAACCTTTGAATAGAGGAAAACGTTGAAAATACAAATAACTCATATATAGTTTAAAAAGGGAGATGAATTGAATAAGTTCATCGTCAAATAAAATAAAAGATAACTTATATAAAACTATTAATTGTTGTGTGTATATATTAAGTGATAATCAGGATAGTTTGTGTGTAGATGTCGATAGAAAAGGATTAGGATAACCTCAAACCAGAAAGAAGAAGTCAACTCCATAACCGAGCCAATATCAAAGCCAATAGTCAAATAGAGGCTCACATTGAAAGCTACCTCAATGAGGTGGTTATTTTGGAAAGTATAGTACCGGACCCTGAAACGATAGTATTACTTGAATAGGTATAATTCTATGTTATGTATATGATATGTATGTTTGTATAAGGTAATATTTTTCAAATTTTGCATAAGTTGTGTCAGCGATTCCCGACTTTTGAGTCACAAAGGGATAATGGATGATTAAAGCAATATGTATATGGTATGTCAAGTGATATGAGTATGAATTTATATGGGATTAATGAAATAAGTTGGTATAAAGATAGTAGTTAATTATATGAGTACTAGTTAATGCGTAAAACCAAAATTTCAAAATCTAATATTTTTAGTACACGACTATTTGAATAGAAAATTTCGTGTATACGATAAAGTTTAGAATGTAAGTTAATAAGAATAATTTACGATAATGTCGCCAAGACGAAAAGCGAAATACACAGATGTAAGAACTTGTCAACAAAGTCGGAAGACAACCGCACCTGACATGTAATTTTGCGAATATGGATGATCAAGCTATGCAGAACGGAGTACCAGTCGCGGGAAGATCAACTGACCCTATTGACGCGTTTATGATAGCTAGGGTAACGGAGGGGCAAAAGATAATTTTGTCACCTATATGATAAAAGGAAAGGAGATAAAGGGCAAGTCTGTGTGTTTTAAGTGTGAATCAATGGAGCATAAGGTGAAAGACGGTCCAAGAAGGAGAAAGGAGGCAAGGAATTGAATACGGAAAAGGCAAAGCAGGACATCAAGCATAACGGACCAACATCAAACCAACGAAATCAACCGCAAGCGTCTTTAACATGACCGTTCAAGAAACTGTAGCAGTCGGGGATGCAACTCTAGGTATTACTCAAACCAATTTTATTTCTTATATATTATTTTCTTATATATAGTAAATTATTTTGAAGGAGGAAATTGAGTTCTATTAGAATTTAATTTTTTTTTCCGTATAAGCAGATAGATAAGCTTTATGCTGAATAGTTAAAGATCAGTTCGATCAATTTTGATCGAGATCTACTCGCAATGATTGTGTATGTTATGTACCCTGGTATGTATAGGTTTTAAAATGGTGATTCCGGGGACGGACTCTTTATAAGGGAGGTGAATGTAACAATATGATATTTTCTATATAATTAAATCGTAAATTTTATGATAATTTTTTATTTATTTTAAGGATGAGAATTTGTACAAGATAATGTGTGTATGTAATTATGTAATAAATAAAAATATATTTATTACATGAATGTTTTCAAATAATTTTATTTTAGAATTATTGCACATTATAAACTATATTCTTATAATAATTAATTTTATAGTAGAAATGTTTTTATTATTTATTTTCTATCTATGAAAATATGATTATATATTATTTAAATAATGTATGAAATGATTTTTAGAATTATTATAATAATTATATATTTTATTATATGAATTTATGCTAGATTAATTAAGTTAATTATTTTAACTTAATTAATAATGTTAAATATGAAAGATAAATCAGATATGGAATCCAAACCCTAGTTTTGGATTTTTATTAAGGAATGAGAATAATAATATAATATTAATTATATTTTGAGTTTACAGTGCTATAAATATGTACTATATGTACGCACAGATAATGATTGGTCAATTATGTTGTGGCATGTCAAAACCGTTGCATTAATTCGTTAAACCCTAACTTGAAACTCAAACCGGAGGTTGCGAGTGGTAGGAATTAGTGGTATGTGATTTATGACCATTATTATATTATACTAATTAGGTAAACCCTAATTATTATTTAGAAACCCTAATTATAAATTAGAAACCCTAATTTCCAATTTGAAACCTAAATTGCTAAAATGATAACCCTAATTATTATTTTAGTAAATTATAATGTTAAATAGGAAACCCTAATTCATAATTTGGAGAAACTTAATAATATCAAGAAACCCTAGGTAATTTTTTTTAAAACCCCAAATTTTGTATTAAACCCCTAATTTTATTTAGTAAGTTCTAATTAAAATTTTATTAAACTTTAATCTTAATTTTTCAAACCCTAGAAATTATTTGGGAAACCTTAAGGTTTAAAATCTATTGATTAAAACCTAGATTCAAGTGTCATGGACAAGAATACCCTTAAAATGTTTTATTAGTTTACTAAAATACCCTTTTTGGATTTATTTTTAATAGGTTTCTTGCAAATCTTTCCATATCTTGTCAAGTCATCACCCTAGATTATAGCACATGCCCTAAAACTCATCCAAGCTTGTCCTCTTTGACACCTTGCAAGTTAGATTCATTGCATCTAAGAATTTTAAATAGGTTAGGAGAGAGAAAAGTGCACATATTTGCTCATTTGTGCTCATACACTTCACCAAGACCATCTCTCTCTAAACCCACAAAAATATTTGCTAGATCAGTTCCCAAGACCAGCCCCACGAAGACCAGTAACAGATCAGGAAGCTAGAATAAAAATTTTTCTTAGAAAGGTATTAAACCTTAATTCGAAATCTGTCCAATGATCCTTTGTTAGATGTTAATTTTTTTGTGTTAAAATTTTTGTTCGGAGTCCATATAGTTGATCTGGGTTGGTAGTTGATGGATCAATAACATCAAAGTGCATGAATTTGAAAATTTTCGAAATCTAAAAAATGTTGTTTTTGGGTCTGACAATCAAATGTCAGACCTCATAAATCTTTAGTCGTTACGTGTTTTTGTTGTTTCAATGTTGGATCTTGTTGTATGCTGTGAGGTCTGTGTTCTAAAACTTTTAGTAGGACCAGATCATGCATGGTTGTAAGATAATCGTGGTCAAAGTCAGTTGACCGACCACGAAAACTGGAAATCAGGACAACCCAGATTTCCCAGGTGCCTCTAACAAGGTTTTCAAAGCTTCTGATCTCACTACGTTTTGATGTTTTGGCCAAGTTGTTGTTTTGTTATTGTAACCTGACATTAGGACTACACATACATGTTTTTATATTACCCATAACATGAACAAGATCGAAGTTAGCCCTGGTCAAAGTACGTTGATTGTTTTGCCTTATGAAGGTTTCTGGGAAACCCAGAACCTTCATGGGAAATTTTTCCAGTAAGGTTTGACCAGCATGTATATTTTGATTTTGTTGTTGTTTTATCGATTTTATGTAATGGATCCAGAATGTATATGTTGGCTACATATCAAGCTAATAGATCACTAAACCATTACTAGAATCACGCTGTTGAAGCAAATTTCAAAGTAAAGGCGATCGAACTTTTCTTCATTTCGGGTAACCTGAAATGAAGAACACGTCCCACGATCTCTTTGAAGGCTTCTAGCTTGCGCTTAGTTCTTTTTATAGCTTTATTTGTTGTTGGATATTGTTCTTTTACATGAGTACTACAACATCCGGCCTTTTAGCGCTCCAACAACCATCACAGTAATAACAATTATTGGTGGTCAAACGTGCTTCTACTTTCGGTGATCATCGATGAATTTCTAGGTTTGCATGAAGAACACCTATATATGCTTACGCTTCATCACTATAGGTGGTCTTTAGCGACAGATGCTTTATTTTAATTAATTTAATTTTTGAAAATTAATTATTTTAATTAAATAAATTATTAAAAATAGTTTTTAATTATTAAAATACCAAATAAATTATTAAAAATTATTTTAATATCCAAAAATTAGTTTTAATTATTTTGAATATATTTCATAAATATTTAATATTTTTGGAATATTAAAAGTATTTAATTATAATATTAAATAAAATATTTAAAAATGATTTTAATATATGAAAAATCATTTAAAATTATATTATGGTATAAAAAAATAATTTAAGTTATTTTTGATAACTTTTAATATTTTGTGATAAATTTTATTAATTAATTAATATTAATGATAATTAAGTTATTTATTTAATATATTAAATAAATTATGAAAAATAGAATTAATGATTTAAAAATTATAGAAAAATGATTTAAAGGTTATAAAAGTATTTTAAGTTATAAATATAATTCTTTTGATATTTTGTTATGAAAAATATTAATATTTTAATGATATTAAATTTATTTAATAATTATATTAAATAAATTAGTTTAAAAATGATTTTAATATTAGAAAAATCATTTTAAATGAAAATAACTAGTTTAAAAATATTTTAAGATATAAAATATAATTTTCCATATTTAAAGGTAAATTTTATTAGTTATTTACTATTAATGATATTAGAATTATTTAATAATTATATTAAATAAATTAGTTTAAAAATGATTTTAATATTATAAAAATCATTTAAAATGAAAATAAAGTGTTTAAAGATATTTTAAGTTATAAAATATAACTTTTAATATTTAAAAGATAATTTCATTAATAATTTAATATTAATGATATTAATTTAATAATAAATGATATTAAGTTTATTTAATAATTATATTAAATAAATAGTTTTAAAATGGTTTTATTTATTTAAAAATTATTTAATAAGGATGTTAATGAATTAAAAATATTTTAGGTTATGATTAAGGACTTTTAATATTTTGATAAGTAATACATTAATACTTTAATTTTAATGATAATTATTTAAAAATGATTTTAATTCTTTTAAAAATCATTTAAAGGTAATATTAATACTTTAAAAGTATTTTAAGTTATTATAAATAACTTTAATATTTTGGCAATGGTTTCATTAATAGCTTAATATTAATTAAATATTAATGATAATAGAACTATTTAATATTTAAATCATTTAATAATGATTCCTGTTTGAAAATTCGTTATAAATTATAATAAATGTTTAAAAACTATTATAAGTCATTTAAAATAATATGACTAATACTTACGTATATTGAAAGCAACAGGATAGAATCTTAGACTCGATAATTACTTGCAGATGAAGTTGTCGGTGAGATCGGCATGTTTCGAAATTGATCCGGACTTAGATAATTTGATTAGATATGTGTTTATTTGTGATTCAATGGTTGTGGAATATATGTGACAATGTGATTAGGTTATGTCTTTGATCGCAATAAGCAAAGTTATGTGTTATAGTATGTTATTCTAATCGATCAAATGATCTTATTATCGATAGGTGTTATATAAAGATATAACTAAGTTACTTAACTATAAGCATGATCATCAAGCAAGTATCTTACCTTTGCATTTCCTTTATATGCAATGGACATGAGTAAGAAGTTTCGTAATTATATTATTATTATGCTATATTATTAACCTTATTGTGATATATTCTATATCCGATCATTGTTTATCAACATGTTAGTATATGGTAATTCGTATATATATTCATTTCATTAATTTCTAACATGGTTACACAAGTGTCCCCACTTGGATAATCATTGTATTTAATCACATGTTGATATATATATATATATATATATATATATATATATATATATATATATATAAAGCCGTCTAAGCTATTTGACCCAGCTAGACATAAATTCAGAAATATCGTTGAATAAGTTAAAACTTTTTGTATCCAAATCAAATTGTTTTGGTTTGGATTCCAGTCTAAGTATGAACATCCCGATCACGGGAAAACTTTTATGCGCCCAAGGCGGACAGAGTGAACGATCATATCGTTCTTGTAATGTAGTATTGATCAATATAGGGCCCATGGGAAGTACAACCTAACGCCCGTAAGTTATGACGGTTTGCAGATGAAGTTCTGCTAAACCTTAACAAAAACTAAAAACAATGTTCATAGTATGTCGACTACCCTATATATATAGTCTATACGTAGTTTCAAAAATTTGAGATAGAATTGTTGTGTTGTTATTGTCGGTTCAGTTTACTTCACAACTATAAATTCGTTGTAGAAGTGATGTACAAAGAAACTATTTATTTCTTTCAGCTAATTATATTCATAATTGTTATTACTTGCTGGGCACCCAAATGCTTATCCTTGCTTAAATCTAAATATTTTCAGCTAGGCATGATCAACCCGAAGGTTCAGACAAGAACAAGTGAAAAGGAAAGCAAACAGAATATGTTTAATGGTATCTTTTGTAATAGTTCGACTGTATTAATATAATGATATGTATCATATATCATGTAAAGAATTATAGTAAAGGTTAAGTGAATTGGGATTAGACTCGATAAATGTAAGTTAAGCTTGATATTTATATTATTGTTATTATTATTAGTATTATTCCGCTTATAGAAATGGTATCGTAAAAGCACCGAAGTTCTGGGTTTCAAGTACTCGAGTTTGGGGGCTTTACAAGTAGGTATCGAGCTATATGCATGAATTTATGAAGAGCCCCGAGCCTTTCACCGGTGACTTCCTTGTGTGGAATGCAATCAAACTAGACTCTCTCCGTAGGGGACCTTGGATTTAGTCGTTGGCAAGTGATAGGTACCCTTGTAAGGTGCTATGGTTGGAAGCACCATGAAAGTTATAAGTTGATATCAGAGCTTAGGGTTAAAAACCTTAGGTGGGTTAGACCTTAGGCTATAACCTTTGAATAGAGGAAAACGTTGAAAATACAAATAACTCATATAGAGTTTAAAAAGGGAGATGAATTGAATAAGTTCATCGTCAAATAAAATAAAAGATAACTTATATAAAACTATTAATTGTTGTGTGTATATATTAAGTGATAATCAGGATAGTTTGTGTGTAGATGTCAGATAGAAAAGGATTAGGATAACCTCAAACTGTAAAGAAGAAGTCAACCTCCATAACCGAGCCAATATCAAAGCCAATAGCTGAAATAGAGGCTCACATTGAAAGCTACCTCAATGAGGTGGTTATTTTGGAAAGTATAGTACCGGACCCTGAAACGATAGTATTACTTGAATAGGTATAATTCTATGTTATGTATATGATATGTATGTTTGTATAAGGTAATATTTTTCAAATTTTGCATAAGTTGTGTCAGCGATTCCCGACTTTTGAGTCACAAAGGGATAGCGGATGATTAAAGCAATATGTGCTATGGTATGTCAAGTGATATGAGTATGAATTTATATGGGATTAATGAAATAAGTTGGTATAAAGATAGTAGTTAATTATATGAGTACTAGTTAATGCAGAAAACCAAAATTTCAAAATCTAATATTTTTAGTACATGACTATTTGAATAGAAAATTTCGTGTATACGATAAAGTTTAGAATGTAAGTTAATAAGAATAATTTACGATAATGTCGCCAAGACGAAAGCGAAATACTGACGTAAGAACTTGTCAACAAAGTTTGAAAGACAACCGGACCCGCATCTGATATTTTTTGCGAATATGGATGATCAAGCTATGCAGAACGGAGTACCAGTCGCGGGAAGATCAACTGACCCTATTGACGCGTTTATGATAGCTAGGGTAACGGAGGGGCAAAAGATAATTTTGTCACCTATATGATAAAAGGAAAGGAGATAAAGGGCAAGTCTGTGTGTTTTAAGTGTGAATCAATGGAGCATAAGGTGAAAGACGGTCCAAGAAGGAGAAAGGAGGCAAGGAATTCGAATACGGGAAAAGGCAGCAGGACATTGGCGACAACGGGACCAACATCAAACCAACGAAATCAACTGCAGCGTCTTTTAATACGATTCAAGAAATCTGAGCGATCGGGGATGCAACTCCAGGTATTACTCAAACCAATTTTATTTCTTATATATTATTTTCTTATATATAGTAAATTATTTTGAAGGAGGAAATTGAGTTCTATTAGAATTTAATTTTTTTTTCCGTATAAGCAGATAGATAAGCTTTATGCTGAATAGTTAAAGATCAGTTTGATCAATTTTGATCGAGATCTACTCGCAATGATTGTGTATGCTATGTACCCTGGTATGTATAGGTTTTAAAATGGTGATTCCGGGGACGGACTCTTTATAAGGGAGGGTGAATGTAACAACATGATATTTTCTATATAATTAAATCAGAAATTTTGCGTATAATTTTTTTATTTATTTTAAGGATGAGAATTTGTACAAGATAATGTGTGTATGTAATTATGTAATAAATAAAAATATATTTATTACATGAATGTTTTCAAATAATTTTATTTTAGAATTATTGCACATTATAAACTATATTCTTATAATAATTAATTTTATAGTAGAAATGTTTTTATTATTTATTTTCTATGAAAATATGATTATATATTATTTAAATAATGTATGAAATGATTTTTAGAATTATTATAATAATTATATATTTTATTATATGAATTTATGCTAGATTAATTAAGTTAATTATTTTAACTTAATTAATAATGTTAAATATGAAAGATAAATCAGATATGGAATCCAAACCCTAGTTTTGGATTTTTATTAAGGAATGAGAATAATAATATAATATTAATTATATTTTGAGTTTACAAAGATCTATATAAATATGTACTATATGTACGCACACAGAGATAATGATTGGTCAATTATGTTGTGGCATGTCAAAACCGTTGCATTAATTCGTTAAACCCTAACTTGAAACTCAAACCGGAGGTTGCGAGTGGTAGGAATTAGTGGTATGTGATTTATGACCATTATTATATTATACTAATTAGGTAAACCCTAATTATTATTTAGAAACCCTAATTATAAATTAGAAACCCTAATTTCCAATTTGAAACCTAAATTGCTAAAATGATAACCCTAATTATTATTTTAGTAAATTATAATGTTAAATAGGAAACCCTAATTCATAATTTGGAGAAACTTAATAATATCAAGAAACCCTAGGTAATTTTTTTTAAAACCCCAAATTTTGTATTAAACCCCTAATTTTATTTAGTAAGTTCTAATTAAAATTTTATTAAACTTTAATCTTAATTTTTCAAACCCTAGAAATTATTTGGGAAACCTTAAGGTTTAAAATCTATTGATTAAAACCTAGATTCAAGTGTGTCATGGACAAGAATACCCTTAAAATGTTTTATTAGTTTACTAAAATACCCTTTTTGGATTTATTTTTAATAGGTTTCTTGCAAATCTTTCCATATCTTGTCAAGTCATCACCCTAGATTATAGCACATGCCCTAAAACTCATCCAAGCTTGTCCTCTTTGACACCTTGCAAGTTAGATTCATTGCATCTAAGAATTTTAAATAGGTTAGAGAGAAAAAGTGCACATATTTGCTCATTTGTGCTCATACACTTCACCAAGACCATCTCTCTCTAAACCCACAAAAATATTTGCTAGATCGGGTTCCCAAGACCATTTCACGAAGACCAATGAATGAGATCGTAGAAGCTAGAATAAAAATTTTTCTTAGAAAGGTATTAAACCTTAATTCGAAATCTGTCCAATGATCCTTTGTTAGATGTTAATTTTTTTGTGTTAAAATTTTTGTTCGGAGTCCATATAGTTGATCTGGGTTGGTAGTTGATGGATCAATAACATCAAAGTGCATGAATTTGAAAATTTTCGAAATCTAAAAAATGTTGTTTTTGGGTCTGACAATCAAATGTCAGACCTCATAAATCTTTAGTCGTTACGTGTTTTTGTTGTTTCAATGTTGGATCTTGTTGTATGCTGTGAGGTCTGTGTTCTAAAACTTTTAGTAGGACCAGATCATGCATGGTTGTAAGATAATCGTGGTCAAAGTCAGTGATCGATTGACCGACCACGAAAACTGGAAATCAGGACAACCCAGATTTCCCAGGTGCCTCTAACAAGGTTTTCAAAGCTTCTGATCTCACTACGTTTTGATGTTTTGGCCAAGTTGTTGTTTTGTTATTGTAACCTGACATTAGGACTACACATACATGTTTTTATATTACCCATAACATGAACAAGATCGAAGTTAGCCCTGGTCAAAGTACGTTGATTGTTTTGCCTTATGAAGGTTTCTGGGAAACCCGTAACCTTCATGGGAAATTTTTCCGATGAGTTTGACCAAAGATGTATATTTTGATTTTGTTGTTGTTTTATCGATTTTATGTAATGGATCCAGAAGCTGTAGCTGTACATGTTGGCTACATACTGAAGCTAATAGATCACTAAACCATTACTAGAATCACAGCGTTATAGCGACCCAGTAAAAAGCGATCGAACTTTTCTTCATTTCGGTAACCCGTAAATGAAGAACACGTCTGACGATCTCTTTGAAGGCTTCTAGCTTGCGATTAGTTCTTTTATAGCTTTATTTGTTGTTGGATATTGTTCTTTTACATGAGTACTACAACATCTGGCCTTTAGCGTTCCAACAACCATCACAGAATAACAATTATTGGTGGTCAAACGTGCCTACTCGGTGACTGTCGATGAATTTCTAGGTTTGCATGAAGAACACCTATAGCGACGCCTACATCACTATAGGTGGTCTTTAGCGACGAACATGCTTTATTTTAATTAATTTAATTTTGAAAATTAATTATTTTAATTAAATAAATTATTAAAAATAGTTTTAATTATTAAAAATACCAAATAAATTATTAAAATTATTTTAATATCCAAAATTAGTTTTAATTATTTTGAATATATTTCATAAATATTTAATATTTTTGGAATATTAAAAGTATTTAATTATAATATTAAATAAAATATTTAAAATGATTTTAATATATGAAAAATCATTTAAAATTATATTATGGTATAAAAAATAATTTAAGTTATTTTTGATAACTTTTAATATTTTGTGATAAATTTTATTAATTAATTAATATTAATGATAATTAAGTTATTTATTTAATATATTAAATAAATTATGAAAAATAAATTAATGATTTAAAAATTATAGAAAAATGATTTAAAGGTTATAAAAGTATTTTAAGTTATAAATATAATTCTTTTGATATTTTGTTATGAAAATATTAATATTTTAATGATATTAAATTTATTTAATAATTATATTAAATAAATTAGTTTAAAAATGATTTTAATATTAGAAAAATCATTTTAAATGAAAATAACTAGTTTAAAAATATTTTAAGATATAAAATATAATTTTCCATATTTAAAAAGGTAAATTTTATTAGTTATTTACTATTAATGATATTAGAATTATTTAATAATTATATTAAATAAATTAGTTTAAAAATGATTTTAATATTATAAAAATCATTTAAAATGAAAATAAAGTGTTTAAAGATATTTTAAGTTATAAAATATAACTTTTAATATTTAAAAGATAATTTCATTAATAATTTAATATTAATGATATTAATTTAATAATAAATGATATTAAGTTTATTTAATAATTATATTAAATAAATAGTTTTAAAATGGTTTTATTTATTTAAAAATTATTTAATAAGGATGTTAATGAATTAAAAATATTTTAGGTTATGATTAAGGACTTTTAATATTTTGATAAGTAATACATTAATACTTTAATTTTAATGATAATTATTTAAAAATGATTTTAATTCTTTTAAAAATCATTTAAAGGTAATATTAATACTTTAAAAGTATTTTAAGTTATTATAAATAACTTTAATATTTTGGCAATGGTTTCATTAATAGCTTAATATTAATTAAATATTAATGATAATAGAACTATTTAATATTTAAATCATTTAATAATGATTAGGTGTTTGAAAATTAGATTATAAATTATAATAAATGTTTAAAAACTATTATAAGTCATTTAAAAATAATATGACTAATACTTACAGATATTGAGCAACAGGATAGAATCTTAGACTCGATAATTACCCGATGAAGTTGTCGGTAGACCGACATGTTTCAGAAATTGATCTGGACTTAGATAATTTGATTAGATATGTGTTTATTTGTGATTCAATGGTTGTGGAATATATGTGACAATGTGATTAGGTTATGTCTTTGTAATTGCATAAGCGAAGCTATGTGTTATAGTATGTTATTCTAATCGATCAAATGATCTTATTACTGATAGGTGTTATATAAAGATATAACTAAGTTACGAACTATAAGCAGCGCATCAAGCAAGTATCTTACCTTTGCATTTCCTTTATCTGATGGACATGAGTAAGAAGTTTGAAATTATATTATTATTATGCTATATTATTAACCTTATTGTGATATATTCTATATCCGATCATTGTTTATCAACATGTTAGTATATGGTAATTCGGATATATATTACATTCATTAATTTACGAACATGGTTACACAAGTGTCCCCACTTGGATAATCATTGTATTTAATCACATGTTGATATATATATATATATATATATATATATATATATATATATATATATATATATATATATATATAAAAAGTAAATCTAAGCTATTTGACCCACTAGACATAAATTCGAAAATATCGTTGAATAAGTTAAAACTTTTGTATCCAAATCAAATTGTTTTGGTTTGGATTCGATCTAAAATATGAACATCCCGATCACGGAGAAAACTTTTATCATGGTAAGCGGACAGAGTGAAACGATCATATCGTTCTTGTAATGTAGTATTGATCAATATAGGGCCCATGGGAAGTACAACCTAACGCTCAGTAAGTTATGACGGTTTAGAGATGAAGTTCGCTAAACCTTAACAAAAAAACTAAAAACAATGTTCATAGTATATCGACTACCCTATATATATATAGTCTATCGTGTAGTTTCAAAAATTTGAGATAGAATTGTTGTGTTGTTATTGTTTGCTTTTTACTTCACAACTATAAATTCGTTGTAGAAGTGATGTACAAAGAAACTATTTATTTCTTTCATTAATTATATTCATAATTGTTATTACTTGCTGGGCACCCAAATGCTTATCCTTGCTTAAATCTAAATATTTTCAGCTAGGCATGATCAACCCGAAGGTTCAGACAAGAACAAGTGAAAAGGAAAGCAAACAGAATATGTTTAATGGTATCTTTTGTAATAGTTCGACTGTATTAATATAATGATATGTATCATATATCATGTAAAGAATTATAGTAAAGGTTAACGTGTAATTGGGATTAGACTCGATAAATGTAAGTTAAGCTTGATATTTATATTATTGTTATTATTATTAGTATTATTCCGCTTATAGAAATGGTATCGTAAAAAACCTTTGAGTTCGGGTTTCAAGTACTCGAGTTTGGGGGCTTTACAAGTAGGTATCAGAGCTATATGCATGAATTTATGAAGAGCCCCGAGCCTTTCATTTGGTGACTTCCTTGTGTGGAATGCACCAAAACTAGACTCTCCGTAGGGGCCTTGATTTAGTCGTTAGCAAGGTGATAGGTACCCTTATAAGGTGCTATGGTTGGAAGCACCATGAAAGTTATAAGTTGATATCGAGCTTAGGGTTAAAAACCTTGGGTGGGTTAGACCTTAGGCTATAACCTTTGAATAGAGGAAAACGTTGAAAATACAAATAACTCATATAGAGTTTAAAAAGGGAGATGAATTGAATAAGTTCATCGTCAAATAAAATAAAAGATAACTTATATAAAACTATTAATTGTTGTGTGTATATATTAAGTGATAATCAGGATAGTTTGTGTGTAGATGTCAGATAGAAAAGGATTAGGATAACCTCAAACCGTAAAGAAGAAGTCAACCTCCATAACTGAGAGCCAATATCAAAGCCAATAGGCTGAAATAGAGGCTCACATTGAAAGCTACCTCAATGAGGTGGTTATTTTGGAAAGTATAATCTGGGACCACAAAACGATAGTATTACTTGAATAGGTATAATTCTATGTTATGTATATGATATGTATGTTTGTATAAGGTAATATTTTCAAATTTTGCATAAGTTGTGTCAATGATTCCCGACTTTTTGAGTCACAAAGGGATAAATGGATGATTAAAGCAATATGTCTTTATGGTATGTCAAGTGATATGAGTATGAATTTATATGGGATTAATGAAATAAGTTGGTATAAAGATAGTAGTTAATTATATGAGTACTGGTTAATGCAGAAAACCAAATTTTCAAAATCTAATATTTTGAGTACATGACTATTTGAATAGAAAATTTCGTGTATACGATAAAGTTTAGAATGTAAGTTAATAAGAATAATTTACGATAATGCCGCCAAGACGAAAAGCGAAATACACTGACAGAAGAACCTGTCAACAAAGTTTGGAAGACAACCCGCACCCGATCTGTAATTTTGCGAATATGGATGATCAAGCTATGCAGAACGGAGTACCAGTCGCGGGAAGATCAACTGACCCTATTGACGCGTTTATGATAGCTAGGGTAACGGAGGGGCAAAAGATAATTTTGTCACCTATATGATAAAAGGAAAGGAGATAAAGGGCAAGTCTGTGTGTTTTAAGTGTGAATCAATGGAGCATAAGGTGAAAGACGGTCCAAGAAGGAGAAAGGAGGCAAGGAATTCGAATACGGGAAAAGGCAGCAGGACATTGGCGACAACGGGACCAACATCAAACCAACGAAATCAACCGCAAGCGTCTTTAACATGACCGTTCAAGAAACTGTAGCAGTCGGGGATGCAACTCCAGGTATTACTCAAACCAATTTTATTTCTTATATATTATTTTCTTATATATAGTAAATTATTTTGAAGGAGGAAATTGAGTTCTATTAGAATTTAATTTTTTTTTAAAGTATAAGCGAGATAGATAAGCTTTATCTTTGAATAGTTAAAGATCGGTTTGATCAATTTTGATCGAGATCTACTCATGATGATTGTGTATGCTATGTACCACGGGTATGTATAGGTTTTAAAATGGTGATTAGGGGACGGACTCTTTATAAGGGAGGTGAATGTAACAACATGATATTTTCTATATAATTAAATCGTAAATTTTAAGTATAATTTTTTATTTATTTTAAGGATGAGAATTTGTACAAGATAATGTGTGTATGTAATTATGTAATAAATAAAAATATATTTATTACATGAATGTTTTCAAATAATTTTATTTTAGAATTATTGCACATTATAAACTATATTCTTATAATAATTAATTTTATAGTAGAAATGTTTTTATTATTTATTTTCTATGAAAATATGATTATATATTATTTAAATAATGTATGAAATGATTTTTAGAATTATTATAATAATTATATATTTTATTATATGAATTTATGCTAGATTAATTAAGTTAATTATTTTAACTTAATTAATAATGTTAAATATGAAAGATAAATGGATATGGAATCCAAACCCTAGTTTTGGATTTTTATTAAGAATGAGAATAATAATATAATATTAATTATATTTTGAGTTTACTGATCTTATAAATATGTACTATATATATGCACATACAGATAATGATTGGTCAATTATGTTGTGGCATGTCAAAAATTTGCATTAATTAGCTTAAACCCTAACTTGAAACTCAAACCGGAGGTCATGAGTGGTAGGAATTAGTGGTATGTGATTTATGACCATTATTATATTATACTAATTAGGTAAACCCTAATTATTATTTAGAAACCCTAATTATAAATTAGAAACCCTAATTTCCAATTTGAAACCTAAATTGCTAAAATGATAACCCTAATTATTATTTTAGTAAATTATAATGTTAAATAGAAACCCTAATTCATAATTTGGAGAAACTTAATAATATCAAGAAACCCTAGGTAATTTTTTTAAAACCCCAAATTTTGTATTAAACCCTAATTTTATTTAGTAAGTTCTAATTAAAATTTTATTAAACTTTAATCTTAATTTTTCAAACCCTAGAAATTATTTGGGAAACCTTAAGGTTTAAAATCTATTGATTAAAACCTAGATTCAAGTGTCATGGACAAGAATACCCTTAAAATGTTTTATTAGTTTACTAAAATACCCTTTTGGATTTATTTTTAATAGGTTTCTTGCAAATCTTTCCATATCTTGTCAAGTCATCACCCTAGATTATAGCACATGCCCTAAAACTCATCCAAGCTTGTCCTCTTTGACACCTTGCAAGTTAGATTCATTGCATCTAAGAATTTTAAATAGGTTAGGAGAGAGAAAAGTGCACATATTTGCTCATTTGTGCTCATACACTTCACCAAGACCATCTCTCTCTAAACCCACAAAAATATTTGCTAGATCAGTTCCCAAGACCATTACGAAGACCAATGTGAATCGGGGAAGCTAGAATAAAAATTTTTCTTAGAAAGGTATTAAACCTTAATTCGAAATCTGTCCAATGATCCTTTGTTAGATGTTAATTTTTTTGTGTTAAAATTTTTGTTCGGAGTCCATATAGTTGATCTGGGTTGGTAGTTGATGGATCAATAACATCAAAGTGCATGAATTTGAAAATTTTCGAAATCTAAAAAATGTTGTTTTTGGGTCTGACAATCAAATGTCAGACCTCATAAATCTTTAGTCGTTACGTGTTTTTGTTGTTTCAATGTTGGATCTTGTTGTATGCTGTGAGGTCTGTGTTCTAAAACTTTTAGTAGGACCAGATCATGCATGGTTGTAAGATAATCGTGGTCAAAGTCAGTTGACCGACCACGGAAATCAGGACAACCCAGATTTCCCTGGTGCCTCTAACAAGGTTTTCAAAGCTTCTGATCTCACTACGTTTTGATGTTTTGGCCAAGTTGTTGTTTTGTTATTGTAACCTGACATTAGGACTACACATACATGTTTTTATATTACCCATAACATGAACAAGATCGAAGTTAGCCCTGGTCAAAGTACGTTGATTGTTTTGCCTTATGAAGGTTTCTGGGAAACCCAGAACCTTCATGGGAAATTTTTCCAGTAAGGTTTGACCAGCATGTATATTTTGATTTTGTTGTTGTTTTATCGATTTTATGTAATGGATCTGTAGCTGTACATGTTGGCTACATACTGAAGCTAATAGATCACTAAACCATTACTAGAATCACGCGTTGTAGCAGCCCAAAGTAAGGCAGTCGAACTTTTCTTCATTTCTGGGTAACCCAGAAATGAAGAACACGTCTGACAGTCTCTTTGAAGGCTTCTAGCTTGCAGTTAGTTCTTTTTATAGCTTTATTTGTTGTTGGATATTGTTCTTTTACATGAGTACTACAACATCTGGCCTTTAGCGTTCCAACAACCATCACAGAATAACAATTATTGGTGGTCAAACGTGCCTACTCGGTGACTGTCGATGAATTTCTAGGTTTGCATGAAGAACACCTATAGCGACAGTTCTGTCACTATAGGTGGTCTTTAGCGACAGACAGTTTATTTTAATTAATTTAATTTTTGAAAATTAATTATTTTAATTAAATAAATAGAAAAAAATAGTTTTTAATTATTAAAAATACCAAATAAATTATTAAAAATTATTTTAATATCCAAAAATTAGTTTTTAATTATTTTGAATATATTTCATAAATATTTAATATTTTTGGAATATTAAAAGTATTTAATTATAATATTAAATAAAATATTTAAAAATGATTTTAATACATGAAAAATCATTTAAAATTATATTATGGTATAAAAAAATAATTTAAGTTATTTTTGATAACTTTTAATATTTTGTGATAAATTTCATTAATTAATTAATATTAATGATAATTAAGTTATTTATTTAATATATTAAATAAATTATGAAAAATAGAATTAATGATTTAAAAATTATAGAAAAATGATTTAAAGGTTATAAAAGTATTTTAAGTTATAAATATAATTCTTTTGATATTTTGTTATGAAAAATATTAATATTTTAATGATATTAAATTTATTTAATAATTATATTAAATAAATTAGTTTAAAAATGATTTTAATATTAGAAAAATTATTTTAAATGAAAATAACTAGTTTAAAAATATTTTAAGATATAAAATATAATTTTCCATATTTAAAGGTAAATTTTATTAATTATTTATCATTAATGATATTAGAATTATTTAATAATTATATTAAATAAATTAGTTTAAAAATGATTTTAATATTATAAAAATCATTTAAAATGAAAATAAAGTGTTTAAAGATATTTTAAGTTATAAAATATAACTTTTAATATTTAAAAGATAATTTCATTAATAATTTAATATTAATGATATTAATTTAATAATAAATGATATTAAGTTTATTTAATAATTATATTAAATAAATAGTTTTAAAATGGTTTTATTTATTTAAAATTATTTAATAAGGATGTTAATGAATTAAAAATATTTTAGGTTATGATTAAGGACTTTTAATATTTTGATAAGTAATACATTAATACTTTAATATTAATTATTTAAAAATGATTTTAATTCTTTTAAAAATCATTTAAAGGTAATATTAATACTTTAAAAGTATTTTAAATTATTAATAACTTTAACATTTTGGCAATAGTTTCATTAATAGCTTAATATTAATTAAATATTAATGATAATAGAATTATTTAATATTTAAATCATTTAATAATGATTCCGGTGTTTGAAAATTCGTGATAAATTATAATAAATGTTTAAAAACTATTATAAGTCATTTAAAAATAATATGACTAATACTTACAGATATTGAGCAACAGGATAGTCTTAGACTCGATAATTACCCGATGAAGTTGTCGGTAGACCGACATGTTTCAGAAATTGATCTGGACTTAGATAATTTGATTAGATATGTATTTATTTGTGATTCAATGATTGTGGAATATATGTGACAATGTGATTAGGTTATGTGCTGACTGCAATAAGCAGTGCTATGTGTTATAGTATGTTATTCTAATCGATCAAATGATCTTATTACTGATAGGTGTTATATAAAGATATAACTAAGTTACTGAATCGTATGGCGGTAGCATCGTGCAAAGTATCTTACCTTTGCATTTCCTTTATGCAATGGACATGAGTAAGAAGTTTCAGAATTATATTATTATTATGCTATATTATTAACCTTATTGTGATATATTCTATATCCGATCATTGTTTATCAACATGTTAGTATATGGTAATTCAGATATATATTCTGTTCGTTAATTTCTGAACATGGTTACACAAGTGTCCCCACTTGGATATATATAAAGCCGTCTAAGCTATTTGACCCAGCTAGACATAAATTCAGAAATATCGTTGAATAAGTTAAAACTTTTTGTATCCAAATCAAATTATTTTGGTTCAGATTCCAATCTAAGTATGAACATCCCGATCACGGGAAAATTTTATGCGCCCAAGGCGGACAGAGTGAACGATCATATCGTTCTTGTAATGTAGTATTGATCAATACAGGGCCTATGAGAAGTACAACCTAACGCCCGTAAGTTATGACGGTTTGCAGATAAAGTTCTGCTAAACCTTAGCGAAAACTAAAAACAACGTTCATAGTATGTCGACTACCCTATATATATAGTCTATACATAGTTTCAAAAATTTGAGATAGAATTGTTATGTTGTTATTGTCGATTCAGTTTACTTCACAACTATAAATTCGTTGTAGAAGTGATGTATAAAGAAAATATTTATTTCTTTCAGCTAATTATATTCATAATTGTTATTACTTACTGGGCACCCAAATGCTCATCCTTGCTTAAATCTAAATGTTTTCAGCTAGGCATGGTCAACCCGAAGGTTCAGATAAGAACAAGTGAAAAGGAAAGCAAACAAAATATGTTTAATGATATCTTTTGTAATAGTTAGACTGTATTAATATAATGATATGTATCATATATCATGTAAAGAATTATAGTAAATATTGCGTAATTGGGATTAGACTCTGATAAATGTAAGTTAAGCTTGATATTTATATTATTGTTATTATTATTAGTATTATTTCGATCATAGAATTGGTATCGTGAAGCACCGAGTTTGGGTTTCAAGTACCCGAGTTTGGGGGCTTTACAGTAGTAGCCGATGCGCTAAGTAGGAAGGGTAAAGAGAAATTATCAATGTTAACGACTCAGAATGAGTTGGTAATAGCGATGGCAAAAATGGAGCTAGAAGTTAAGTTACCCGAAGAAGCAGTAGAGATGTTATTTTCTATGGAAACTCAACCTACCATAGTGGAGCGGGTTAGGGGAGTATAATTGAGTAATGAGGAGTGCAAGCAAATGCAGAAGAGGATAGAAGATGAAGAAAAGACTGAGTATAACCTCGATAAGGAGGGATTACTTCGTGTTGAGGGAAGAATTTGGGTTCCTAATGATCCCGAATTAAAAGAAGAAATTATGATGGAGGCCCATAGTTCGAGATACTCAATTCATCCCGGTAGTACTAAGATGTATCAAGACCTTCGTCAGAACTTTTGGTGGCCGAATATGAAGAGGAGATAGCAGAATATGTTAGTAGGTGTTTAACTTGTCAAAAAGTTAAGGCTGAACATCAACGACAGAGCAGGTTGTTATAACCGTTAGAAATTCCAGAGTTGAAGTGGGAGCACATCACGATGGACTTTGTGGTGAGACTTCCAGCAACAAGAAAAGGATACGATGCTATTTGGGTGATAGTGGATTGATTGACGAAAATCGGCTCATTTTCTACCAATAGGAATTAGGTATAACCTAGATTAGTTAGCTAAGCTGTATGTCAAGGAAATTATTTCTAGACATGGAGTGCCTGTTTCGATTGTGTCAGATCGTGATCCACGATTCACATCGAACTTTTGGAGAAGTTTGCAAGAACAAATGGGAACGCAGTTAAGATTGAGTACGGCGTATCATCCTCAGACGGATGGTCAGAGTGAGCGGACAATTCAAACGCTTGAAGATATGTTAAGATCTTACGTTATGGATTTCAAAGGGAGTTGGGACGAATATCTACGGTTGGTGGAATTTTCGTACAACAACAGTTTTCACGCTAGTATAGGCATGCCGCCTTACAAAGCGTTATATGGAAGGAAGTACCAAACTCCATTGTGTTGGGATGAGGTAGGTGAACGCCGGATGTTGGGACCTTAGATGGTACAACAGACGGTGAACATAGTGAAGTTAATACATACTCGACTAGTTGAGGCTCAAGACCGACAAAGGAAGTATGCAGATCCTCACACAGAGAATAGAGAATTTGATGTAGGATCTTTTGTTTTTCTGAAAGTATCGCCTTGGAAGGGGAAGATACGTTTTGGGAAAAAAAGGGAAGTTAAGTCCAAGGTTTGTAGGACCTTTTGAGATTTTAAGAAGGATATGGGAAGTAGCTTATGAAGTAGCTTTACCTCCAGAGATGGAACACATTCATAATTTGTTTCATGTGTCAGTGTTGCGTCCTTATAAACCGGACTATAACCACGTGATAGAATATGAATCTATTTAGATAGAGAAGGACTTGTCCTATGAGGAACTTCCAATTCAAAATATTGATAAGAAGGAACAAGTTCTAAGAAATAAGGTAATACCTTCAGTGAAGGTGTTATGGAGAAACCACAATGCTGAAGAAGCAACGTGGGAGCTCGAAAGTAAAATGAAGGAAGTCTTTCCTCATTTGTTTATGTAATTATAAGTTAAGATTCTGGGGACAGAATCCTTATAAGGGGGAGAGAATGTAACGCCCGAGAAAATCGGATTTTTATGACAATTAAATTTTTATTTGGTTATATGAATTTAATTGATTTCCTTGTGAGTAAGCTATGTGAAGGTCGTTCTATGACCTAGAAGGTGCTAACGTGGTTAGTATTCTGGCTACATGTTAGAAATAATTGTTTGGAATTTCCAAGACTAAAATAATTGTTTTCTGAGAAGTTCCCGTAAAAACACTATTCATCCATTTCTGTTCGGGGAATTATTTTGAAATTCCGAGAAACGCGTAATGATAGAATATTGTGATAAGATGGAATATCTGATAATATTTCATTTATGACAAATGCAGCTTTCGCTGCGGACTTAATACCTAAGGGTTGAGTATATTGATTTTCGAGAAGAAAATAATATGCGTAGGAGGAATGGCGTTAGGGTTAAGGCGAGTGTTATGCATTTGGTTATACTATTTATTATCTATGTATAATACGTTGGGTAAATACGAAGTATAATACGATTATGGTACAAGTAGTATACTGGAAATAATACGTGAATTATCGTTATGTGATACGATTCGTATTATAGAATCAAGTTAAGACTTAATGACTAATTCATTTGAGTTGGATTATTAATTAATCCAATCATTTGAATGACCAAGGCCCAATGATAATTTAGTTAAGCCCAATTCATTAAAAACCAAGGCAGGTCGAACCAGGTGGAGTCACCGAATGGGTAAAACCCATGGGGCAACCCATGGGATGTCACATAAGGTGGTGGGTAAGCCACCTTGGTGTGGAAGCCAAGCATAAGGCTTGGTCACCAAGTGTTTTACTTGGTGACCACACATGGATAAGAAGGAGGTGGTGGTTTAAAGTCCAAATTGCCTCCATTCTAGTTTCTATAAATAGAAAGCTAGGTTGAATCATTTGGGAGTTTTGAACTTGCCAACCTTAGATTATTTGAGAGAGAAAGAGAGCTAGACTTATAAATTATACACTTTGGAAGCTTGAACTTCTATTCTTCCAAGAGATTGCTCAAGAGTTCTTAAGGTATAATCCTTACCTTTCATCTCTATCTCTTTTAGATTTTCTTTCATTTTAGAGAATCATGGAGGGTGGTATATGTCATGAGTGAGGATTTAAAGATGACTTACCATAGATTCAATCTCTATAAGTCATGAGATTATAAAAATAATAAGGTTTAATATAGTTTTTGAACCATGAAAATATTGATAGTTGAGATCGATTGTTGATAAACAATTGAGCTCCATCAATCGTTAGTATATGCATCTTGTTTGGTTAGGATATAGATATGAAATCCATGGAGTATTCCATGTGATTTGGCTTAGAGAACCTTAGTAACGAAGTTATGGCGAATTTTACTTTAAATAAACGTTAAACGTCGAAACGTAGAAATTCTTGGATTGGTAGTCGAAAGTTGCCGTGAGACTTGAAAACATTGGTTTTCAATGTCAACACGTGAGATAGGGTGATCAAGAGTTGTGGGTTCGAGAATCGCTTGATTTGACTTAAAACGAAGAAAACGAGCATTGAACGCTCATTAACGTTCCGAACGTCTATAAAATGAACTCAATAGTGAATTTTGTGTTAACGGATTCGAAAGTGTCGAATTCTTATATGAACGCGTATGGTATGTCATTTATGACGTGTAGGCTTTTGAACGGACCAAATCGGGCTTATAACGAAGGAGTTACTACCGGAAATTCACACGAGTTTTCAAAATCGCCGAGAATTGCGATGCTTCGACGTCTGGCGTATGGCCTAAACGTAGTGTAAAAAAGCCATCACCGCAGCCAGCCGATTATGGCCGGGAAAAAATGAAAAGGTCTGGAGACTCGAGTCGCAGCGCCAGAGTTTGTACATGGACTCGAGCCGCCAATGCCCAAGTCCGCAAAACCTCTCGAGAGAAATACAGCCATGCCACTACTAGTATCTTTCGATGTCGTCACATGCCACGAGTTCGATCTTTGATAGTAACTTAGGTTTTGAACTTCAGTTATTTCGAGACCTACCTGAGTTGAGTTTATATACTCAAAGAAAGTACTAAGACTAATCCTATATTACCTATACTAAGGTATATGGTATGAAACTTAGGAATATAATGCATGTTAACAAGATATGTATAATGAACAAAGTTGGTATCTTATCAACAATGGTTGAGTCCAGTTAATAAACGTTAGTGAGTGATAAACCGGGACAAAGGGTTATAAGTCATGTTGACTTTAATAAAGATATTAAGTTAACATAGACATAGAAGAGAAAGAAACTTGTAGGAACAATGTGAATAGTTGTTTGATAGCTAATTACAGTGTGCTATGTGAATATATCATGTAGATTACGTGTAAAGGCCGTGGTGGTCGATCGAGTAAGTTATTTGAAGACGCTGAAAGGCAAGTTTTCTTAACGCTTGTCTATCTTCCATGTTAGCCAAGTTTTATGTGATTCGTTGAACTGAATTGCAAGACTTGTTTTAAAGAAAGGGTCGATGCCAGATTTTAACTCGGCTAGACTATTCGTAAGATATAGATTGATTATTATTCATATCATTCTATATAGAAATGTTAACGCTATCCTATGCCAAGTAATTGGTATGGACGTGAAGGTAAGGTTTGTCTATGAACAAACAAAAGTATTTTTCATCGATTATTCGATGGGCACGCGAGTTTGCCAAAAATATTGAACGTAAATACGTTTAATGAATGAGTGTTGATCAACATAGAGTACTATAGGCTGATCACCTAGAAGTGCTCGTAAGTTATACGGATGAACGACCTTAGTGCTGTGGACTCCTTTTCAAGTATGAACACTGAAATTTACTGTTCATGGTCTATCGACCGGTTCAGAATTCCTAATCTATTCTATACTTTGGGAATTGATATTATGAACTGTTAGAGTATTATTGATTCATAATACTTCATAACTATTGTTCAGTTATGTTGGAATTGTTATATAATTCATGAATATGGTATTCCTGTTATCCTTGATTAAACTTGATGAGCTGTCATGCTCACTTCTTGCGTGAATTATATAACTGCAGTTAAAGATGAACGTACTGTGAATGCCAAGAAAGTTAAGGGCAAAGCTAAGATGGATGCTTAGGCATTGTGTAATAGTTTAGTAAGTTTGTATGTATTATACATTATGAATAATGAACGATGTAACCGGTTTATGAACCTGGGAAGGTTTATACTTTGATTGTAATAAGAAGATAGTAATTACCTTCATTTTGTTGTATTTCAATGGAATGATTGTATGGATGTTAGTATAGTGTAGCACCATATGTTGGGTTGGAAGATACCCGAATTTGGGGGCATCACAATTCATCAATTACTCTTCATGCTCAACATGCAAACAATTTTTAGTATCTAGGTCATGAGGCTGGCACTGCGGCGTCGTCCATTACACTTGGTTCTGCACTGCGGCATCACCCATTATTGCCTAGAAACCGGACTTGGCTGCCATGCGGCCAGTCCTTTATTATCTGTCATGGCGCGACGCTGAGTTTGCGAGGGCTAAGGCTCACTTTAGGCCACTGCATGCACAGAAACTAAATGGCTTGGAGTCATGCCACGGCGCGGACTCTGAGCCTCAGAAATTTTGGACATATTTTTCAAATGGTGAGATTCCCGGACTCGTAACTTCTTCGTTATAAGTCCGAATTGGCTCGCTCAAGAGCCTACAGTTCACAAATCACCTACTCTACATGTTCATACAATAATTTTATCTATTTGACTTCGTTTGCTAAAATTTCACCTATTAGTCCATTTTAACGAAAACGATAAACATTCGTGAACGTTCAACGCTCGTTTCTTCGTTCTAAGTCGGAATCCGGCCATTTTTGAGTCCACAACTCTATAATGCCAAATATGACTTGTCTCCATCGAAAACCAACGTTTTCGACTTTAAACACAAAATACGACTTCCATTCCGAGAATTTTATGAATTCGACGATTATCGCTCATTCGTGGAATTCCGGCGAAACCTCATTACTAATCATTCTAAATGGACTTTAATCAACATATAAACATTTCAAGTTACTTATTACACCAACTTATTATCAAAGTAGGTTTTGACTTATTCTCATAAGTCAATGACTTATTTAACTTATGTACTCCAATTCTCATGGTTATGACTTATTATGAACTTAAGTCCATCAATCAATGTTCTCATACTATATTGAACATACTAACATCATATGAAAAACATATGACAAGTTTTGTACAAGTTTATCAACTTATTTAGTTTCAAGTTTCTTATTCATCTTATTCGGCTTAAGTTCATTCATCAATGTCTTCTTATATGTTCTTAGCATACAATCATACTTCCCTTATCACCCTATAATGATAGAGATTAATATATATTAGACAAGAGTCTTACCCTAGAAGCACTTGTACTTCTCTTCTCTTTGGAAATTAGCAAAGAACTTTTGACTTATTCTTGACTTATGTGGCTTATTCTCTCTAATCAATAAGTTACTTATCTTGAGAGGAGTTGAGAGGAATTTTAATCAAGCAATCAAATGGATTGAGAGCTCTCTATTTATAGGCAACCCAAAGTTAGGGTATAATGGTTACTTAGGCATTGTACCTCCTCAATTAACCTCCTTAATTCCACCTCCTTACTATTCATTACTTAACAACCAAGTCTACTTACTAGCCACTTCTAATACTTGGTCATCACAACACTTACTTACCACTTAAAATGTTTGCCCATCAAGACTACCCACATTAACATGGTTTGCTCCATGGATCATGGCTAATTCATTGGGCTTGTTAATTAATCTAGCTAATTCCTTGCTGGGCTTGCATTAATTGGTTCATTTTATTAATCACTTGGGCTTAATATTATTTACACATAGGCTTACACCTTTAATCTTATTGAACTTGTACTTCATACAAGATTTACCCTTACCTCTTCATTAAACTTCTATTACATATATTCTCAATTTAAGTCCGCATGCAAAATATTGCGTTTTCCATACTTAGATTATTATTACATAATCCATCTCGCCTTGATATTATAACGTTATCTAATTCTCGAAAGTTCAAAAATAATTCCCGAGCGTTAAACCGTGAATAATGTTTTTCGTAAACTTTCTCGAAAAACTTTTATTTTCGTCTTGGAAATTCAAACACTTTAATTCATTCACGTGGTTCAAATACTACGATGTTCCGACGTTTCTAGGTTATAGAACGACATACATCTTATTAACACATATAATAATAAATAATATTATTTTATTCATTATTTAATTCTTTCAAATATTTTACAAAGGATCCGAATTTCTCGGTCGTTACATTCTTCCCCCCTTATAAAGATTCTGTCCCCAGAATCTCGCCCTACATTACTCAAACAAAAGAGGGTAATCCTTCTTTATCTTCTCTTCCAATTCTCACGTTGCTTCCTCGACATCGTG
The DNA here is from genome assembly GCA_020205605.1 of Panax ginseng. Taxonomy (NCBI): domain Eukaryota; kingdom Viridiplantae; phylum Streptophyta; class Magnoliopsida; order Apiales; family Araliaceae; genus Panax; species Panax ginseng. The sequence continues at coordinate 94,670,441 of CM035136.1, read as the reverse complement.
GTTCTTCCATAATACCTTTACCGATGATATTACCTTGTTTCGCAGAACTTTCTCTTTTCTATCGATTATTTGAATCGGCATCTCTTCATATGTTAAATCCTTCTCGATTTGAATAGGCCCAAATTCTATCACGTGCTTATAATCTGGTTTGTAAGGACGTAGCACTGAAACGTGAAATATGTTATGTATTCGCTCTAGGTCTGGAGGTAATGCTACCCTATAAGCTACCTCACCTACCCGTTCTAATACCTCAAAAGGTCCTATAAACCTTGGGCTTAGTTTTCCTTCTTTCCAAAGCGTATCTTTCCTTTCCAGGAGATACCTTTAGAAATCGTGTCTGAGCCTACCTTAAACTCCTATTCTCTCTCGATGTAAGTCTGCAGATTTCTTCTGTTTGTCTTGAGTCGCTACAAGACGCGCATCGTATCAACTTCACCACTTTTTGCTTACCAATTACATTCCTAGCATTCTACGCTTCCCACTTCATCCCAATACAATGGTGTTCTGCATTTTCTTCCATACAAAGCTTCGTATGGCGGCATACCTATGCTTGTATGATAACTGTTGTTATATGCAAATTCTACTAATGGTAGATGATCATCCCAACTACCCTTGAAATCCATGACGCAAGATCTCAATATATCTTCTAACGTCTGAATTGTCCTCTCGCTCTGTCCATCGATTTGTAGATGATATGTCGTACTCAACTTCAACTGCGTCCCCAACTGCTCTTGAAGACTTCTCCAAAAGTTCGATGTGAATCGTGGGTCACGATCTGACACAATCGAAACTGGTACTCCATGTCTGGAAATGATTTCCTTAACATAAAGTTTCGCTAATTGATCTAAGTTATACTTGACCCGAATTGGCAAAAAGTGAGCCGACGTTTTCAACCGGTCCACTATTACCCAAATCGCATCATACCCTTTTGGAGTAGTCGGAAGTCCCACCACAAAGTCCATCGTGATATGCTCCCACTTCCACTCCGGAATCTCCAATGATTGTAACAAGCCACTTGGTCATTGATGTTCGACTTTAACTCTTTGACAAGTTAAACACCTACTTACATACTCCGCTATTTCTCTCTTCATATTCGGCCACCAAAAACTTTGTTGAAGGTCTTGATACATCTTAGTACTACCAGGATGAATCGAGTACCTCAAACTATGAGCCTCTTGTAATACTTGCTCCTTTAATTCCGTCTCATTCGGAACCCAAATTCTTCCTTCAAATCTTAATAATCCCTCATTATCAAGACTAAACTTAATATCTTTTTTAGTGGTTAACCGCCCCTTCATCTGGTCACACTCATCAGTTTTGAACTGTACCTCCTTGACTCTCTCTACGATGGTAGATTGTATCTCTGTCGCAAATAGTCCATGATCCACTTCACTTGGAAACTTCACCTCCAACTCCATCCTAGCTATCTCTGTTATTAACTCAGTTTGACCCGTTAACATAGACAACTTCTCCCGACCCTTTCTACTCAAGGCGTCAGCCACAACATTGGCTTTTCCAGGGTGATACAGGATTTCACAGTCGTAATCCTTTATTAACTCCAGCCATCTCCTCTGTCTCATATTCAACTCCTTCTGTGTGAAGATATATTTTAGACTCTTATGGTCCGTGTATATCTCACACTTTTCCCCATAAAGATAATGTCGCCATATCTTTAAGGCAAACACCACCGCGGCTAGTTCCAGATCATGAGTAGGGTGAGCTTTCTCATAATCCTTCAACTGCCTAAATGCATACGCAATGACCTTACCATGCTGCATGAGCACGCAACCAAGTCATCTATGCTAAGCATTGCAATAAACTACGAAATTTCCTGTGTCATCGGGTAATGATAAAACAGGCGCTTCACTCAACCTCTTCTTTAGTTCTTGAAAAATGTCTTTGCATTTCTCAGTCCATACATACTTCACCGTCTTCCTCGTCAAGTTAGTCAACGGAGTAGCTATCTTTGAAAAATCCTGAATGAATCTCCGATAGTAACCCGCTAACCCTAGGAAACTCCGCACCTCCGTCGGCGTTTTTGGTTGTTCCCAATTCATCACGGCTTCCACCTTTGTTGGATCTACTGAAATCCCCTCATGGTCAATGACATGACCTAAAAACTGTACCCTCTCTAACCAAAATTCACACTTAGTGAACTTCGCATATAACTTCTCCTTCCTTAGTGTCTCCAACACTATTCTTAGGTGTTCAGCATGATCTTCTGGCGTCTTAGAATAGACTAGAATATCATCGATAAACACCATGATGAACTTGTCCAAATATTGTTTGAACACTCTATTCATCATATCCATAAATGCAGCTGGTGCATTAGTCAACCCAAATGACATCACCAGAAACTCGTAAAGACCATAACGAGTTCTGAATGCCGTCTTTGGTATGTCTTCATTTCTAACCTTAGCTGATGATACCCTGTCCTTAAATCTATTTTGGAAAAATATTTTGCCCTTTTCAACTGATCAAGAAGATCATCGATCCTGGGCAATGGATACTTATTCTTTATCGTTAACTTATTTAACTCTCGATAGTCGATACAAAGCCTTAACGATCCGTCTTTCTTCTTGACAAACAGTACCGGTGCTCCCCACAGAGAAACACTTGGTTATATGTACTTCCTGTCCAACAGTTCTTGTAACTGCACCATCAACTCCTTCATCTCCACTGGCGCCATACGATACGGTGCCCTGGAAACTGGTGTCTCTCCTGGCACAATATCTATTACGAACTCGGTCTCCCTATTCGGCGGATGACCCGACAATTCACTCGAAAATACATCCACGAATTCACTCACTATAGGTATTTGTTCCATGGTCGCTCCCACTCTCTGGGTATCAACCACATGACACAAATAGCCTACACACCCCTTCCTCAATAATTTCCTAGTTTGTGTCATGGTAAGACAACACGAACGTCCCGACGATTTATTCCCATAAAATATTACATGAGATTTTCTTAATGTTTTAATATTTACGCATTTCCTTTGACAATCTATAATTGCCCCATGAATAACCAACCAATCCATTCCGAGAATTACGTCGAATTCTCCTAACTTTATCGGTATCAGATCTACCGATAATTTACAACCTCGAATGTCTACACAACAACTCTTATGAATATCTTCAACAGAATTATCTCTTTATTTGCTACCTTAATGTTTAAAGGTATAGGCAACGTTTTGGGAAGTAATCCTAATCGCCTAGCAAAATCACATGCGATAAACGAACAAGTAGTAGCACCTAAGTCAAACAACACGTATGCATTTAAGTCGTTGATTGGAATAATACTTGCGACTACGTCCCCGAGGCCATCGCGTCTTGGATCGGTCATATTAAAAAGGTACAGGCCATCGGCCTACCCTCTTATTTGGACCCCAATAGTTAACTTACCACTATTGGTGCCCTTATTCCCATCCATCCCCTTCTTTGGGCGATTCTTTTGCCATGTGGTCATTGACCCACATACAAAGCATCCATGGTTCTTCTTTGGGCTTGGACAGTTTAGCGTAATATGCCCCTCCTATCCACAGTTGTAACACACACCCTTACCCTTGAGACAAACTCCTAAGTGAGTCTTTCCGCAGGTCTTGCAGGCCTCCATCCTCCTCTTCGGGTCTCCTTGTTTCACTCTGGTATTCCTAGAGCTAACTACTTTCCTCTTATAACCTTCGTCACTCCCGCTGGCACCCTCGTTCTTTACTCCCCCGTCCATCTTCCGCTTGATTTTCTTATCCTTGTGGTATTGGCTCAACGCCTCGCTACCACCTTCGGCAATTATTGCCTTCTCTAAAATGATTCCAAAGGAAGTACTTTGGAATACTGAAATACGGTTATAGAGCCAGGGTTTCAAGCCCTGCTCGAACCTTCGAGCCTTCCTCACCTCAGTATCCACTTGATGTGGAGCGAACCTTGCCAGTTCATTAAACTTGGCAGTGTATTGGGGAACCGTCATGTTCCCTTGTTTCAAATCTAGAAACCGCATCTCCATCCTTCCCTGCATGCTCGTGGGAAAGTAGTTCTCGTAAAATATTTCCTTGAACCTCACCCACATTATAACATCTATTCCGGCCCTAGCCTGATTGGCCTCCCACCAAAAGTTGGCCTCTCCCTTCATCGTGTAGGTTGCAAAGGCAACCTTCTGGGCCTCGTCGACATTTGCTATCACAAATGCCTTCTCGATTTCCTTCACCCATGTTTGGGCTTCGATAGGGTCCGTAGTTCCTTTGAACTCCGGCGGACCCACACTCTTAAAGTCCTTAAATGTAGTATCTCGTACTACACCAGGATTTACGGGGATGTTAGCCCCTGTTCTATTAAATGTTGCATTTAATAGATTTATGAACTCCTGCATGGGGTTAACCGGACCTCCCTTCGGTTGGTTTGTGTTCGCACCCTGATTACATGGTACTCTTCTTGGCGGCATTTTGCTGTTACAATAAACACACATTTCGTTATTATTCATTTCCCGTCAGTTATTTATTATTCAATTTTAAACAATAGCTTAAACATTCATTACTCAACATTTTTTGAAAAAGAAAACTTATATTAATTCATTCTAGTATAATACTACATCGGTTATATTACACAACCTAAGCTAGATACATTACTTTCCCACAATTACTTACCAAAAATTGGGATTTACAAAAGACTACCCTTGATTATACAAAAGAGGGTTTTACGTCTCTACTAGATACAAAAATATGTACATATCTAACTACTCTAGCCACTACTAGATTACATTTACCTTAAGGCATTCTCAAAATCCGTCTTGGCAAGATCGACAATAATATCACGGCTGATAGTATGCCGCGTCTGTCCAGTTTCTACAGGATAACCAGCTACCTGCAGCTGGAAATCCTCATGAGAACTCCTATAGATATAGGACATTCTCCCTATCTTCTTTTTCTTGGTCTTTAGCTCCCCACTGAGCTCAAAGACCTCCTGTTTTAGCTCATGGACCATGTCCTTAGCTAAAACCCTTTCATCGTGCTCCTACTCCCACATGGACTCCACGTCCGTCTTATCCTCTATAACAGCCTGGAGGTCCGCCTTCAACTCCTTAACCTCCTGACAGTTGTGGATATTTCTATCCAGCACTGACATGAACAATGACATCATTGACTCCCCTGGAGCCATCTCTGCTGCTATTGCTACGGGGTTGAAGGACACTACCTCCACTTCTTCTTCCAACATGCCGTCAAACACGAACATGAGGTCTAAACTCTCTGAGTCTCCAGACTCAACAACCACTATCTCGGGATCTATTGCTATGGGGCTCGGTATAATCTCTACCTGATTAACCGATCCTTCACTGACTACCTGCACATCTCTATTTTCTCCTGACATCTACAACAACACAAAAGTTTGATTAGTACACGTTAGTAGAATAATAAAAACACATAACATATATAATGCATTTTTATATGGTTATCTTCCATCTTTTATTCTTTGACTTTTCTTAAGGTTATGACTTAAGGTTTTATTTCCCCCCCTTAAGTTTTATAACCTAATGCTTTGATACCAACTCCGTGCGCGCCCCCAAAATCCGGGTATCTTCCAACCCTACGGAGATGGTGCTACTGCGGTGCTTTCTGATTCACATAAACATTCAATTGAAATGCCTTAAAAGAACGAATATGTCTTATATATATATAAAAAGAATATTTATATTCCCCAGGTTCTTTACAACCAATACATTTGTCTTTATCATAATATCAATATTATTCTTACAAAACCTATACTATTACATATATAATCTACGGGTTCGCCTTCGCCTTCCCTTTATCCTTGTCGGATCCATCGGTCCGTTCGGTCTTAGCTGCATTCATATGGTTCAAGCAAGAATGAGCCTAACTAGCTCAGCAAGTACAACAATTCTAGTAAAATAGCATGCTTGAAACATAGGAATAGTATATCTTCAATAACTGAACAATAGCTATGAAGTACTATCGATAATTCAAAATAGCACTTCTTTTCATTCAAAACGTTTTACAACAACAATATTCGGTAAAACATCAATTCTGGTTCAAGACCGTAAGCATATCATAAGTACTTTGAAAAGGACGTCCCGGCACTAAGTCCGTAAGTCCGGCATAGCTTACGAGCACGTCTAGGTGATCAGCCTATAGTACTCTATGTTGATCAACACTACATTCATTAAATGTGTATACGTTTAAGTTGTGGCAACCTCACGTGCCTGTCGTTTGACGACAAAACAATTTAGCATACTCAGTCTACTTTTGAAAACCACAACAATATTAGTTTGGTAAATCCTTATCAACACTTGATAGAATAACATAGCATACGTCTAGCTGAAAGAATTGGCTTTGACTTCATCAGAAATTAACTCATGCAAAGAATACATGAATCACAAAGATTGGTCTCGATCGAACTGGATCAAGGGTTAGAGTACTTGCCTTTAGCGTCTGCTACAGTTTATAACACGTGCACTTTAAATCTTTAAGTCTCTACAGTAGATAATAACATCACATAGCACATTAGGTCATGAATAAACATACATGATTCCTAAAGAATCTTACCCTTCTTCTCAATCTAATTATGTATTAGATTTATTATTTATTGGTTCTGGCTTTCCATTACATCACTCTTACGTTCATAAATCACTGAGTTTCTTTAACCCTAAGTGATCATACTTAAGGCTTAAATTATGTCTTAATAATGTTTCATTAAGATCGTTAGTTAAGTATTCATCAATTACTCTTCATGCTCAACATGCAAACAATTTTCAGTATCTAGGTCATAAAGAGGTCAAGTATTACTTTTACATTATTATTACACTTGGTTCCGTATTGCTATGTGTCACCCATTATTGCTTAGAAAAGGACTCGTGCCTGCCACGACGCGAGTCCTTTTTATCTATCATCTTTGCCATGAGCGAGTTTGCAGGGAGAGGCTCACTTTGGCCACTGCATGGCCACGGCTAAATAGCTTGGAGTCGCCATGGCACGGCCTTGACTTCGAGCCTCAAAAATTTTTGACATATTTTTCAAATAGTGAGATTCCCGAACTCGTAACTTCTTCGTTATAAGTCTGAATTGGCTCGTTCAAGAGCCTACAGTTCACAAATCACCTACTTTACGCGTTCATACAATAATTTTATCTATTTGACTTCGTTTGCTAAAATTTCACCTATTAGTCTATTTTTAACGAAAACGATAAACATTCGTGAACGTTCAACGCTCGTTTCTTCGTTCTAAGTCAGAATCTGGCCATTTTCGAGTCCACAACTCTATAATGTCAAATATGACTTGTTTCCATCAAAAACCAACATTTTTGATTTCAAACACAAAATACGACTTCCATTCCGAGAATTTCACGAATTCGACGATTATCGCTCAATCGTGTGAATTTTGGCGAAACCTCATTACTAATCATTCTAAATGGACTTTAATCAACATATAAACATTTCAAGTTACTTATTACACCAACTTATTATCAAAGTAGGTTTTGACTTATTCTCATAAGTCAATGACTTATTTAACTTATGTACTCAAATTCTCATGCTTATGACTTATTATGAACTTAAGTCCATCAATCAATGTTCTCATACTATATTGAACATACTAACATCATATGACAAACATATGACAAGTTTTGTACAAGTTTATCAACTTATTTAGGTTCAAGTTGCTTATTCATCTTATTCGGCTTAAGTTCATTCATCAATGTCTTCTTATATGTTCTTAGCATACAATTATACTTCCCTTATCACCCTATAATGATAGAGATGAATATATATTAGACAAGAGTCTTACCCTAGAAGCACTTGTACTTCTTTTCTCTTTGGAAATTAGCAAAGAACTTTTAACTTATTCTTGACTTATGTGGCTTATTCTCTCTAACCAATAAGTTACTTATCTTGAGAGGAGTTGAGAGGAATTTTAATCAAGCAATCAAATGAATTGAGAGCTCTCTATTTATAGGCAACCCAAAGTTAGGGTAGAATGGTCAATTAGGCATTGCACCTCCTCAATTTACCTCCTTAATTCCACCTCCTTACTATTCATTAATTAACAACCAAGTCTACTTACTAGCCACTTCTAATACTTGGTCATCACAACACTTGCTTACCACTTAAAATGTTTGCCCATCAAGACTACCCACATTAACATGGTTTGCTCCATGGATCAGGGCTAATTCATTGGGCTTGCTAATTAATCTAGCTAATTCCTTGTTGGGCTTGCATTATAATAGTTTGGACTCATGACATATCAAACACTTGGGCTTGAGTATCACTTACTAATTGGACTTCTACCATTAAGCTAATAATCTTACAAGTCCATTACCTTTAATTAAACAACTTAACATACATACATCACGTACCTTTATGCTAGCTCTATTTATTGAACTTAATACGTTATTTCATTCTCCATACACAATAGTATAATACATCGATTATACTTTACGCTTCATTACCTCGTATAATGCATACGCATCATACGATTATAACTTTCTTTCCTTAACGCTTAATAAACCTAACGTTCCCAATTTAGGTCCATATGCAAAATATTGCGTTTTCCATACTTAGATTATTATTACATAATCCATCTCGCCTTGATATTATAACGTTACGTAATTCACAAAAGTTCAAAAATAATTCCCAAGCGTTAAACGGTGTATATTGTTTTTCGTAAACTTTCTCGAAAAACTTTTATTTTCGTCTTGGAAATTCAAACACTTTAATTCATTCACATGGTTCAAATACTAAGATGTTCCGACGTTTCTAGGTTATAGAACGACATACATCTTATTAACACATATAATAAAAAATAATATTATTTTATTCATTATTTAATTCTTTCAAATATATTTACAAAGGATCCGAATTTCTCGGTCGTTACAAGGAGGTAGAGTTTATTAGACTAGAACAAAACAACATGACGGTGTCCCAGTACGAGGCGAAGTTTGCAGAGTTATCCAGGTTTGCACCTCATTTGGTAGAGAATGAGGAACGAATGACGAGGATATTTCTGAGAGGTTTAAAACCCGAGATTCGACAATATCTTATCTCTCATAAATTTTCTTTATATTCAGATGTTGTAAACATGGCTCAATTATTAGAGCGAGATAATGAGTATGTTCAACCGAGGGACCACAACTAGGGTCATACCGGTGGTAGCAGTCATCGGAGCAATGAAAACCAGCATGGAGGAAAACATTCGGACAAAATCGGTAACCACTCTGGTGGTAATCGTGGCCATGATAATAGAAGAAGCGAGTCGGGAGGAGATTTCAAGAAGAAAAGGTACAACGATGATAACGTGAAGACGTCAGCACCAACTATTTCTAAGGGAGCACAACAACCACCGGTTATATGTTATAAATGCGGGAAAAAGGAACATATCAGCCCAAACTGCCCATAACAATCCAAGTTATGTTATAACTGTGGAAAGGAAGGTCATATAGCTAGAGATTGTCTTATTGAAAAACCAAGTTCAACGGGGACGGTGACACCAAAGGCTGTCCCAGACAAGTCAAAGTTAGCGGTTCCTGGAAGAGCGTTTGTCGTGACTGGTCAAAATGCGAGGAACCCGAACGAGGTGATCACGGGTAAGCTAATCATAAACTCTTCCAAAGTTTGTATCTTATTAGATACCAGTTCTACCCATTCTTTTATCTCTCCTGCTTGTGCTCAACGTTTAAACTTGACTCTGGAGAAATTAGACCTTGACTTATCTGTTGAGACTCCGTTAGAAGAAACTTTCATTACATCTACTGTTTATAAATCTTGCTTGATTCAAGTTGGAACCATCACATTAAATGCCGATCTTATTTCGTTGAAAATACCTGCATTTGATGTGATTTTAGGGATTGATTGGTTAACCACTCATCATGTTAAAATTGATTGTTTTCGTAAGATTGTTAGTTTTCATATTCCTAACCAACCTGTTATGCGAATTCAAATAACCAAACCACTAAAGTCAATCATTGTCATATCAAGCCATAAAGCTATTCGTTTATTAAAAAACGGATGTCAAGATTTCTTAGCCCATGTCACGGACTTGAACAAAAACACGTCAGATTTGAATAATATTTCTATTGTTAGTGAATTTCTAACGTATTTCCTGAAGAACTTCCCTGTCTACCCCCAGAACGTGAAGTTGAATTCTTTATTGACCTTGAACCTGGTATAAAGCCAATTTCTAAAACCCCAATCGAATGACTCCTATTGAACTTCAGGAGTTAAAGGTCCAACTACAGGAGTTGTTGGACATCGGTTTCATTCGTCCCAGTACATCTCCTTGGGGTGCTCCTGTTTTATTTGTAAAGAAGAAAGACGGGAGTATGCGACTTTGTATTGACTATCGAGAATTGAACCATGTCACCATCAAGAATAGCTATCCGCTACCTCGCTTTGATGACCTGTTTGACCAGTTGCAAAGAGCACAATTCTTTTCAAAGATCGATCTTCGTTCTGGATATCATCAATTGAAGATTAGAACTGATGAGATTCCGAAGACTGCCTTTAGAACTCGGTACGGGCATTATGAATTCTTAGTCATGTCTTTTGGATTGACTAGTGCTCCTGTGGCTTTCATGGATATGATGAACCGAGTATTCAAGAAATATTTGGATCAGTTCGTTGTTGTCTTTATTGATGACATCCTCATCTATTCCAAAAATTGTGAAGATCATGAGCACCATTTGAAGCTGGTACTACAAAAGCTTCTTGATAACAAGTTATATGCCAAGATGAAGAAATGCGAGTTCTGGCTTGAGGAAGTAGCATTCCTTGGGCACGTGGTGTCAAAACATGGAGTATCTATTGATCCGGCGAAGATTAAAGCAATACAAAGCTGGGAGCAACCGAAATTGGTGATCGAAATACGTAGCTTTCTGGGCTTAACTGGTCATTATCGGAGATTTGTGGAAGGATTTTCTCAAATCCCTAATCCGTTAACTCAGCTGACTCGTAAAGATACAAAATTTGTATGGACCGAGGAATGTGAGAAGAGTTTCCAAGATCTCAAGAGGAGACTCATTTCGGCACCTATTCTGACAATACCATTTGGTTCGGATGGATTTGTTATCTACAGTGATGCTTCAGGGAAAGGGTTAGGATGTGTTCTCATGCAACATGGGAAAGTCATAGCCTATGCCTCGCGATAACTCAAGGAATATGAGAGGAATTATCTTACTCATGATCTAAAGTTGGCAGCAGTCATTTTCGCGTTGAAGATCTGGAGACACTACCTGTATGGGGAGAAAGTGGAGATCTATACAGATCATAAAAGCCTCATATATTTCTTCACCCAAAAGGAACTCAACATGCGGCAACGACGTTGGCTCGAGTTGTTGAAAGATTATGACCATACCATCCAATACCATCCTGGAAAAGCAAACGTGGTAGCTAACGCATTGAGTAGAAGATCATATGCGGGTACGAGTGCAATGTTGTTAACACAAAGGCCCATTTTATATGACTTGCAAATGATGGAGATAGAGGTAAAGGCTCCAAGTACCCACTTGATGATATCAAGCATACGAGTAGAACCGACTTTAATCGATAAAGTTAAAGCTGATCAAGCTACGACATGGAGCTGATGCGTATGAAGAAGAAAGGTGGAGCATCAAGTGCCAAAGGGTCCATTACACCCACTTGAGATTCCTAAATGGAAGTGGGAACACCTTACTATGGATTTCATTACGGGTCTTCCCAAGGTTTCTCAAGGAATAGATGCGATTTGGGTTATTTTTGATAGATTAACAAAGTCTGCCCATTTCTTGCCTATACGGGAGACTTATTCCCTTGAACGTCTTGCTAGTATGTACGTAAATGAGATTGTGAGATTGCATGGCATGCCAGTATCTATAGTTTCGGATCGTGACCAAAGATTCACTTCACAATTTTGGGTTAACTCGCAGAAAACTATGGGCACGGATTTACGATTCAGTTCAGCATACCATCCTCAAACGGACGGGCAATCAGAGAGGACTATTCAAACTATTGAAGATCTATTAAGATTTTGTGTCCTAGATTTCAAAGGGAGTTGGGATAAGTACCTACCATTGGTGGAATTCTCCTACAACAACAGTTATCAAGCAAGTATAGGTGTGGCTCCATTTAAAGCACTGTATGGAGGAAAGTGTCGCTCTCCAATATGCTGGGATGAGGTGGGAGAAGCAACGTTGTTGAGACTAGAGTTGGTACGAATGACTACAGAGAAGATCCAAATGATCCGACAACGTATACAAACGACACAAGATCGACAAAAGAGTTATGCGGATCTTCATCGAAAGGACGTGGAATTTGATATTGGGGATCATGTATTATTATGTATTGCTCCATGGAAGGGAGTTACAAGATTCGGGAAGAGAGGAAAGCTCAATTCACAATTTTTTGGTCCATTTCAGATTCTTGACCGAGTAGGAAATGTGGCCTATAGACTCGCGTTACCTCCAAGCATGTCTCGTGTTCATAATATTTTTCACATATTTGTGCTTCGTAAATATGTGAAGGACCCGAACCACATTATTGAGTTAGAACCAGACGAGATAGCCGAAGATTTAACGTACAAGGAGGTACCTGTTAAGATCTTGGATATGAAAGAGCATGTCCTACGCACCAAGGTTATAGCACAAGTTAAGGTTTTGTGGAGGAACCATGCTATTGAAGAAATGACCTGGTAGTTGGAATCAAAAATGAAAATGAGGTATCCTCACCTTTTCGAAACACCAGGTATGTACGTCAATTTCGAGGACGAAATTTCATAAGGGAAGGTTGTAAGACCCCAACTTTTTATAAATGAAATTGAATTTCCTCTATTTATTATTTTGAAATAGTAATGGTTGATTTGATTAATGTGGTTAATTATGGGTAAAATGCGCAAATATTTTAATTAAACAAGTGGTTATAAAATATTCATTATTGTCGGAGAATATTCGTTTGGTCGTTGAATATTCTTGTTGTCGGGGAATATTCGTACGACGGCGTAACGATCCTGGGCAATGGGTATTTATTCTTAATCGTTAACTTGTTCAACTCTCGATAGTCGATACAAAGTCGTAACGATCCGTCCTTTTTCCTTACAAACAATACCGGTGCTCCCCACGGAGACACACTCGGTTGAATGTACTTCCTATCTAAAAATTCCTGTAACTGAACCATTAACTCCTTCATCTCAACTGGCGCCATTCTATATGGTGCCTTTGAAACTGTGCTGCATGCAAACAAACAAATCAATCACAAATTCTACATCCCTATCCGGCGAAATACCGGGTAACTCTTCCGAAAACACATCCGTGAATTCTTGAACCACTGCTATCTGTTCTATTGATGTTCCCACTCTTTGGGTATCCACCACATGACACAGATAACCCTTACACCCCTTCTTCAACATCTTCCTAGCTTGTGTTATGGTTAGACAACAAGAACATCCCGATGATTTATTTCCATAAAACACCACCTCAGGTTTCTTAGAAAGCCTTAGGTTCACACTCTTTCTACGACAATCTATTATCGCTCTATGGTTAATTAACCAATCCATAACGAGAATCACATCGAATTCTCTTAACCCCTGATATCTACAAAACAATTCCTATGAATATGTTCAATGGGAATTATCTCCTCGTTTGCTACCTTAACGTCTAAAGGTATTTCTAATTTTTTAGGATTTAATCCCAATTGCTGAGCAAATCCACATGCTATAAAAGAAGAAGTAGCACCCGAGTCAAATAGCACGTAAGCATTTATTTCGTTGACTGGAATGATACCTGCTACTACATCCGTTGATGCAACTGCATCTTGGACCGTCATATTAAATGTTTGGGCTGAGGGTCTACCCAATGATGGTGTTGGTCCAGTAATGGCTAAATTACCACTACTAGAACCCTTATTACCCTCCGCCCCTTTCTTTGGGCAATTTCTTGCCATGTGGTCCACCGACCCACAAACAAAATATCCCCGACTTTTCTTAAGATTAGGACAAATGGGAGATATATAACCTCCACCTTACAATTATAACACAACCGGTCTTCCTTCTTGAATGACTCTCTAGATGAGTCTTACCGCATGTCTTACATGCCTTCATCCTACGTTTAGGATCCCCTTATTTTGCCCCAGTATTACCAAGGTTAAAATTCTTCCGTTTAGGCATATTGCCCCCAAACTCGGGTACTTGAAATCCGAACTCGATTCTTCACGATACCATTTCTATGAGCAGAATAATACTAATAATAATAACAATAATATAAATATCAAACTTAACTTACATTTATCAGAGTCTAATCCCAAGTACGTAACCTTTACTATATTCTTTACATGATATATAATACATATCATTGTCTATATATTGTCTAACTATTACAAAAGATACCATTAAACATGTTCTGTTTACTTTCCTTTTCACTTATTCTTGTCTGAACCTTCGAGTTGTTCATGCCTAGCTGAAAACATTTAAATTTAAGCAAGGGTGAGCATTTGGGTGCCCAGCAAGTAATAATAATTAGAAATATAAGTAGCTGAAAGAAATAAATGTTTTCATTGTACATCACTTCTACAAAGAATTTATAGTTGTGAAGTAAACTGAACCGATAATAATAACATAACAATTCTATCTCCAAATTTTGAAACTACATATTGACTATATATGAGGTTTAGTTGACATACTATGAACATTGTTTTTAGTTTTCGATAAGGTTTAACAGAACTTCATCTGCAAACCGTCATAACTTACGGGCTTTAGGTTGTACTTCCCATAGGCCCTGTATTGATCAATACTACATTGCTAGAACGATATTATCGTTCATCCTTTGTCACTTTGGCCTAGATAAAAAATTTCCCCGTGATCGGGATGTTCATACTTAGTCCGAATCCGAACCAAAACAATTTGATTGGATACAAAAGGTTTTTATCATATTCAACGACATTTCAAAATTTGTGTCTAGTCGATTAAATAGCTTAGATGACATATATATATATATATATATATATATATATATATATATATATATATATATATATATATATATATATATATATATCAACATGTGATTAAATACAATGATTATCCAAGTGGGGACACTTGTGTAACCATGTTTAGAAATTAACGAACATAATATATATTTGAATTACCATATACTAACATGTTGATAAACAATGATCGGATATAGAATATATCACAATAGGGTTAATAATATAGCATAATAATAATATAATTCTGAAACTTCTTACTCATGTCCATTGCATAAAGGAAATGCAAAGGTAAGATACTTGCCTGATGCGCTGCTTACAGTTCGTAACTTAGTTCTATCTTTATATCGAAACCTATCATTAATAAGATCATTTGATCGATTAGAATAACATACTATAACACATAGCACTGCTTATTGCAGTCAGCACATAACCTAATCACATTGTCACATATGTTCCATAACCATTGAATCACAAACAAACACATATACAGACAAATTATACAAGTCCAGATCAATTTTTGAAACATGTCGGTGTACCGACGGCTTTATCGGGTAATTTATCGAGTCAAAGATTTATCCTGTAGTTCAATATCTGTCATATTATTTTTAAATGACTTATAATAATTTTTAAACATTTATTATAATTTATCATGAATTTTCAAACACCGGAATCATATTTAAATGATTTAAATATTAAATAATTCTATTATCATTAATATTTAAATAATATTAAACCATTAATGAAACCATTACCAAAATATCAATGTTATTTATAATAACTTAAAATACTTTATTAAAGTATTAATATTACCCTTAAATGATTTTTAAAAGAATTAAAATCATTTTAAATAATTATCATTAATATTAAAGTATTAATGTATTACTTATCAAAATATTAAAAAATCCTTAATCATAACTTAAAATATTTTTAATTCATTTATATCCTTTTAAATGATTTCTAAATAAATAAAACCATTTTAAACTATTTATTTAATATAATTATTAAATAAATCTAATATCATTAATATTAAATTATTAATGAAATTATCCTTTAAATATTAAAAAGTTATATTTTATAACTTAAAATATCTTTAAACACTTTATTTTTATTTAAAATGATTTTCCTAATATTAAAATAATTTTTAAACTAATGTATTTAATATAATTATTAAATAACTTTAAAATCATTAATAATAATTAGTTAATGAAATTTACCTTTAAATATTAAAAGTTATATTTTATAACTTAAAATATTTTTAAACTATTTATTTTCATTTAAAATGATTTTCTAATATTGAAATCATTTTTAAACTAATTTATTTAATATAATTATTAAATAAATCTAATATCATTAATATTAAAATATTAATATTTTTCATGACAAAATATCAAAAGTTATATTTTATAACTTAAAATACTTTTATAACCTTAAAATCATTTTTCTATAATTTTTAAATCATTAATTCTATTTTTAATAATTTATTTAATATATTTCTTAAATAACTTAATTACCATTAATATTAATTAATTAATGAAATTCATCATAAAATATTAAAAGTTATCAAAAATAACTTAAATTATTTTCTTATACCTTAATATAATTTTAAATGATTTTTCATGTATTAAAATTATTTTTAAATAATTTATTTAATATTATAATTAAATAAATTAAATACTTTTAATATTCAAAATATTAAATATTTATGAAATATATTTAAAATAATTAAAAACTAATTTTGAAATTTAAAATAATTTTTAAAACCATTTTTGTAATTTTTATAATTTATTTTCTATTTTTAATCATTTTTCGGAAATTAATTAATTAAAATTTTCTAAGTCCGTCGCTAAAGACTTCGGCGACATAAAAGTGTCGCCTTTGGTGTTCTTGAGCCCAGGAACACTGACATGTCAGTGCTCGAGGGGTCAACTTTGACCACTTATAATTTCTTTGTTCTTGCATGCTATGGTCGATCTAAAGCATTGATAGTGTAGTATAAATGTAGATCTACAAGTATTCACAATTATGTTGGTCATACAACAACGCATATTCAAGATCTGAGCCTTTAAAATCATTGTCGTGGTCGTTTCATAAGGTTCTGGGTCGCCTGAAAAATTTAATCAATCAATCTGGCCAACGACCTTGGTGGTCCTATTCCTGTTAATCGGTTTATATCAAAATTGTTCTAGACGTCGGGTCTTGTAGACTAACTACCAGGGTATCTTCATTGTTCATTTATAGTGTCCATATATCATTATATTACAAGATCTAAGTCTCTAAAGTACCTGTCAGACCATTGCCTCAACATTTCTGGGTTACCCAGGCAGTAAGACTAAACGGTCAATGACTTTTGACCGATTACCACGATCGATCTGTTAATTGTTAAGGTTCGAAAATACTATGAACTTGTAGAACTCATGACATACTATAATGTAGATACAAATATGGATCCAAACAACGTTATAGCAACAAAATCAAAGTCGGTTAAATCAACTCGGTTTTAAACACGTTCTTGATTTTACGGGTTACTCGTAAAACTAAATTAAATCATCTATCGATGAACTTTAAAATGAATAACTTCCGATCTAAGCATTCAATGATCATGAATCCACTTTCAGATTACTCACAACATTACAGACTACAACTTCAAACTTTCAAATCACACAAATAACGAAAGATCACAGAGATATAAGGTCTGACATTCGTTGTCAGACTTCATTTTTAAACTTTTTCCAGAATTTGAAAAATATCAATTTCGAGCACTTTGATGTTATGGATCTTGGATCTAACAACCCAGATCACTAAATAACATCTTATGACACAACTTTAAACAACAAACAACAAGATCTAACATCAGATCATAAAATTTTTAAATTCCAGGGTTTATACCTTTATGCAAACCCTTAGGGTTTAGGGTTTGGATTAGGGTTTAGGGTTTGGACCATTTTAGGGTTTAAAAATAATTTCTAGAATTTCCAATTTAGGGTTTAAAAAAAATAAATAATAAAATTTTAGTTTCTAAAATACAAAATTAAGGTTTCTTAATTAATTCGGTTTCCTAATCTCATAGACTTGATAATTAGGTTTATGTTTTACTAATTATCATTAAGTGTGCCTAATTAGCAATTAGGGTTTACAATTAGAAAATTAGGGTTACTAATTTACAAATTAGGGTTTCTAGCTAATTAGGGTTTTGAAAATTAGGGTTCTCCCTAATTAGGGTTAATATCTATAACACCAATCATAAATCCCATTAACATCATTACCAATAAATTTTGAACTCTAATTTGAGTTTCAAATTTGGGTTTTAATTATTATTTAAGGTTTCTAATTTAAGGAATTAGGGTTTTAATTTACAATTAGGGTTTTTTCTTGATTATTAATAATTATAATTATCATGAATCACATAACATATTGACTTAACAGATTTCAAAGTCTCATTTGACTTCGAAATTAGTGTTTGTCAGTAAAATTAGGGTTTGGTCATAATACCCCATAATTGACCAACCATTGTAAGTCCACAAAAATACAGTACATAATTATAGCATTAAAAAATCAAAATAGAATATTATTATATTATTATTCTTATCCATTGATAAAATCCAAAATTAGGGTTTGAATTCCATATCTGATTTATTCTTCATATATAACATTATTAATTAAGTTAAAATAATTAACTTAATTAATCTTGCATAAATTCATATAATAAAATAAACAATTATTATAATAATTCTAAAAATCATTTCATATATTATTTAAATAATATATAATCATATTTTCATAGAAAATAATTAATAAAAACATTTCTGTTATAAAATTAATTATTATAAGAATAAACTTTATAATAGTCAATAATTCTAAAATAAAATTATTTGTAAACATTCATGTAATAAATATATTTTTATTTATTACATAATTACATACATACATTATCTTGTACAAATCCTCATCCTTAAAATAAAAAAAAAATTATATGCTAAATTTCTGATTTATTTATACAGAAAATATCGGGTTGTTACAATACCGGGTAACTCTTCTGGAAACACATCCGCAAATTCTGGAACCACTGCTATCTGTTCCATTGATGTTCCCACTCTTTGGGTATCCACCACATGACACAGATAACCCTTACACCCCTTCTTCAACATCTTCCTAGCTTGTGTCATGGTTAGACAACAAGAACGTCCCGGTGATTTATTTCCATAAAACACCACCTCAGGTTTCTTAGAAAGCCTTAGGTTTACACTCTTTCTATGATAATCTATTATCGCTCTATGGTTAATTAACCAATCCATACCGAGAATCACATCGAATTCTCTTAACCTTATCGGTAAAAGATCTACCGATAATCTATTACCCCTGATATCTATGAAACAATTCCTATGAATATGTTCAATGGGAATTATCTCCTCGTTTGCTACCTTAACGTCTAAAGGTATTTCTAATTTTTTAGGATTTAATCCCAATTGCTGAGCAAATCCACATGCTATAAAAGAACAAGTTGCACCCGAGTCAAATAGCACGTAAGCATTTATTTCGTTGACTGGAATGATATATGCTACTACATCAATTGATGCAACTGCATCTTGGACCGTCATATTAAATGTTCGGGCTGAGGGTCTACCCAATGATGGTGTTGGTCCAGTAATGACTAAATTACCACTACCAGAACCCTTATTACCCTCCGCCCCTTTCTTTGGGCAATTTCTTGCCATGTGGTCCACCGACCCACAAACAAAACATCCTCGGCTTTTCTTAGGATTAGGACAGTTGGGAGATATATGGCCCTCCTGACCATAATTATAACAACCGGTCTTCCCCTTCAGACAGACTCCTAGATGAGTCTTACCGCATGTCTTACATGCCTCCATCCTACGTTTAGGATCCCCTTGTTTTGCCCCAGTATTACCAAGGTTAAAATTCTTCCATTTAGGCATATTGCGACTACCACTAGTAACCTCTGCCTTATTTCCTCCTTCTCCCTTACTTTTATTCTTTCTATCTTTGTGGTATTGGGTCAACGCCTCACTACCACCCTCTGCTATTATCCCCTTTTCCAGAATAGTTCTATAGGAAGCACTTTGAAAAACCGATATCCTACTATAGAGCCAGGGTTTTAGGCCCTGCTCAAATCTACGAGCCTTCCTCTCCTCCGTGTCCACTTGATGTGGAGCAAACCTTGCCAATTCATTGAATTTGGCCGCATATTGGGGAACAGTCATGTCCCCCTGCTTAAGTTCTAAGAACTTAATCTACATTCTTCCCTGCATACTAGTACGGAAATAGTTCTCGAAGAATACCTTCTTAAACTGTTTCCATATATCAGCTTCCGCTCCAGCCCCACCCTGGTGAGCCTCCCACAAGTAGTTGGCTTCCCCTTCATCATATAGGTCGCAAAAAGAAGTCTTTTTGCCTCGAGATCGTTGTAATAACAAACGCCTTCTCTATTTCCTTGACCCATGTCTGGGCCTCCATTGGATCTGTTGTTCCCTTAAATTAGGGTGGACCTACACTCTTAAATTCCTTAAAAGTAGTCGTTCGGGCTACCCTAGGTCCTGCGGGTGCTATACCCCCAACTTAGTTAAATACAGCCGTTAATAAATTAACGAACTCTTGCATTGAATTATTAGAACCCCCCTCGTTCTCATTATGCGATTCCGCCTCTTGGTTCCGTTATCACTTATTTACTTACTTCTTTATTAGTCATCAAACAACTGAACAATAACTCATACACAGCACAACAATTTAAAATAAAAACTTTTTTATATTAAAATGCTTCTTTATAGTTCAAAACTATTTACAAGTTGCTTTCCATAGCCCAAAAGCTAGTACATATACATCCCGCGATTGACTTCTACAAAAATAGGGATTTACAAAAAGGCTACCCTTTAATTATACAAAAGAGGGTTTTGCGTCACTACACAAAAGTATTTACCATACTACTCCTAATACTGCCTAACAACATTCTCATGCTTCTGGTTCGCCAAAATCGACACAATATCTCGACTTATAGTATGTTGAGTCTGTCCCGACTCAATAGAATAACAAGCTATCTTAAGCTTGAAATCCTCGTGCGCACTGTCATTTATATATGACATTCGTGTTATCTTCTGGTCTTTTTCAACCAGTTTCTTACGAAGTTCTATGACCTCGTTCTTATAGTCTTGGGCCTTGTCAGTCATGAGCACTTTTTCATCATGCTCTATCTCATAGTCTGACTCTGCAAACTCTTTTGCCCCATAGAGATCACTGATCTCTTCTTTCTGGTGCTGCACCATATTATGCAGTTGCACGTTACAGTCAAGCACTAAGAGGTACATTGCCCTCATAGTCTCTGTAGGTGTCGACTCTAGGGCAGGCATCACCGTATTAATCGATGTCACCTCCATGTCATCCTCCACATCAATCATCATATTCAAATATGATGTTATCCCCATGGTCTACTCAGAATAGTCTTCCTCAGAGTAATATTCCTCGGGCTCTGACTCCTCTAGAATCACTACATGTATGTCTGCTATAGGCACATCTACTGTCTCGACTCGGTTCACGGACTCCTTGCTGATCACATGTATATCCCTATACATCAAGCTATCAACCGACATCTACAATAACATATTACAAATTGATTAGTACATAATACATAATAATATAAGCACAAATCACATTTAATCCATTTAGGATTACTTTCCATCTTTTAAATATTTTGGTACTGAGTTTCCTCAATACCTTATTAACTCATTTGACTCGAGTTAACTTTATTCGGACTCTTCCTTTCCTACGAGGTTATTAGCCTAAGGTTCTTCCCCCCTTAAGTTTTATAACCTAATGCTCTGATACTAACCTGTGATGCCCCCAAATCCAGGTATCTTTCAACCCGACAGATAGTGCTCCACGATACTACAATTCATACAATCATTCCATTGAGATAACAACAAAATGAGTGTAATTACTATCTTTGTATTACATTTGTAATAAATCCTTTCCCAGGTTCATAACCGAATACATTTTTTGTTCTTCATAAGTATATTACATACAAATATACTAGTCTATTACAGGACAATTAATTGTCCATTTTAGCCTTGCCTTTATCTCTCTTAGAACTCTTAGTTCGTTCGGCTTTAGCTGCAAACATATGGTTCAAGCAAGAATGAGCATAACTAGCTCAACAAGTTTTAACAATGAATTATATGAATATTACATCAACAAATACCTACTTTATTTCAATATCTGAATAATTATCTACGAAGAATTATGAAACATTTGACTAATACTTCTCATACAGCAATTCCAGAGCATAAATAATAGCTTAGGAATGATGAACCGGTTAATAGACCAGGAACATACTCTTTTCGTTTTCATACTTGAAAAGGATATCCGGCACTAAGGCCATCCACCCGTCTTTATTTACGAGCACTTCTAGGTGATCAGCCTATTGTACTCTATGTTGATCAACATTCTTACGTTAAACGTATTTACGTTCAACATTTGGCAACCTCGCGTGCCCATCGAATAATCGATGAAAATACTTTTATTTGTACATAGACAAACTTACCTTCTCATCTGTACCAAATACTTGGCATAGGATAACGTTAACAGTTCTATATCAACAGACTTGTAAACAAATCAATCAACTCTCCAATACTTGTCTAGCCAGAATAAAACAGGCATCGTCTCTTTTCTATTTACCATTCATGCATTGTATAACATGCATCACATAAAAACTTAGCTAACACGAAAGTTAGGCAAGCGTTAAGAAAGACTTGCCTTCAAGCGTCTTCGAATATATAATTCAACTATTCTCAGTCTTTACAGGATCTACATGATACATTCACATAGCACACTGTAATTAGTTATCAAACAAACTAACTTTACGTTTCTAACCAACTTCTTTCTCTTCTACATTTTATTTGAATTAACTTCGTTAATAAAGTCGATTTACCTTTCTATACTTCGTTACGTTTCATTAACGTTCTTACGTCATTATTAAATCGACATTCGATCATTATTGGTGAACTACCAAAGTTGAACATTATTCCCGGTGCACGTATACCGTTCTCACGTTCTTCGTTTAATTTCTATTAAACCTTACTAGATCTTCTTACCTTAACAACTTATAAGTGATCTAAGGTAAGTCTTATCATGTACATTAAGTACCTCCCATATCTTACTTTAGGTCTACATCCAAATTAGAATAAAACCTAACTTGGTCAACATTTTTCATCACGCGCCATTGTGATGCGACATCCTATGTATTCTAGTGGTATTTGTATTTCACTCTCCAGAGGTTTTTCCTGGACTTGGCGCGAGTCTCCAGACCTTTTTATTTTTTCCCGGCCAAAATCAAGGCCATGCGGTATGGCGAAAACTCTTGGGTTTTGGTATTCAGTGCAATAACCTCACGCACTGATTAACCAAAGTTTGGTTTCCTAACGAAACTCTCGGCTTCCTAATTTGTTCGTTTTTCATCCGAATTGACCCATTCAAATTCCTACAAGTTAAAAATTACATCCTTTACGTGTTCGTATAAGAATTTTACCTTTTCGAATCCGTTAACTCAGAATTCACCTTTAAGTTCATTTTTAAGCGTTCGTTTAACGTTTTCGTCCGTTCAATACTCGTTTTCTTCGTTATAAGTTGGAATGCGACGATTCCTTCTCCAACGACTCTTAATTAACTTATCTCACGTGTTGACATTGGAAACCAACGTTTTCAAGTCACACGACAACTTTTGACCTTTAATCCGGACTTTATACGTATTCGATGTTTAACGTCTATTTCCGCAAAATCCGCCATAACTTTGTTATTAATGTTCTCTAAAACAAATCACATGGAATACTCCATGGACTTCATATCTACATCCTAACCAAGCAATAGGCACATTCCTTAGCTATATCTATTCTTAAATGTTCATTCAAAACTAAATTTACGTTCAAGACTTTTTATTATTTTAACTCACGTAACCACTTACGATTTCTATTTGGTCATGACCTATCAATGATTTGGTCATTATTAGGCATCCTTATCTCTCCTCAATAAACATGCTCCACCCATCTAAGATTCTTCTATGAGAAAGAAATCGAAAAAGATGAAGATTACGGTTTATGAGAATTTACCTTTGAAGTAGTTAACGTTCTTAATAAACGTCTAATGGTTTGCTTGGAATTAGAAGGATTATAAGTTTCTAGCTCTTTCTCTCTCTCAAATATGTTGGACAAGCTTTGTAAAAACTTCAAATGACCAACCTAGCTTTGTATATATAGAAAACCAAATGAGGGGCAAAATTGTCCATCTCCCCACCTCCTTACTTATTTACCACTTTGTGACCAAGTAAAATACTTGGTGCCCAAGTGATGTGCTTTCCTTGCACACCAAGTGGCCGGCCCACCTTGCCCATGGGTCATCCCCATGGGTTTCCCCATGGGTTTTACCCATTCGATGACCCACCAGTTCGATCCACGGTTCGGTTTTCTTGCATTGGGCTTAACCAATCTAATATTGGGCCTTGACTTGGGCTTACCACTTAATCCCTTGGGCTTGCTCATTCAATTGATTGGTCTAAACATAATCCAACCAAATGAATTAACATTAAGTCTTAACTTAATTCTAGAATACAACTCGTATTCCTACACGATACTTCACGTATTCTTTCCATATAATACTAGTATGATTATCGATTGTACTTTCGCTTTTGACTCATCATATTATACATAGATACTAAATAATATCTTAATTGTATAACACATGCCTTAACCCTAACACAATTTCTTCCACGCGTTTCATTTCCTTCTCGGAAATCAATATACTCAACCCTTAGATTTTAAGTCCGCAAGCGAAAACTTCGTTTGCCATAACGGAATTATTATTGGATATTCCATACTATCGTAATATTCTAACATTACGTGTTTCTCAGAATCTCAAATCCTTGCTCCGAACGAAATCGGGTGAATAGTGTTTTTACGCAAACATTCTCGGAAAACCTTCGTTCTCATCTTGATAATTCACAACAATTAATTCTAGCACAAAGCCAGAATACTAACCACATCCACACATTCTAGGTCATAGAACGACCTTCGAGTATCTTATTCACATAATAACTCAATTAAATTCATTTAATCCACATAATAAAAAAAATTAATTCATTGAAAAAATCCAAAATTCTCTGGCATTACATATACCTATTTTGGGGGCGTCACATACTCTATCAAAGTGTTGACAATGATTTACCAAACTAATATTGGTGTGGTTTTCAAAAAGAGACTGAGTATGCTAAATTTATTTTGTCATCAAACGACAGGCACATGAGGTTGCCACAACTTAAACGTATACACATTTAATGAATGTAATGTTGATCAACATAGAGTACTATATGTTGATCACCTAGACGTGCTCGTAAGCTATGCTGGATTTACGGACTTAGTGTCGGGATGTCCTTTTTAAAGTACTTATGAAATGCTCATGGTCTTGGACCGGAATTGATGTTTTACTGAATATTGTTGTTGTAAAACGTTTTGAATGAAAAGAAGTGCTATTTTGAATTATCGATAGTACTTCGTAACTATTGTTCAGTTATTAAAGATATACGATTCCTATGTCTCAAGCATGCTATTTTACTAGAATTATTGTACTTGCTGAGCTAGTTAGGCTCACTCTTGCTTGAACCATATTAATGTAGCTAAGGTCGAGCGAACCGATGGATCCGACAAGGATAAAGGGAAGGCGAAGCCGAACCCGTAGATTACTTATATAATAGTATATTTTTATAAGAATAATATTTAATATTATGACAAGGATAAATGTAACGGTTATAAAGAACCTAGGAAATGTTAATATTATTATGAATATATAGAAGACATATTCGTTCTTTTGAGGCATTTCAATTGAATGTTTGTGTGAACTGTAGCACCGTGTAGCACCATCTGTCGGGTTGGAAGATACCCAGATTTGGGGGCGTCACATGTTGGTATCAAAGAATTAGGTTATAAAACTTTAGGGGGGATTTAAACCTTAAGTCATAACCTTAAGAAAAGTCCAAGAAATAAAAGATGTAAATTAACCTTATAAAAATGCATTATACATGTTATGTGTTTTTATTATTCTACTAACATGTACTAATCAAACTTATTTGTGTTGTTGTAGATGTCAGGAGAAAATAGAGACGTACAGGTAGTCAGCGAAGGCTCAGTTAATCAGATAGAGATTATACCAAACCCCATAACAGCAAATCCTGAGGTAGTAGTGGTTGAGTCTAGAGACTCAGAGAGTTTAGATCTCATGTCCCTATTCGACGATATGCTAGAAGAAGAGGTGGAGGTGGTGTCCTTCAACCCAGTAGCTATAGCAGCAGAGATGGCTCCGGGGGAGTCAATGATGTCACTTTTTATGTTAGTATTGGATAGAAACATCCACTATTGTCGGGAGGTTAAGGAGCTAAAAGCAGAGCTCCAGGCTGTTATAGAGGATAAGACGGACGTGGAGTCCATGTGAGAACAGGAGCACGATGAAAGGGTTTTGGCTAAGGACAGGGTCCATGAGCTGAAACAGGAGGTCTTTGTGCTTAAGGGGGTGATAAGTGATATTTTTACTCACTTATTATATACCGATCCATGCGAATTGTGCCCACCTTGAGCACATTTCATTATGTTTTAGTTACATTTCATATTATTTTGCATTGCATGTATTTAAACTCCTTTTGGTGAATAAGTGCAGGAATCGACGTCATTTTGGTGGGAATTGAGGTATCAGTGAGCGGATGCATGAAGGTTAGTCGCAAGGCGAGGATGTGCATGGCATGGGGGTACAATAAAATTGGAAATCAAGCAAGAAAGAGGATTAAGCAAGAATGAACAAGTAGCAGCGAAGATGAGACCAAAAACCGGACTCGAGAACCGCAGAACACAAGCCGCAGCAAATATAACAAGAGAAGACTTCATGCCGCATGCCGAAAGAAACTTTACATAGGGAACCTTCTGCAAGTCACGCTACTGCGAGTAATGCACCACCGCCACGAGGTATGATCACATACCATGAGGCGTAAGCGCGTCTGACGCATCGATAAGACGTCTGGGGAATCGAAGCTTCTAAAGAAATCTGCCACCGCGAGATCGATACACTAGAGCCATATAAGGCCGTGTGGCGCGTCTTCGATGTTGTAATTTGTTTTATTTTTAATTAAGCAATGTGATGATGTGTAATTGATATAAAGCGATTTTGACGTATGTCAGAGGGAGACTTGACTTTTATTACGTAACTTTCATAATAGCAATTAGGGTTTACACCTTGGGAGAGAGTCCAACGAAGAACGAAGCCACAATGTCTTATTTTCTTCTTCTTGGAGTTCTTCACCATTGTGGATTTTGATTATTGTTAATGGAATTCTTTGGGGTTTTCATAGTTAATCATTGATTACTATTCAGCATTTGGGTTTGATTGTTCTTTCTCTCTTAATCTCATTTTCTTGATTATTGATCATGTTTAGTCTTGATCCCATAATGGTTTTTGGTTCCGCCATGAACTAAACTCCATTATGGGATCCTAACGGATTTTAATATGTCATTTGGTTGCACATCTAAATGTTAGATTTGTTTTGCATATCATATGGATTATCTATCATGGTTGGTTTGTATGTATGAATGACTGATAATCTTCATGTTAGTATTTGTATGGAATTAGAAATGAACATATGAATATGGATGAAATCATGATAGCATGTGAATATGGGGATTGCATATTTTGTGAAATGTATAGAAATATCTTGTTTTCCGTTGGTATGAGCTAGAATAAGGGTTGTGTTTAAAGTCAATAGGATTGCAATTACGCATAGGAGTATGGTAATTGTGATGGTATTGGTGATCACATAGATTCTAACATCTGTAGATGATAGGTGAGTTGGTTATAGTGCATTGGAAAATGGTTATAACTCGCTTTTATGCCCTTGGCTATTATCCTGTGATATGTGAACACTTTTTGCATGACATATGGCGATTGAATGAAATATTGAATGAATTTAGGATCCCATTATTTCCACATCATATTTAATTCGTTTATATTCTTATTTTTAGTTGGTAATTATAAATGATTCAAATCAACAATTAAGTTTATAGTCTTAGCATATAAATATAGTGAGTTAATTAATGCATAGTAGTTTAAAGTTAACAACTTTCTCTGTGGGATCGATACTTTACTTACTCTGTATTACTTGTTGACCCATGTATACTTGCATGAGTTAGAGCTCTTTTATAAGAACTATAAAAGAGGCAACAATTTTTTGGCGCCAGAATTCTTAAAGAAAGGCGTTAATTTAGATAATTATCATTAGTTTAAAGTTGTATTGTATGACTTAGACAATTCTATCATTTCTCATTTCTATATTTGTTTTGTTTTGAGTACAGGTGCTTGTAGGATTTTATGCAACGCGATCCTCCAACTCAGAGTTAACACCAGCACAAGCTAATATAAACGGAAAAGGTTGGAAAGCGAGTGTGCGGATAAATCTTCAAGAGTAGTTAGAAAGCATTACAGTCAATATGGCAGAAGAACAAAGGATTGATCCAAGAGAAGAGCATCGGGCTCTAAGGGAATATTCCATGCCGAACATAAATGAATTACAGTCTAGCATAGTCAAACCCCATGATAGCAAAGAAACACCTTCGAAATAAAAACGGGCACTATTTAGATGGTGCAGAATTCAGTACAGTTTGGGGGTGCTGCTACAGATGATTCGAATGAGCATCTATTAAGCTTCATCGAGATTTGTGACACATTCAGATATAATGGTGTGACAGAAGATGCCATCAGACTACGGTTATTCCCATTTTCATTGAGGGATAAAACAAGGAGTTGGTTACATTCTTTGCCGGCTGGATCGATTACTACATTGGAGGATTTAGCACAGAAATTTTTAGCCAAGTTTTTCCCAATGGCTAAGACTGCAAAGATGAAGACAACCATATCTCAGTTTGAGCAACAACAGGGTGAATCCTTATATGAAGCATGGGAAAGGTATAAGGAGATGCTTAGGAAGTGTCCACATCATGGTTTACCAGACTGGCTGGTAATTAATTCATTTTACAGTGGCTTGGGATGGCAGTCCAGACCGATTATAGATGCAGCTGCAGGAGGGGCATTATGGGTAAAAAGCTATGATGAGGCCTATACGCTTATCGAGACGATGGCCGTGAATGACTATCAGAATCCTATAACTTGGATGTCTCAACCCAAAGTTGCAGGTATGTTGGAGGTGGATGCGATTACACAGCTATCAGCACAAATGGCAGCCATGGCTAAGAAAATAGAGACGTTGGCAGAGAGTAAAATGAAGACGGTTGCTTTTGTTTATGAGATTTGTGCGGGTCACACTCCACGTAACTAATGTGCTATCACCTCGGAAGCGAAGATATGTAACTCCTACAGAAAGGACCAAGGCCAATTCCAGAACACATATCACCCCAACAATCGCAATCATCTAAACTTCAGCTGGTCTAACAACCAAGGACAACAACAAAATAAGTTCCAACCGATTCAACAGTTTCAACAACAGTCAGCACAACCACAGTTTATACCGAAACCACCATTTCCACCGGGATTTACTCAATAGCAACAACACCACACTCCAGCTGCATCACATCCAGAGAAGAAATCAGAAGTGGAGGAGATGATGTTGAAATACATGGCAAACACCGAGGTCATGATCAAAAGCCAAGCAGTGGCTATCAAGAATTTAGAGATGCAAATGGGGCAAATGGCGACCATGCTTACTAATAGGCCCCAAGGTGCTTTGCCAAGTAACACAGAGGCAAATCCTAGAAGAGATGGGAAGGAACAGTGTCAAGCAATAACATTGCAATCTGGGAAAGACTTGACAGTATCTGCAAGTCGCGCGTCCGCGTATGATACCACTAAGGAGGCCATACGGCCGCTCGATGTAGAGAAAGAAACTGAGGAGGATAAAAATCTGGAAAATTATGAGGTTCAGCAAAACGAAACGAATAAAGCGGAGTTCGTAAGAGAAGGTCAAGAGTCCACTACAACCACTTTGCACCCTCGAATACCATATCCGCAAAGGTTAGCAAGCGAAAAGATGACAAACAGATTCAAAGAAGTTTTTAGAGGTCTTCAAAAAAGTCAGCAAATCAATTACCTTTTGCCAAGCATTGGAACAAATGCCAAGCTACGCAAAGTTCATGAAAGGTATCTTGTCGAGGAAGAGGAGATTAGATGAGTTTGAAACGGTAGCTTTAATGTAAGAATGCAAGATGCTGGTTTCAACGTAAGTTACCTCCAAAGCTGAAAGATCCGGGTAGCTTCACAATTCCGTGCACTATTGGGAAGATGGAGTTTAACAAGTGTTTATGTGATTTGGGAGCAAGTATAAATTTGATGCCATTGTTAATATTCAACCAGTTGGGATTACCGGCCCCACAACCAATGAACATATCATTACAGTTAGCAGACCGGTCTATCGTATGTCCACGGGGAATTGTTGAAGATGTATTGGTTAAAGTGGATAAGTTCATCTTCCGGCTGATTTTATCATTTTAGATTTCGAAGAGGACAAGAATATACCGATCATACTAGGAAGACCATTCTTGGCCACGGGCAGGACTTCCATAGATGTTCAAAAAGGGGAATTAACTATGCGTGTACAAGATCAGGAGGTTACATTCAACGTCTTTAACGCAATAAAGCTCCCAGCTGATGAAGAAGAGTGTTTTCTAGTTGATCTGGTAGATGGAAACCGCAAGGATTGGATACACAACCCGAGAATAGATGACTCTCGAGAGATATGTAATGATGAAAATGCAGAGTTGAAGGTGGAGCCGTTGATGAAAGCCGGTGATCAAATTTCGAGGTGCGAGACATGAAGGAAGGCACCACACCGATTGATATGACGTGAGAAGTTCGAGACAGTCAAGCTAATTGACTATAACTTAGCGCTAGATGGGAGGCAACCCATCAATTCTTCACCCAAGAATTCAATTATTGTCGTTATTTCCTTTTGATTATTTTAGTTAGTAGTTCAAATTCAGTGATAACAAGTTATAGGATAAGTGAGCGTATACACATGATATTAATGTCGCATAACACCACCACTATTATATGTCTTATTCATGTGAATTAATATCTGTGCAGGTACAATGATTAAAGAGCATCACCGATGGAAGAATAAATCAAAGCAGATTAGTCAGATTTGAGTCTCATGGTCATTGCAAGTCCCAAACAATATCAACTTCCGCTACCGCGTGCTCGTACCAGCTTAACCCACGACCTTTTCACGCAAGTCTCAAGGCTTTCATGGCGCTGAAAGGAAGCTTATATCATCGGCAACAGCAAGGTACAGGTCCAAAATTTGGATAAAATAGTTCAAAACAGAAATTGGAATCAGTTGGACTCTTATGTGCGATACTAACAGAAGCGAAAATCTCTCACTCTCCCCAACTCACATCACTATCTCTCTATCAGTTACAGATTGAGGCGTATTTCTCTCCCTCAAATCTCCGCGATTTCCTCCATGATTCCGTGCTCATCCCCATCTCCTTCATGATATAAAGCTAGGGCTCTCTATTGGGATAACACAAGCAAGAGTGAATTTCATCAGTTTGCAAATACATTCGTTTCTTTAGTAAATTCATGTGCAATCTCTATCTCCAATGGGTCCAAAGAGAATAAGGGCAGCTTCATCCTCTTCATCTTCTTCGGACGGTCATGAGGAGGATATTGTCGATCATAGCAAATTTCTGTGTTTGGAGGCCCAGTAGGACTATCGCATTGTCACGAAGACATTCATCAAGGAAAGAGGATTTAGGCCAGAAGGTCAGGATGGGGAACTGTGTGCCATGATTTGCGAACGAGGTTGGGCTGGACTGACTGCTACACCCACGCCGATTCCCATGAGCATAGTTCAAGAGTTCTATGCTAATGCCAAAGCCACCATGAACGATACCTCTATGGTTCGTTGTACAGAGGTAAACTACCAACCCTCCGCCATTAGAAACGTGCTGAGGCTCCCCGCTAGACCACCAGCAGGGGCGGCCAATTGGATCATGGGAGCTCATCAGGAAACATACTTGGAGCAGGTCATCGCAAAATTGTGCATTCCCGGATCCTGATGGACTTACAAAGTCGGTACGACCCAACCTCGCATTTTTCCAGCAGCCGCACTAAATCGGTATGCCAAGGCATGGAATCTGTTCATTTATGCTAAATTATTGCCATCATCACATCAACATGAAATCACAGCAGAGAGAGCCATAATTCTGTGGGGCATCATCACTGGCGAATATATTGACGTCGGGTATTTGATCCATCAAAACATTGTAAAGTATCTGAAGGGAATTACCACTAGCAGTATCCCACACGCTTCAGTGATAGCCATGTTATGTGCATAGCAAGGGGTTAGTTGGGGCAATGAGCAAATGCAGTATCCAAGACAAGATATCACGCACTCCACAATTGCCAAATTTGAGGACTGGGCAGGTGGCGAGCCACATCCGCACGGATGCGGATTCATTCTCTGACCCACCATTTCTGAGCCAACCCAGCCACCCCCATAGTCCGATGAAGCAGGTCCATCTACCCGTGAACAGCCTGTCTCTAGCGATCGACACCTCCGAAGGTTGGAGCGCAAAGTCGACGCATTGTATGACAATCTTGGAACTTTTGCTACGGGACTCACCAGGGCTTTGGTCGAAGCATTCACGCAGTAAGGAACCATGCTTGAATGGCCCAAGTTCGGGACCGTCGTGCCATATCCACCACCAGATTCACCACCCGAGGAGGGTGGTCATGCCGATAATTAGGGGAGTTTTTCTCGTACCCTTTACCTTCATTCACCGAGGACATTGAACATTTCAAGTTTGGGGGTATTGGAGTACTTGCATAGTAGTAGTTTAGATTGCATTTTATGTTAGCATGTTTAGTTTAATTTTACATGAATGTGGGTTAGTTAAATGTTTAGCATAAAATTTTTATTTTTATTCATTCTTAGTATGTTCTAGTTTAATGTCTCACATAAAATTTTGCTTATAAATAGAAATTTTATGCCTAAGCCAATGAGGATAGTGAATTGTGGAAGATTTCAGAATATGTACATAGCACAACTTGGATATAATGTTTTACACAATGTGATTCATGTTGCTGTTTATATGCTTTCGGTTTGCACAATTGTGTTCACATTCACTTGTAAGTCTAAGATGTGTGTCTTGCATTGATCAATAGAACATGTAGTTTTAAAAAGAGAAACATGAGAAAAATGTTGTAGATTGTAAAGTCATTGAAGTGCAAAATTTTGGGGAAACATGGGCATGCTGTGTATAAAATAAAATAAAATATAATAGCAATAACATGATTAGTCTTAATTCGGGGCCCTAGCTACTTGAGTAAGTACGCCCGAGGGGATTGTCTCTACACCTAGCGCCCTAAGGTCTTTCATGGTCTGGGAGTCGTTGGTTGAAAACTCGCTAAGGGGTAACAGTGTGCCTAATGGATTAAGACATTGCATAGTCATGTATAAATATATATATATATATATATATATATATATATATATATAATAGCAATAAACACCGCGAGAAAGTGCGAAATCGCCCTCGTGAGTAGTAATAAAGAAATAAACCCATTGTTGAGCCTTAGTTTGTGGTGATATGTTTAAATAGTCTATGTTGCATGAATATACATGAATCTGGATTTAGACTATAATTTTCTGTTTGGAGCAGTGTAGGATATAAAATCTTTGCTTGAATCAAGTTTCTGTGAACAACACACACACACACAACATCTCTATAGCAGTCATGAATTATCTGAGTGTATGATGTTATATCTATGGTTTGGTTTGAAACTATGTTCTGGGATCTGGATAGTTCACTGAGGTAATTTGGGCTGAAATTCTGTTATGGTTAAGATTATGTGAGACTAGATTGCATAAGAGAGTAGTTGCATAGTTTAGTAGTTACATTTTCAGTGTTCATTCATATGCATTGCTTGAGGGCAAGCAACAGTTCAAGTTTGGGGGTATTTGATAAGTGATATTTTTACTGACTTATTGTATACCGATCCATGCGAATTGTGCCCACCTTGAGCACATTTCATTGTGTTTTAGTTGTATTTCATGTTATTTTGCATTGCATATATTTAAACTCCTTTTGGTGAATAAGTGCAGGAATCGGCGTCATTTTGGTGGGAATTGAGGTATCAGTGAGTGGATGCATGAAGGCTAGTCGCAAGGCGAGGATGTCCATGGCATGGGGGTACAATAAAGCATGGAAATCAAGCAAGAAAGAGGGATTAAGCAAGAATGAACAAGTAGCAGCAGCAGCAGACCAAAAACCAGACTTAGGAACTGCAGAACACAAGCCGCGCGGCATAACAAGAGAAGACTCACAATACTACCATTTAAAGCGGGCTTTACATAGGGAACCTTCTGCAAGTCACGCTACATGAGGCATAACCCAAGGCTACCAGCGAAGCGCGACCGTGCCGATAAAGACGTCTGGGGAACCGAGCTTATCGCAAATCTTGCGGTACATGAGACAGATATACTAGAGAGCACGCATGGCCGGCATGCTGGCGTCGATCTCAGTAATTTGTTTTATTTTTAATTAAGCAATGTGATGATGTGTAATTGATATAAAGCAATTCTGACGTATGTCAGAGGGAGGCTTGACTTTTATTACGTAACTTTCATAGTAGCAATTAGGGTTTACACCTTGGGAGAGAGTCCAATGGAGAACGAAGCCACAACGTCTTATTTTCTTCTTCTTGGAGTTCTTCACCATTGTGGATTTTGATTAGTGTTAATGGAATTCTTTGGGGTTTTCAAAGTTAATCATTGATTACTATTCAGCGTTTGGGTTTGATTGTTCTTTCTCTCTTAATCTCATTTGCTTGATTATTGATCGTGTTTAGTCTTGATCCCATAATGGTTTTTGGTTCCGCCATGAACTAAACTCCATTATGGGATCCTAACAGATTTTAATATGTCGTTTGGTTGCACATCTAAATGTTAGATTTGTTTTGCATATCATATGGATTATCTATCATGGTTGGTTTGTATGTATGAATGACCTGATAATCTTCATGTTAGTATTTGTATGGAATTGAAATGAACATATGAATATGGATGAAATCATAATAGCATGCGAATATGGGGATTGCATATTTTGTGAAATGATAGAATATACTTTGTTTTCTTAGTATGAGCTAGAATAAGGGTTGTGTTTAAAGTCATAGGATTGCAATTACGCATAGAATATGGTAATTGTGATGGTATTGGTGATCACATAGATTCTAACATTTGTAGATGATATGTGAGTTGGTTATAGTGCATTGGAAAATGGTTATAACTCGCTTTTATGCCCTTGGCTATTATTCTGTGATATGTGAACACTTTTGCATGACATATGGCGATTGAATGAAATATTGAATGAAGTTAGGATCCCATTGTTTCCACATCATATTTAATTCGTTTATATTCTTATTTTTAGTTGGTAATTATAAATGATTCAAATCAACAATTAAGTTTATAGTCTTAGCATATAAATATAGTGAGTTAATTAATGTATAGTAGTCTAAAGTTAACAACTTTCTCTGTGGGATCGATACTTTACTTACTCTGTATTACTTGTTGACCCGTGTATACTTGCATGAGTTAGAGCTCTTTTATAAGAACTATAAAAGAGGCAACAGGGGGAGCTAAAGACCAAGAAACATAAGATAGGGAGAATGTCTTATATTCATATGAGTTCTCATTCAGACTTCCAGCAGCAGGTAGCTGGTTATCCCGTAGAAACATGGTAGACGCGACATACTATCAGCCGTGATATTATCGCCGGTCTTGCCAAGGCGGATTTTGAGAATGCCATAAGGCAGATTTGATCTAGTAGTGGCTAGAGTAGTTTAGATATGTAAATATTTTGTATCTAGTAGTGACGTAAAACCCTCTTTTGTACAACAAAGGGTAGTCTTTTTTAAATCCCAATTTTTGGAAAGTAATTGCGGGAAAGTAATGTAATCAGCTTAGGTTGTGTAATGTAACCGATGTAGTGTTATACTACCATGAATTAATATAAGCCTTTTTTGGAACATGTTGAGTAATGAATGTTTGAGTTATTGTTTAAAATTGAATAATAACTAACTAACTGGAAATGAATAATAACGAAATGTGTTGTTTATTGTAACAGCAAAATGCCGCCAAGAAGAGCACCACGTAATCAAGGTGCGAACTTAAATCAACCGGAGGGAGGTCCGGTTAACCCCATGCAAGAGTTTGTAAATCTTTTAACAGCAGCGTTTAATAGAATAGGGGCTAACATCCCCGTAAATCCTGATGTAGTACGAGCTACTACGTTTAAGGATTTTAAAAGCGTGGGTCCGCCGGAGTTCAAATGAACTACGGACCATATCGAAGCTCAAACGTGGGTGAAGGAAATCGAGAAGGCATTTGTGATAGCAAATGTCGACGAGGCTCAAAAGGTTGCCTTTGCAACCTACATGATGAAGGGAGAGGCCAACTTTTGGTGGGAGGCCAATTAGGCTAGAACCGAGATAGAGGTTCTAACGTGGGTGAGGTTCAAGAAGATATTCTTCGAGAACTACTTTCCCACGAGCATGCAGGGAAGGATGGAGATGTGGTTTCTGGACTTGAAGCATGGGGACATGACGGTTCCCCAATACGCCGCTAGGTTTAATGAACTGGAGAGGTTCGCTCCACACCAAGTGGACACCGAGGTTAAGAAAGCTTAACGGTTCGAGCAAGGCTTGAAACCTTGGTTCTATAACCGCATATTCGTGTTCCAAAGTACTTTATTTGGAACCATTTTAAAGAAGGCGATAATCTCCGAAGGTGGTAGCGAGGTGTTGAGCCAGTACCACAAAGACAAGAAGAATAAGGGGAAAGTTGATGGGGGAGTAAAGATCGAGGGAGCCAGCGGGAGTGGCGAAGGGCATATGCGGAAGGTGGTTAGCTCTGGGAATACCAGAGTGAAACAGGGAGATCCGAAGAGGAGAATGGAGGCCTGCAAGACCTGTGGGAAGACTCACGTAGGAGTCTGTCTCAAGGGTAAGGCCGTGTGTTATAATTGTGGACAGGAGGGGCACATTGCGCCTAACTGTCCAAGTCCGAAGAAGAACCATGTATGCTTTGTGTGTGGGTCAACTGAACACATGGCAAAGAATTGCCCAAAGAAGGGGATGGACGGGAATAAGGGCGCCAATAGTGGTAAGTTAACTATTAGGGGTCCAGCACAACCGGGTAGGCCGATGACCCATACTTTTAACTTGACCGTCCAAGATGCGATGGCCTCAGGGGACGTAGTCGCAGGTATTATTCCGATCAACGACCTAAATGCATACGTGATGTTTGACTCTGGTGCTACTTGTTCGTTTATCGCATGTGATTTTGCTAGACGATTAGGATTACTTCTCAAAAAGTTTCCTATACCTTTAAATATTAAGGTACCAAACGAAGAGATAATTCATGTTGAAGATATTCATAGGAGTTGTTGCGTGGACATTCGGGGTTGTAAATTATCAGTAGACCTGATACCGATAAAGTTAAAAGAATTTGACGTAATTCTCGGAATGGATTGGTTGGTTAACCATGGGGCAATTATAGATTGTCAAAAGAAATGCGTAAATATTACAACGTTAAGACAACCTCAGATAGTATTTTACAGTAATAAATTACCAGGGCGTTTGTGTTGTCTTACCATGACACAAACTAGGAAACTATTAAGGAAGGGGTGTGTAGGTTTTTTATGCCATGTTGTTGATACCCAGAGAGTCAACCCCAATTCGATATGGATCAAAGATTAATGATTCAGATCATGAAATAGGAGTACAATGAAGTAGTTGAGGGTGCAATATTCCCTATAGCAAAAGTTAATTCTAGTGGTAATGATGACACCAAAGGTTGTCCCAGACAAGTCAAAATCGGTGGTTCAAGTGAGATCGCTTTTTGTAACTTCCCAAAAAGCGAGGAACCGAATGAGGTAATCACGGGTAAGCTAATCATAAACTCTTGAACTTGACTCCAGAGATACCGATTCTACCCATTCTTTTAGTTCTCCTGCTTGTGCTCAACGTTTGAACTTGACTCCGGAGAAATTAGACTTTGACATATCTGTTGAGACTCCGTTAGGAGAAACTTTCATTACATCCACTATTTATAAATCTTGCTTGATTCAAGTTGGAACCATCACATTACCTGCCGATCTTATTTCGTTGAAAATACTTGTGATGTGATTTTAGGGATTGATTGGTTAACCACTCATCATGCCAAAATTGATTATTTTCGTAAGGTTGTTAGTTTTCATATTCCTAACCAACCTGTTATGCGAATTCAAGCAACCAAACCACTAAAGTCAATCACTTTCATATCAAGCTATAAAGCCATTCGTTTATTGAAAAATGGATGTCAAGTTTTCTTAGCCCATGTCATGGTCTTGAACGTATTTCCTAACGTATTTATGTTGTTAGTGAATTTCCTAACGTATTTCCCGGTCTACCCCCAGAACGTGATGTTGATTTCTTTATTGACCTTGAACCTGGTACAAAACCCATTTCTAAAACCTCATATCGAATGGCTCCTATCAAACTTCAGGAGTTAAAGGTCCAACTACAGGAGTTGTTAGACATCGGTTTTATTCGTCCTAGTACATCTCCTTGGGGTGCTCTTGTTTTATTCGTAAAGAAGAAAGACGGGAGTATGCGACTTTGTATTGACTACCGGAAATTGAACCATGTGACCATCAAGAATAGGTATCCGCTACCTCGCATTGATGACCTGTTCGACCAGTTGCAAGAAGCACAATTCTTTTCAAAGATCGATCTTCATTCTGTATATCATCAGTTGAAGATTAAAACTAAGGATATTCAAAAGAATGCCTTTAGAACTCTATACGAGCATTATGAATTCTTAGTCATGTCTTTTGGATTGACTAATGCTCATACTGCTTTCATGGATATGATGAACCGTGTGTTCAAAGAATATTTGGATCAGTTCGTTGTCGTCTTTATTGATGACATCCTCATCTATTCCAAAAGTCGTGAAGATCATAAGCGCCATTTGAAGCTGGTACTTCAAAGGCTTCGTGATAACAAGCTATATGTCAAGCTGAAGAAATGCGAGCTCTAGCTTGAGGAAGTAGCTGGGCACGTGGTGTCAAAACATGAAGTATCTGTTGACCCAATGAAGATTAAAGGAATACAAAGTTGGGAGAAACCGAAGTCAATGATCGAAGTACGTAGCTTTCTGGGCTTAGCTGGTTATAATCAGATATTCATGGAAGGGTTTTCTCGAATCGCTACCTAGTTAACTCAGCTGACTCAAAAAGATACAAAATTTGACTGGAGCGAGGAGTGCGAGAAGAGTTTCCAAGAGCTCAAGAGGAGACTCATTTTCGACACATGCTCTGACAATATAATCTGGTTTGGATGGATTTGTTATCTATAGCGATGCTTCAGGCAAAGGGTTAGGATGTGTTCTCATGCAACATGGGAAAGTCATAACCTATGCCTCACGACAACTCAAAGAATATGAGAGGAATTATGCTACTCATGATCTGGAGTTGGCAGTAGTCATTTTCATGTTGAAGATCTGGAGACACTACCTGTATGGGGAGAAAGTGAAGATTTATACGGATTATAAAAGCCTCAAATATTTCTTCACCCAAAAGGAACTCAACATGTGGCAACGACGTTGGCTCAAGCTGTTGAAAGATTATGATCATACCATTGTAGACACTCGAAATTTTCTTTTCCTGTTATTAACCATACAAGAGGGCAAAAACATCTTTTTTACACTCCAGAGATAACCCTGGAGGATCACAACATCAATTTCAACCCCGGAGATAGCCCCGGGAGATCCAGTTTCCAACCCGGAGATAGCCCCGGGAGATCCAGCTTCAACCGGGAGATAACCGGAAAATCGGCCCAAACCTCTTTAGATAACCTGTGGATCAAGATCGAAGCCTAGAGATAGCCCCAAAGAAGTCAAGCCAACCTCGTAGATAACCACGAGGAGCGATTAAAAGTCAACATCAGGCCAACCTCAGAGATAACCCTGAGAAAATACTGCTACAACTGCGCGAAAATTGGAGATAACCCCGGGAGTGGTAAAATGGTCATTTTTCCAACTCAACTTCAACTCACAATAAATCAACTCATTTCAACTCAAATTACTTCAATAAAATTCCCACGAGAACCATATCTTAACTTTCGAGCGCAAACTACGCAAAACGGCTCAACGGACTACCTGATGGAAACCTAGGAATTCCATTTCGGTCATGGACCCATCTTTCTGGAATCAAAAAAGGGCAAATCATATGTTATTGTGTAGCTCTCGGAAAGATCTTTTTGGAATGGTATGGCACGCTTCAGTCGGACTCCCGGATTGAAAGTTATGAACGACCGAGCGAACAACGCGTTGTCCGAGTGTACGTACTTTGACACGGCGGGACCCACATTACAGGGCATCCTGGCAAATTACAGACCATGCACGCCTCTATAAATAGAGGGCTTGGGGTGGCCATATTTGTAAGAGAAAATGGCGATGAAGCCCTGTCCAATTTGTTCTGTACATGCTATAAACCGAGTGCTTTCTCATTTTAAACACTTGTGAGCTTATATTTTGTCATATTTTTATTGGCGAGAGCCTAGTGTTCATCCATTTAAAGTTATTGAAGTCTTCTTTGGCAGCCCACTGTAAGCCTTCTCACACACTTTAAAGCCTTTCTCTTCATCTTTGCACACACCCTTCTTCACATTGAGAGTCATGTCATAGGTGTGTTTGCGGACTTCTATCAAGTGGTTTTATTTCGGTTTGTATATATATATATATATATATATATATATATATATATATATATATGACTACATTATCGAGTTATGCCTCGATTGAGCCTAGAGTTCATGCGGGCGCCATCGCTTTAATATATATATAGAGTCCTGGTTCTAGTCCCGGACGCCTTGATTTTATCCGTCCGGACTTTTTTTTTTTTTTTTTTTTTTAAATAACTAAAAAAAAAATTTAATATTTTATGGAATTAAAAATTTTCATAATAAAGTATATTGGGAGTGATTTGGCACGATAACAAAACATGGTGAATACAGATGCATGCAGACTGCATCTGTACCTGATTTTTAATATAGGTATTCAAATCACCCCAAAAAACATCAGATTATGGAAAATTTGATTCCATAAAATATTAATTATTATTTTTAGTTGTTTTAAAAAAAAACAAAAAAAAAAATTTGGTCCTTCTTTTACTCCAAATCGAAAGGTCCTGATTGGATCCGCTATATATATATATATATATATATATATATATATATATATATATATATATATATATACTGGCTC
Source organism: Panax ginseng (assembly GCA_020205605.1). NCBI lineage: Eukaryota > Viridiplantae > Streptophyta > Magnoliopsida > Apiales > Araliaceae > Panax > Panax ginseng. The sequence goes on along the minus strand of CM035136.1, from coordinate 94,629,142 downwards.
GATCGAAGCATTCTACTTAAAGACTATTACTCCCTTAAAGAGCATTCCTTTTTAAAAAGTCGTGTTTTTTAAATCTCTCTCCTCGCTATGTTCACCCAGCTTCAAACTAGAAGCAAGCCGTATTTCTAAGGCTCTCTCGTCGCTACACTACCCTTGATCCCCAAATCTTCTCCAAATCTTCTGCAAATCGAAGCATCGCCTGAGAAAATCGAAATCGAAGCCCAGATCGTGCTCTCACAAGCCCTAGGTTCAGAACAACGATTGATTTTTGAAATCAATTAGCGAGAGTCGTCTAAACTTCTCCGAGTTCTTATTTTGGTAAGTGCTTGAAATTTATATATTTGATTTGGCAATCGTTCCTCTGTTCTTTTGATTTAACATTAATTGAGGATAAACTTTGATTTTTTTGAGATTCGGAGTAAGTAGTCAATAGTCATTATACATTGGAAGGAGTATGGATGAAATGTTTAAAACTGAGTATAGTACTTTAGTCAAATAAGTTCCCTAGTATAATTTTGAGAATTACAATCAGAGTTAGAAGAAGTCCATGAGATTATTAGATTTGAGGAAACTAGGAATTAGCTTAAGATTTCAACTGTACATAATTAGATTATACTATTTAGCATGCTTTAGTTTAACCTTTTATTTGCTAGAAAATCTTGTTTCTTCATAGAGAATCAGATCCAAAAATCAGTTGAATATGAGAATGAGAATGAGAATAAATGTGAATAGATTCATTAAAATAAACTCATGTGTATGTCCTCACTCTTCACCAATTGAAAGATGCATCGGTCATTGATGCTAGTCCCACTCCCCCAATAATTGGTAAAAGGGAAGAAATTACCCATATAGTAGGTTTCTGTCATATTAGAATGATAAGGAAAATTCAGTTAAAAACAACCACAAAAAAAGTAAAATTAAAAATTAGTACACAACAAAGATGATAGCTACAAAACAAATATTTTATCTTCTTCCATGGATTGTCATTACCAAGGTGGGAACACATTAATTTTTCTAAGGAACAGAGAAACTACTGCAGCTTAGATGAGCTACATAATTTATTGTTTCCTTCTACTCTTCATAGGTTTATTGTTTCCTTCTAAATTTCTAACCATTCAATGATACAAGATATCTCCAATAGCATTTGTCAGTCATGGATGTCAGTAGTTCAATGATACAACATATAATGTTTGGATTCTATATCATTTGCATTATTTTGATTATATTGCATGCACCACATCCCCAAAACCGGAAAGAGTCAAACTACATGGCCGCAGTTAATCATTGTCATTGTCATCGCCCGACTATGTTTATAATTTCTTGGACTGATTTGAATCCTGTTCGTCGATTCTATGGATGTCAAACTGCAAGAGTAAGTAAGTTTTATTCAATTTCATTTGATGTGAAGTTTGTTCTGAAAAAAATTTATTTTTTGAGAACCTCATGGTTGCGGGTATATCATGTGGTATGATCCTCCGATGCAGCCGAGAGCCATTCAAGTGATTCCCGGTTTATTGAGGAAGTTGTTTCCTTGATTTTGCTACTTTGGAATTTTTTTGGAACCATCTCTATACAAGAAGATTGGCCATTGTACTTTGATTTTGCTACTTTGAATTTCTTAGGTACATATTGGCCATTGTGAATTTATAATTTGTAATTTATGATTTGAGTTCTGTTTTTAACTCAGGCATATGCTTTTACACAGTTTGGAGGTGGATTAATTCTTCTAGATTGACATTGGATTAATGATTTGCATAATGTGGAGGTGGAAAAAAAGAAAAATTTTGTTCTGTTTTGTGAGTTGTTACTTGGTTTTCCTCGTACAGTGGACAACCAAATTAAGCAAGGAAGTTAATCATCAACATCTTGAAGACAAACCATCCAATTTTTCCATTGAGCCTACATGATTTAAGCCTGATATGCTCTTTTTTATGTTTATACCATGTGTCAAAATATAGATGAATGTGATACTTGTGTTTCTAGTTTTTTTTTGGGGGGACACTCATCTTAGTTACTTAAGTAAAAGATTGTGGATCATCTAATTTTAATGCAACTATTTATGAAGCTGACCAGCGTTTGCTGTTTGTAGTCAAAATAGTTCGAACAATGTATACATGATAATTCTGAGGTTAAGTAAATGTTTACTACTTTTGTTCCTAAGGGGATTATAATTGTATCTTGTCGTAGAACCACAGGAACTGTAATGTACAACTAAGCAGGAAATTTTTCTCTTTAGTGTCTCATTGTTAATTATGCTAAAGATAAACGACACAATACCACACAATAAACATCACAATTCATTACAGCAATCAAGACAAACCACACAATACCCTGTGTCAAAATACTGCACATATGAAATATATGCTCAGTGCACATCAAGTCATCACACCAACACAATACTAAGAACAAACAGATAGTACTAAAACATTACAGATGATAAAATTTGGAATCACTGTTACATCAAATTTGTGCATATATTACTAAAACATTACAGATGATAAAATTTTGCATCACACGCTCCATCAAAATTAAGCTGGCCAGTAACCCCAGCTTGATATTGGACGGACATTCATCAAAGGGATCCTGAATGTGAGATACTACATCTACAAATAGAAAACAACAAAATTTGTAAGAACCTGGTTCACAATACATAGAAAACTTCCATAGAGGAACATCTAGTAATTCCTTGTAAATCCTAATAACATACTGAATCATGGTCCAAACTAAGTTTAAAAAATAGAGTACAACAAAGTTTCATTACAATAAATTCATTACATTTAAAATAGGGACTTCACACATCCTAACTGCTCCATCTCCCAAATTCTAATTACAAATTTTTCCGGATCTTCTTTTATAGAGAAGGTTCCAAAGATATTCCAAAGTAGAAAAATCATGGGTTATGAGCAAATACCCCCTATCAAGTAAGATGAATAGAATCTTGTCATCTATAACGCTCGAGAAATTCGGATTTTTCAATGAATTAAATTTTTATTTGATTATGTGGATTAAATGCATTTAATTGAGTTATTATGTAAATAAGATACTCGAAGGCCGTTCTATGACCTAGAATGTGTGGATGTGGTTAGTATTCTGGCTTTGTGCTAGAATTAATTGTTGTGAAATATCAAGACGAGAACGAAGGTTTTTCGAGAATGTTTGCGTAAAAACACTATTCACCCGATTTCGTTCGGAGCTAGGATTTGAGATTCTGAGAAACGCGTAATGTTAGAATATTATGATAGTATGGAATATCCAATAATAATTCCGTCATGGCAAACGAAGTTTTCGCATGCGGACTTAAAACCTAAGGGTTGAGTATATTGATTTCCGAGAAGGAAATGAAACGCATGGAAGAAATTGCGTTAGGGTTAAGGCATGTGTTATGCAATTAAGATATTATTTAGTATCTAGGTATAATATGATAAGTCAATACAGAGTACAATACGATAATCATACTAGTATTATATGGAAAGAATACGTGAAGTATACGTAGGGAATACGAGTTGTATTCTAGAATTAAGTTAAGACTTAATGTTAATTCATTTGGTTGGATTATGTTTAGCCCAATCAATTGAATGAGCAAGCCTAAGGGATTAAGTGGTAAGCCCAAGTTAAGGCCCAATATTAGATTGATTAAGCCCAATGCAAGAAAACTGAACCGTGGATCGAACCAAAGGGGTCACCGAATGGGTAAAACCCATGGGCAACCCACGGGCAAGGTGGGTCGACCACTTGGTGTGTGCAAGGTAAGATTTCACTTGGTCACCAAGTATTTTACTTGGTGACAAAGTGGTAAATAAGTAAGGAGGTGGGGAGATGGACAATTTTGCCCCTCATTTGGTTTCTATATATACAAAGCTAGGTTGGTCATTCAAGTTTTTACAAAGCTTGTCCAACATATTTGAGAGAGAGAAAAGAGCTAGAAACTTATAATCCTTCTACTTCCAAGCAAACCATTAGACGTTTATCAAGAACGTTAACTACTTCAAAGGTAAATTTTCATAAACCGTAATCTTCATCTTTTTCGATTTCTTTCTCATAGAAGAATCGTAGATGGGTGGAGCATGTTTATTGAGGAGAGATAAGGATTCCTAGTAATGGCCAAATCATTGATAGGTCATGACCAAATAGAAATTGTAAGTGGTTACGTGAGTTAAAACCATAAAAAGTCTTGAACATGAACTTAGTTTTGAATGAACGTTTAAGAATCGATATAGCTAAGGAATGTGCCTATTGCTTGGTTAGGATGTAGATATGAAGTCCATGGAGTATTCCATGTGATTTGGCTTAGAGAACATTAGTAACGAAGTTATGGCGGATTTTGCGGAAATATACGTTAAACGTCAAAAACGTATAAAGTCCGGATTAAAGGTCAAAAGTTGTCGTGTGACTTGAAAACGTTGATTTTCAATGTCAACACGTGAGATAAGGTAATTAAGAGTCGTTAGCGAAAGAATCGTCGCATTCCGACTTATAACGAAGAAAACGAGTATTGAACGAACGAAAACGTTAAACGAACGCTTAAAAATGAACTTAAAGGTGAATTCCGAGTTAACGAATTCGAAAAAGTAAAATTCTTATACGAACACGTAAAGGATGTAATTTGCGACTTGTAGGAATTCGAATGGGTCAATTCATATGTAAAACAAACAAATTAGGAAGCCGAGAGTTTCGTTAAGAAACCAAACTGTTTAGCTAATCGGTGTTACAGTTCTAGGTGTAGCATACTAAAACCCAAGAGTTTTTTCGCCATATATAGCCAGCCTTGATTATGGCCGGGAGAAAATAAAAAGGTCTGGAGACTCGCGTCGCATCGCGAGAGTTTGTACATATTGTATCATACCAAGACCAAGTCCGCAAACCTTCGAGAGTGAAATACAGTACCACTAGAATACATAGGATGTCATACAAGCACCGACAAAGAGAAAAATGTTGACCAAGTTAGGTTTTATTCCAATTTGGATGTAGACCTAAAGTAAGATATGGGAAGTACTTAATGTACATGATAAGACTTACCTTAGATCACTTATAAGTTGTTAAGGTAAGAAGATCTAGTAAGGTTTAATAGAAATTAAACGAAGAACGTGAGAACGAAATACGTGCACCAGGAATAATGTTAAACTTTGGTAGTTTACCAATAATGATCGAATGTCGGTTTAATAATGACGTAAGAACATTAATGAAACGTAATGAAGTGTAGAAAGTTAAATCGACTTTATTAATGGAGTTAATTCAAATAAAACGTAGAAGAGAAAGAAGTTGGTTAGAACCGTAAAGTTAGTTTGTTTGATAACTAATTACCGTGTGCTATGTGAATGTATCATGTAGATCTTGTAAAGACTGAGAATAGTTGAATTGTATATTCGAAGACGCTTGAAGGCAAATCTTTCTTAACACTTGCCTAACCTTCGTGTTAGCTAAGTTTTTACGTGATGCATGTTATACAATGCATGAATGGTAAATAGAAAAGAGTCGATGCTGCTTTTATTCGCCAGAGACAAGTATTGAGAGTTGATTGATTTGTTTACAAGTCCATCGATATAGAATCGCTAACGCTTATCCTATGCCAAGTATTTGGTACGGATGAGAAGGTAAGTTTGTCTATGTACAAACAAAAGTATTTTCATCGATTATTCGATGGGCACGCGAGGTTGCCAAATGTTGAACGAACATCGCTTAACGTAATGAAGTTGATCAACATAGAGTACAATAGTCGATCACCTAGAAGTGCTCGTAAGTAAAGACGGTGGATGGCCTTAGTGCGAGATATCCTTTTCAAGTATGAAAACGAAAAGAGTATGTTCTGGTCTATCGAATTTGCCCATCATTCCTAAGCTATTATTTATGCTCGGAATTGCCGTATGAGAAGTATTAGTCAAATGTTTCATAACGCTTCGTAGATAATTGTTCAGATATGGGAATAAAGTATGTATTTGTTGATGTAATATTCATATGATTCAGTGTTAAGACTTGCTAAGCTAGTTATGCTCATTCTTGCTTGAACCATATGTTTGCGGCCTAAAGTTTAACAACCGAGAGTTCAAAGAGAGATAAAGGCAAGGCTAAGATGGACAATTAATCGTCCTGTAATAGACTAGTATATTTATATGTAAGATACTTATGAAGAACAACGAATGTATTCAGTTATGAACCTGGGAAAGAATTTATTACAAATGTAATACAAAGATAGTAATTACACTCATTTTGTTGTTATCTCAATGGAATGATTGTATGGATTGTAGTATCGTGGAGCACCATCTGTCGGGTTGGAAGATACCCGAATTTGGGGGCGTCACATCATGCCTCTTTGCTTCTGTTAGCTTTTTCTCCCAACCATCTTTCGTAGTGACCAATTGAACATTTCCACCAGCGAACTCAACATGATGATCAGACTCCTCTCCATCATTTCCATTCTACAAGTAATAAGGGGAGATCATTATTCACTGTCCATTCTACACACCACTTATCATTTGCCAATATGGACCTTACACCACTTATCATTTGTCATTTTATCACACCACTTACCATTTGTCTTCCCACTGGTTTGGAAAGGGAGAGACTCATATAGTTTGGACAGGAAGAGTTAAAAGAAGAAACTACATAATTGAACCAAAAACATTGTGTCCTACAACAGTGTGGCACAAGGAAAAATGAAGAAAAGAAAATAAAAGGAAAATAATAGTACCCAATAACAACTAGATATACCATGTATAAACTATAAAGCAAATACTAAAGTACACCTTTTGTTGTGATCGGGTATAATTAGTTTGCTAAAATTTTCTTTCTTGTATTTTGCTAATGTGGAGTGCATCTTTGATTTACCTTGGAGAAACACATTCCCATTTTGACCTTATGAACAGAGGTGAGGAATTGTACCAGCTGTACTGAAATTGAATTGAGCTATTAAATGATAATATTAGTGCCATTTCTTGTAAGTAATACAGACTACAGAATCCAGATCAATCCCCAAGCCAAGAGCTGGTGAAAATGTCAAAGCATAAACACATACTAGATAGAGAATCCCATCAAAACTAAAGAATAAGTTGGAGAGTTGAGTGAATGTCATAGACTGAATATGATATATTACTAATTCTAAATAATAAATATAGTCTGAATTGTTTACATGAGCGGGAGTTTACATGACAACAACTAAAAGAAACAAATCATGGGTATTCTTGAAGAAATTGAAATGAATCGGATGTTACAAGTGAAACAAATTGGAATTAATGCTAAATACCCACTAAAACTCCTACACAGAAATAATTAAACCACATAAATTAATTGGGTAGTTATAACAGTGTGACAACAAAGTTACGAACTAATTAACCATTAATTAGCGTTTCTTGTTCAGATGCAAAAACAAATTACATTTACAACTCGCAAGAAATGAAGAGTGTAAAACCGCACCAGGGATTGGTAGATATGAAGCTTTCTGAGGTGAGCTCGCTCGTTCCAAGGATTCGATCAATTATTCGGGCGGAAAAAGGTTGAAACTTGGAATCGGAAGAATCCCAATTAAGCTAGATCTAGATATAGATAGATGGGAATTCCAATTTTCAGTACCTAATTTTTTGTAGGGAGTTGTAGATGATGAATGCGTCGTAATATATAGACCGAGTACTATTGTGGGTTATGTGGGTTGTTTTGTTTCTTTCTAGGGCTTCATTGTAGTTCGATTTGAAGATGGAAGTATGAAGCTCAACTTTGAGGAGAGAGAAGGTTAAAAATGAAAAATACGGAAGCCTTATGTAGGTAATGTCGTTTAAGGGAGTATTGCTCTTTAACGGTAATGCCCTAGAACGGCTCTGTATATATATATATATATATATATATGACGGTTCGATCCGTCGCCATAGCTATGTAGTCTTTGTCGACGGGTCAAACTGTCGCCATAGACACTAAAGATGACGGTTCATCTTTGGTTCGCTCTTTAAGGTTCTCTTTAGAGCCTCTCCGTATATATATATAAGCAGTAAATGCTCCGGATGTGAAATCCAGGCTCAATCAAACAGAGTTTGATGACAGAAGATATATATAAGTATTTATATATATATATATATATATATATATATATAAAAAGCAATAAATGTCTTAATATTATATCCAGCTCAATCGAGATAACTCAATAATATATATATATATATATATATATATATATATATATATATATATATATATATATATATATATATATATAAACCACTTTTTAATGGTCCGCATACACACACGCCGACTCTCAACGTGAATAATAAGTAAAAAAGAAGAAGTGAAGAAAATGCTTTAAATAAAGCAAGAAGGCTTATAAGGACCGCCAAAGAAGACTTCAATAGCTTTAAATGGATGAACACTTTGCTTCCACCCAAGAAAAGTAGCCAAATATAAGCTCACAAATGTTTGAAATGAGAAAACAATCAATTTATAGTGTGTACAGAGCAAATTGGACAGGGTTTCCTCACCGTTTTCTTATGCAAAATGGCCACCCCAAGCCCTTTATTTATAGAGGGGGGGAGCCACAGGTGTACTTACTTGCCGGGTGCCTGGGCTCATGCAGACCCTCAACGACATCGATGCACGCACGCGCGGCAACGTGATGTCCGCTTGAATTTTCAAAACTTGAATCTGGGCATCCGATCGAGGTTTATAAGACCTCTTTCGACATGCTATTTCCGAGAGCTACACAATGACATGGGAGTAGAGGTTGTACGAAGTAAGGAAGATGGGACCATGCCTTGACTGAGTCTTCAAGTCTTCAAATTCTATCTGATGTGATGTCATGTGTAGTAGTCACTCGGGATTAGAGCTATTTGGTTTTTGTAGGACATTTATGTGTGTAATTTATGTTGAAATGTTATTTGAGACGGCGCCATGTGGGATCGAGGTGGCAAAATGATGATTTTTCCCCTCACCGGGGTTATCTCCGATTTGGGCTGATTTAGCAGTCGTTGCTCAGGGTTATCTCTGAGATTGGGCTGTTGCAAGTGTTGAATGTCCTCAGGGTTGTCTCTGAGGTGTGTCTATCCTCCCGGGGTTATCTCCAGGTTTGGAACTGAAGATCTTGGGGTTGTCTCCGAGATGGTACTGAGGCTTCTGGGGTTATCTCCGGAACTGGAACTACATTCCTTGGGGTTGTCTTCAGGTTTGACTGAATATCTCGGGGTTGTCTCCGAGATGGAAAACTGAGGATCCCGGGGTTTTTTCCGGGATGGCAAATTGAGTATCCTGAGGTTGTCTCCGGGATGGAAAACTGAGTATCCCGGGGTTGTCTCTGGGACTGTGCTGCTTTAACTTCCAGGGTTATCTCTGGAAGACGACTTTGCCCTCCTATAAGGTTAGTAACAGGAATACAAAAATTTTCGAGTGTCTACAGATGCCCCTCTTTATCATATTCATGCAGTGTAATGGCATGGATAGGATAAAGAACACTAGACACTTAAAACATGACAAGATATCTATGACACAATGTACTGCAACATGATGCAAATGTATGTAATTCGTTCGACTATTTTCCAATAGGATGTGATGATTGTTTGCTCCCATGTCTTTTGATGGGGACTGGAGAGATCACGGATGACTCTGATAAACTGCTTGGATGTGTTCTCCAAAGTTCTCAGGAACTTCCAAGATGTTGACGTTGGGGTTATCACCAAAGTCCTTAATCCTTGGTACAAACTTTCCACCATAGATGTTCCTCTCATGTACAAGAGACTCTGGGGAAATGAGCATTTGTTTGATGCTGACTATGTATAGCAGATTCCATCATTGGTCCTTTTCGATGAGGATGTTTTTCTTGGTTTGTATCGCCAGGTCCTTCAAGTGATCTGTCGGAGTTACTGCCAACAATTTGTGTTTGTCAGGGTTGCCTGACCCTTGTTGACCCATGTATCAACGACTAATGTCATCGGATGTCTTCCGACGCTTCATTGGGTTTAATGGCCAACTATCAGATGTCGATGAAATCCTCGCTAGGAGCAAAGGCTTTGTAGTTATGACTTCAGATTGACTGAAGATCAAACCTTTGTGAGGTATTGTCGATCGTAGTTTGCAACAAATATGATCATCGGTATAGTGAACCCTGTGCTTGGGCAAATACCAATGGGTGTTAAAAAGACCCGCAGTTTGGTCTATGAAAACCAAGATTTTAGGCTTTTGTAACGCCCGAGAAAATCGGATTTTTGAGAATTAAATTTTTATTTTTATTAAATGAATTTAATTGATTATTTATGGAGCAAGCTAATCAAACGTCTTTCTCTGACCTAGAAATGTCAGAACATCGTAGGATTTTGGCTACGTCGTAGAATTAAAGTGTTTAAATTTCTAAGACGAAAATAAAAGTTTTTCGAGAAATTTTCTGAAAAACACTATTCACGCATTTCTGTTCGGGAATTATTTTTGTACTTTCGAGAAATATGTAACAATAGAATATCGAGGTGAGATGGAATATCTAATAATATTTCAGTTATGGAAAACATAATATTTCGCCTGTGGACTTAAAACCTAACGCTTAAGGAAAATGATTTACGAGAAGGAAAGGAAATGTGATTAATGAATTAAACGATGATCAGATAATATGTAGGTATTGTATTTAGGTAAGGAATACTGAATACTATATGAGGTATTATACGAGTACGTATGAATAATGGTATGTCGATATATGGAATTAGTATATATGAAAGTTAGAATACGAGAATTATAATGATAATATATGTTATAAGGCTTTAAGCCAAAAGAAAGGAATTGGTAGGATTTGTTAAGTATTATGTGAGCCCAAGTATTGGATGGTTAAGTCCAATGTGAGTTTATTAATGCAAGCCCAATGTTTGTTTAATTACAAGCCCAAAGCAATTTAATGCAAGCCCAAATGATTAGGTTAAGTTAATTAAGTTAAAGGCCCAAGCTATAATTCAATGGGTTAGGGGATGGTTTAAAACCATGGGGCAAACCATGGATAGTCCAAAGTGGTGGACAAGAAATTGATGTGCTAATCAAGTAAACTTAAAGGCTAAGTTAGTGTGGTGATCACACAAAGTGCATATATGTGATTAGAAAGAATACTTAATGATTAAGTAAGTGTGATGATCAAGTGTTGTGGGGAGCAAGATAACTTAATGGCTAAGTGATTTGGTGGCCAAGTATTTTGTGTGGAGGCCAAGTTTACTTAGGGGCAAAGCAATGAATAGTAAGGAGGTAATTAAGGAGGTGGAGTGGCTTTATGTCCCTTATACCCTAATCTAGGAATTTCTATAAATAGGGAGCTTGTGCATTCATTTGGAGGTTGTTTTCATTTCATCCCACTTATAAGTTGAGAGCTTATTTGGTTGAGAGAATAAGTTAGCATAAGTTAGTCTTTTATTATTCACATAAGTAAGAAGGAAGAAGAAGAGTTAGCAAGAAGAAGATCAAAGCTTAGTCAAGTGCTCATTAAGGGTAAGCCATCTTGAACCATGATTCTCTTTCTCCATAGATAGAGAGGGTATTAGTAGAACTAATATGCTAAGGAATGATGAATCAAAGGCTTAAGTCTTAATAAGTCAGATACGTAATGAATAAGAAATCCAAACCAAGAATAAGTTATGAATTCATAAGGAACTTATATGAACTTTTCATATGTTCTCTTAAAAGATGGTATGATAATAAGAAGCAAGGATGGTGGTTAAAAGATTGAAACCATAGGAAATCATGAGAAAAGAAGTCATAAGTTATGAGAAATGAAAATATAAGTAATTTATATTTTCATAAGTCATAAATTCACAATAAGATAGTAATAACTTATCATGTTTATAAGTTAACGGCTATGTATGTCAAGATGATAGTATAATGGATTGAATCCAAGTGAAATGGTTTAAAAATCTCAAGTAACGAAGTTTCACTTTTAATTCACACGATTAGACGACGATCGTCAATTCATGAAATTCTCTAATGGAAGTCGAATTTTGATATTGAGCTTGGAAACATTGGTTTTCAATGGAGACAAGTCATATTTGTCATTATAGAGTTATGGACTCAAAATGGCCGGATTCCGACTTAGAACGAAGAAACGAAAGGCCGAACGCTCACAAACGTTTATCGTTTTCGTTAAAAGTGGACTAATAGGTGGAATTTTAGCAAATGAAGTTGAATAGATAAAATTCTTGCTTGACCACGTAGAGTACATGATTTGTGAACCGTAGGCTCTTGAACAAACCAATTTGAACTTATAACGAAGAAGTTACGAAGCCGGGAATCTCACTAAAAGAAAATTTCAGTAAATTTTTCTGTCACTTGAAAGCAATCGGCCATGGCCAACAAGGCAAGGTAAGTCACGCCGCAGCGCCAAAGTGAGCTTCAGCTTCTGGATACTCACGCTGCAGCGTGACCTTTAATATGTGGACTAGCACCAGTAATGAGTCCTGGCCTCCAAGCCCTATTAAGCGACGCCAAGCAGTGACACAAGACAGAGTGTAATAAGCTAAAGTGCAAATACAACCCCAACCCTAAAACTTCGACAATGAAATTTTTTTACAAGTACGAGATGAAGAGAAATTGGTTAGTAACAAAGTAAGGGACTTAATCAAACATTATTAAGTTATAATTAAACCCCAAGTATGATCATTTAGGGTTAAAGAAAGTCAATTGAAGATGAACGTGAACTATACATAATAAGTACACATAACCAATGACGATCGAGTTTCGATTAATAAACGTAAGGATGTTAATAAGCCGTAAGGAAAGATGATTAACTCGAACCGAGTTGTATTAATGAAATAATTTCACTTAAGTGTTATAAGAGAACGAAGTTGGTAAGGACGATGTAAAAGAATGACGAAAAGTCAGAACCAATAAATAACAAATCTAATACGGTATTAGATTGAGAAGAAGGGTAAGATTCTTTAGGAACGAAGTATGTTCATTCATCACCTAATGTGGTATGTTATGTGATTATGTGTTGTAGAGACTGTAAAGACTTAAAAGGAAACGTAATTATTCGGTAGCAGACGCTGAAGGAAAGTTTTTCTTAAACCCTTGTCTAACCTTCGTGTTAGTCAGGTTTTCAAATGATTCAAGTTATGAGATGCATGTATGGTTTTAAAGAAAGAGTCGATGCCCATTTTAACTCGGCTAGACTAATCTTGATAAGTCGATTGGTTTGTTTATAAGTCTTTCAATATAGAATTGCTAACGCTATCCTATGCCAATCCTTTGGTACGGATTCAAGGTAAGCCTGAATATGAATAAACAAATATATTTTCATTGATTATTCAATGGGCACGTGAGGTTGCCACAACTTAAACGTATACACGTTTAATGGATGTAGTGTTGATCAACATAGGATACTATAGGCTGATCACCTAGATGTACTCGTAAGCTATGCCGGACTTACGAACTTCGTACTGGGTTGTCCTTTTCAAAGAAACTATAAGATGTTCACGCCTTGAACTAGAATTGATGATTTACTAAATATTGTTATTGCAAAAAACGCTTTTGAAGGAAAAGGAAAGTTATTTTGAATTATTGATAGTATTTAGAATTATCATCCAGCTTATTGAAGATATACGATTCCTATGTTTCAAGCATGCTTTTAAAAATGAAATTGTTGTACTTGCTGAGCTTGTTATGCTCACACTTGCTTGAACCATATGATTGCAGCATAAACGATATGACCAAAGAATTCGACAAGGATAAAGTGAATGCTAAAACGAACTTTTAGCGTACCTATGTAATAGTATAGGTTTGTAATGATAATATTTGATATTATGACAAGAACAAATGTATCGGTTATAAAGAACCTGGTGAATGGTAGTATTGTTTTGGAATATATATAAGACAGATTCGTTCTTTTGAGGCTTTTTCAATTGAATGTTTGTGTGAATCAGAGCAGACTGCGGAGATCTATCGGGTAAAAGAGACCCTTGATTTGGGGGCATCACAGTTGGTATCAAAGCATTAGGTTATAAAACTTAAGGGGGGAAGAACCTTAGGCTCATAATCTCGTTAAAGAAGAGAAGTCCGAAGGAAGAACAAAAAAACTTAAGTTTTACTTGAGTTGAATGAGTCAATAAGGTATTGAGGAAACTCAGTATCAAAAGATTTAAAAGATGGAAAGTAACCCTAAATAAATTAAATGTGATTTGTGTTTATACTATTGTGTGTTATGTACTAATCAACATATGTGTTATTGTAGGATGTCGATCGATAGTTTGATGTATAGAGATATACACGTGGTGAGTGAAGAGCTTGTGAACCAAGTAGAGCCTGTACCTATGCCGGTGGCGAAGGTACCATTAGTGATTCTAGAGGAGTCGGAGGCATAGGAGTACTTTTCTGAGGAAGACTACTCCGAGGGAGAGATAGATATAGCGTCATATCTTAGTATGATGAATGATGGGGAGGAAGAAAGAGAGGTAACATCGATTTCTACGGTGGTACCTACACTGGAGTCATCACCTCCAGATGCAATGGAAGCATTGTATCTAGCAAACACTTGACAGAATGTGCAATCGGGTACAGGTTGTGCATAATCGTAATGAAGAGATTAGTTATCTCCATGAAGCTAAGATGTCTCGCAGTATGATTTTGAGTTAGACGCACGATAAGCGGTGCTGCTTATGGCGAGCAACGAGGCTAGGAATTATAAGGCAGAGGCCGATGAGCTTCGTAGAGAACCGGGGGAGAAGGATCGAAAGATAGCACGAATGTCTTACATCCATGAGAGTGCACATAAGGATTTCAAGCTGAAGGTTGCTTGTTATTCCATTGAGTCAGGACAAACTCGTCATATGATTAGTCAGGATACTGTAGCAATGATTGCGAATGAGAATCACGAGGATGTTGTTATGCATTATTAGAAGTCTAGAGTTATAAATATGTGTGTAGTGACGTAAAACCCTCTTTTAAAGGGTAGTCTTTTTGTAAATCCAACTTTTGTGAAGTTCAATTGCGGGATAGAAAATGTAATAGCTTTTGTCTATGAAAAAAAATTGTAAATAGTTTCAAACTATAAAGAAGCATATGGATATAATGAAGTTTTCATGGAAATGATTTGTTATGATGCGATTTGGTATGTGGCGATTTATTACGAAGTAAGTAAATAGATAATAATGAAATTTTATTTAATCTAAAAATGTCGCCAGGGAGAAGATAACGTAATAAGGAAGCGGAATCACATAATGATAATTAATGGGGTCAAAACAACCATATGCAAGAGTTCGTTAAGTTATTAACGGCTGCATT
This sequence comes from Panax ginseng, assembly GCA_020205605.1. Lineage (NCBI taxonomy): Eukaryota > Viridiplantae > Streptophyta > Magnoliopsida > Apiales > Araliaceae > Panax > Panax ginseng. The sequence continues at coordinate 94,613,935 of CM035136.1, read as the reverse complement.
TACCCAAATCGGGGGTAGAGTACCCGCAAAACCTAAGGTAGCTAGAACGATTACCTTTAAAGAGTTTAAAAGCATAGGTCCGCCGGAGTTCAAAGGAACGACGGACCCACTCGAGGCCCATACCGGGGTAAAAAAATAGAGAAGGCGTTTGTTATTACAAGCGTATGTGAGATGCAGAAGTTTTCTTTTGTTACTTACACGAGGAAGAGTGAAGCCAATGTGAGTTTATTAATGATTAAGTAAGTGTGATGATCAAGTGTTGTGGGGAGCAAGATAACTTAATGGCTAAGTGATTTGGTGGCCAAGTATTTTGTGTGGAGGCCAAGTTTACTTAGGGGAAAAGCAATGAATAGTAAGGAGGTGATTAAGGAGGTGGAGTGGCTTTATGTCCCTTATACCCTCATCTAGGAATTTCTATAAATAGGGAGCTTGTGCATTCATTTGGAGGTTGTTTTCATTTCATCCCACTTATAAGTTGAGAGCTTATTTGGTTGAGAGAATAAGTTAGCATAAGTTAGTCTTTCATTATTCAAATAAGGAAGAAGGAAGAAGAAGAGTTAGCAAGAAGAAGATCAAAGCTTAGTCAAGTGCTCATTAAGGGTAAGCCATCTTGAACCATGATTCTCTTTCTCTTCCATAGATAGAGAAGGGGGTATTAGTAGAACTAATATGCTAAGGAATGATGAATCAAAGGCTTAAGTCTTAATAAGCCGTATACGTAATGAATAAGAAATCCAAACCAAGAATAAGTTATGAATTCATAAGGAACTTATATGAACTTTTCATATGTTCTCTTAAAAAGATGGTATGATAATAAGAAGCAAGGATGGTGGTTAAAAGATTGAAACCATAGGAAATCATGAGAAAAGAAGTCATAAGTTATGAGAAATGAAAATATAAGTAATTTATATTTTCATAAGTCATAAATTCACAATAAGATAGTAATAACTTATCATGTTTATAAGTTAACGAAGCATGTATGTCAAGATGATAGTATAATGGATTGAATCCAAGTGAAATGGTTTAAAAATCTCAAGTAACGAAGTTTCGCCGGAATTCAAACGATTAGACGACGATCGTCGAATTCGTGAAATTCTTGGAATGGAAGTCGAATTTTGATATTGAGCTTGGAAACATTGGTTTTCAATGGAGACAAGTCATATTTGTCATTATAGAGTTGCGGACTCAAAAATGGCCGAATTCCGACTTAGAACGAAGAAACGAGCGTTTCACGTTCACGAACGTTTATCGTTTTCGTTAAAAGTGGACTAATAGGTGGAATTTTAGCAAATGAAGTCAAATAGATAAAATTTTTGCTTGACCACGTAGAGTACGTTATTTGCGAACTGTAGGCTCTTGAACGAACCAATTCGAACTTATAACGAAGAAGTTACGAAGCCGGGAATCTCACTAAAAGAAAATTTCAGAAAATTTTCTCAGGTCGAAGAATCCTTTGGCGCCATGACGCCATCAAGGCAAGGTAAGTCACGTCGCTGCGTCAAAGTGAGCTTCAGCTTCTGGAGGCTCACGCCGCAGCGCGACCTTTAACATAGGGACTCGCGCCACAGCACTGAGTCCGGTCTCCAAACCCTAATAGGCGACGCCAAGATCATCAGACAGAGTCTAATAGCCGTGCAATATATAAATACCAACCCTAAAACTTCGACAATGAAATTTTTTTACAAGTACGAGATGAAGGGAAATTGGTTAGTAACAAACTAAGGGACTTAATCAAACATTATTAAGTTATAATTAAACCCCAAGTATGATCACTTAGGGATAAAGAAAGTCAATTGAAGATGAACGTGAACTATATGTAATAAGTACACATAACCAATGACGATCGAGTTTCGATCAATAAATGTAAGGACGTTAATAAGCCGTAAGGAAAGATGATTAACTCGAACCGAGTTGTATTAATGAAATAATTTCACGTAAGTGTTATAAGAGAACGAAGTTGGCAAGGACGATGTAAAAGAATGACGGAAATCCGGAACCAATAAATAACAAATCTAATACGGGATTAGATTGAGAAGAATGGTAAGATTCTTTAGGAACCAAGTATGTTCATTTATGACCTAATGTGGTATGTTATGTGATTATGTGTTGTAGAGACTGTAAAGACTCAAAGGAAACATAATTATTCGGTAGCAGACGCTGAAGGCAAGTTTTTCTTAATCCCTTGTCTAACCTTCGTGTTAGTCAGGTTTTCAAATGATTCAAGTTATGAGATGCATGTATGGTTTTAAAGAAAGAGTTGATGCCCGTTTTAACTCGGCTAGACTAATCTTGATAATCCGATTGGTTTGTTTACAAGTCTTTCAATATAGAATTGCTAACGCTATCCTATGCCAATCCTTTTGTGACGCCCCCAAAACAGGTATACATCACCCATCTTGAGTCGCCAGATACATGGTACAAAATTCAAATACAACTTAATTATATAACAATCGTGTAAAATACGACTAAACATATCCTGTGAGTTTTAATACAAATATTGTCATCTAGACAATATACAAACTCAATGGGGTCCTCATTACATTTATTATCACACTATTTCACGTAATGGTGAGGACTACTAATGCACCATCTAGACCATCACTGCTCCCCAACTAGTCCTCGCTACGCTTCTCATTTCCTGAAGAGAACAATGAAAGCAAAAGGGTGAGCTCAACTAGCCCAGTAAGAAATATTATGACTAAGATAATGCAGAGTAATTTATCGTTAGCCTTCAACGGTGTTAAACTGATAAAATATAATAAACATCAAGTTTAATTGCAGCGGAACAAGCAGTCCATTTGAAGAGTCAAGTAGAGAATAAAATCTACTATCTTCTATGTTTTAAAAGGTTTTTCATCACTTTTATCGCTGAGACTCAGCTTAATAAATAATCCACATCATCAAATCATCCCTGCACTACATGCCAAGGATATTCTTTAGTATCACGACCACAAATTATCCATGCACTACGGGCCAAAGATAATCGTGTTTTCATCAACGGTCCTGATCATGCCATAAAACAATTCATCTTTGCACCCTTGGCCAAAGAGAATCCATAGCCATAATCATACCAAAAATTGTCCATCAATGCACTACGGGCCAATGAGGATTTTTTCACATCATTTGTAATATTATGGTCATGATTATACCGAATAATCCCTGGTCATAATCATACCAAGTCCATCTATGCACTACAGGCTACAGATGACTTTTAACATAATATAAACATGAGGATGATGACAATGACATAATAATTCAATAAAACAAGTTCAAGAATTAATTTATCTAGGAACCAATAACGTCCAAATTGTCAACAGGATACTACTTTGTAGAGTAAAATTCAAGAATGCTCAGAAGAATATTTCCATGAAAAGATACTAGATGAAGCGCAAATATCAAGGATATTCCACTAATTTCATGGAGTATAGACGTCAAAACTTTAACCAACTGAATATAATAAAGAATGGAATAACAAAAGAAATCACCAGGCATGCGATAGGCCACATGATAAAGTTATTCCAATGTAATAATAAATAACGGAACCAAAGTCATGCGTAAATGCACGAGATAGGATATTCCAATAGAATAATAAATAATGGAATCAGTCATGCGTAAAGCACGCATGACGGATATTCCAATGAATAATAAATAATGGAACCATGTCAAAGTAATATCGTCATCGTATACGATATTCCAAATGTAATAATAAAGAATGGAATAATGAAGAATTTCACTATGTATGCGGTGCTTTTGATAAACAAAGTTATTCTAACATAATAATAAAGAATGGAATAATAGAAGAATTTCACCATGTATGCGGTATTGGCATGACAAAGTTATTCCAACATAATAATAAAGAATGGAATAATAGAAGAATTTCACCATGTATGCGGTATTATTGACATGAGCAAAAGTTATTCCAACATAATAATAAAGAATGGAATAACATAAGTTCTCTTCATGAATACGAAAGAAAGAATACCCCTTACGAGTACAACAAATAATATCTCTTACATTTGAAAGAAGAGTATTCCAATCGGTAGGCGAGGATATACTCAAGAAAAAACTTGCACTACGCCAAAGCTTTCTTAAACTCTAAAGAAATACGCTCAAGATTATAGAAGAAGAACTCGCTTCTATAGTTTCTCTCTCTGAGAGTTTCAGTGAATTCGTAAGAAATAATGAAGGAATGAGCTTCTATTTATAGGAGAATGGACTGCATAGTAACTAATTCATGAACGATCTAGATTGATTTACTTTTAATCGGGCGGTCCATATTTAAAGCAAAATCTTTTAAATAAAATATAATATATTCTATTTATAATCTAATAAAACGAATAACTTTATAAAAGTATTCTATTTTATATAAAAATATTTTACTATACAAAACACTATGCAGTACTATGCAACACTATGCATAATAAAATATAATATATTCTATTTATAGAATAACTTTATAAAAGTATTCTGTTTTATATAAAAAGATTTTACTATGCAAAACAATATGCATAATAGAATATAATATATTCTATTTATAGAATAACTTTATAAAAGTATTCTCGCTTTTATATAAAAAGATTTTACTATTAAAACTTTAAACCAACGATCCATATTGATTTACTATTATAACTTTCCACCACCATTCATATTGATTTACTATTATATCTTCAACCAACTATTCTAAAAAATTAGCACATCTCCTCATGGAATAATATTGTACCTAAAATGATTTTGATTGAAAAAAATATATTGTTTGGGTGAATAGTACCCAAGTGAATAGTACTTCTAAATAGTACCACGTGAATAGTACCTCGGCAAAAAAAGTGTCCCAAATAATTCGAGTGAACAATACTAGAGTGAATAGTAATCGGTGAATAAGAACTCCATAAATAGTAATTAAGTGAATAATAGTACTCGACACCTAAAATACCCCAAATACCCGAGTGAATAATATTCTGCAAATAGTAATTTAGGTGAATAGTAACTTGTGAATAAGTAACTCGTGAATAAGAACTCATGAATAGTACCCCACACAAAAAGTGCCCCAAATACTCAAGTGAACAATACTAGAGTGAATAATAACCCGTATTTTTATGACAACTTGTCTACTTTGAAAATTTTTCACATATCACCCTTAACTTTAACCTTTTATCAATTTAACCATTTACCATAATAGAAAAATTGAATACTTTTATTTCATAAAATTCGGGGTCTCACACCTTTGGTACGGATTCAAGGTAAGCCTGAATATGTATAAACAAATATATTTTCATCGATTATTCGATGGGCACGTGAGGTTGCCACAACTTAAACGTATACACGTTAAATGGATGTAGTGTTAATCAATATAGGTACTATAAAATGATCACCACCTATATGTACTGTAAAGCTATCTTTGGACTTACTTTACTTCATCTTAGGGTTGTCCTTTTCAAAAAAAACTATAAGATGTTCACGTCTTGAACTAGAATTGATGATTTACAGAATATTGTTATTGCAAAACATTTTGAAGGAAAAAGGAAAGTTATTTTGAATTATTGATAGTATTTCGTAACTATCATCCAGTTATTGAAGATATACGATTCCTATGTTTCAAGCATACTTTTAAAAATGAAATTGTTGTACTTGTTGAGCTTGTTATGCTCACACTTGCTTGAACTGTATGATTGCAGCTTAGACGATATGAGCAAAGAATTCGACAAGGATAAAGTGAAGGCTAAAGCGAACTTGTAGCATACCTATGTAATAGTATAGGTTTGTAATGATAATATTTGATATTATGACAAGAACAATTGTAACTGTTATAAAGAACCTGGGGAATGGTAGTATTGTTTTGGATTATATATAAGACATATTCGTTCTTTTGTGGCTTTTTCAATTGAATGTTTGTGTGAACTGTAGTACCGTGGAGCACCATCTGTCGGGTTGAAAGAGACCCGAATTTGGGGGTGTCATAGCTTTTTCGCTCAATCGCGTAGCATCTTTTCTCCTGATTTCACTGTTTGAACTTGTGAGACCTCATTTGCAACTCGAATTGGACCGAGCCAAAGGGGTGGGACTCACCTAGGGGAGCTGCAGGTACTGTGACAACCCGGGATTTTGAATAATCAAAATTTTACGAATAATTTTTTTTTAATTAATATTAATAGTGATTATCATTTTTGTGACAAGTATCTGTGATACGTGTATCGAGAATGTCAATTTGTGTATTGACTAATAAAATTAGAGTAGAGTTATGCTTAACAGCTTTAGAAACCCTAACCCTAATTTCTAAAAAGGGATTCGATAGAAAATATAATTAAATAATTATTTTGATATATACGTGTTTGTACTGTATAGAGATTTTGATCAATGATTGATCGAATAAGGTTTAAAATTTATAAACCCTAATAAGAGATTAGAAACCCTAATCTCAGGATTAGAAACCCTAATACGCAGTTAAAAACCCTAATCAAAATCCGGGAAACCCTAATTTTAAATTTAAGAATCCTAAACCCTAATTAGGAAACCCTAATCCTAATTGGCAAGCCTAATGTGTTTATTAAACTTTAATATGATTAGAAAATCCTAATTATATTTTAGTTATCTTAATTTCTATTTTACAAACCTTAATTGTAATTTTGAAATATTATTTTTCTAATTAAAACCCTAATTAGAAATTTTTAGCAACTAATAATGTAAAACCTAAGGGTTAGAACCTAAGGGTTAAACCCTAAGGGTTTGTGCAATTGTCAAGAATGCCATTAAATTTATTTTACAAATGACTAAAATACCCCTTTTCATTTTCTTTAAATGGTAACTTGTATAATTGCTAGCAACTTTAGTTGGTAAACCACTACATTGACTTGGTAATACAAAACTCTAGCCAAATCAGCCAAAATTTTTAGATCCAAACAACATATAATCATATATATATGTTATAAGAGAGAGAAAGTCCATTAATTTGCTCATTTGGCCAACCTAGCTCTCACCAACTCTCTCTTACTCAAGACCTCCGAATTTAGCAAGTATTTCAGTCACAAAATAAACACTAGAAACCCAAAATCAGATTGGAGAGTATAGATCAAGGATCGGAAAGCTAGAAGGTATAAACCTAAATTGATTTTTGATCTTTGTTGTTAAGAAATATTTTGTGTTTATGTGTTTAGATCTTTGCTAGAGGATGTTTTATGTTGATCTATGATGATCAAACATATATACATAGCATCAAAATGATTTAAAATCGAGTTTTTCCAAAACAGTCAAGAACCCGATTTGTGGTCTGACAAGCTAATGTCAGACGCCACAGATCCGTGTCTGTTTATGATTTTTGTTGTTTGATCTTTTGTATTGGTAGTCTGGTATGTGGTCTTTCATCTTCAAGTGGTAGTATAGCCATTAGAGATCTAGATCGTGTGTTATTCATGGTCAAAGACCGTTGACCGATCTTGACCGGCTGAAATTTAGGTAACCCAGAAAGTTTAAAATCGTGTCTGACAGCCTTTTTAACGGCCCAGATCTGACAGATTTGATTTTGTTTGATGGTGGTTTTGTAACCAGATTGTAGTCTGACACATGTACTTTACTTGTATTGATTTAGATCGTTTATATAATCAGCAGATTGATTAGGGTAAGTGGTCAAACTAGGCCATATTGCCATGACTTAGAGATTCTGGAATTTCTAGAAATAGTTTGAACAAAATTTCTGACAGCCTTTGACCGTCTTATAACTTATGATTTTGTTGTTATTGAACTGATATGTTGTTGTAATGATGTTCGTTGACATAAGGACTATATATTTGAACCTTAAAATGACTTGAATCAAGACCAGAACACTGAGATTAGTGAGCTTGAAAGTAGTACCTCGAGACAGTCTGGGTTTCTGGGTAACCCAGAAAACCCAGATAATGTCTGACATCTACTTTGACGCTCTGGATCTTGTAGAATTGTTGTTGTATGATCGAGATAATGCTTGAATGTTGTAGTACTACATGTATACTACATTATCGATGCACAAGGTAGCCCAAAACATGGTCAGACTGTGAATCAGTGGTGGTCAAACTGTGACGCCCCCAAAATTAGGTATACATCACCCATCTTGAGTCGCCAGATACATGGTACAGAATTCAAATACAACTTAATAATACAATTGTCGTGTACAATACGATAAAACATAAACTATGAGTTTGAATACAAATATTTTCTACTAGAGAGTATACAAACTCAAAAGGAGTCCTCATTACAATTATTATCACACTATATCACAGAATAGTGAGGACTACTAATGCACCATCTAGGACCATCACTCTGTTCCCGACTCGTCCCAACTATATTCTTAATTTCCTAAAGGGAACGGTGAAAGAAAGGGTGAGCTCAACTAGCCCAGTAAGAAATATTATGACTAAGATAATGCGTAATAAATTATTATTAGCCTTAAACAAAGGTTAAACCGATACAATATAACAAACATCATGTTTAATCATAATGAACAAGCAATCCATTAAAAGAGTCAAGTAGAGAATAAAATCTATTATCTTTTATGATTTAAAAGGTTTTTCATCACTTTTATCATTTGGGACTCGACTTTTTAATAAATAATCCACATCATCGAATCACCCATGCACTACGGCCAAGAATATTCTTTAGTATCACGACCACAATTATCCATGCACTACGGGCCAAGAATATTTGTGTATTCATTAATGGTCATGATCAATCCAACAACTGTGCATCAATGCACTACGGACCAATGAGGACTTTTACCACATCATTTGTAACATTACGGTCACGATTACACCGGATAATCCCTGGTAATAATCATACCAAGTCCATATATGCACTACAGGCCACAGATGACTTTCAATAAAATATAAACATAAGGATGATGACAATGATAAAAGAATTCAATTAAACAAGTTCAAGAATTAATTTATCCAGGAACCAATAACGTCCAAACTGTCAACATGATACTGCTTTGTAGAGTAAAATTCAAGAATGCTCAGAAGAATATTTCCATGAAAAGATACTGGATGAAGCGCAAATATCAAGGATATTCTACTACTTTCATGGAGTATAGAAGTCAAAGTTTTAACCAAGTGAGTATAATAAAGAATGGAATAACAAAAGAAATCACCATGCATGCGATAGACCGCACATGCAGGTTATTCCAACAGAATAATAAATAACGGAACCAGTCCGACGTAAAATGCATGCAGACGATATTCCAAATGAATAATAAAGACTAGAACTGTGTCCGGTGAAAACGCATGCATGTGATATTCCAATGAGAATAATAAAGATCGAGCTGTGCAGTGCGGCGTAAAAGCGCATGCATGTGATATTCCAAAATAATAATAAAGATCGAACTAGGTCCTGCGTTAAACGCATGAGACAAGATATTCCAATGTAATAATAAAGATCGAACTAGGTCCGTAAAAACGTCTGACGAGGATATTCCAAATGTAATAATAAAGACCGGAATAATGTAAGAATTTCACCAAGTATAGGGTAGCCAGCGACACAAAAGTTATTCCAATGAATAATAAATAATGGAATAATAGAAGTTCTCTTCATGAATACAAAAGAAATAACACCCCTTACATTAGTAGGAGATTGAATACTACAAAGAGTGTAGTAATGAATATACTCTTCTTCTTTCTCCTTATTCTCTCTATACTTTCTCTCTATAGCTTGAATGAATTCGTGAAAAATAATGAAGAACTAGGCTTCTATTTATAGAAGATTTCTAGCTTAAAGCACTTGCAATGTGAAAAGGCAAGCTTATTGACGAATCGGTGATGTGAAAAGAAAAGTGGTTTGACGCTCAGTAATGTGAAACACCAAGTGGTTTGACGCTCAGTAATGTGAAACACCAAGTGGTTTGACGCTTGTAATGTGAAACGACAATTGGTTCGGCCGCTCAGTAATGTGAAACGACAATTGGTTCGACGCCTAATATGAAACGGCAAAGTGGTTTGACGTCTGTAAAGGTAATTACTATCATGCGAAAGAGACTCTTAGATGATGACATATGGCCCCCATAGAATAATCAAATTTACCACAAACGCCTCATAATAGACTCTTTATATACATCAAGGATTGAATAAATATTACCACAAATCATTTTATTTTTAATCAACCCATATTTAATCTTTCAACAATTATTAATCATTAATATTATAACTTGTCGTCTCAATTATTGATTTAATAATATAACATATTATCTGAGATGATCTTGTGACAATAATTGAATCAATAATATAAGAGATATGATGCAAGCAATTCTTTGTGAGCAATAATTGAGTATAACCGAGTGACTTCTCACGTAAGCATCAATAATTAATACCGCATACTACTACTATGAACTACACGATTCTTGTACTTTTTACTCTGGGTAGTTCAACAGGTTTTAACGGTAACACCTCCGCCAAGTTATTTTTATAGAAAGATAATTTTGTCGTTTTCTAACTACGACAATACTTCTATTGTGGGGTCCACCAATGATTGTGTCGTCGTACGAATATTCCCTGACAAAAAGAATATTCCCCAACCAATCAAATATTATATAACCACTTGCTTACTTTGCAAAATTTGTAAATATTACCATCAACTACAACATTATATCAAATCAACACCATAATATTCAAAAATATAATTCGAGAAAATTATTCTTTATTCATAAAAGTTGGGGTCTTACAACCTCCCCTTCTTATGAAATTTCATCATCGAAATTAGGGTACATACCTGGTATGTCGAAGAGATGAGAATACCTTGACTTCATCTCAGATTCTAACTCCTAAGTCATTGCCTCTACATCGTGGTTTCTCCACAAAACTTTGACCTGAGGTATAACCTTGGAGCGTAGAACATGATCCTTCTTATACAAGATTTTAATAGGTAACTCTTCATACGTTAAATCTTCCTCTATCTCGTCTGGTTCTAACTCAATAATGTGGTTCGGGTCTTTCACATATTTACGCAACATAGATATGTGAAAAACATTATGAACACGAGACATACTTGGCGGTAAGGCGAGTCTATAGGCCACAGTTCCTACTCGATCGAGGATTAAAAATGGACCGATGAATCGAGGCTTGATCTTTCCTCTCTTTCCAAATCTCTTAATTCCTTTCCATGGAGCAACACGTAACAACACATGATCTCCTATATAGAATTCCACATCCTTTCGATGAAGATTAGCATAACTCTTTTGTTGATCTTGTGAGGTTTTTATACGTTGCCGAATCGTTTGAATATTTTTCGTAGTCATACATACCAACTCCGGTCCCAACAACGTTGCTTCACCCACCTCATCCCAGCATACTGAAGAATGACACTTTCTTCCATACAACGCTTCGAATGGAGCCATGCCAATACTTGCTTAATAACTGTTGTTATAGGAAAACTCCACCAATGGTAAGAACTTGTCCCAACTTCCCTTGAAATCAAGGACACGGAGTCTTAATAGATCTTCAAGAGTTTGAATAGTCCTCTCCTACTGTCCGTCCGTCTAAGGATGATATGCCGAGCTAAATCGTAAGTCTGTGCCCATAGCTTTTTGCAAACTAACCCAAAATCGTGAAGTGAATCTTGGGTCTCGATCAGAAACTATGGACATTCAAGTGTATAAGTTTCTCGTATCGGTAAGAAATGAGCAGACTTTGTGAAACCCCAGATTTTATGAATAAAGATTTAAATTTATCGAAATATTTTTTTTAATATTATGGTGGGAATTTGATATAATGTTATAGTTGTGGGTAGTATTTATAAAATTTTCAAAGTATGCAAGTTGTTATAAAATATTCGATTGGTCGGGGAATATTCTTTTGTCGGAGAATATTCGCATTTGACGCAAGACAATCATTAATGTGGACCCCACAACTAAGTATTGTCGTAGTTAAAAATATAATGAATTATCTTTTATAAAAATAACTACGGAAGTGTTACCGTTAAAACCTGCTGAACTACTCTCTAGTAAAAGTACAAGAATAATGGCGTGATTGCATAGTAGCACACCAGTATTGATTATTGATGCTTACGTGAGAAGTCACTCGCTTATACTCAATTATTGCTACAATAATTGGCCGGATCATATCTCTCATATTATTGATTCAATTATTGTCACAAGATCATCTGCGCATAATATGTTATATTATTAAATCAATAATTGAGACAACAAAGTTATTCATATTATTATTTGCAATATTGACAATGTCTAGAAGTTCATCAAGGAGAGGTTTGGTCACCTAATTACGCGCCAATAAGGAGAAATCCTTATCTAAAGCCCCTCTTTCACGGGAACGACTTTGGTTGTTAAATATTGTGAGTTATAATATTAATGATGAATGTTATTAAAATTGAAGTTGTGTTCGAAGTTGAATTTGGAGACGCAGACGTGATATTTGAGTCCGGAACGATGAAATTAGTAAAAATAGTCTATAAACACAAAATTTTTCGGGATTCACTATTTGGTTAAAAAGTCAACAGTTGATTTTTTCGGGAAAAGTCAAACTTCGAAATTTCAAAATTTATATTGTTGATAAAAATAGTTTCATTATGTTGGAATTGTTTGTGTTAGTGAAAATCGACATCTATTCCGATGATAATTGATGTCTGGGGGTTATATTGATAAATCGGGTAATTTATCGGATAAATGAGCAATTAATTGCTAATAATTCACATGCTTATATAACTATTTGTTCACATGTGTGTACTATTCAATCACATTCTTGTACTATTAGGGGAGTTGGTGCAAAATTGATATTACTTGCATGACTAAGTTAAAAATAGAGGTATAGATGGAGGTAATATACTGTAATTGTTTTTATCACATGATTAGAACTATTGAGTCACATGATTTACTAATGATTCACATTATTTACTATTAGGGGAGTTGGTATAAGTTTGATAATACTTGCAGGACTAAATTAAAAATGAAGAAAAAGAGGAAGGTATTATAATGTAATATTTCGAGCCCCAAAACGTGCAATTATCAAAACTATATTTTCCTATAAATAGAAGCTCATTCTTCCTTCATTTCTCACCAATTCACAAAAGCTTTAGAGCAATTATTATAGAGAGAAATTATAGAGAGAAAAGAAAGAGAAGTCCGCTACCTCACTATTCCAAAGATCCAGCTTTTTTTTAAGGTAGGGAATATTATTTGTTGTACTCGTAGGGAGTATTATTTCTTTTTATTCATGAAGAGAACTTCATTATTCTATTCTTTATTATTACATTGGAATAACTCAGATACGCTGTGCCACTACCCTATACTTGGGGACATTCTTCTATTATTCCGTCTTTATTATTCATTGGAATATCCTCGTCATGCATGCTTTCTGTGGGACCGATTCCATCTTTATTCATTGGAATATCCTGCGTCATGCATTTTACGCCTGGGACTGGTTCCGTCTTTATTATTATTATGTTGGAATATCCTCATCTGCATGCGTTTTACGTTGGACCCGATTCCATCCTTATTAGTATTTTGTTGGAATAACTTTTATCACATGCGAAGTACGGCATGCATGGTGATTTCATTTGTTATTTCATTCTTTATTATTCATGTGGAACATCCTCGCCGGTCGCGAATTTACTTTGACCGGTTCCGTTATTTAGTATTCTGTTGGAATAACCTGTCTATGCGAAGTACCGCATACATGGTGATTTATTTTGTTATTCCATTCTTTATTATACTTAGTTGGTTAAAGTTTCGACCTTTATACTCCATGAAATTAGTGGAATATCCTTGATATTTGCTTCATCCAGTATCTTTTCATGGAAATATTCTTCTGAGCATTCATGAATTTTACGCTACAAAGTAGTATCATGTTGACAATTTGGACATTATTAGTTCCTGGATAAATTAATTCTTGAACTTGTTTTATTGAATTCTTATATCATTGTCATCATCCTCATGTTTATATTTTGTTGAAAGTCATCTGTGGCCTGTAGTGCATAGATGGACTTGGTATGATTATGACCAGGGATTATTCAGTGTAATCATGACCGTAATGTTATAAATGATGTGGTAAAAGTCCTCATTGGCCCGTAGTGCATTGATGGACAGTTTTTGGTATGTTATGGCTATGGATTCTCTTTCACCCGAGGGTGCAAAGATGAATTGTTTTATGGCATGATCGGGGACCGTTGATGAAAAAACATGATTATCTTTGGCACAGTGTAGTGCATGGATAATTCGTGGTCGTGATACTAAAAATATCCTTGGCACAGAAAGTGCGGATGAGTTAATGATGTGGATTATTTATTAAGTTGAGTCTCAGCGATAAAAGTGATGAAAAACTTTCTAAATCATAGAAGATAGTAGATTTTATTCTCTACTTGACTCTTCTAATGGATTGTTTATTCCGCTGCAGTTTTTGATCTAAAACTTGTTGTCTATTATATTCTATCAGTTGTTATACTGTTTAAGGCTAATGATAATTTATTCTGCATTATCTTAGTCATAATATTTCTTACTGGGCTAGTTGAGCTCACCCTTTCTTTCACTGTTCTCTTCAGGAAATGAGAACGTAGTTGGGACTAGTTGGGGAACAGAATGATGGTCCTAGATGTTTGCATTAGTAGTCCTCACTATTTTGTGAAATAGTGTGATAATGATAGTAATGAGGACTCCTTTTGAGTTTGTATACTCTATAGTAAATAATATTTGTATTCAAACTCACAGCTCATGTTGTATATTTAAGATTGTATTTGTATTCTGTACCATGTATTTGGCGACTCAGAATAGGTGATGTATTCCTATTTTGGGGGAGTCACAGACTTGGTCAATCTATCAACAATGACCCAAATCGCATCTATGCCTTGAGAAACTTTAGGAAGACCGGTAACGAAATCCATGGTAATGTGTTCCCACTTCCATTCTGGAATTTCAAGTGGTTGCAATGGACCTTTTGGTACTTGATGCTCCGCTTTAACTCGTTGACAAGTTAGACACCTTGAGATAAACAGCGCTATCTCTCTCTTCATATTGCTCCACCAAAATGTATGACGAAGATCATGATACATTTTGGTACTCCCAGGATGGATTGCAAACGGTGTGTTGTGCGCCTCCATCATGATTTTATACTTTAAATTAGGGTCGTTAGGAACACAAAGTCCGAGTTGACTCAAGTATTCCTTCTTCATCGATTCTTGCTTCCTAAGATAGCACCTTCTTGCACTTTCTTCCTCATATGCATCAGCTCCAGGTCTGTAGCTTGAGCAGCTTTAACTTTATCGATTAAAGTTGGTTCTACTCGTATATTCGCCATCATCACATGGGTCCCTGGAGTCTTTAACTCTATCTCCATCCTTTTTTAAGTCACATAAAATGGGCCTTTGTGTTGACAATATCGCACTCGTACTTGCATATGATCTTCTACTCAATGCGTCAGCTACCACGTTCGCTTTTCCAAGATGGTATTGGATGGTATGATCATAATCTTTCAACAGTTCAAGCCAACGTCGTTGTCGCATGTTGAGTTCCTTTTGAGTGAAGAAATATTTGAGGCTCTTATGATCCGTAAAGATCTCCACTTTCTTCCCATACAAGTAATGCCTCCAAATTTTAAGTGCAAAGACAACAGCTGCCAACTCTAGATCATGAGTAGGATAATTCCTCTCATATTCTTTGAGTTGTCGCGAGGCATAGGCTATGACTTTCCCATGTTGCATGAGAACACATCCCAACCCTTTGTTCGAAGCATCACTGTAGATGAAAAATCCCTCCGAGCCAAATGGTATTGTCAGAACAGGTACCGAAATGAGTCTCCTCTTGAGTTCTTGAAAAGTCTTCTCACATTCTTCGCTCCAACCGAACTTTGTATCTTTCCGAGTTAGCTGCGTTAATGGTGTAGAGATTCGAGAAAATCCTTCCACGAATCTCTGATAATAACCAGCTAAACCGAGAAAGCTACGTACTTCGGTCACTAATTTAGGTTGCTCCCTGCTTTGAATAGCTTCAATCTTTGCCGGGTCAATAGATATTCCATGACTTGATACTACGTGCCCAAGGAATGCTACTTCCTCAAGCCAGAACCCGCATTTCTTCAACTTGGCATAAAGCTTGTATTCACGAAGCTTTTGGAGTGTCAGCCTCAAGTGTTGATCATGATCTTCACAGCTTTTGGAATAAATAAGGATGTCATCAATAAAGACGACCACAAAGTGATTCAAATATTCCTTGAATACTCGGTTCATCATATCCATGAAGGCAACAAGAGCATTAGTCAATCCAAAGGACTTGATTGGGAATTCATAATGCCCGTACGGAGTTCTGAAAACCGTCTTTGGAATGTCATCGGTTCTAATCTTCAATTGGTGATATCCGGAACGAAGATCAATCTTTGAAAAGAATTTGGCTCCTTGCAATTGGTCAAATAGGTCATCAATACGTGGCAATGGGTACCTATTTTTGATGGTGACATGATTCAACTCCCGATAATCAATACAAAGTCGCATACTCCCATCTTTCTTCTTCACGAATAGAACAGGAGCACCCCAAGGAGACGTACTAGGACGAATAAAGCCAATGTCTAACAATTCCTGTAGTTGGGTCTTTAGCTCCTGAAGTTCAATAGGAGCCATTCGATATGGGGCTTTTGAAATGGGTTTGGTACCAGGTTCAAGGTCGATACAAAATTCAATTTCACGCTCTGGGGGTAGGCCAGGAAGTTCTTCAGGGAATACGTAAGGAAATTTATTAACAATAGAAATATCGTTCAAAACTGACGTATTTTTGTTTAAATCTGTGACATGAGCTAAGAAAGCTTGACATCCGTTTTTCAATAAACGAATAGCTTTATGGCTTGAAATGACTGTGATTGATTTTAATGGTTTGGTCGCTTGAATTCGCATAATAGGTTGGTTAGGAATATGAAAGCTAACAACCTTACGAAAACAATCAATTTTTGCATGATGAGTAGTTAACCAATCAATCCCTAGAATCACGTCAAATGCAAGTATTTTCACCGAAATAAGATCGATCGACAGTGTAATGTGAGGGTACCAATTTGAACCAAACAAGACTTATAAACGAGTGGATGCAATGAAGGTTTCTCCCAACGGAGTTTCCACAGATAACTCAAAGTCTAATTTCTCCGGAGTCAAATTTAATCGTTGAGCGCAAGTAGGAGAAATAAAAGAATGGGTAGAACCGGTATCAAATAAAGTATAGACTTATTAGAGTTTATGATAAGCTTACCCGTGATGACCTCATTCGGGTTCCTTGCTTTCTGGGAGGTCACAACAAACGCTCTCCTTGACTACCGATTTTAACTTTTCCGGGACGACCTTTGGTGCCTCCATCCTAGTGAAACTTGTCTTCTGTGAACAACAAAAATCGCCTAAGTGACCTTCTCTTCCACAATTATAACATGCTTTGACGACATCGCGCTTTTGACCGATGTGCCCTCCCTCCACATTTGAAGCATATGATAAGTGGTCGTTCTCCTTCCTTAACGACAGGTGCTGGTGCTGACGTCTTTCCATCATTATTGAATCTCCTCTTCTTGAAATGCCCATTCTTATTATTTTGGCCCTGATTACCACCGAAGTGGTTACCACTTCTGGCCTGTTGATTTCCTCCACGCTTGTTGTCACCGCTTCGATGAATGCTCTCACTAGTATTATCATTTTCCCGGCTGCTCTCTTTTAGTTGCGTTGACTCGTTATTGCGCTCCACTAACTGAGCCCTATTTACAACATCTGAATACAAACACAGTTTATGAGAAATAAGATGTTGACGTATCTCCGGCTTCAAACCTCTTAAAAACATCCGCGTCATTTTTTTCTTCATTATCCACCAAGTGGGACGCAAACTGGGACAACTCGGCAAAATTTGCTTCGTACTGCGACACGGTCATATTATTCTGTTCCAACTTGATAAACTCCACCTCCTTCATGTGACGAATACTTTTGGGAAAGTACTTGTCATTGAATAGTACTTGGAACTTCTCCCAAGACATTTTCAGTGCGGCAGGTTGAGTACACTTTATCGATTCCCACCAGTAATCTGCCTCTCCTCGCAACATAAAGGCGGCAAAAGGGAACCTTTTGCTCCTCAGAGCATCCCAAGACATCAAATATCTTAGTGATCTGCTTTATCCATGCTTCCGCCTTAAGTGGTTTTGGCTCTCTAATAAACTCCGGTGGTCCCTGCTCCTTGAACGGTTTAGCGGTGACCGTCCGAGAGTTTCCAGTGTTTCCATCTACATTTTGGACATGAGCCGCTCTCACCTGCTGTTGCATGAATTGCATAAAGCCTCTGAACATTTGTTCATTCATCATTTGGTCAGTGTTGTTGTTTGCATGAGGATTGTCGCCTTCCTGATGCACATTATCCTGATTATTGATATGTGGTGAATCAACGATCGCCTGTGCTCCATTGTTATTCTCAATATTCTCGGATATCATTTTCAGATACTGCCACAAAACAAAGGTTAATTGACATGTAACATATTATACCTAAATTCTGACCGACCAATTAAATACCACATAAACTTAGGTAGGTCATACTAGCGAAGGAATTCCCCGTCTCTCCCCTCCTAGTACTATTCTCCCATCTTAGCCGTGGATCATATCCTAAGCTTTGATACTGTTGTGACTCCCCAAAATTAGGTATACATCACCCATCTTGAGTCGCCAGATACATGGTACATAATTCAAATACAACTTAATAATACAATTGTCGTGTACAATACGACAAAACATAAACTGTGAGTTTGAATACAAATATTGTCTACTAGAGAGTATACAAACTCAAAAGGAGTCCTCATTACAATTATTATCACACTATATCACGTATAGTGAGGAATACTAATGCACCATCTAGGACCATCACTCGCTCCCCAGACTAAATCCCCAAATTATATTCTCATTTCACAAGAGAATAGTGAAAGAAAAGGTGAGCTCAACTAGCCCAAGAAGAAATATTATGACTAAGATAATGCAGAATAAATTATCATTAGCCTTAAATAGTGTTAAACTGATACAATATAACAAACATCAAGTTTAACTGCAGCGGAACAAGCAATCCATTAAAAGAGTCAAGTAGAGAATAAAATCTACTATCTTTTATGATTTAAAAGGTTTTTCATCACTTTTATCGCTGAGACTCAGCTTAGTTGTAAGACCCCAACTTATTATAAATAAAATCGAATTTCCTCTAATTATTATTGTGAATAATAAGGTGTTAAATTGATATAATATTTTGGTTATGGGTGAAATGTGCAAATTTTGCAAAATAAGCAAGTGGTTATAAAATAAACATTGTTGTCAGGGAATATTCGTTTGGTCGTGGAATATTCTTGTTGTCGGAGAATATTTGTACGACGACGCAGTAATTAGTGGGCCCCATAACAGAATAATTGTCGGATGAAGAAAACGACAAGTTTGAGTTTTTATAAATAATCTACGTAGTTATTACCAATTAACACTGTTGGAATACCCTATGGTTAAAATACGATGTCTGGCGTGGATGCACATTATTTTTGAATTATTGATTCTTACGTAAGAAGGCACTACTCAATAATCGTTACATTAATTACTATTCAATATTTTATTTTATTGATTCAATAATTGCTGCGTTGATATTTCATATTATTGTTGTTTCAATAATTATCACTGCACAATATTTCCAATTATCAGATCAATAATTCATATTATTTGAATAATATTATTAGATAGCATTATTGACAATGTCTAGAAAGTTCAGTCAATGAGAGGTTTGGTCACCTAATTGCGCCGCCCGAGAAGGAAAATTCTTATTGAAAGCCCCTCTTTCCTAGAACTACTGGTTGTCATAATTGTGATTCTGTAATATTATTTGTGAATAATTAACTATTGATTTATATGATAAGGAAATATTTATTTTATGTGGATATAAATGATGGATATATTTATTTTTATGTGGATAAAAATGAAGGAATTAATGCTGAGGTGTTTTATCAGTATTTTGTCGGTGTGGAAGTATTAAAATCATCCGTTTGTGGATTTCAGATAGTTTATGTTTGGAATTTGGAAAAACGCAAAGCTACAAAGTTGTAGAGAGTTCGATTTCAGGCAGAATGGACATAAAATTTGTATTTTTCTGATAAACGAGCTATTTTCTATGAATTATTGAAGTTTCAGAAAATAAAATAATTTTTATTTAATTATGGGTGGGACCCACTCTTGTTTGCCAACATGTGGGCTGCTGGGAATTTCAGAATTGGCTGGCTTGATTGATCAAATTGGGTGTGCGTAGAAGATTGAATAAGAATAATAATATTTTATTATTTTAGTCTCCTTTGGCGTTCTAGCATTTTCCTATAAATAGACGCTTAGGTTAGAATTGAAAATCACACCAGAAACAAGTTTTCTTTTTCTCTAGATTATCGAGCGTATTTTGTGAGTATTTAGATACTTTGAGAGTTGCTATTCAGTACAAGTTTCTGTCAGCACTATATCCGAAATTCAGTTAGAAGTACGGTTATTTTGAGGTGGATGTTATTTTCTTCTTAAATGATATTATTTTCTTCAATATCATTATGCCGAAATATTGGTGAACGTTTTATCAAATTTGGAACTTTTTGTGTCGGGGTTACTATTCACGTATACGACACTATTCACGAATACGGCACTATTCATCGAAAAATAAAATTTTCTCCTTTTTGTCCAAGATGTCTATTATGGTTACTATCTTTGATTGTATCCATGTTTTGATCTTTATTCTTGAATTTTGCTTCAAAATTAGTTATTATAGAGTATTATTGATCTTGGATAAACTGTTATATGAATTCCTACTATTTGTCCTTCTGTCTCACTGGATTCATTTTCTTTAAAATATTTTTCATCATCCTCAGTACTAAATGATGATATTACTGAATATTTTTGGCCTGTAGTGCAAAGATGAATGATTTACTGATGAATATCTTTGGCCCGTAGTGCAAAGATGAACAGGTGTTGAGATGAACATGACCAACTGGTGATACAAATGAATATCTTTGGCCTGTAGTGCAAAGATGAATATTGATTAAAGAAGTATAGTGATTGTTGTTATAAGGATAAAATATTGATGATGGACTTTTAAATCTTAGAAGATAGTAGAACTCATTCTCTACTTGACTCTTCTAATGGATTGTTGTTTCCGCTGCAGTTGTTGATCTAAAACTTGTTGTCTATTATATTTTATCAGATTTCTCCCTGTTGAAGACTAATGATAAATTGTTGTGTATTATCTTAGTCATAATATTCTTTACTGGGCTAGTTGAGCTCATCCTTTCCTTTTTGTTCCATTTTTCTTCTCAGGAGGTGAGAACATAGCAGGATCTAGTCGGGGTATGGAGTGATGGTTCTAGAAAGATGTTTTAGCAGTCCTCACTATTTCTGTAAAATAGTGTTTGAATAATTGTAATGAGGACTTAGTTGAGTGTGGATATTGTCTAGAAGACGATATTTGTATTTAAACTCACAGTATGTGTTGTCGTATTATGCACGACAATTGTATTATTGAAGTTGTAGTTTGCTTTCTGTACCATGTATTTGGCGACTCAGAATGGGTGTTGTATACCTATTTTGGGGGTGTCACATTAATAAATAATCCACATCATCGAATCACCCCTGTACTACGGCCAATGATATTCTTTAGTATCACGACCACAATTATCCATGCACTACGGACCAAGAATATTTGTGTATTCATTAATGGTCATGATCATGCCAACAACGGTCCATCAATGCACTACTGGCCAATGAGGACTTTTACCACATCATTTGTAACATTACGGTCATGATTACACCAGATAATCCCTATTCATAATCGTACCAAGTCCATCTATGCACTATAGGTCACAGATGACTTTCAATAAAATATAAACATGAGGATGATGACAATGATATAAGAATTCAATAAAACAAGTTCAAGAATTAATTTATCCAGGAACCAATAACGTCCAAATTGTCAACATGATACTGCTTTGTAGAGTAAAATTCAAGAATGCTCAGAAGAATATTTCCATGAAAAGATACTGGATGAAGCGCAAATATCAAGGATATTCCACTAATTTCATGGAGTATAGAAGTCAAAGTTTTAACCAAGTGAGTATAATAAAGAATGGAATAACAAAAGAAATCACCATGCATGCGATAGACCGCATATGCAGGTTATTCCAACAGAATAATAAATAACGGAACCAGTCCCAAGCGTAAAATGCATGAGACAGGATATTCCAACGAGAATAATAAAGATTGGAACCAGTCCCACAGAAAAAGCATGCATGACGAGGATATTCAACGTAATAATAAAGATCGGAACCAGTCCCCAGAAAACGCATGCATGAATATTCCAACGGAATAATAAAGACCTAAATAATGTAAGAATTTCACCAAGTATAGGGTAGCCCAGCGTATCTGAGTTATTCCAACAAAATAATAAATAATAGAATAACGAAGTTCTCTTCATGAATACAAAAGAAATAACACCCCTTACATTAATAGGAGATTGAATCTGCGCAGAGTGTAGTAATGTACTCTTCTTCTTTCTCTCTTATTCTCTCTATAATTCTCTCTCTATAGCTTGAATGAATTTGTGAAAATAATGAAGAACTAGGCCTCTATTTATAGAAGATTTCTAGCTTAGCACTTGCAATGTGAAAAGGCAAGCGACTGATTGACGATGATGATGTGAAAAGAAAAGTGGTTTGACGCTCGTAATGTGAAACACTAAGTGGTTTGACTCCTGTAATGTGAAACGACAATTGGTTCGACGCCTGTAATGTGAAACTACAATTTACCACAAACGTCTCATAATAGACTCTTTATATACATCAAGGATTGAATAAATATTACCACAAATCATTTTATTTTTAATCAACACATATTTAATCTTTCAACAATTATTAATCATTAATATTATAACTTGTCGTCTCAATTATTGATTTAATAATATAACATATTATACATATGATACTGTGACAATAATTGAATCAATAATATAAGAGATATGATGCAGCAATTACTGAAGCAATAATTGAGTATAACTGAGTGACTTCTCGTATGTACATAATTATTTGAATATTAATGCTATTTAATTAGTGTATTAAATAAATTAGAGAAAAGATTTTAATTATATAAAATCATTTTAAATAAGAATAAAGTATTTAAAAATATTTTGAGTTATAAAATGTGACTTTTAATATTTTTAGAGAATTTTTATTAATAATTTAATATTAATGATATTAGATTTATTTAATTATTAAATTAAATAAATAAGTTAAAAATGATTTTATTGATTTAAAATCATTTTAAATAAGAATAAAGTGTTAGAAAATATTTTGAATTATAAAATATAATTTTCAATATTTTTGGAGAATTCTCATTAATAAATTAATATTAATAATATTAGATTTATTTAATTATTATATTAAATAAATAAATTAAAAATGGTTTTCTTAATTTAAAAATCAATTAAAATGAGAAAATGATTTAAAAATATTTTAAGTTATAATTAATGACTTTTAATATTTTGATAATAATTTCATTAATATTTAAATATTAATGGTGATGGTTTAAAAAATGATTTTAATTAATTTAAAAATCATTTAAGTAGAATATTAATGATTTAAAAATATTTGAAGTTATTAATAATAACTTTAATATTTTGACAAGTATGCTATTAATATTTTTATATTATTAAATATTAATAATGATAAGATTATTTGATAATTAAATCATTTAAAAATGATTCCGATATTTGAAATTTTTTTATAAATTATAATAATTGTTTATAAATTATTAAAAGCTTCCGAAAAATATTATAAACGATATTTGACTTATCTAAAATAATAT
This sequence comes from Panax ginseng, assembly GCA_020205605.1. Classification (NCBI taxonomy): domain Eukaryota; kingdom Viridiplantae; phylum Streptophyta; class Magnoliopsida; order Apiales; family Araliaceae; genus Panax; species Panax ginseng. The sequence goes on along the minus strand of CM035136.1, from coordinate 94,590,127 downwards.
AGAAGCTTAGAGACCAAGTTTAATTGACAATAACTGTGTTAATTGTCGGATAGGGTGACTGGAACACCGAGAATGGACCGAAGTCCAACCAGACCGAACTAGTTAGACTTGTTAAGTGTTTATATAAGTTATAAACACTGATGTGGCTATGTGGTAATGTGTCTAGGAGAAGATTTACTGTGAATTACAATGTTGTGTGTTATGAAATATTGTGCTAATTGTGAGACCGATATTATTGGTTATAGGTCTTTCAAACGCATATAAGTTTATTGTGTAGCTGTAATCAACGCAGAAGGCAAGTTTCATAACTCAACCTTAAGTTAATATTGTTCAATTATTATAGTGGTTAATTATTGCTGATTATACCACGTCCAAGAATTTATTGTTGATTATTCGCAGTTACTGATTCGGAGAATATACAATTGTAGAATAACTGTTGTTGGATATTCATATTCATAGAAGATAGAATTGACAGTACAGATAATTCATGTTTATTGTCAAATTATGTTGAGAAATGTCTTAGCTAATTATTCTGGCTATACGAACATTTGTTAGAACTTGATAAATTCGAGAAGAGAATTCAATTGTTATTGATAGATCGATGCCAATTATTTCGGCTAGATCGATAAGTAAATAGAAATTGAAATCATTGAATTTCGTTGTTAAATCAAATCTTGATTCTAAGACTGAGAAGAACAACCTTTTATATAAAGGGAACATTTTTTAAAGTCGTATATTCGACCATTGCGCGCGACCTAAGTATTATGCATAATATATGGTACAAGGAGTTGGCCGGCTCTAAGTACTTGCAGAGTGGTATGATTTAATCTTTATGGTTATCTGATACACCTGCGTATATGTCAAAGTAAAACTTTAATATATATACCCGAGAAGAGAAGTTCAAGATCTAATGGATCACTCATCATAAATCTGGAAAACATTCCACTTTGTTATTGCATAGAATTGATTCTTGATTATTCAATAAAATATCGTAGAAACTTTGAAAGCGTTGTACTCTTTCATTATCAAATTATTTTGTTACATAGATTCTGAGAAGACTTGTGAGAAAATTGGAGAATTGTTTAGCTATTTCAAAGTTCCCCGAACTTTGATTTCATTCTATCAAAATAGATAGTCTGTTTTTGTTGATTCGTATAGATTTATTGTATGCCTTTACTTGCGGGGCAAATTTGTTGCTCACCCTTGCTATAAATAAAACATTTCAGCTAGGAACGAAGAGGCCAGCAGATCGAAGAAGAACAAAGGCAAAGGCAAAATGCTGGATTAGTTTTTAATAAATATTATTATTATGTTGTATTGTGAACCCTTTTTGTATATCTAAAGGGTATGATTGTAATGTTAAGGTTAGACAACCTGGGACTAATGTATTAACAATCTCTGTTAATGACTTATGTATTACTATTTCTATATGAATGGGTAGTTATATGTTATTATATTGTGGATCGTGAGCACCAAACTCGAGGGTCAGGTAACCCAGATTTGGGGGTGTCACAGGTACACATGCGGCCAACCGTGGGTTACCTTAAGTGACATGTTGCTTTCACAAGTCATTTTCATACTGCGCCACACAGGAAATTCGAGAACTTTTCTTCAGATCTGCTGAGTTCGGGCGTCTTTTTGCAAATTTTGTCACCATACAAGTGTTTCTTTTTTTCTTTTTTGCTAAAGCGTACAAGTGTGTCACACTATCCTGGTAACGTATGCATGCCTTCTTTTCCAGTGTTCGTCCGTTGGAAAATGAGTTATCATATAAAATGCTTCTAAACACATAGTAGTGAATATGCATGCTCATATGACTTGATAAAAAATATTCAACATAGTAAATGTTAGTATTAAACCATGTTGAACATAATGATGTGAAAAAATTTGACTTTTGAAACAATCAAATTGGTGCCTTTTTCTACTATTTCTTATCCTATTTGAGGACAAATGAGCAAAGGTAAAATGAACAAAGTAATCCTGGTAATTAGGCTACCCTTACGGATTATGACTTTTGAAGGGTTTCAGCACATAAAACGCAGCAGAAATAAACCAATTTAAAGGCAATTCTGAAACCCTAAAACGGGATCCATGCGAAAAATAAATTAACTCAATGGTTAGAAATTAGACCGATTATGAAAATAGAATTGATACGCTTGAATCTCCAACACAATCCAAACGAATCGCGCCTCTACGGTATCCACACGAACACCCCGTGAATCGTTGTATGATCTGCAGTAAAAGGAACTGCGGTACTAGCCACAAGGATGAGGATTTTTCCTTTTCGAAACTGTTTCTCTCTAGTCTCTCTCTAAGAGCAGCTAGGGTTTTGGTTATGATGATTATTCTAATATGGCTGCTACATATCATATATATAGCGGTTAAAAGGAATTAATCAAAACCCTAAAATAAAATTTGAATTTATATATATATATATATATATATATCTTAATTAAGTCTTACTTAATTAATATACCTATATATAAATTATCCTATTAATTTAAATTCGTAAATTAAATACTATCAATCATATTGACATATTTAAATCTTTACAATTTAAATTAATTCCCTTTTATTTACGTTCTATGTGTGTGACCCTATAGGTTATTATTACGTTGGCAATAAATTTAAAATCATATTATAAAATTATAAACAGTGAGCGACATCTAGTAATGCATCACTGCTACCCAAGTAATAATAAGATCGATGATTTGATACAACCTTTCCGTGACCAATATTTCAATGTAATTTAATCATTTTAACCTTAATATCCTAGATTAAACTTGAGTTATGGAATGTGTCATACTCTTTATAATTTAATCTGTGTTTTCTTGATCAATGAGTAGACTATATGAAACAAATCACTATTTGAGCATGGCCATGCATTTCATAGTCCTACTCAATCAAGAGGCTTATGGATATCACCCCTAATACATAGGAGGGTTAAATTCCATCTAGATCACTCATATTCCTCACACGATTCATGATGTACCCAATAATCACCTTTATAGTCCACCCTATTAAAGGTTTCCTTTGATGATATCAAAGTACATAAATTCACGTGTAGTAATATAGTGATTTCAGGTTGGAGGATCATTACATCATTGTCACTATGAGAATCGCTAATGACACTTCGCATAATGCTCCACATAGAATTCTACTGATGGGTCTGTCCAGTACATCGTTCTCTAACACATACCTATGCATTGACTTAATATCTCATATATTTATGACCAATGAGATTTGGTCATCAGTCAATCCACATACTAGTCTCAATGCATCATTGGTGTCCCATCAATAATTATACTCGACTAGGGACATTTAAGAACAACGATACTAATTGTAATTATATAATCTCATGTTCAAGTCACATACTTAAAACTATATAATTTGTATCATTATTCTAAGGAATTTTATTATGTTAACATTTATATAACGCAGTAAATAAAACCATAATCAAATCATTCATTTATTCAATCAAATATAATATCAAAATGTTAAGCAATTATATCAAATAATTGGCCTCTAAGGCATAAACTCTAACAACTTTTATATGTTCATGCATTATAGGATGTTTATGATTGTGGGTAAGTGTCCTACTGAATGGCCACCTAGTCATGCCTATGTGCATGTGGATAGTCCTGTTTACAAAGGAGACTCTAGCAAAATTTTCCAAAAGTCTAGGCATTGGGTAGACATGCATTTTTAACTCTACTGTAGGCGTATGTTAAAGTAATGCATGCATGCATATAGTCATAAAATGCATTTAAAAAGCTCCTGGTTAGAATTTACTACACCCTTTCTAAGGTGATTTGGAGACTTGTGTCCAGATATTATGCATCCGGATCAGCCGAGTGGTAAGACCCCAACTTTTATGAATAAAGATGAATTTTCTATAAATATCATTTTTGAATATTAAGGTGTGAATTTGTTATAATGTTATACTTGTGGGTAATATTTATAAATTTTTCAAAGTAAGCAAGTTGATATAAAATATTCGTTTGGTCGGGGAATATTCTTTTTGTCTGGGAATATTCGTACGACGACACAATCATTGGTGGACCCCTGGCAATGTAATTATTATTTTGAGAGTTAGAAAATGACAAAATTATCTTTTATAAAAATAACTACGAAAGTTTTATCGTTAATCGTTAAAATACCCGGTGGTAAAAAAGTACGATGTCTGCGCGGGTTGCATAGTAGCACCGGTATTGTACATTATCTTGGATTATTGATGCTTACGTGAAGTCACTACTCAATAATTGTTACGATAATTCTTTATTCAATACTTTATTTTATTGATTCAATAATTGCTACGTTGATATTTTATATTATTGATTCAATAATTGTCATTGCACAATATTTCAAATTATCAAATCAATAATTCATATTATTTGAATAATATTATTATTTACATTATTGACAATATCTAGAAAGTTCTGTCGAGGAAAGGGGTTTGGTCACCTAATTGCGCGTCAATAGGGAGAAATCCTTATCGGAAAGCCCCCTCTTTCCTGGGAATGACTTGGTTGTCAATATTATAATTTTGTAATATTATTTATGAATAATTAATTGTTGATATATATGATAAGAAAATATTTATTCGAAGTGGATTTAAACTGAGGAATTTTTAGCATGTGACATTTGTTGAAAGTTGGTATTTTATGTAACGCCCCGAAATTCGGTCTATCTTCACACCCGGATTCTGTACGTCACGAGTACATCATTCATCCAACATACATCATTATATACTGAAATATAACAACATACACTCTCATATCCCAGGTTCTGGAACCTTATGACCTCTTTTATTACAAATAATAATAATTACATTATTTATTTTATCTTACAAGAGTGACTTTTATCTGCCACCAAGGATACATAATAGTTCATTAAACTAGTCTATAGTTCAGTTTTTATCTTTCTACATTACAAGTCTTCACTTGATCTTCTCGCTCATTCACCTTCTGAATGATACTGCATCTGGATACCATCATCTTAATCTTTACGGGATCCTTAAGTTCTTCTAACCTTGTTCGCTGAAATTTTTTTTTTCATTTAAAGCAAGTGTGAGCATTCAATTGCCCAGCAAGTCATAACAGTTGAACAAACAACTTCAGAATTAAAACATTTCTTTAGAACTTCTATAACCGAACAAAGGTTATGAAGCAGCTTGAATAATAGGAATAGTCTCGATTCATATCATCTTAAAACATCAATTATTTTCACTTTGAAATACTTTCATCCCTCTACCTTTTCATATACACATCCCATCTGCTAGAATCATTAGCACAGACTTAACAATAACGGTTCATGTATAAATGTAACATACTTGTATTGAACAACTCAATCACGTAACAATTCATATCATAGAAACACCGGTGTTTCAAATTGTGGCTCAAGGCCTCATCGTTCTACCACATTGTACAAATATCGCCCATTCGCACATAGGCGAGAACTTCTCAAGTACAACATCCGAGAAGTTTAAGAAACTAACATTCATGTAATATGAATGAATTTAGAAACTTGCCTTATATGCCCACTTCTGACTACTACTTACTATTGAATCGCTCATTTCAATTCCTATATAACACATAAGGAGAAAACATAAACACCAATTAGTCATATATTGAACTTACGCATTGGTTTAGTTAACTTTACTTCTTAGGGTTTGCGTTCTTGCAGTATAAGTTTACGCGACTAACTTCCTCTACCAATTTACGGCTTTATGACATACGGAGATGTCTTACTCACGTTCATCATCTTGGATGATTTATATTCTTATCTGACTCACATTCGGCTTTCGTTAATCTTATTACCGTTCATTACGGCTTTCTTGATAATTCAAATCTTATTAATACTTTCGTTATCCTTTACATGAACCCCATGTTCATTACTCATTCTTAGTGTCGAAGCCATACCGATCGTTGTATGCTAAGACCAAGCATCCATCACAACGACGTTGCGTTCACAACGTCTATACGCTTCACACTTATCTCTCATTATCATGATATAACATCGAAATGTTATTCATTACCCTCGTCGCTCAACGTCTAAGGAATCACAACCATAGCAATTCCTCACGTTCGTTCATCCCGACTACGGTCCCCGGACATCGGTTACGTAACTCGTGATTTATATTCTTTGTTATTTAATCTCATTTAATCTTTACGTTAAACCTTTAATAAAGGTTTAAGTCATTTGCATAAGTGTTATTTTAGGTGAACTATATCTTCATATTTTTTTCTTGCACATCCCCTAGTAATTGAGCAATTAAAATCTCATTTACGGCATTGCCACCAGTGATATGCCTGACGTTGTTCTTCCTTTTCTCTCGTGACTTGGCCCGACCTACTTCTCTCTCCTCTCTTCCCAAGCTGGCGCTGCGGCGCCAAGTCCTTTGTTATCACCCGCGTTACGGCGCCACTCTCCAGAAGATTATTGCCGAGTTCACGCTGCAGCGCCACTTCTCACATTCTATCCGGCGCTGCGGCGCCGAGACAAAACCCTAGAAATTTTTCTAAGTCTTGCTTCAAGTTTGAGACCAGCACTTCACGATCTCATAACTTCTTCGTTATAACTCAGAACGAGGTCGTTCCAAAGCCATTCTCTTCCATATCTTACGTACTTCAATACCCCTTGGACAAAACTTCGTTCTGAATCCGTTAACATGCCATTCGATTGGCTTGATCTTCCCCCTTTATTAATTTTTACGCTTTTAACGTTTTTCGTTTGTTCATCCGTAATTCGATCATTCGAACTCGAAACTCGTTCGTTCTTGAGTCCACGACTCATGTTTTCTACGTTCTCTTACTTTCTTATGAAACCCTACACGTTCGGGTTCATTTACTAACTTTCTAATTCTCGCTTGTCTTTTAAGAAATTTTCGCCATAACTTCGTTATAGCTAAGTTTTAATCCGTTCTTCATGAACGTTTCTACCATTCCTAACCAAGCAATATGCAACTAACTTATACGCGATGGTTTTAAACTTGTCCATCAACAACAATTATCCTACGATGGTTTTAAATTTGTTCATCAACAACGTTCTTCGTGTTCTTCGAGTGTTCTTCGTGTTCTTCGTTCGTTCTTCATTTTAATCGATATTTTGGATTACGATTCCACTTTTTATTGGAATTTGATTTTGTAAAACGTTATTCCTTACTTATTTAACCTACTTATTCATATAATCCACTCGGATCGTTCAAATACGCTACGAATCTTATACTTTCTTAAGAAATTTACAAACTAAACTTCTAATTTATTATTTCTTCTTTTCTCATGATTTCAACCATATAAAATCATCTCTAACCTTATCTACTTCTTATCTTCATTAAGTTATGTTTTAACATAGAAAACTTAAAGAAAAAATCTATTAGAAGCTAGGTTTTAGATTACCTCTTCTTCTTATTTTTCTCCCGCTAGACAAAGCTGGCGATTTGCAAACTTTTCTATTTCACGATCACTTTTGATCCGAGCATTCATGCTCATGCACTTCCTTCTCCTCTTCATCCGAGCTCTCTCTCTCTCTCAAGTGTGGGATTTTCAAAATCTCAAAACAAATGAAATAAGCTTACTATTTATAGATTTTCAAAGCTAAGGGCATTTTAGTCATTTCGCCCCCACCTCCTTACTATTCCCACCTCCTCCCACAACTTAGCCACCAAGTTTACTTAGCCACCACCCTTACTTGGTGGCCAAGTAGCCACCCCACATGCCCATGGGTCACCCCATGGGTTGCCCCATTGGTTTTACCCATCCGATTACCCATCGGTTCGATCCGCGGTTTCTTTTCTTAGTTTGGGCCTTAACCCTAATTCTTATTGGGCCTATCCTAGGCTTGATTTCACAAAGCGTTGGGCTTGACATAATCCAAGTCCAATTAGATTCTACAAAGTCCATGAACTCAAAGTTCATTAAGACTTATCGTATTCTACGCATCTCATTCTCGTATTCTCGTATTTCTTCGTATATATAGTTCGTACGATATTCGTATTATACGTCGTAATAATCTTCGTACTATATTCGTATAATAACTAGTATCATACTCATATCGCTTACGCATAATAACCCTAATTATTATACGTGATCATTAAATTCTCGGAACTCACTTTTCCTAACCCTTAGGTTTTGAGTCTGCAGGCGAAAATTTCATTTTTGCCATAACTGAAATATTATTAAATATTCCATCACGTCTCAAAATTAAACGTAATCTATAACTTCTCGGAATTTCAAAAAAAATCTCCAGAAAGTAAAGCGGATGAATAGTGCCTATTTCGCCTTTTTCCCTAAAATATTTTTTGTTCCCTGAAAACTTTCGTTTTCGTCTTGAAAATTCTTATTCGCTCAAACTAGCTCATAGCCAGAATCCTCCCGATTAATAATCATCCTAGGTTATAGAACGATTAATAAACACATAGCACATAATAATATTAATAAAAATTCCTTTTATTAATAACTAATTCTTTAAACCTAAATTATGGACGATCCGAATTTTCGGGTCGTAACATTTTATCTTTTCCGATAAAATAATTCATTCAAATATATTATTATAATATTACATTATAGTAGTATGATGTGGCTATATAATAGTATGTTTTTTATAATTTGAATGGTAGCATTAATATAGTAAATTCATGGTATAAAAGTAAAAGGAGGTGGAAGAGAACAAATTGAATTTGAATTCCTATGATGCAGGCGATGATGTCATCGGACAATGAGGTAAGCGATGATGTCATCGAACGATGAGGTAAGCAATGATGTAATGATCGATGATGTCAGCGATGATGTCATAAATTATGGCGAAAAAACTATTTTACCCTTACTATGCCAAGCCTATAAATAGAAGCTCATTTCTTCATTATTTTTCACTAATTCATTCAAGCTATAGAGAGAGAAAATATAGAGAGAATAAGAGAGAAAGAAGAAGAGTATTTTGTTACTACACTGTTGAAGTATCCAATCTCCTACTAAGGTAAGGGGTATTATTTCTTTCGTATTCATGAAGAGAGTTATTTTCTTTCAATACTCGCAAGGGTTGTTATTCTATTCTTTATTATTCATTTGGAATAACTTTGCGTGGGTCTATCGCATGCACGGTGAATTACATTTGTTATTCCATTCTTTATTATTCTGTTGGAATATCTTGTCTGTGCGGATTACGCATGACTTGGTTCGATTCTTTATTATTCTATTGGAATATCCTGTCTATGCGGGCTACGCATGACCTAGTTCCATTCTTTATTATTTTGTTGGAATAACCTGTCTGTGCGGATTACACACGCCTGGTGAATTCTTCTGTTATTCCATTCTTTATTATTTTGTTGGAATAACCTGTCTATGTGGATTATCGCATGCATGGTGAATGATCCTTCGTATTCATTCCTTATTAAATCGTGGAAATAATCTGTCTACGTGGATTACCGCATGGCAGGCAAAAAATCTATTTGCGGCTTCATATATTCTATTATACTCAGTTGGTTAAAGTTTTGGCTTCTATACTCCACGAAATTAGTGGAATATCCTTGATATTTGCGCTTCATCTAGTATCTTTTCATGGAAATATTCTTCCGAATGGGTCTTGAATTTTACTCCACAAAACAATGATCATGTTGACAATTTGGGCGTTATTGATTTACGGATAAATTAAATTATAAATCTTTAAAATTTATCCTTGAACTTGTTTTATTGAATTCTTATATCATTTTCAAATCCTCATGTTTATATTATGTTGAAAGTCATCATGGCTCAGTGCATAGATGGACTTGGTATGATTATGACTAGGGATTATTCGGTATAATCATGATCGTAATGTTACAAATGTTGTGGTAAAAGTCCTCATTGGTCTATAGTGCATTGATGGATAGTTGTTGGTATGATCATGACCATTGATGAAAACACGAATATCATTGGCACGTAGTGCATGGATAATTTATGGTCGTTGATACTAATGAATATCCTTGGTAGTAGTCGGGGATGATGTGGATTATTTATTAAAGTCGAGTCTCAAATGATAAAAGTGATGAAAAACCTTTTAAATCATACAAGATAGTAGATTTTATTCTCTACTTGACTCTTCTAATGGATTACTTGTTCCGCTGCAGTTAAACTTGATGTTTGTTATATTTTATCAGTTTAACATTGTTGAAGGCTAACGATAAATTATTCGGCATTATCTTAGTCATAATATTTCTTACTGGGCTAGTTGAGCTCGCCCTTTTACTTTCATTATTCTCTTCAGGAAATGAGAACGTAGTCGGGACTAGTCAGGGAATGGAGTGACGGTCCAGATGATAGCATTAGTAGTCCTCACTATTCTATGAAAAAGTGTGATAATAAATGTATTGAGGACTCCATTTGAGTTGAATACTGTCTAGAAGACAATATTCGTATTAAAACTCTCAGTTATGTCTTGTCGTATTCTACACGACAGTTGTATTATTAAGTTGTATTTGAATTTTGTACCATGTATTTGGCGACTCAAGATGGGGGATGTATACCTATTTTGGGGGCATCACAGTTGGTATCAAAGCTTAGGGATATGATCCCTGGCTGAGATGTGAGACAAGAACTAGGAGGGGAGAGACGGGGAATTCATTCGCTAGTATGATCTACTTATGCTTATTTGGTATTTAATTGGTTGGTCAGAGTATAGAGATAATATGTTGCATGTCAATTAACCCTTGTTTTGTGGCAGTATTTGAAAATGACATCCGAGAATGTTGAGAATAGCAATGGAGCACGAGAGAGGCGCTGAGTCTCCACAGATTAATAATCGGGATAATGTGCATCAGGAAGGCGACAATCCTCATGCAAATAACAACACTGACCAAATGATGAACGATGAAATGTTCAGAGGCTTTATGCAATTCATGCAACATCAGGCGAGAGCGGCTCCTGTCCAAAGTGTAGGTGGAAACACTAGAAACTCTCGGACGGTCACCGCTAAACAGTTCAAGGAGTTAGGACCACGGGAGTTTATTGGAGAGCCAAATCCACTTAAGGCGGAAGCATGGATAAAGCAGATCACCAAGATATTTGATGTCTTAGGATGCTCCGAGGAGCAAAAGGTTCCCTTGCCACCTTTATGTTGCGAGGAGAGGCGACATTGGTGGGAATCGATGAAAGCGTACTCAACTCGGCCAGACCGAAGATGTCTTGGGAGAAGTTCCAAGAACTATTCAATGACAAGTACTTCCCCGAAAGTATTCGTCACATGAAAGAGGTAGAGTTCATCAAGTTGGAGCAGAATAATATGACCGTGTCGCAGTACGAAGCTAAGTTTGCCGAGTTGTCCCGGTTTGCGTCTCACTTGGTTGATAATGAGGAAAGAATGACGCTGATGTTTCTAAGAGGTTTGAAACCCGAGATACGTCAATATCTAATTTTTCATAAATTGTGGCTGTATTTAGATGTTGTAAATAAGGCTCAGTTATTGGAGCGTGATAATACCCATTCTACCTTATTTGATACCGATTCTACCCATTCTTTTATTTCTCCTACTTGCGCTCAACGTTTAAATTTGACTCTGGAGAAATTAGACTTTGACTTATCTGTGGAAACTCCGTTGGGAGAAACTTTCATTACATCCAATGTTTATAAGTCTTGTTTGGTTCAAATCGGTACCCTCACCTTACCTGTCAATCTTATTTCATTGAAAATACTTGCATTTGACGCGATTCTAGGGATTGATTGGTTAACTACTCATCATGCAAAAATTGATTTTTTTCGTAAGGTTGTTAGCTTTCATATTCCTAACCAACCTATTATGCGAATTCAAGCAACCAAACCATTAAAATCAATCACTGTCATCTCAAGCCATAAAGCTATTCGTTTATTAAAAAACGGATGTCAAGCTTTCTTAGCCCATGTCACAGATTTAAACAAAAATACATCAGATTTGAATGATATTTCTATTGTTAATAAATTTCCTGACGTATTCCCTAAAGAACTTCCTGGCCTACCCCCAGAGCGTGAAATTGAATTTTGTATCGACCTTGAACCCGATACAAAACCCATTTCCAAAGCCCATATAGAATGGCTCCTATTGAACTTCGGGAGTTAAAGACCCAATTGCAGGAATTATTAAACATTGGTTTCATTCGTCCTAGTACGTCTCCTTGTGGTGCTCCTGTTCTATTCGTGAAGAAGAAAGATGAAAGTATGCGACTTTGTATTGACTACCGGGAATTGAACCATGTCACCATCAAGAATAGGTATCCGTTACCTCGCATTGATGACCTATTTGACCAGTTGCAAGGAGCACAATTCTTTTCAAAGATCGATCTTAGCTTACGGATATCATCAATGAAGGTTAAAAGCGAGGATATTCCAAAGATCGCCTTGAACTTCTAGATGCGAGCATTATGAATTCTTAGTCATGTCTTTTGGATTGACTAATGCTCCTGCTGCCTTCATGGATATGATGAACCGAGTATTCAAGGAATATTTGGATCACTTTGTGGTCGTCTTTTTTGATGACATCCTCATATATTCCAAAAGCCGTGAAGATCATGAGCAACACTTGAGACTGATACTCCAAAAGCTTCGTGAAAACAAGCTTTATGCCAAGTTAAAGAAATGTGAGTTCTGGCTTGAGGAAGTAGCATTCCTTGGGCACGTAGTATCAAGTCATGGAATATCTATTGACCTTTAAAAGATTGAAGCTATTCAAAGTCATGAGCAACCTAAATCGATGGCCAAGTACGTAGCTTTCTCGGCTTAAATTTGGTTATTATCGAGATTCATAGAAGGTTTTCTCGGTGCTACTCCATTAATTCAAATTGACTTTGGAAAGATACAAAATTCGGTTGGAGCGTGGAATGTGAGAAGAGTTTTCGAGAACTCAAGAGGAGACTCATTTCAAAGACTGTTCGACAATACCATCCGCACGGAGGGATATGTCATCTACAGTGATGCTTCAGGCAAGGGTTTAGGATGTGTTCTCAAAGAATATGAGAAGAATTATCCTACTCATGATCTAGAGTTGGCGGTATCGTTTCGCACTTAAAATGCAGGGCATTACACGATGGGGGAGAAAGTGGAGATCTTTACGGATCATAAAAGCCTCAAATATTTCTTCACTTAAAAGGAACTCAACATGCGGCAACGATGTTGGCTTGAACTGCTGAAAGATTATGATCATACTATTCAATACCATCTTGGTAAAACGAATGTAGTAGCTGACGCATTGAGTAGAAGATCATATGCGGGTACGAGTGCGATATTGTCAACGCAAAGGCCCATTTTATATAACTTGCAAAGGATGGAGATAGAGTTAAAGACTCCAGGGACCCATGTGATGATAGCGAATATACGAGTAGAACCGACTTTAATCGATAAAGTTAAAGATACTCAAGTTATAGACCTGGAGCTGATGCGTATAAAGAAGAAAGTGCAAGAAGGTGCTATGTCGGAAGCAAGAATCAATGAAAAGGGAATACTGCGAGTTAACTCTAGACTTTGTGTTCCTAACGACCCTAATTTAAAGTATAAAATCATGATGGAGGCGTACAACACACTGTTTGCAATCCATCCTGGGAGTACCAAAATGTATCATGATCTTCGACATACATTTTGGTGGAGCAATATGAAGAGAGAGATCGCACAGTTTATCTCAAGGTGTTTAACTTGTCAACGAGTCAAGGTGGAGCATCAAGTACCAAAAGGTCAATTGCAACCACTTGAAATTCCAGAATGGAAGTGGGAGCACATTACCATGGATTTCGTTACCGGTCTTCCCAAGGTTTCTCAAGGCATAGATGCGATTTCGGTCATTGTTGATAAATTGACCAAGTCGGCTCATTTCTTACCTATACAAGAAACTTATACACTTGAATGTCTTTCTCGTATGTACATAAATGAGATTGTAAGACTGCATGGTATGCCAGTATCCATAGTTTCTGATTGAGACCTAAGATTCACTTAACGATTTTGGGTTAGTTTGCAGAAAGCTATGGGCACGGATTTACGATTTAGCTCGGCATATCATCCTCAGACGGACGGGCACTCGGAGAGGACTATTCAAACTCTTGAAGATCTATTAAGACTCCGTGTCCTTGACTTCAAGGGAAGTTGGGACAAGTTCTTACCATTGTTAGAGTTTTCCTATAACAATAGTTATCAAGCAAGTATTGGCATGGCTCCATTCGAGGCGTTGTATGGAAGAAAGTGTCGTTCTCCAGTATGTTGGGATGAGGTGGGTGAAGCAACGTTGTTGGGACCGGAGTTGGTACGTATGACTATGGAAAAGATTCAAATGATCCGACAACGTATAAAAACCTCACAAGATCGACAAAAGAGTTATGCTGATCTTCATCGAAAGGACGTAGAATTCGATATTAGAGATCATGTGTGACGCCCCCAAAATTAGGTATACATCACCCATTCTGAGTTGCCAGATACACGGTACAAAATTCAAATACAACTTCATTTATACAAGTGTTGAACTGTCGTATAAAATACGACCACAGTTAACTGTGAGTTTTAATACAATTGTATGTAACTCTCATGGTGCCTCAACCACAACCTTACAATGGTATTTTACATAAAAGTATAGTCAAAAACTATTTTAGAAATTAAAATCTTTGGGAAGTGCTCAAGGAAACCTTCGTACATGGGAGGCCATGCGTCTAGGTTATAATAGATATCATATGTGCACAGAATTATCCTTGGTTGACCCAAAAGTCCCCAAAGAAAAATAAGAAGATTACTATCATCTTCTTTCCAATGGTGAGTCTTCTCTTGATATATAAATATCTTCGTTGTCTCCAAGTGAAAATTATATTTCAAATATACCCCAAGATCATATAGGTAGTGCCCGTAGATATATTCAGCAAGTGGATGCGCACAACTCTGTCTTATGATAACACGAGGTTGTATGATAGTGGCAAAACACCCTTCCAAAGTTGGGTTAGCCTCACCCTATTTGATTCACCAAATATAACTACTAAATGTTGTATAGAATACAACACACTTTTTTATACTGTTTAGGGAAAACCTCCACAGCTAGAGACCATTGTTCTATTCCCTTGTTATCCCCGCTCGACTTCAAGAACACTCTTACTAAGAACACTCTTATTACACGAAAGGAATTGTGAAATGTAGAAGGGTGAGCACAACTAGCCCATAAAAGAATATCATGACTAAAGATAATTAAATTATCAATAGCTTTCATCAATAATAAATTAGAGATTTAGAACATATGGTAGATGATAAAACTTTTCAACCATAGTTGCAGCGGAACGAGCAATCCATTAGAAGAGTCAAATAGACCATAAGGTCTATTATCTTCTCTATGTTAAAAGTCCACCAATAATATTTTATCCATGTAAAATAAATCAACAGTTCCTGTCCACAATCATATGAATAACTCATAATCATAATTGTGGTTCTAAATTCCTCTTCACAACCAGGACGAAGATAATTTTCATCACCTATCTTCACCTGAAACATCAAAAATCATGGTTATACCAAATTAGAATTTCTGCTCATAATCATACTAATAAATTCATCTTTGCACTATGGCCAAAGATATTCATTAACAATTCATCTTTGTACTACATGCCAAAGACATACAACTGTATTTTAGAAGAGTCAAGTAGAGCATGATATCTACTATCTTCTACGCATTAAAAGTGTATAATAAATATTTTATCATTTGAGACTCGAATTTTAATAAATAATCCACATCATCGAATCACCCCTCCTTTACTACCAAGGATATTCGTTAATATCACATCCATGAATTTATATTTCATCACCGAGACTCATTTCGATAATCAATCCATATCACCGAATTATCCATACACTACTACGCTAAGGATATTCGTTAATATCACGACCACGAATTATCCATGCACCATCGGGTCAAGATAATCGTGTTTTCATCAACGATCCCGATCATGCCATAAAACAATTCATCTTTTCACCCTTGGCGAAGAGAATCCATAGCCATAATCAAACCAAAAACGTCCCATCAATGCACTACGCCCAATGAGGACTTTTTCCACATCATATGTAACATTACGGTTATGATTATACCGAATAATCCCTGGTCATAATCATACCAAGTCCATCTATGTACTACAGGCCACAGATGACTTTCAACATAATATAAGCATGAGGATGATGACAATATTATAAGCATTAGTCAAACTAAATCAAGGATATATATTAAAGACTTTAAATTTATCTAAACATTATCAATCACTTAATAAAATCATAATCTAATATTGTTAATATTATAACAATATTTTAATCACTCCTTAAACTTATAAACAATTTAATTTAATTGTTTACACTTTTCCAAATAATGCATTTAATCATTCAAATTGCCATACTCATAAGATTTCATCACCAATAATCAAATTACTCATCAAAAATTTGCATATACCTTATATAGGATTCTCAAGCCATAAAATCCTATTTTTCAATTTTATTACTTCACATAACATATTTAATTCATTTACTCATAACTAGTTCATTTTCATGAAAAATACCAAATCAGTCCGAAAAATATTTCTTTTCTGGGATTTAGCAGAATATAGTCCCATCTTGAACATATATTTTTCTCAGAATTTTTAAAATTCATTTACTATTTATCAAAAATCAATTTCTAATTAATTCCTTAAGAAATTAGCTACCTCACGGTTAACTCCAAAAATTCCTAAATCTTGGCAGGATCTTACACATGTTAACGTGAGCTTCCAGTTTAAATTTCATGGTCATCGGAGTTATAGAACTCCGGTTATAGCATTTTCCGTCGGAATAACCTAAATATTGAAATGTTCATAACTTGCTCATTTTAAGTCGAAATGAGCTCATTTTTGGACAGTAGGTACTTTATACAATATACTTTCATGTCCCAAAAGGCCAGAATGGTTCTCACAAAATAAGTGGCCGAAACAGCCCTTTTAAATTGTGGCAGCAACCTTTTTCAAATTTTGCAATTTTTCGTACTTTGCTAAAATCAGTCCACACGAAAATCTACAATACACAGTGATTCCACTTGGATAAGTTACAAAACTCATAGACCTAACTCCAGAACTTGACCACACTCAAAAATTCGAAATATAATAGGAGATATGCTCAATTGAATTTCATGTTCTATTTTCACCAAAATCTGATTTTTCAACCCTTTGTGATTTCTAAGAAACTTTCATGTTTTCACATAATAACCAACATAACTCATCATAACACTTACTAATACCACATATACCCATGATTTTCATTAGTCCAATGCTTTTATTATGACTTTCATCATAATCAACGTAAATAGATCATTTCCACAATTTAACAAGGAATGAAATACAAAGGATCGTTCACCATGAATGTGGTAATGCATGTAGACAGGTTATTCCACAAGAATAATAAAGAATGGAATAACAGAAGGATTCACCATGCATGCGATAGAGACCGCATGATATAAAGTTATTCCCAATGGAATAATAAATACGGAACCAGTCCCAGGCAAAAACGCATGCAGACGAGATATTCTAGCGGAATAATAGTAAAGATTTTAACCAGTCCCAAGAAAACGCATGCAGACGAGATATTCCAATGAATAATAAAGACGAAACCAAATCCGACATCCAACGCACAGACATGATATTCCAACAGAATAATAAAGAATGGAATAATGTAAGAATTTCACCAAGTATATGGTAGCAGCGTGATATCTGAGTTATTCCAATGAATAATAAAAAAATGGAATGATGAAGTTCTCTTCATGAATACAAAAGAAATAATACCCCTTACTATAATAATAATAATAATAATAATAATATCCTTTACGAGTACGACAAATAATATCCCCTACCTTAAAAAGAAAAGTATTCCGACTGGTAGGGCGGGAATATACTTGAAGAAAACTTTTACTACGCTCAAAGCTTTCTTAAACTCTAAAGAAATAGGCTCAAGATTATAGAAGAAGAACTCTCTTTATAGTTTCTCTCTCTAGAGTTTCAGTGAATTCATAAGAAATAATGAAGGAATGAGCTTCTATTTATAGAAAAATGGACTGCATAGTAACTAACTCATGAATAGTCCTGATTGATTTACTTTAATCTGACGGTCCATATTTAAAGCAAAATCTTTTAAATAAAATCTAATATATTTTATTTATAATCTAATAAAACAAATAACTTTATAAAAGATTTACTATGCAAATACTATGCAGGCACTATGCATAATAAAATATAATATATTCTAATTATTGTCTAATAAAATGATAACTTTATAAAAGTATTACATTTTATATAAAAAGATTTTACTATTAGCCTAATAAAACGAATAACTTTATAAAAGTATTCATTTTTATATAAAAAGTTTTTCTGCTTTATTACATTAATAATACCAATAAAACAAAATCGGAGTGACTTATTACATAAGCATCAATAATCAATACTGGTAATGCTACTATGCAACCATAGCGTATTATTGTATTTTAACACCGGGTGTTTCAACAGTTAACGGTAAAACTTCCGCCGTTATTTTCATAAAAATATTTTGTCGTTTTCTCAATCTGACAATAATTCCGTTGTGGGGTCCACAAATGATTGTACCGTCGTACGGATATTCCCCGACAAAAAGAATATTCCCCGACACAATGAATATTTTATATCAACTTGCTTACTTTGAAAAAAAAAATTCACATATTACCCTTAACTTTAAACTTTTATCAATTTAACTATTTACCAAAATAGAAAAATTGAATACTTTTATTTCATAAAATTCGGGGTCTCACATCATGTGTTGTTACGTGTTGCTCCATGGAAAGGAGTTACGAGATTTGAAAAGAGAGGAAAGTTCAATCCTCGATTCATTGGCCCATTTTTAATCCTCGATCGAGTAGGAACTGTGGCCTATAGACTCGTTTTACCGCCAAGTATGTCTCGTGTTCATAACGTTTTTCACATATCTATGTTACGTAAATATATGAAAGACTTGCACCACATTATTGAGTTAGAACCGAACAAAATAGCGGAAGATTTAACGTATGAAGAGGTTCCTGTTAAAATCTTGGATAAGAAGGAGCATATTTTCCTCTCCAATGTTATACCTCAAGTCAAAGTTTTGTGGAGAAACCACGATGTTGAGGAAATGACCTGGGAGTTAGAATCTAAAATTAAATCAAGGTATCCTTACCTCTTCGACATACCAGGTACGTACCCTAATTTTGAGGGCGAAATTTCATAAGAAGGGGAGGTTGTAAGACCCTAACTTTTATGAATAAAGATGAATTTTCTATAAATATCATTTTTGAATATTAAGGTGTGAATTTGTTATAATGTTATAGTTGTGGGTAATATTTATAAATTTTGCAAAGTAAGCAAGTTGATAAAATATTCGTTTGGTCGGAGAATATTCTTTTTGTCTTGGAATATTCATACGACGACACAATCATTGGTTGATCCCACAACAGAATTATTTTCGAAGTTAGAAAATGACAAAATTATCTTTTTATAAAAATAACGGCGAAAGTTTTACCATTAACTGTTGAAATACCCGGTGGTAAAAGTACATTAATACGCGTGGTTTCATTGTAGCACACGGTATTGTACAGTATCTTGGATTATTGATGTTACGTAAGAAGTCACTACATAATAATTGTTATAGTAATTACTGTTTAATACTTTATTTTATTGATTCAATAATTGCTACGTTGATATTTTATATTATTGATTTAATAATTGTCTTTGCACAATATTTCAAATTATCAAATCAATAATTCATATTATTTGAATAATATTATTATTTACATTATTGACAATGTCTAGAAAGTTCTGTCGAGGAAAGGGGTTTGGTCACCTAATTGCGCGCCAATAGGGAGAAATCCTTATCGGAAAACCCCTCTTTCCTGGGAACGACCCGGTTGTCAATATTGTAATTTTGTAATATTATTTGTGAATAATTAATTGTTAATATATATAATAAGAAAATATTTATTCGAAGTGGATTTAAACTGAGGAATTTTTAGCATGTGACATTTGTTGAAAGTTGGTATTTTATCTTTTCTGATAAAATAATTCATTCAAATATATTATTATAATATTACATTATAGTAGTATGATGTGATTATATAATATTACGTTTTTTATAATTTGAATGGTAGCATTATTATAGTAAATTCATGGTATAAAAGTAAAAGGAGGTGGAAGAGAACAAATTGAATTTGAATTCCTATGATGCAAGAGATGATGTCATCGGACGATGAGGTAAACGATGAGGTAAGCAATGATGTAATATGATCGATGATGTCAGCGATGATGTCATAAATTATGGCAAAAGACTATTTTACCCTTACTCTGCCAAGCCTATAAATAAAAGCTCATTTCTTCATTATTTTTCACCAATTCATTCAAGCTATAGAGAGAGAAAATATAGAGAGAATAAGAGAGAAAGAAGAAGAGTATACATTCTTACACTATTGCAAAGATCCAATCTCCTACTAAGGTCGTCGGGTATTATTTCTTTCGTATTCATGAAGAGAGTTATTTTCTTTCAATACTCGTAAGGGTTGTTATTCTATTCTTTATTATTCTGTTGGGATAACCTGTCTGTACGGTCTATCGCATGCCTAGTGAATTCTGTTGTTATTCCATTCTTTATTATTCTGTTGGAATATCTTGTCTGTGCGGATTACGTATGACCTGGTTCCATTCTTTATTATTCTGTTGGAATATTCCTGTTTGTGCGGGCTACGCATGACCTGGTTCCATTCTTTATTATTCTGTTGGAATAACCTGTCTGTGCGGATTACGCATGCCTGGTGAATTCTTCTGTTATTCCATTCTTTATTATTCTATTGGAATAACCTGTCTATATGGATTACCGCATGCATGGTGAATGATCTTTCGTATTCATTCCTTATTAAATCGTGGAAATGATCTGTCTACGTGAATTACCGCATGACGGGAAAAAAATCTATTTGCTGCTTCATATATTCTATTATACTCAGTTGGTTAAAGTTTTGGCTTCTATACTCCATGAAATTAGTGGAATATCCTTGATATTTGCGCTTCATCTAGTATCTTTTCATGGAAATATTCTTCTGAGCATTCTTGAATTTTACTCCACAAAACAGTATCATGTTGACAATTTGGACGTTATTGATTTCTGGATAAATTAAATTATTAATCTTTAAAAATTTATCCTTAAACTTATTTTATTGAATTCTTATATCATTGTCATCATCCTCATGTTTATATTATGTTGAAAGTCATCTGTGGCATGTAGTGCATAGATGGATTTGGTATGATTATGACCAGGGATTATTCGGTATAATCATGACCATAATGTTACAAATGTTGTGGTAAAAGTCCTCATTGGCCCGTAGTGCATTGATGGACAGTTGTTGGTATGATCATTACCATTAATGAAAACACGAATATCCTTGGCCCGTAGTGCAAGGATAATATATGATCGTGATACTAATGAATATCCTTGGCCGTAGTGCAGGGATGATGTGGATTATTTATTAAGTTGAGTCTCAACGATAAAAGTGATGAAAAACCTTTTAAATCATAGAAGATAGTAGATTGTATTCTCTAAATGACTCTTCTAATGGATTGCTTGTTCTGCTGCAGTTAAACTTGATGTTTGTTATATTTTATCAGTTTAACACTGTTGAAGGCTAACGATAAATTATTCTGCATTATCTTAGTCATAATATTTCTTACTGGACTAGTTGAGCTCACCCTTTTACTTTCATTGTTCTCTTCAGGAAATGAAAACGTAGCAGGGACTAGTCGGGGAACGGAGTGATGGTCCAGATGATAGCATTAGTAGTCCTCACCATTCTATGAAATAGTGTGATAATAAATGTATTGAGGACTCCATTTGAGTTGAATACTGTCTAGAAGACAATGTTAGTATTAAAACTCTCAGTTATGTCTTGTCGTATTCTACACGACAGTTGTATTATTAAGTTGTATTTGAATTTTGTACCATGTATTTGGTGACTCAAGATGGGTGATGTATACCTATTTTGGGGGCGTCACACGAGTAGTTCCCGCAGGACCACTTCAGGTGTGCGGAGGAGGGCCTCTGAAGTGCCTCGACCCCGTTCAGTCAGACAGCCTCGTTGTTTGGACGAGGCGATGATACGTCCTATCCGGGTTGATGTACCAGATGTTGAGGACAAGGAGGAGGAGGAGGATATACCGGTATCGGCTCTAGCTCCTGCTGCTCATGCTCCTCGCAGGGAGCTTCTAGGCATTGTTGTGACGATTCCAGATCATCTAGGTTATTTAAGTCGCCACCCCTCAGTTTACTTGCAGGCAAACGAGGTAAGATCTGGGTTTGATCTTCCTTTTCCTATTGATGAGGAGCAAGGATTTTGATATTGATTTGTATTTGATGTAGGTTCCCGTCTTTACATAGCCTAGAGGGAACTGGTTCAGCATACACTCCCTGTATTAAGCTCTGTATCCAGATTACCGAGGTATTGTGCATGGTTGTGGGTTTGGGGCGTTCTTTTCCATTCTGCCTCACCGTTGTCCCTGGGGTTACCTCAGGGCATTGTCTGAGCGCTGATTTCACCATACTCAGTGTAACAACCTTAAAATTCATACAATAATATTCTCCTTCTCGATCGTTAACAATACAACTTTAATCTATCTTTAAATAATTATTCGATATTAAAATCACTAAAAACGCGGAATATTTAAAACTTTTATACATTTCCTTCTTTATTGCCCTAGATCGCAACCTTTACATTACATCTCTTCGATTAAAATTTATATCATGAATCGTTACAACAAAATGATTATACAAAGTCTTACATCATCAATAGATATTCATATACACCGGATAACTCAACTTACAATTCAACAACATGTTACATTCAAAATATTAAATACATTTCCCATAAAACATAGGTAATCTTCGTGAATATGGATCTCTATAATTCCCGTAGCACATATCCTTACCTTAAATCTTTAACCTGCAAAAATAGTTATTTGCAAGGTTGAGCTCGACAGCCCAGCAAAATCTAACAGTTTTCATGCATCACATAGCACATAATAACATACTCAACATATATCTCATAAACATTGGACTAACACAACATACATGTTGCATTTCATATAACAAGTATAAAGATTGAGTTCCTTACTCAATCAACATTCATTATTTAATCAACGTAGTCATAAGTTGACTTTAACGTTTCATACTTTCAATATATATAGAACACATCATGCTCTTTGCAACAAATATTTAAAACATTTCATTATCAAGTTCACATAACAAATAGGAACTGAAAGACTTGCCTTGATCGTTGTTTACCAATAATGTTTAACGACTTACACCATTTATATTCTGCACTTCACGTGCCCTGCACAATTATATAATCATACACATCAACTATTAGTCATATAACAACACATATTAATTGTAATGTAAACTCTACTCCATGTCTCATAATCTTTCCTATTAATTAGCACATAATGTTCAATTAGATTGTGTTAACTTTTCTACTTATGTAATATTCAAAATTCATTCAAGTGTTTAAATCTTGCTAGGAATCATTATTGGTTTTATATTAAACCCATTTCATATTTTATAATATCCATTTCATTTGACTTAAAACATTTTTTACGTTCATTAACACTTATCATGGCGTTTCGACGTTTATTCATCACACGCCCGATTTGTCTCTCTTGTGTATGCTTACTATGCTTCTATAACTTATCTAATACATTATTTATTAATGTTAAGCATCATTATGTTTACTAAAATTCATATTTTATAAGTTAGAATAACATCTTTTATCGTAATAAGCACTACACATGCATACGTGCAGGCCCGACGCCCTCCGATTGTCTCCTAATACATATCAGTCCCACAAATGACCATTTTGACCCCTGTTCCCGACCTCAAATTTAAAAACTTAACGAGCGAAAGTTGTAGGTCTATTCGTCCTCATTCCGGATCATCTTGAATCACCTCAATCGGAGTTCGTATGAAAACATTATGGTCGTTATACTATAAGATGTCAAAATTGTCCGACTCAGACTACAATTTCTAACAACAAGGCGAGACTAATCTAGCCATGGCTATCAGAGAGCGAAAATTGGTGCTAGGGCACGAATTTCAAAGTCTTCATGACAAGAAATTTCTAGGTCATGGCTCCATTTTTGGCATGGGTACCAAAACTTGCGAACTCCAACCATCTTGAGAACGTAATCGACTAATTTCTGTCTATTTAACACTGCTAACATCTAAATTAACATGCTTATTACTTACAAATTTACACATACACGTTACCAAGCATACATATACAAATTTAGCACAACTTAAACAATAATTTAGGAGAAGTTAAATCCTTGAAACACTATTTTTAAACAAAACTCCATTATTGACGTTGTTTAACAAGGTTTAACACTGTAAACCACAGTTATCCATCGAACTAATTCCTTTGAACTACGTTCTCATTAAGTTCTTACCCAATTAATCATACATAAGGTTCAATTTCACAATTAGTGTGACATGACCCCCAAAACATGTATACATCACCCATCTTGAGTCGCCAAATACATGGTACAAAATTCAAATACAACAGTCGTGTAAAATACGACAAAACATAATCTAAGAGTTTTAATAAGAATATTATCATCTAGACAATATCCACACTCAATGGAGTCCTCATTACATTTATTGTCACACTATTTTATAGAATAGTGAGGACTACTAAAACCACCATCCGACCGTCAATCCGCTCCCCCAACTCGTCCAAACTATATTCTCATTTCAAGAGAACAAGGAAAGAAAGGGTGAGCTCAACTAGCTCAAGAAGAAATATTATGACTAAGATAATGCAGAATAATTTATCGTTAGCCTTCAACATTGTTAAACTGATAAAATATAACAAACATCAAGTTTAACTGTAGCGGAACAAACATTCCATTAGAAGAGTCAAGTAGAGAATAAAATCTACTATCTTCTATGATTTAAAAGGTTTTTCATCACTTTTATCGCTGAGACTCAGCTTAATAAATAATCCACATCATCCCTGCACTCTGGCCAAGGATATTCATTAGTATCACGACCACAAATTATCCATGCACTATGGGCCAAGGATATTCGTGTATTCATCAATGGTCATGATCATGCCAACAACTTTCCATCAATGCACTACGGCTAATGAGGACTTTTACCACATCATTTGTAACATTACTACCATGATTATACCGAATAATCCTCGGTCATAATCATACCAAGTCCATCTATGCACTACAGGCCACAGATGACTTTCAACATATTATAAACATGAGGATGATGACAATTATATAAGAATTCAATAAAACATGTTCAAGGATAAATTTTTAAAGATTTATGATTTAATTTATCCAGAAATCAATAACGTCCAAATTGTCAACATGATACTATTTTGTGGAGTAAAATTCAAGAATGCTCAAAAGAATATTTCCATGAAAAGATAATAGATGAAGCGCAAATATCAAGGATATTCCACTAATTTCATTGAGTATAGAAGCCAAAACTTTAACCAACTGAGCATAATAGAATATATGAAACCGTAAATGGATATTTTTTGCTCACCATGCGGTAATCCACGTAAACAGATCATTTCCACGATTTAATAATGAATGAATACGAAGGATCATTCACCATGCATGCGGTAATCCACATAGATGCTTTTATTCCAATGTAATAATAAAGAATGGAATAATGTAAGAATTCACCAGCGCGTCGTAATCCTCACGCATGTGTTATTCCAATGTAATAATAAAGAATGGAACCAAATCATGCGTAACTCCGCACAAACAGGATATTCAAATGTAATAATAAAGAATGGAACTAGGTAATACGTAATACTGATATGCATACGATATATTCCAATGTAATAATAAAGAATGGAATAACAATAGAATTCACTGGGCATGTGATAGATCGCATGCATAAAGAGTTATTCCAATGTAATAATAAAGAATGGAATAATGAAGAATTTCACCATGTATGTGGTATCAGATAGACAAGTTATTCCAACATAATAATAAAGAATGGAATAACAACCCTTACGAGTATTGAAAGAAAATAACTCTCTTCATGAATACGAAAGAATAATACCCCATACCTTAGAATAAAACTGGATACTAGAATAGAGAGGTAGCAGACTTCTCTTCTTCTTTCTTTCTATAATTTCTCTCTATAATAATTGCTCTATAGCTTTAGTGAATTGGTGAGAAATGAAGGAAGAATGAGCTTCTATTTATAGGAAAATATAGTTTCGATAATTGCATGTTTTGGGGCTCGAAATATTACCGTATAATACCTTCCTCTTTTTCTTCATTTTTAATTTAGTCCTGCAAGTATTATCAAACTTGCACCACCTCCCCTAATAGTAAATAATATGAATCAATAGTTCATTCATGTGACTTAATAGTATAATCATGTGAAAAAACTAATTACAATTATGTACCTTCATCTATACCTCCATTTTTAATGTAGTCATGCAAGTATTATCAATCTTGCACCACCTCCCCTAATAGTACATGAATGTGAATTAATAGTACACACATGTGAACAAATAGTTATAATCATGTGAAATAATAGCAATTAATTGCTCATTTATCCGATTAATTACCCGATTTGTCAATATAACCTCTAAACATCAATTGTTATCGAAATAAATGTTAATTTCCACTAACACTAATAATCCCAACACAATGGAACTATCAATTTCATCTTTAATCAACATAACTTATTCATCATTAATATTATAACTTACAATATTTAACAACCAGGTCGTTCCCAGGAAAGAGGGGGCTTTCCGATAAGGATTTCTCCTTATTGGCGCGCAATTAGGTGACCAAACCTCTTCTCGATGTAACTTCTAGATATCATCAATATTGTAAATAATAATATGAATAACTTTGTCGTCTCAATTATTGATTTAATAATAATAAATATTATGCAGATGATACTGTGACAATAATTGAATCAATAATATGAGAGATATGATGCATCAATTACTGTAGCAATAATTGAGTATAACTTAGTGACTTCTCACGTAAGCATCAATAATCAATACTGTGTGCTACTATGCAACCACGCCAGACATCGTATTTTTTACTACCGTAGCTCAATAGTTTTAACGGTAACACTTTCGCCATTATTTTTATAAAAGATAATTATGTCGCTTTTCTAACTACGACAATACTTTCGTTGTGGGGTCCACCAATGATTGTGCCGTCGTATGAATATTTCCTGTTAAAACGAATATTCCCTGACCAATCGAATATTATATAACCACTTGCTTACTTTGCAAAATTTGTAAATAATACCCACAACTATAACATTATATCAAAACCACACCATAATATTCAAAAATATATTTCGAGAAAAAATAATCTTTATTCATAAAAGTTGGGGTCTTACAACCTCCCCTTATGAAATTTCGTCCTCGAAATTAGGGTGTGTACCTGGTATGTCGAAGAGGTGAGGATACCTTGATTTTATTTCAGATTCTAACTCCCAGGTCATTTCCTCAACATCGTGGTTTCTCCATAAAACTTTGACTTGAGTTATAACTTTAGAGTGTAGAATATGATCCTTCTTATCCAAGATTTTTGCAGGTAACTCTTCATACGTTAAATCTTCCTCTATCTCGTCTGGTTCTAATTCAATAATGTGGTTCAGGTCTTTCACATATTTACGTAACATTGATATGTGAAAAACGTTATGAACACGAGACATACTTGGCGGTAAGGCGAGCCTATATGCCACAGTTCCTACTCGATTGAGGATTATAAATGGGCCAATAAATCGAGGATTGAGCTTTCCTCTCTTTCCAAATCTCGTAACTCCTTTCCATGGAGCAACACGTAACAACACATGATCTCCATTAATATTGAATTCCACGTCCTTTCGATGAAGATCAGCATAACTCTTTTGTCGATCTTGTGAGGTTTTTATACGTTGTTGGATCGTTTGAATTTTTTTCATAGTAATACATACCAAATTCGGTCCCAACAACGTTGCTTCACCCACCTCATCCCAACATACTGGAGAATGACACTTTCTTCCATACAATGCCTCAAATGGAGCCATGTCAATACTTGCTTGATAACTATTGTTGTAGGAAAACTCCACCAATGGTAAGAACTTGTCCTAACTTCCCTTGAAGTCAAGGACACAGAGTCTTAATAAATCTTCAAGAGTTTGAATAGTCCTTTCCGACTGCCCGTCCGTTTGAGGATGATATGCCAAACTAAATTATAAATTCGTGCCCATAGCTTTTTTCAAACTAACCCAAAATCTTGAAGTAAATCTTGGGTCTCGATCAGAAACTATGGATACTGGCATACCATGCAATCTTACAATCTCATTTATGTACATACGAGCAAGACGTTCAAGTGTATAAGTTTCTCGACGCAGAAGAAATGAGCAGACTTGGTCAATCTATCAAAATGACCCAAATTGCATCTATGCCTTGAGAAATCTTGGGAAGACCAAAGAATTGAAATCCATGGTAATGTGCTCCCACTTCCATTCTGGAATTTCAAGTGGTTGCAATAGACTTTTTGGCACTTGATGCTCCGCCTTGACTCGTTGACAAGTTAAACACCTTGAGATAAACCCCGCTATCTCTCTCTTCATATTGCTCCACCAAAATGTATGTCGAAGATCATGATACATTTTGGTACTCCCAAGATGGAATGCAAACGGTGTGTTGTGCGCCTCCATCATGATTTTATACTTTAAGTTAGAATCGTTAGGAACACAAAGTCTAGAGTTGACTCGAAGTATTCCTTCTTCATCGATTCTTGCTTCCGAAATAGCACCTTCTTGCACTTTCTTCCTCATACGCGTCAGTTCCAGGTCTGTAGCTTGAGCAACTTTAACTTTATTTATTAAAGTCGATTCTACTCGTATATTCGCCATCATCGCATGGGTCCCTGGAGTCTTTAACTCTATCTCCATCCTTTGTAAGTCATATAAAATGGGCCTTTGCATTGACAATAATGCACTCATACCCGCATATGATCTTCTACGCAATGCATCAGCTACTACGTTCGCTTTTCCAAGATGGTATTGAATGGTATGATCGTAATCTTTCAATAGCTCAAGCCATCGTCGTTGCCGCATTTTGAGTTCCTTTTGAGTGAAGAAATATTTGAGGCTTTTATGATTCGTATAGATCTGAACCTTCTCTCCATACAGGTAATGCCTCCAAATCTTAAGCGCAAAAATGACAGCTGCCAACTCTAGATCATGAGTAGGATAATTCCTCTCATATTCTTTGAGTTGTCGTGAGGCATAGGCTATGACTTTCCCATGTTGTATGAGAACACTTCCTAACCCTTTGCCTGAAGCATCACTGTAGATGACAAATCCCTTCGAGCCAGATGGTATTGTCGTAACAGTGTGAAAATGAGTCTCCTCTTGAGTTCTTGAAAACTCTTCTCACATTCCTCGCTCCAACTGAATTTTGTATCTTTTCGAGTCAGCTGAGTTAATGGAGTAGCGATTCGAGAAAACCCTTCCATGAATCTCAGATAATAACCAGCTAAGCCGAGAAAGCTACGTACTTTGGTCACTAACTTTGGTTGCTCCCAGCTTTGAATTGCTTCAATCTTCGCTGGGTCAACAGATATTCCATGATTTGATATCACGTGCCCAAGGAATGCAACTTCCTCAAGCCAGAACTCACATTTCTTCAACTTGGCATAAAGCTTGTTTTCACGAAGCTTTTGAAGTATCAGCCTCAAGTGTTGCTCATGGTCTTCATAGCTTTTGGAGTATATGAGGATGTCATCAATAAAGACGATCACAAAGTGATTCAAATATTCTTTGAATACTCGGTTCATCATATCCACGAAGGTAGCAGGAGCATTAGTCAATCCAAAAGACATGACTAGGAATTCGTAATGCCCGTACCGAGTTCTGAAAGCAGTTTTGGAATGTCATCAGTTTTAATCATCAACTAATGATATCCGAAACGAAGATCAATCTTTGAAAAGAATTTGGCTCCTTGCAACTGGTCAAACATGTCATCAATGCGAGGCAACGGGTACCTATTCTTGATGGTGACATGATTCAACTCTCGATAATCAATACAAAGTCGCATACTCCCATCTTTCTTCTTCACGAATAGAACAAGAGCACCCCAAGGAGACGTACTAGGACGAATGAAACCGATGTTTAACAATTCCTGCAATTAGGTCTTTAACTCCTGAAGTTCAATAGGAGCCATTCGATATGGGGCTTTGGAAATGGGTTTTGTACCGGGTTCAAGGTCGATACAAAATTCAACTTCACGCTCTGGGGTAGGCTGGAAGTTCTTCAGGAATACGTCAGGAAATTTATTAACAATAGAAATATCCTTCAAATCTGACATATTTTTGTTTAAATCCGTGACATGAGCTAAGAAAGCTTGACATCCGTTTTTCAATAAACGAATAGCTTTATGGCTTGAAATGACCGTGATTGATTTTAATGGTTTGGTCGCTTGAATTCGCATAATAGGTTTATTAGGAACATGGAAGCTAACAACCTTACGAAAACAATAAATTTTAGCATGATAAGTAGTTAACCAATCAATCCCTAGAATCACGTCAAATGCAAGTATTTTTAAGGAGATAAGATCGACAGTAACGTATGATTCTGATTTGAATCAAACAAGACTTATAAACAGTGGATGTAATGAAGGTTTCTCCTAATGGAGTTTCAACAGATAAGTCAAAGTCTAATTTTTCTGGAGTCAAATTTAAACGTTAAGCACAAGTAGGAGAAATAAAAGAATGGGTAGAACCGGTATCAATAATGTATAGACTTCGCTAGAGTTTATGATAAGCTTACCCGTGATGACCTCGTTCGGGTTCCTTGCTTTCTGGGAGGTCACAACAAACGTTCTCCCTTGAATTACTGGTTTTAACTTTTCTGGGATGACATTTTGTGTCACCCTTCCAACTGGACTTGTCTTTGATGTACGAAAAAATCGGGCTAGGTGACCTTCTCTTCCACAATTATAACACGCTTTGGATGGCATCACACAGTTTGGACTGATGTGTCCCTCCCCTCCGCATTTGAAGCATATGATAGGTGGTCGTTCTCCTTCCTTAACAACGGATTTTGGTGCTGACGTCTTTCCATCATTGTTGAATCTCATCTTTTTGAAATGTCCATTTTTATTGTCTTGGCCATGATTACCACCGAAGTGGTTACCATTTCTGGCATGTTGATTCCCTCCACGTTTGTTGTCACCGCTTGGCGATCGCTACCACTGGTATTATCATTTTGTCGGCTGCTTTCTCTTGGTTGAGTTGACTCGTTATCGCACTCCAATAACTGAGCCCTATTTACAACATCTGAATACAAACACAGTTTATTAGAAATTAGATATTGACGTATCTTGGGTTTCAAACCTCTTAGAAACATCCGCGTCATTCTCTCCTCATTGTCAACCAAGTGAGATGCAAACCGAGACAACTCGGCAAACTTAGCTTCATACTGCGACACGGTCATATTGTTCTGCTCTAACTTGATGAACTCTACCTCTTTCATGTGATGAATACTTTCAGGAAAGTACTTGTCGTTGAATAGTTCTTGGAACTTCTCCCAATATATCTTCAGTGCGGCAGGTTGAGTACGCTTTACCGATTCCCACCAGTAATCTGCCTCTCATCGCAACATAAAGGTGGCAAAGGGAACCTTTTGCTCCTCAGAGCATCCCAATACATCAAATATCTTGGTGATCTATTTTATCCACGTCTCCGCCTTAAGTGGTTTTGGCTCTCCAATAAACTCCGGTGGTCCCAGCTCCTTGAACTGTTTAGCGGTGACCGTTCGAGAGTTGCCAGTGTTTCTACCGCATTTTGGATGTGAGTCTCTCTTGCACGATGTTGTCACGAATTATGAAAGCTCCTAAACATTCCGTCGTTTCATTAGATTTGGTCGGTGTTGTTGTTCACCGAGAGGATTATTGCCTTCCGATGCACATTGTAAGACCCCAACTTTTGAATAAAGATTAAATTTTCTCGAAATATATTTATGAATATTATGGTGTGGATTTGATATAATGTTATAGTTGTGGGTAATATTTAAAAAATTTTGCAAAAGTCGCAAGTTGTTATATAATATTCGATTGGTCTGGGAATATTCGCTTTTAACAGGAATATTCGATGCAACGACACAATCATTGGTGGACCCTAACGGAATTATTGTTGGATTGAGAAAACGACAAAAATACTTTATGAAAATAACGGCGAAGTTTTACCGCTTAATTGTTGAACTACCCGATAGTAAAAGTAATGATGTCTGGCGTGGTTGCATAGTAGCACACCAGTATTGATTATTGATTTTTACGTGAGAAGTCACTCGATTATACTCAATTATTGCTACAAAGAATTCTTTGATCATATCTATCATATTATTGATTCAATTTTTTGTCACAAAGTATCATCTGCATAAAATGTTTTTTATTAAATCAATACTTGAGACGACAAAGTTATTCATATTATAAATTTTAATATTTACAATGTCTAGAAGTTCTGTCAAGGAAAGGTTTGGTCACCTAATTGCGCGCCAATTGGGAGAAATCTTTATTGGAAAGCCCCCTCTTTCCTGGGAACGACCTGGTTGATAAATATTGTGAGTTATAATATTAATGATGAATGTTGTTCGGAGTTGAATTTGGAGACGCGGACGTCATATTTGAGTCCGGAACGACGAAATTAGTAAAAATAGTCTATAAACACAAAATTTTCCGGGATTCACTATTTGGTCAAAAGTCAACATTGACTTTTTCTTGAAAAAGTTAAACTTGAAATTTCAAAATTTATATTTTTGATAAAAATAGTTTCATTATGTTGGAATTGTTTGTGTTAGTGAAAATCGACATTTATTGCGATGATAATTGATGTCTAGGGTTATATTGATAAATCGGGTAATTTATCTGATAAAAATGAGCAATTAATTGCTACTAATTCACATGCTTATATAACTATTTGTTCACATGTGTACTATTGAATCACATTATTTACTATTAGGAGAGTTGGTGCAAGATTATTAATACTTGCATGACTAAGTTAAAAATGGAGGTATAGATGGAGGTATTATACTTGAATTAATTATTTTTTTCACATGATTATACTATTGATTCACATAATTGAACAATTGATTCACATTATTTACTATTAGGGGAATTGGTGCAAGATTGATAATACTTGCAGGACTAAATTAAAAATGAAAGAAAAGTTGGAGGTATTGTACTATAATTTTTCGAGCCCCAAAACGTGCAATTATCGAAACTATATTTTCCTATAAATAGAAGCTCATTCTTCCTTCATTTCTCACCAATTCACAAAAACTTTTTAGAGCGATTATTATAGAGAGAAATTATAGAAAGAAGAAGAGAAGTCTGCTACACCTTACTATTCCAAAGAATTCTAGTTTTTCTAAGGTAGGGAATATTATTTGTTGTACTCAGTAGGGAGTATTATTTCTTTCTTATCCATGAAGAGAACTTCATTATTCCATTCTTTATTATTCTTTGGAATAACCTATATATCAAGAACTACGCTATACTTGGTGAAATTCTTCTATTGTTCCATTCTTTATCATTCGTTGGAACATCATGTTCATGGCGTTCTCATGGGACGGGTTCCGCTCTTTATTATTCTCGTTGGAATATCCTCGTTCATGCATTTTACGGGACTTGATTCCGCTTTTATTATTCTCGTTGGAATATCCTCGTCTGTATGCGTTTCTACGGGACTTGATTCCGTTATTTATTATTCTATTGGAATAACTCGCCTTTATCTTGATCTATCGCATGCCTGGTGATTTCTTTTGTTATTCCATTCTTTATTATACTAAGTTGGTTAAAGTTTTGACTTCTATACTCCATTAAATTAGTGGAATATCCTTGATATTTGCGCTTCATCCAGTATCTTTTCATTGAAATATTTTTCTGAGCATTCTTGAATTTTACTCTACAAGCAGTATCATGTTGACAATGTGGACGTTATTAGTTCCTGGATAAATTAATTCTTGAACTTGTTTTATTGAATTCTTATATCATTGTCATCGTCCTCATGTTTATATTTTGGTGAAAGTCATCTGTGGCCTATAGTGCATAGATGGACTTGGTATGATTATGACCAGGGATTATTCGGTGTAATCATGACCGTAATGTTACAAATGATGTGGAAAAAGTCCTCATTGGCCCGTAGTGCATTGATGGACGAGCTTGTTGGCATGATCATGACCATTATTGAATACACAAATATTCTTGGCCCGTAGTGCATGGATAATTGTGGTCGTGATACTAAAGAATATCCTTGGCCGTAGTAGTGCGGTGGTGATTCGATGATGTGGATTATTTATTGTTTGAGTCCCGCGATAAAAGTGATGAAAACCTTTTAAATCATAAAAGATAGTAGATTTTATTCTCTACTTGACTCTTTTAATGGATTGCTTGTTCCCCCGCAGTTAAACTTGATGGTTGTTATATTGTATCAATTTAACACTGGTTGAAGGCAAAGAAAAATATATTCTCGCATTATCTTAGTCATAATATTTCCTAGGGGGCTAGTTGAGCTCACCTTTTACTTTCATTGTTCTCTTCAGGAAATGAGAACGTAGCAGGGACTAGTCGGGGAACGGAGTGACGGACCAGATGATAGCATTAGTAGTCCTCACTATTCAGTGAAATAGTGGAAAATAAATGTAATAATATTGAATTTGAGTTTGAATATTGTCTAGACGACAATATTTGTATTAAAACTCATAGCTTATGTTTTGTCGTACCTTACACGACAGTTGTATAATTAAGTTATATTTGTATTCTGTACCATGTATTTGACGACTCAGAATATGTGATGTATACCTATTTTGGGGGCATCACACACAATATCCTAGGTGTTGATCTGTGGTGACTCAACGGTCTCCTGTGCTCCATTGTTATTCTCAACATTCTCGGATGTCATTTTCAAATACTGCCACAAAACAAGGGTTAATTAACATGTTACATATTATCCCTATACTCGTGACCAATTAAATACCAAATAAACTTAGGTAGGTCATACTAGCGAAGAAATTTCCTGCCTCTCCCACCTAGTTCTTGTCTCATATCTCACTACAAGAAAACCGGCTAATTCGATGGAGCTACGTTCGACGGACACATTCCCTCAAGATAATATGTATTCGATTTCGATTATTCCATCGAAGATACGTCAGTCGAAACTACTTTAATTTCGACAGATGTTCGTCAAAAATATATGTATCCCATTGGCGCCAATGTTCCCGCCAGCGCGAACCTTATTTTTGACTGAATAATGTTTATTCCGACGGACGATTCAGTCAAAAATATAGTAATTATGTAAGACCCCAACTTTTTGAATAAAGATTAAATTTTCTCGAAATATATTTTTGAATATTATGGTGTGGATTTGATATAATGTTATAGTTGTGGGTAATATTTATAAATTTTGCAAAGCACGCAAGTTGTTATATAATATTCGATTGGTTGGGGAATATTCGCTTTAACAAGGAATATTCGTATAACCAAGACAATCATTGGTGGACCCTCATTAACGGAATTATTATTTGATTGAGAAAACGACAAAAATACTTTATATGAAAATAACTATGGAAGTTTTACCGTTAACTGCCGAACTACCCGTAGTAAAAGTACGATGAATACGCGTGGTTGCATAGTAGCACACCTAGATTGATTATTGATGCTTACGTGAGAAGTCACCAGCTTATACTCAATTATTGCTACAAGAATTGCAGATCATATCTATCATATTATTGATTCAATTTTGTCACAAAGATCATCTCGCATAAAATGTTTTTTATTAAATCAATACTTGAGATTTACAAAGTTATTCATATTATAAATTTTAATATTTACAATGTCTAGAAGTTCTGTCAAGGAAAGGTTTGGTCACCTAATTGCGCGCCAATAGGGAGAAATCTTTATTGGAAAGCCCCCTCTTTCCTGGGAACGACCTGGTTGATAAATATTGTGAGTTATAATATTAATGATGAATGTTGTTCGGAGTTGAATTTGGAGACGCGACGTCATATTTGAGTCCGAACGATTTAAATTAGTAAAATAGTCTATAAACACAAAATTTTCCAGGATTCACTATTTGGTCAAAAAGTCAACAGTTGACTTTTTCGGGAAAAGTTAAACTTCGAAATTTCAAAATTTATATTTTTGATAAAAATAGTTTCATTATGTTGGAATTGTTTGTGTTAGTGAAAATCGACATTTATTGCGATGATAATTGATGTCTCTAGGGTTATATTGATAAATCGGGTAATTTATCTGATAAATGAGCAATTAATTGCTACTAATTCACATGCTTATATAACTATTTGTTCACATATGTGTACTATTGAATCACATTATTTACTATTAGGAGAGTTGGTGCAAGATTATTAATACTTGCATGACTAAGTTAAAATGGAGGTATAGATGGAGGTATTATACTTGTAATTCAGTATTTTCACATGATTATACTATTGATTCACATAATTGAACAATTGATTCACATTATTTACTATTAGGGGAATTGGTGCAAGATTGATAATACTTGCGGACTAAATTAAAAATGAAAGAAAAGTTGGAGGTATTGTACTATAATTTTTCGAGCCCCAAAACGTCTAATTATCGAAACTATATTTTCCTATAAATAAAGCTCATTCTTCCTTCATTTCTCACCAATTCACAAAAGCTTTAGAGCGATTATTATAGAGAGAAATTATAGAAAGAAGAAGAGAAGTCTCTACCTTACTATTCCAAAGAACTAGTTTTTCTAAGGTAGGGAATATTATTTGTTGTACTCGTAGGGAGTATTATTTCTTTCTTATCCATGAAGAGAACTTCATTATTCCATTCTTTATTATTCTCGTTGAATAACTCAGATACGCTGCTACGCTATACTTGGTGAAATTCTTCTATTGTTCCATTCTTTATCATTCTCGTTGGAACATCATGTTCATGCGTTCTCACGCCGGACTGGTTCCGCCTTTTTATTATTCTCATTGAATATCCTCGTTCAGCATTTTACGCCGGACTTGATTCCGCTCTTTATTATTCTCATTTGAATATCCTCGTCTGTATGCTTTTCTGTGGGACCGATTCCGTTATTTATTATTCTCATTGGATTACTCCCTCACTGCGGCCTATCGCATGCCGGTGATTTCTTTTGTTATTCCATTCTTTATTATACTAAGTTGGTTAAAGTTTTGACTTCTATACTCCATTAAATTAGTGGAATATCCTTGATATTTGCGCTTCATCCAGTATCTTTTCATTGAAATATTTTTCTGAGCATTCTTGAATTTTACTCTACAAGCAGTATCATGTTGACAATGTGGACGTTATTAGTTCCTGGATAAATTAATTCTTGAACTTGTTTTATTGAATTCTTATATCATTGTCATCATCCTCATGTTTATATTTTGGTGAAAGTCATCTGTGGCCTATAGTGCATATAGATGGACTTGGTATGATTATGACCGTGGATTATTCTTGTAATCATGACCGTAATGTTACAAATGATGTGGAAAAAAGTCCTCATTGGCCCTGTAGTGCATTGATGGACGATTGTTGGCATGATCATGACCATTATTGAATACACAAATATTCTTGGCCCGTAGTGCATGGATAATTGTGGTCGTGATACTAAAGAATATCCTCGGTCAGTAGTGCAGGGGTGATTCGATGATGTGGATTATTTATTGTCGAGTCCCAATGATAAAAGTGATGAAAAACCTTTTAAATCATAAAAGATAGTAGATTTTATTCTCTACTTGACTCTTTTAATGGATTGCTTGTTCATCATAGCTTAAACTTGATGGTTGTTATATTGTATCGCTTTAACACCGTTGAAGGCTAACGATAATATATTCGCATTATCTTAGTCATAATATTTCCTCTCTGGCTAGTTGAGCTCACCCTTTTACTTTTATTGTTCTCTTGAAATGAGAACGTAGCGGTGACTAGTCGGGGAACGGAGTGACTTTAACGGCATGATAGCATTAGTAGTCCTCACTATTCAAAGAAATAGTGGAAAATAAATGTAATAATATTGAATTTGAGTTTGAATATTGTCTGAGCGACAATATTTGTATTAAAACTCATAGCTTATGTTTTGTCGCATCTTACACGACGCTTGTATAATTAAGTTATATTTGTATTCGTACCATGTATTTGACGACTCAGAATATGTGATGTATACCTATTTTGGGGGCATCACACACAATATCCTAGGTGTTGATCTGTGGTGACTCAACGGTCTCCTGTGCTCCATTGTTATTCTCAACATTCTCGGATGTCATTTTTAAATACTGCCACAAAACAAGGGTTAATTAACATGTTACATATTATCCCTATACTCTGACCGACCAATTAAATACCAAATAAACTTAGGTAGGTCATACTAGCGAAGAAATTTCCCGTCTCTCCCCACCTAGTTCTTGTCTCATATCTCACTACAAGAAAACCGGCTAATTCTGATGGAGCTACGTTCGACGGACACATTCCCTCGAAGATAATATGTATTCTGACGGATTATTCCATCGAAGATACGTCAGTCGAAACTACTTTAATTTCGATGATGTTGTTCAAAAAATATATGTATCCCATTACGCGCCAATGTTCCCGCCAAATAACCTTATTTTTTGATGAATAATGTTTATTCCGACGAGACGATCTATCAAAAATATAGTAATTATGTAAGACCCCAACTTTTTGAATAAAGATTAAATTTTCTCGAAATATATTTTTGAATATTATGGTGTGGATTTGATATAATGTTATAGTTGTGGGTAATATTTACAAATTTTGCAAAGCACGAAAAGTTGTTATATAATATTCGATTGGCTCTGGGAATATTCGCTTTTAACAAGGAATATTCGTGACAACGGCACAATCATTGGTGGACCCCTCATTAACGGAATTATTGTTTGATTGAGAAAACGACAAAAATACTTTATGAAAATAACGGAAGTTTTACAGTTAACTGCTGAACTACCCGTAGTAAAAGTACAAGAATACGCGTGGTTGCATAGTAGCACACCAGATTGATTATTGATGCTTACGTGAGAAGTCACCAAGATACTCAATTATTGCTACAGTAATTGTATCATATCTATCATATTATTGATTCAATTTTTGTCACAGTATCATCTGCATAAAATGTTTTTTATTAAATCAATACTTGAGACGACAAAGTTATTCATATTATAAATTTTAATATTTACAATGTCTAGAAGTTCTGTCAAGGAAAGGTTTGGTCACCTAATTGCGCGCCAATAGGGAGAAATCTTTATTGGAAAGCCCCCTCTTTCCTGGGAACGACCTGGTTGATAAATATTGTGAGTTATAATATTAATGATGAATGTTGTTCGGAGTTGAATTTGGAGACGCGGACGTCATATTTGAGTCCTAACTATTTAAATTAGTAAAATAGTCTATAAACACAAAATTTTCCGGGATTCACTATTTGGTCAAAAGTCAACAAATGACTTTTTTCTAGAAAAGTTAAACTTCAAATTTCAAAATTTATATTTTTGATAAAATAGTTTCATTATGTTGGAATTGTTTGTGTTAGTGAAAATTCGATATTTATTGCGATGATAATTGATGTCTAGGGGTTATATTGATAAATCGAGTAATTTATCGGATAACTGAGCAATTAATTGCTACTAATTCACATGCTTATATAACTATTTGTTCACATATGTGTACTATTGAATCACATTATTTACTATTAGGAGAGTTGGTGCAAGATTATTAATACTTGCATGACTATGTTAAAAATGGAGGTATAGATGGAGGTATTATACTGTAATTCATATTTTTCACATGATTATACTATTGATTCACATTATTTACTATTAGGGGAGTCGGTGCAAGATTGATAATACTTGCAGGACTAAATTAAAAATGAAAGAAAAGTTGGAGGTATTGTACTATAATTTTTCGAGCCCCAAAACATGCAATTATCGAAACTATATTTTCCTATAAATAGAAGCTCATTCTTCCTTCATTTCTCACCAATTCACAAAAGCTTTAGAGCGATTATTATAGAGAGAAATTATAGAAAAGAAGAAGAGAAGTCTGCTACCTTACTATTCCAAAGAATTAGTTTTTCTAAGGTAGGAATATTATTTGTTGTACTCGTAGGGAGTATTATTTCTTTCTTATCCATGAAGAGAACTTCATTATTCCATTCTTTATTATTCTCATTGAATAACTCAGATATCTGCCACGCTTATATACTTGGTGAAATTCTTCTATTGTTCCATTCTTTATCATTCTCGTTGGAACATCATGTTCTGTATGCTTCTCTACGCCGAATTCGGTTCCGCTTTTTATTATTCTCGCTGAATATCCTCATGCATGCATTTTACAATTCCGGACTTGATTCCGCTCTTTATTATTCTCGTTGAATATCCTCGTCTGCGCGCTTTTGTTGGGACCGATTCCGTTATTTATTATTCTCATTGGAATTACCTCACTGTGCGGCCTCATCGCATGCCCGGTGATTTCTTTTGTTATTCCATTCTTTATTATACTAAGTTGGTTAAAGTTTTGACTTCTATACTCCATTAAATTAGTGGAATATCCTTGATATTTAAGCTTCATCCAAAGATCTTTTCATTGAAATATTTTTCTCGCATTCTTGAATTTTACTCTACAAGCAAGTCATGTTGATAATGTGGACGTTATTAGTTCCTGGATAAATTAATTCTTGAACTTGTTTTATTGAATTCTTATATCATTGTCATCATCCTCATGTTTATATTTTGGTGAAAGTCATCTGTGGCCTATAAAGGCATAGATGGACTTGGTATGATTATGACCGTGATTATTCGGTGTAATCATGACCGTAATGTTACAAATGATGTGGAAAAAGTCCTCATTGGCCCGTAGTGCATTGATGGACAGTTGTTGGCATGATCATGACCATTATTGAATACACAAATATTCTTGGCCCGTAGTGCATGGATAATTGTGGTCGTGATACTAAAGAATATCCTTGTCAGAAAAGTGTGGGTGATTCGATGATGTGGATTATTTATTAAGCTGAGTCCCGCGATAAAAGTGATGAAAAACCTTTTAAATCATAAAAGATAGTAGATTTTATTCTCTACTTGACTCTTTTAATGGATTGCTTGTTCCGCTGCAGTTAAACTTGATGGTTGTTATATTGTATCGCTTTTAACACTCACAAGGCTAACGATAATATATTCTCGCATTATCTTAGTCATAATATTTCCCTTCGGGCTAGTTGAGCTCACCCTTTTTACTTTTATTGTTCTCTTCAGAAATGAGAACGAGCGAGGACTAGTCGGGAACGGGTAGCGACGACCGATGATAGCATTAGTAGTCCTCACTATTCAGTGAAATAGTGGAAAATAAATGTAATAATATTGAATTTGAGTTTGAATATTGTCTAGACGACAATATTTGTATTAAAACTCATAGCTTATGTTTTGTCGTACCTTACACGACAGTTGTATAATTAAGTTATATTTGTATTCTGTACCATGTATTTGACGACTCAGAATATGTGATGTATACCTATTTTGGGGGCATCACACACAATATCCTAGGTGTTGATCTGTGGTGACTCAACGGTCTCCTGTGCTCCATTGTTATTCTCAACATTCTCGGATGTCATTTTCAAATACTGCCACAAAACAAGGGTTAATTGACATGTTAC
This sequence comes from Panax ginseng, assembly GCA_020205605.1. Taxonomy (NCBI): domain Eukaryota; kingdom Viridiplantae; phylum Streptophyta; class Magnoliopsida; order Apiales; family Araliaceae; genus Panax; species Panax ginseng. Next base: position 94,548,417 of record CM035136.1, on the reverse strand, counting down.
ATATTATCCCTATACTCTGACCGACCAATTAAATACTAAATAAACTTAGGTAGGTCATACTAGCGAAGGAATTTCCCGTCTCTCCCCACCTAGTTCTTGTCTCATATCTCACTACAAGAAAACCAAGCTAATTCGATGGAGCTACGTTCGATTTTACACATTCCTCGAAGATAATATGTATTCTGACGGATTATTCCATCGAAGATACGTCAGTCGAAACTACTTTAATTTCGACAGATGTTCGTCAAAAATATATGTATCCCATTGGCGCCAATGTCCCCGCCAGCGCGAACCTTTTTTTTGACTGAATAATGTTTATTCCGATTTATTTATTCTATCAAAAATATAGTAATTATGTAAGACCCCAACTTTTTGAATAAATATTAAATTTTCTCAAAATATATTTTTGAATATTATGGTGTGGATTTGATATAATGTTATAGTTGTGGGTAATTTATAAATTTTGCAAAAGTACGCAAGTTGTTATATAATATTCGATTGGTTCTGGGAATATTCGCTTTTAACAAGGAATATTCGTATAACCAAGACAATCATTGGTGGACCCCATTAACGGAATTATTGTTTGGATTGAGAAACGCAAAAAATACTTTTATGAAAATAATGGCGGAGTTTTACTGTTAACTCTGTTGAACTACCCTAGAGTAAAGTACAAAGAATATGTCTGGCGTGGTTGCATAGTAGAGTAATACCAGTATTGATTATTGATGCTTATGTGAGAAGTCACTCAGCTTATACTCAATTATTGCTACAAAGAATTGCCGTATCATATCTATCATATTATTGATTCAATTTTTGTCACAAAGATCATCCGCATAAAATGTTTTTATTAAATCAATACTTGAGACGACAAAGTTATTCATATTACAAATTTCAATATTTACAATGTCTAGAAGTTCACAAGGAAAGGTTTGGTCACCTAATCAAGCGCCAATATAGGAGAAATCTTTATTGGAAAGCCCCTCTTCCCAGGAACGACTGTTGATAAATATTGTGAGTTATAATATTAATGATGAATGTTGTTCGGAGTTGAATTTGGAGACGCGGACGTCATATTTGAGTCCGGAACGACGAAATTAGTAAAAATAGTCTATAAACACAAAATTTTCCGGGATTCACTATTTGGTCAAAAAGTCAACAGTTGACTTTTTCGGGAAAAGTTAAACTTCGAAATTTCAAAATTTATATTTTTGATAAAAATAGTTTCATTATGTTGGAATTGTTTGTGTTAGTGAAAATCGACATTTATTGCGATGATAATTGATGTCTAGGGGTTATATTGATAAATCGGGTAATTTATCTGGATAATCGAGCAATTAATTGCTACTAATTCACATGCTTATATAACTATTTGTTCACATATGTGTACTATTGAATCACATTATTTACTATTAGGAGAGTTGGTGCAAGATTATTAATACTTGCATGACTAAGTTAAAAATGGAGGTATAGATGGAGGTATTATACTGTAATTCGTATTTTTCACATGATTATACTATTGATTCACATAATTGAACAATTGATTCACATTATTTACTATTAGGGGAGTTGGTGCAAGATTGATAATACTTGCAGACTAAATTAAAAATGAAAGAAAAGTTGGAGGTATTGTCTTTATAATTTTTTGAGCCCCAAAACGCAATTATCGAAACTATATTTTCCTATAAATAAGCTCATTCTTCCTTCATTTCATAATATATTCTCGCATTATCTTAGTCATAATATTTCCTACTGGGCTAGTTGAGCTCACCCTTTTACTTTTATTGTTCTCTTGAAAAATGAGAACGTTTTACGGACGAGGACTAGTCGGGGAACGTTATTCCACGGACGTGTGATAGCATTAGTAGTCCTCACTATTCAAAGTGAAATAGTGGAAAATAAATGTAATAATATTGAATTTGAGTTTGAATATTGTCTAGATTTACAATATTTGTATTAAAACTCATAGCTTATGTTTTGTCGCACTCATACGGGCACGGTTGTATAATTAAGTTATATTTGTATTCTCTACATACCATGTATTTGATTTACTTGTATCGAGAATATGTGATGTATACCTATTTTGGGGGCATCACACACAATATCCTAGGTGTTGATCTGTGGTGACTCAACGGTCCTCCTGTGTATCCATTGTTATTCTCAACATTCCTGGATGTCATTTTCAAATACTTGCCACAAAACAAGGGTTAATTGACATGTTACATATTATCCCTATACTCCCGAATCACCAATTAAATACCAAATAAACTTAGGTAGTAGGTCATACTAGCGAAGGAATTTCCGCTCTCCCCACCTAGTTCTTGTCTCATATCTCACTACAAGAAAAAGCTAAATTCGATGGAGCTACGCTCGACGGACACATTCCCTCGAAGATAATATGTATTCTGACGGATTATTCCATCGAAGATACGTCAGTCGAAACTACTTTAATTTCGACAGATGTTCGTCAAAAATATATGTATCCCATTAGCGCCAATGTTCCCGCCAATATGAACCTTTTTTTTTGAAATAATGTTTATTCCGAATGATTTTATTCATCAAAAATATAGTAATTATGTAAGACCCCAACTTTTTGAATAAATATTAAATTTTCTCGAAATATATTTTTGAATATTATGGTGTGGATTTGATATAATGTTATAGTTGTGGGTAATATTTATAAATTTTGCAAAGTACGCAAGTTGTTATATAATATTCGATTGGTGGGGAATATTCGCTTTTAACAAGGAATATTCGTGACAATCAAGACAATCATTGGTGGACCCTCATTAACGGAATTATTGCCGGATTGAGAAAACGACAAAAAATACTTTATGAAAAATAACGGCGGAAGTTTTACCAGTTAATCTGTTGAACTACCCTTAGTAAAAGTACAATGTACGCGTGGTTGCATAGTAGCACACGGTATTGATTATTGATGCTTACGTGAGAAGTCACACTCAGTTATACTCAATTATTGCTACTGATGATTGTCAGATTATCATATCTATCATATTATTGATTCAATTTTTGTCACGCAAAGATCATCATCTGCATAAAATGTTTTTATTAAATCAATACTTGAGACGACAAAGTTATTCATATTATAAATTTAAATATTTACAATGTCTAGAAGTTCACAAGAGGAAAGGTTTGGTCACCTAATTGCGCTACCAATAGGAGAAATCTTTATTGAAAGCCCCTCTTTCCGGGGACGACTTCGTTGATAAATATTGTGAGTTATAATATTAATGATGAATGTTGTTCGGAGTTGAATTTGGAGACGCTTGACGTCATATTTGAGTCCTAACGACGAAAATTAGTGAAAATAGTCTATAAACACAAAATTTTCCGGATTCACTATTTGGTCAAAAAAGTCAACAGCTGACTTTTTTCTTGAAAAGTTAAACTTCAAATTTCAAAATTTATATTTTGATAAAAATAGTTTCATTATGTTGGAATTGTTTGTGTTAGTGAAAATCGACATTTATTGCGATGATAATTGATGTCTAGGGTTATATTGATAAATCGGGTAATTTATCTGATAATCGAGCAATTAATTGCTACTAATTCACATGCTTATATAACTATTTGTTCACATATGTGTACTATTGAATCACATTATTTACTATTAGGAGAGTTGGTGCAAGATTATTAATACTTGCATGACTAAGTTAAAAATGGAGGTATAGATGGAGGTATTATACTGTAATTCGTATTTTTCACATGATTATACTATTGATTCACATAATTGAACAATTGATTCACATTATTTACTATTAGGGGAGTTGGTGCAAGATTGATAATACTTGCAGGACTAAATTAAAAATGAAAGAAAAGTTGGAGGTATTGTACTATAATTTTTCGAGCCCCAAAACGTGCAATTATCGAAACTATATTTTCCTATAAATAGAAGCTCATTCTTCCTTCATTTCTCACCAATTCACAAAAGCTTTAGAGCGATTATTATAGAGAGAAATTATAGAAAGAAGAAGAGAAGTCTGCTACCTTACTATTCCAGTAACTAGTTTTTCTAAGGTAGGGAATATTATTTGTTGTACTCGTAGGGAGTATTATTTCTTTCTTATCCATGAAGAGAACTTCATTATTCCATTCTTTATTATTCTCATTGGAATAACTCAGATACGCTGCCACGCTTATACTTGGTGAAATTCTTCTATTGTTCCATTCTTTATCATTCTTTGGAACATCATGTCTATATTCTCTGTTTGGGACCGGTTCCGTCTTTATTATTACATTGGAATATCCATGCATGCATTTTACGCCGACTTGATTCCGCTTTATTATTATTCGTTGAATATCCTCGTGCATGCGTTTTTGTGGGACTGATTCCGTTATTTATTATTCTCATTGGAATTACACACCTGCGGCCTATCGCATGCACCGTGATTTCTTTTGTTATTCCATTCTTTATTATACTAAGTTGGTTAAAGTTTTGACTTCTATACTCCATTAAATTAGTGGAATATCCTTGATATTTGCGCTTCATCCAGTATCTTTTCATTGAAATATTTTTCTGAGCATTCTTGAATTTTACTCTCTAAAGCGTATCATGTTGACAATATGGACGTTATTAGTTCTGGATAAATTAATTCTTGAACTTGTTTTATTGAATTCTTATATCATTGTCATCATCCTCATGTTTATATTTTGGTGAAAGTCATCTCATGGCCTATAGTGCATAGATGGACTTGGTATGATTATGACCAGGGATTATTCGGTGTAATCATGACCGTAATGTTACAAATGATGTGGAAAAAGTCCTCATTGGCCCGTAGTGCATTGATGGACAGTTGTTGGCATGATCATGACCATTATTGAATACACAAATATTCTTGGCCCGTAGTGCATGGATAGTTGTGGTCGTGATACTAAAGAATATCCTTGGCCGTAGTGCAGGGGTGATTCGATGATGTGGATTATTTATTAAAATCGAGTCCATGATAAAAGTGATGAAAAACCTTTTAAATCATAAAAGATAGTAGATTTTATTCTCTACTTGACTCTTTTAATGGATTGCTTGTTCACCGCAGCTTAAACTTGATGGTTGTTATATTGTATCGCTTTAACATCCATTGAAGGCTAACGATAATATATTCTCGCATTATCTTAGTCATAATATTTCCCTCTTGGGCTAGTTGAGCTCACCCTTTTACTTTTATTGTTCTCTTCAAAATGAGAACGTAGCGAAGGGACTAGTCGGGGAACGGAGTGACGGACCAGGTGATAGCATTAGTAGTCCTCACTATTCAGTGAAATAGTGGAAAATAAATGTAATAATATTGAATTTGAGTTTGAATATTGTCTAGACGACAATATTTGTATTAAAACTCATAGCTTATGTTTTGTCGTACCTTACACGACAGTTGTATAATTAAGTTATATTTGTATTCTGTACCATGTATTTGACGACTCAGAATATGTGATGTATACCTATTTTGGGGGCATCACACACAATATCCTAGGTGTTGATCTGTGGTGACTCAACGGTCTCCTGTGCTCCATTGTTATTCTCAACATTCTCGGATGTCATTTTCAAATACTGCCACAAAACAAGGGTTAATTAACATGTTACATATTATCCCTATACTCTGACCGACCAATTAAATACCAAATAAACTTAGGTAGGTCATACTAGCGAAGAAATTTCCCGTCTCTCCCCACCTAGTTCTTGTCTCATATCTCACTACAAGAAAACCGGCTAATTCTGATGGAGCTACGTTCGACGGACACATTCCCTCGAAGATAATATGTATTCTGACGGATTATTCCATCGAAGATACGTCAGTCGAAACTACTTTAATTTCGACAGATGTTCGTCAAAAATATATGTATCCCATTGGCGCCAATGTTCCCGCCAGCGCGAACCTTATTTTTGACTGAATAATGTTTATTCCGACGGACGATTCAGTCAAAAATATAGTAATTATGTAAGACCCCAACTTTTTGAATAAAGATTAAATTTTCTCGAAATATATTTTTGAATATTATGGTGTGGATTTGATATAATGTTATAGTTGTGGGTAATATTTACAAATTTTGCAAAGTACGAAAGTTGTTATATAATATTCGATTGGTCGGGGAATATTCGTTTTAACAAGGAATATTCGTACAACGGCACAATCATTGGTGGACCCCCACAACGGAATTATTGTCGGATTGAGAAAACGACAAAAATACTTTATGAAAATAACGGCGGAAGTTTTACCGTTAACTGCTTGAACTACCCCAAGTAAAAAGTACAAAGATGTCTGGCGTGGTTGCATAGTAGCACACGGTATTGATTATTGATGCTTACGTGAGAAGTCACTCAGTTATACTCAATTATTGCTACAGTAATTGCTGTATCATATCTATCATATTATTGATTCAATTTTTGTCACAGTATCATCTGCATAAAATGTTTTTTATTAAATCAATACTTGAGACGACAAAGTTATTCATATTATAAATTTCAATATTTACAATGTCTAGAAGTTCTGTCAAGGAAAGGTTTGGTCACCTAATTGCGCGCCAATTGGGAGAAATCTTTATTGGAAAGCCCCCTCTTTCCTGGGAACGACCTGGTTGATAAATATTGTGAGTTATAATATTAATGATGAATGTTGTTCGGAGTTGAATTTGGAGACGCTGGACGTCATATTTGAGTCCTGAACGGCGTAAATTAGTAAAAATAGTCTATAAACACAAAATTTTTCTTCATTCACTATTTGGTCAAAAAGTCAACAGATTGACTTTTTCTGAAAAGTTAAACTTGAAATTTCAAAATTTATATTTTTGATAAAAATAGTTTCATTATGTTGGAATTGTTTGTGTTAGTGAAAATCGACATTTATTGCGATGATAATTGATGTCTAGGGGTTATATTGATAAATCGGGTAATTTATCGGATAAATGAGCAATTAATTGCTACTAATTCACATGCTTATATAACTATTTGTTCACATATGTGTACTATTGAATCACATTATTTACTATTAGGAGAGTTGGTGCAAGATTATTAATACTTGCTGCACGACTAAGTTAAAAATGGACGTATAGATGGAGGTATTATACTTTGTAATTCATATTTTTCACATGATTATACTATTGATTCACATAATTGAACAATTGATTCACATTATTTACTATTTGGGGAGTTGGTGCAAGATTGATAATACTTGCAGGACTAAATTAAAAATGAAAGAAAAGTTGGAGGTATTGTACTATAATTTTTCGAGCCCCAAAACGTGCAATTATCGAAACTATATTTTCCTATAAATAGAAGCTCATTCTTCCTTCATTTCTCACCAATTCACAAAAGCTTTAGAGCGATTATTATAGAGAGAAATTATAGAAAGAAGAAGAGAAGTCTGCTACCTTACTATTCCAGTAACTAGTTTTTCTAAGGTAGGGAATATTATTTGTTGTACTCGTAGGGAGTATTATTTCTTTCTTATCCATGAAGAGAACTTCTGTTATTCCATTCTTTATTATTCTGTTGGAATAACCTGTATACGCGGGCTACGCTATACTTGGTGAAATTCTTCTATTGTTCCATTCTTTATCATTCTGTTGGAACATCATGTCTGTGCGTTCTACGCCGGACCTGGTTCCGTCTTTATTATTCTGTTGGAATATCCTGTCTGTGCATTTTACGCCGGACTTGATTCCGTCTTTATTATTCAGTTGGAATATCCTCATGCATGCGTTTTCTGTTGGACTGATTCCGTTATTTATTATTCTCATTGGAATAACTCACTGTCAAGGCCTATCGCATGCCCGGTGATTTCTTTTGTTATTCCATTCTTTATTATACTCAGTTGGTTAAAATTTTGACTTCTATACTCCTTTAAATTAGTGGAATATCCTTGATATTTGCGCTTCATCCAGTATCTTTTCATTGAAATATTTTTCTGAGCATTCTTGAATTTTACTCTACAAGCAGTATCATGTTGACAATGTGGACGTTATTAGTTCCTGGATAAATTAATTCTTGAACTTGTTTTATTGAATTCTTATATCATTGTCATCATCCTCATGTTTATATTTTGGTGAAAGTCATCTGTGGCCTATAGTGCATAGATGGACTTGGTATGATTATGACCAGGGATTATTCGGTGTAATCATGACCGTAATGTTACAAATGATGTGGAAAAAGTCCTCATTGGCCCGTAGTGCATTGATGGACAGTTGTTGGCATGATCATGACCATTATTGAATACACAAATATTCTTGGCCCGTAGTGTATGGATAATTGTGGTCGTGATACTAAAGAATATCCTTGGTCGTAGTGCAGGGGTGATTCGATGATGTGGATTATTTATTAAGCTGAGTCCCGCGATAAAAGTGATGAAAAACCTTTTAAATCATAAAAGATAGTAGATTTTATTCTCTATTTGACTCTTTTAATGGATTGCTTGTTCATTGCAGCTTAAACTTGATGGTTGTTATATTGTATCGCTTTAACACTCGTTGAAGGCTAACGATAATATATTACGCATTATCTTAGTCATAATATTTCCTCTTGGGCTAGTTGAGCTCACCCTTTTACTTTTATTGTTCTCTTGAGAAATGAGAACGAAGGCGAGGACTAGTCGGGGAACGGAGTGACGGACGGATGATAGCATTAGTAGTCCTCACTATTCAGTGAAATAGTGGAAAATAAATGTAATAATATTGAATTTGAGTTTGAATATTGTCTAGACGACAATATTTGTATTAAAACTCATAGCTTATGTTTTGTCGTACCTTACACGGCGGTTGTATAATTAAGTTATATTTGTATTACATACCATGTATTTGACGACTTTCGTAATATGTGATGTATACCTATTTTGGGGGCATCACACACAATATCCTAGGTGTTGATCTGTGGTGACTCAACGGTCTCCTGTGCTCCATTGTTATTCTCAACATTCTCGGATGTCATTTTCAAATACTGCCACAAAACAAGGGTTAATTAACATGTTACATATTATCCCTATACTCTGACCGACCAATTAAATACCAAATAAACTTAGGTAGGTCATACTAGCGAAGAAATTTCCCGTCTCTCCCCACCTAGTTCTTGTCTCATATCTCACTACAAGAAAACTGGCTAATTCTGATGGAGCTACGTTCGACGGACACATTCCCTCGAAGATAATATGTATTCTGACGGATTATTCCATCGAAGATACGTCAGTCGAAACTACTTTAATTTCGACAGATGTTCGTCAAAAATATATGTATCCCATTGGCGCCAATGTCCCCGCCAGCGCGAACCTTTTTTTTGACTGAATAATGTTTATTCCGACGGACGATTCAGTCAAAAATATAGTAATTATGTAAGACCCCAACTTTTTGAATAAATATTAAATTTTCTCGAAATATATTTTTGAATATTATGGTGTGGATTTGATATAATGTTATAGTTGTGGGTAATATTTATAAATTTTGCAAAGTACGCAAGTTGTTATATAATATTCGATTGGTCGGGGAATATTCGTTTTAACAAGGAATATTCGTACAACGGCACAATCATTGGTGGACCCCCACAACGGAATTATTGTCGGATTGAGAAAACGACAAAAATACTTTATGAAAATAATTAGTAAAGTTTTACTGTTAAGCGTTGAACTACCCGGTAGTAAAAGTACTGATGTCTGGCGTGGTTGCATAGTAGCACACGGTATTGATTATTGATGCTTACGTGAGAAGTCACTCGGTTATACTCAATTATTGCTACATGATATTTCTTTGTATCATATCTATCATATTATTGATTCAATTTTTGTCACAGATTATCATCGCATAAAATGTTTTTATTAAATCAATACTTGAGGCGACAAAGTTATTCATATTATAAATTTCAATATTTACAATGTCTAGAAGTTACATCGAGGAAAGGTTTGGTCACCTAATTGCAAGGCCTTGATAGGGAGAAATCTTTATTGGAAAGCCCCCTCTTTCCTGGGAACGACCTGGTTGATAAATATTGTGAGTTATAATATTAATGATGAATGTTGTTCGGAGTTGAATTTGGAGACGCGGACGTCATATTTGAGTCCGGAACGACGAAATTAGTAAAAATAGTCTATAAACACAAAATTTTCCAGGATTCACTATTTGGTCAAAAAGTCAACAGTTGACTTTTTCGGGAAAAGTTAAACTTCGAAATTTCAAAATTTATATTTTTGATAAAAATAGTTTCATTATGTTGGAATTGTTTGTGTTAGTGAAAATTGACATTTATTGCGATGATAATTGATGTCTAGGGGTTATATTGATAAATCGGGTAATTTATCGGATAAATGAGCAATTAATTGCTACTAATTCACATGCTTATATAACTATTTGTTCACATATGTGTACTATTGAATCACATTATTTACTATTAGGAGAGTTGGTGCAAGATTATTAATACTTGCATGACTAAGTTAAAAATGGAGGTATAGATGGAGGTATTATACTGTAATTCGTATTTTTCACATGATTATACTATTGATTCACATAATTGAACAATTGATTCACATTATTTACTATTAGGGGAATTGGTGCAAGATTGATAATACTTGCAGGACTAAATTAAAAATGAAAGAAAAGTTGGAGGTATTGTATTATAATTTTTCGAGCCCCAAAACGTGCAATTATCGAAACTATATTTTCCTATAAATAGAAGCTCATTCTTCCTTCATTTCTCACCAATTCACAAAAGCTTTAGAGCGATTATTATAGAGAGAAATTATAGAAAGAAGAAGAGAAGTCTGCTACCTTACTATTCCAGTAACTAGTTTTTCTAAGGTAGGGAATATTATTTGTTGTACTCGTAGGGAGTATTATTTCTTTCTTATCCATGAAGAGAACTTCTGTTATTCCATTCTTTATTATTACTGTGGAATAACTTTTGTACGCTGCTACGCTTATACTTGGTGAAATTCTTCTATTGTTCCATTCTTTATCATTCTGTTGGAACATCATGTTCATATGCGTTCTACGGGACTGGTTAAAATTTTATTATTATGTTGGAATATCCTGTCTGTGCATTTTACGCCGGACTTGATTCCGTCTTTATTATTCTGTTGGAATATCCTGTCTGTGCGTTTTACGCCGGACCTGATTCCGTTATTTATTATTCTGTTGGAATTACCTGCCTGTGCGGTCTATCGCATGCCTGGTGATTTCTTTTGTTATTCCATTCTTTATTATACTAAGTTGGTTAAAGTTTTGACTTCTATACTCCATTAAATTAGTGGAATATCCTTGATATTTGCGCTTCATCCAGTATCTTTTCATTGAAATATTTTTCTGAGCATTCTTGAATTTTACTCTACAAGCAGTATCATGTTGACAATGTGGACGTTATTAGTTCCTGGATAAATTAATTCTTGAACTTGTTTTATTGAATTCTTATATCATTGTCATCATCCTCATGTTTATATTTTGGTGAAAGTCATCTGTGGCCTATAGTGCATAGATGGACTTGGTATGATTATGACCAGGGATTATTCGGTGTAATCATGACCGTAATGTCACAAATGATGTGGAAAAAGTCCTCATTGGCCCGTAGTGCATTGATGGACAGTTGTTGGCATGATCATGACCATTATTGAATACACAAATATTCTTGGCCCGTAGTGCATGGATAATTGTGGTCGTGATACTAAAGAATATCCTTGGCCGTAGTGCAGGGGTGATTCGATGATGTGGATTATTTATTAAGCTGAGTCCCGCGATAAAAGTGATGAAAAACCTTTTAAATCATAAAAGATAGTAGATTTTATTCTCTACTTGACTCTTTTAATGGATTGCTTGTTCATTGCAGCTTAAACTTGATGGTTGTTATATTGTATCGGTTTAACACTCGTTGAAGGCTAACGATAATATATTCTCGCATTATCTTAGTCATAATATTTCCTCTTCGGGCTAGTTGAGCTCACCCTTTTACTTTTATTGTTCTCTTCAGAAATGAGAACGTAGCGAGGACTAGTCGGGAAGCGGAGTGATGGACCGGATGATAATAGCATTAGTAGTCCTCACTATTCAAAGGAAATAGTGGAAAATAAATGTAATAATATTGAATTTGAGTTTGAATATTGTCTAGGCGACAATATTTGTATTAAAACTCATAGCTTATGTTTTGTCGTACCTTACACGGTTGTATAATTAAGTTATATTTGTATTACATACCATGTATTTGACGACTCGAGAATATGTGATGTATACCTATTTTGGGGCATCACACACAATATCCTAGGTGTTGATCCATGGTGACTCAACGGTCTCCACATGCTCCATTGTTATTCTCAACATTCTCGGATATCATTTTCAAATCGCCCACAAAACAAGGGTTAATTAACATGTTACATATTATCCCTATACTCTGACCGACCAATTAAATACCAAATAAACTTAGGTAGGTCATACTAGCGAAGAAATTTCCCGTCTCTCCCCACCTAGTTCTTGTCTCATATCTCACTACAAGAAAACCGCTAATTACGATGGAGCTACGTTAAGCGGACACATTCCCTCAAGATAATATGTATTCTGACGGATTATTCCATCGAAGATACGTCAGTCGAAACTACTTTAATTTCGACAGATGTTCGTCAAAAATATATGTATCCCATTGGCGCCAATGTTCACTTGTGTGAACCTTATTTTTGACTGAATAATGTTTATTCCGACGGACGATTCAGTCAAAAATATAGTAATTATGTAAGACCCCAACTTTTTGAATAAAGATTAAATTTTCTCGAAATATATTTTTGAATATTATGGTGTGGATTTGATATAATGTTATAGTTGTGGGTAATATTTACAAATTTTGCAAAGTACGCAAGTTGTTATATAATATTCGATTGGTCGGGGAATATTCGTTTTAACAAGGAATATTCGTACAACGGCACAATCATTGGTGGACCCCCACAACGGAATTATTGTCGGATTGAGAAAACGACAAAAATACTTTATGAAAATAACGGCGGAAGTTTTACCGTTAACTGTTGAACTACCCGGTAGTAAAAGTACAGTAATACGCGTGGTTGCATAGTAGCACACGGTATTGATTATTGATGCTTACGTGAGAAGTCACTCAGTTATACTCAATTATTGCTACAGTAATTGTTGTATCATATCTATCATATTATTGATTCAATTTTTGTCACAGTATCATCTGCATAAAATGTTTTTTATTAAATCAATACTTGAGACGACAAAGTTATTCATATTATAAATTTCAATATTTACAATGTCTAGAAGTTCTGTCAAGGAAAGGTTTGGTCACCTAATTGCGCGCCAATTGGGAGAAATCTTTATTGGAAAGCCCCCTTTTTCCTGGGAACGACCTGGTTGATAAATATTGTGAGTTATAATATTAATGATGAATGTTGTTCGGAGTTTAATTTGGAGACGCGGACGTCATATTTGAGTCCGGAACGACGAAATTAGTAAAAATAGTCTATAAACACAAAATTTTCCGGGATTCACTATTTGGTCAAAAAGTCAACAGTTGACTTTTTCGGGAAAAGTTAAACTTCGAAATTTCAAAATTTATATTTTTGATAAAAATAGTTTCATTATGTTGGAATTGTTTGTGTTAGTGAAAATCGACATTTATTGCGATGATAATTGATGTCTAGGGGTTATATTGATAAATCGGGTAATTTATCGGATAAATGAGCAATTAATTGCTACTAATTCACATGCTTATATAACTATTTGTTCACATATGTGTACTATTGAATCACATTATTTACTATTAGGAGAGTTGGTGCAAGATTATTAATACTTGCATGACTAAGTTAAAAATGGACGTATAGATGGAGGTATTATACTGTAATTCATATTTTTCACATGATTATACTATTGATTCACATAATTGAACAATTGATTCACATTATTTACTATTTGGGGAGTTGGTGCAAGATTGATAATACTTGCAGGACTAAATTAAAAATGAAAGAAAAGTTGGAGGTATTGTACTATAATTTTTCGAGCCCCAAAACGTGCAATTATCGAAACTATATTTTCCTATAAATAGAAGCTCATTCTTCCTTCATTTCTCACCAATTCACAAAAACTTTAGAGCGATTATTATAGAGAGAAATTATAGAAAGAAGAAGAGAAGTCTGCTACCTCACTATTCCAGTAACTAGTTTTTTCTAAGGTAGGGAATATTATTTGTTGTACTCGTAAGGAGTATTATTTCTTTCTTATCCATGAAGAGAACTTCTGTTATTCCATTCTTTATTATTCTGTTGGAATAACCTGTATACGCGGGTTACCCTATACTTTGTGAAATTATTCTGTTATTCCATTCTTTATCATTCTGTTGGAACATCATGTCTGTGCGTTCTACACCGGACCTGGTTCCGTCTTTATTATTCTGTTGGAATATCCTGTCTGTGCGTTTTATGCCAGACTTGATTCCGTCTTTATTATTCTGTTGGAATATCTTGTCTGTGCATTCTACGCCGGACTTGATTCCGTCTTTATTATTCTGTTAGAATATCCTATTGTGCATTTTACACCGGACCTTATTCCGTCTTTATTATTCTGTTGGAATATCCTGTCTGTGCGTTTTACACCAAACCTGATTCCGTTATTTATTATTCTATTGGAATAACCTGCCTGTGCGATCTATCGTATGCCTGGTGATTTCTTTTGTTATTCCATTCTTTATTTTACTCAGTTGGTTAAAGTTTTGACTTCTATACTCCATGAAATTAGTGGAATATCCTTGATATTTGCCCTTCATCCAGTATCTTTTCATTGAAATATTCTTCTGAGCATTCTTGAATTTTACTCTACAAGCAGTATCATGTTGACAATTTGGACATTATTAGTTCCTGGATAAATTAATTCTTGAACTTGTTTTATTGAATTCTTATATCATTGTCATCATCCTCGTGTTTATATTTTGTTGAAAGTCATCTGTGACCTATAGTGCATAGATGGACTTGGTATGATTATGACCAGGGATTATTCGGTGTAATCATGACCGTAATATTACAAATGATGTGTAAAAAGTCCTCATTGGCCCGTAGTGCATTGATGGACAGTTGTTGGCATGATCATGACCATTATTGAATACACAAATATTCTTGGCCCGTAGTGCATGTGTAATTGTGGTCGTGATACTAAAGAATATCCATGGCCGTAGTGTACGGGTGATTCGATGATGTGGATTATTTATTAAAATCGAGTCCCAAATGATAAAAGTGATGAAAAACCTTTTAAATCATAAAAGATAGTAGATTTTATTCTCTACTTGACTCTTTTAATAGATTGCTTGTTCCGTTCACTGCAGCTTAAACTTGATGGTTGTTATATTATATCGGTTTAACAATTGTTGAAGGCTAACGATAATATATTCTGCATTATCTTAGTCATAATATTTCCTACTGGGCTAGTTGAGCTCACCCTTTTACTTTTATTATTCTCTTCAGGAAATGAGAACGTAGCAGAGATTAGTTGGGGAACGGAGTGACGGACCAGATGATAGCATTAGTAGTCCTCACTATTCAGTGAAATAGTGGAAAATAAATGTAATAATATTGAATTTGAGTTTGAATATTGTCTAGACGACAATATTTGTATTAAAACTCACAGCTTATGTTTTGTCGTACTTTACACGACAGTTGTATAATTAAGTTGTATTTGTATTCTGTACCATGTATTTGACGACTCAGAATATGTGATGTATACCTATTTTGGGGGCATCACACACATTATCCTGCGTGTTGATCTGTGGTGACTCAACGGTCTCCTGTGCTCCATTGTTATTCTCAACATTCTCGGATGACATTTTCAAATACTGCCACAAAACAAGGGTTAATTGACATGTCACATATTATCCCTATACTCTGATCGACCAATTAAATACCAAATAAACTTAGGTAGGTCATACTAGCGAAGGAATTTCCCGTCTCTCCCCACCTAGTTCTTGTCTCATATCTCACTACAAGAAAACCGGCTAATTCTGATGGAGCTACGTTCGACGGACACATTCCCTCGAAGATAATATGTATTCTGACGGATTATTCCATCGAAGATACGTCAGTCGAAACTACTTCAATTTCGACAGATGTTCGTCAAAAATATATATATCCCATTGGCGCCAATGTTCCCGCCAGCGCGAACCTTTTTTTTGACTGAATAATGTTTATTCCGACGGACGATTCAATCAAAAATATAGTAATTATGTAAGACCCCAACTTTTTGAATAAATATTAAATTTTCTCGAAATATATTTTTGAATATTATGGTGTGGATTGATATAATGTTATAGTTGTGGGTAATATTTGAAAATTTTGCAAAGTACGCAAGTTGTTATATAATATCAGATTGGTCGGGGAATATTCATTTTAACAGGGAATATTCGTACAACGGCACGATCAATTGTGGACCCCCACAACGGAATTATTGTCGGATTGAGAAAACGACAAAAATACTTTATGAAAATAACGACGGAAGTTTTACCGTTAACTGTTGAACTACCCTTAGTAAAAAAATACGATGTCACGCTTGGTTGCATAGTAGCACACAAAATTATTGATTATTGATGCTTACGTGAGAAGTCACCGCTTATACTCAATTATTGCTACATAATTAATTTGCATCATATCTATCATATTATTGATTCAATTATTGTCACAGTATCATTTGCCTAAAATGTTTTTTATTAAATCAATACTTGATACGACAAAGTTATTCATATTATAAATTTCAACATTTACAATGTCTAGAAGTTCTGTCAAGGAGAGGTTTGGTCACCTAATTGCACGCCAATAGGGAGAAATCTTTATTGGAAAGCCCCCTCTTTCCTGGGAACGACCTGGTTGATAAATATTGTGAGTTATAATATTAATGATGAATGTTCTTCGGAGTTGAATTTGGAGACGCGGACGTAATATTTGAGTCCGGAACGACGAAATTAGTAAAAATAGTCTATAAACACAAAATTTTCTGGGATTCACTATTTGGTCAAAAAGTCAATAGTTGACTTTTTCGGGAAAAGTCAAACTTCAAAATTTCAAAATTTATATTTTTGATAAAAATAGTTTCATTATGTTGGAATTGTTTGTGTTAGTGAAAATCGACATTTATTGCGATGATAATTGATGTCTAGGGGTTATATTGATAAATCGTGTAATTTATCGAATAATGAGCAATTAATTACTACTAATTCACATGTTTATATAACTATTTGTTCACATATGTGTACTATTGAATCACATTATTTACTATTAGAAGAGTTGGTGCAAGATTGATAATATTTGCATGACTAAGTCAAAAATGGAGGTATAGATGGAGGTACTATACTGTAATTCGTATTTTTTACATGATTATACTATTGATTCACATAATTGAACAATTGATTCACATTATTTACTATTAGGGGAGTTGGTGCAAGTTTGATAATACTTGCAGGACTAAATTAAAAATGAAAGAAAAGTTGGAGGTATTGTACTATAATTTTTTGAGCCCCAAAACGTGCAATTATCAAAACTATATTTTCCTATAAATAGAAGCTCATTCTTCCTTCATTTCTCATCAATTCACAAAAAGTTTTAGAGCGATTATTATAGAGAGAAATTATAGAAAGAAGAAGAGAAGTCTGCTATCTCACTATTCCAGTATCCAGTTTTTCTAAGGTAGGGAATATTATTTGTTGTACTCGTAAGGAGTATTATTTCTTTCTTATCCATGAAGAGAACTTCTGTTATTCCATTCTTTATTATTCTGTTGGAATAACCTGTATACGCGGGCTACCCTATACTTGGTGAAATTCTTCATTGTTCCATTCTTTATCATTCTTTGGAACATCCTCGTCTGCATGCGTTCTCTACGCAGGACTCGGTTTCGTCTTTATTATTACTTTGGAATATCCTCATCACATGCGCTTTTCGTCGGACTGATTCCGCTTTATTATTATTCATTGGAATATCTTGTTCATGACGTTCTACGCCGGACTGATTCCGCCTTTATTATTACATTTGGAATATCCTCGTCATGCATGCGTTTACGGACTTTGATTCCGCCTTTATTATTCTGTTGGAATATCCTCGTGCATGCGCGTTTTCTGTTGGACTGATTCCGTTATTTATTATTACATTGGAATAACTTTTGCTGCAAGGCCTATCGCATGCCCGGTGATTTCTTTTGTTATTCCATTCTTTATTATACTCGGTTGGTTAAAATTTTGACTTCTATACTCCTTTAAATTAGTGGAATATCCTTGATATTTGCGCTTCATCCAGTATCTTTTCATTGAAATATTCTTCTGAGCATTGTTGAATTTTACTCTACAAGCAGTATCATGTTGACAATGTGGACGTTATTAGTTCCTGGATAAATTAATTCTTGAACTTATTTTATTGAATTCTTATATCATTGTCATCATCCTCATGTTTATATTTTGTTGAAAGTCATCTCAGTGGCCTATAGTGCATAGATGGACTTAGTATAATTATGACCGAGGATTATTCTTTGTAATCATGACCGTAAATGTTACAAATGATGTGGAAAAAGTCCTCATTGGCCCGTAGTGCATTGATGGACGATTGTTGGCATGATCATGACCATTATTGAATACACAAATATTCTTGGCCCGTAGTGCATGGATAATTGTGGTCGTGATACTAAAGAATATCCTTGGTCAGAAAGTGCGGGGGTGATTCGATGATTTGGATTATTTATTAAAATCGAGTCCCAAATGATAAAAGTGATGAAAACCTTTTAAATCATAAAAGATAGTAGATTTTATTCTCTACTTGACTCTTTTAATGGATTGCTTGTTCACGCAGCTTAAACTTGATGGTTGTTATATTGTATCGCTTTAACACTTTGTTGAAGGCTAACGATAATATATTCGCATTATCTTAGTCATAATATTTCCCTCTTTGGGCTAGTTGAGCTCACCCTTTTTACTTTTATTATTCTCTTGAGAAATGATGAGAACGTAGCGAGGACTAGTCGGGAACTGGAGTGACGGACGAGATGATAGCATTAGTAGTCCTCACTATTCAGTGAAATAGTGGACAATAAATGTAATAATATTGAATTGAGTTTGAATATTGTCTAGACAACAATATTTGTATTAAAACTCACAGCTTATATTTTGTCGTACTTTACACGATAGTTGTATAATTAAGTTGTATTTGTATTCTGTACCATGTATTTGACGACTCGTAATAGGTGATGTATACCTATTTTGGGGGCGTCACGATTAATATCAAAGCTTAGGGATATGATCCTGGCTAAGATGTGAGACTAGAACTAGGAGGGAGAGACAGGAATTCTGCGCTTACTACTATGACCTACCTAAGTTTATTTTGTATTTAATTGGTCAATCAGTGTAGGGATAATATGTTTCATGTCAATTAACCCTTATTTTGTGGCAGTATTTGAAAATGGCATCCGAGAATGTTGAGAACATCAATGGAGCACAGGAGACCGTTTGAGTCTCCACGGATCAATAACCGAGGATAATATGCATCAGGAAGGCGACAATCCTCATGCAAACAACAACACTGACCAAATGATGAACGATGGAATGTTCCGAGGCTTCATGAAATTCATGCAACATCAGGCGAGAGCGGCTCCTGTCCAAAATGCAGGTGGAAACACCGGCAACTTCTCTGGACCATCGCCAAACAGCTTCTAGGAGCCGGGACCATCGAGTTTATTGGAGAGCCAAAACCACTTAAGGCGGAAGGATGGATAAAGCGAGATAACCAAGATATTTGATGTCTTGGGATGCTCCGAGAACAAAAGGTTCCTTTCGCCACCTTTATGTTGCGTGAAGAGGCGAGACATCGGGGTGGGAATCTATAAAACGTACCCAGCCTGACGCACTCAAGATATCTTGGGAGAAGTTCCAAGAGATATTCAACGACAAGTACTTTCCCGAAAGTATTCGTCACATGAAAGAGGTAGAGTTTATCAAATTGGAACAAAACAATATAACTGTGTCGCAATACGAGGCCAAATTTGCGGAGTTATCCCGGTTTGCATCCCATTTGGTCATAAATGAGGAGCGAATGACGCGAATATTTTTAAGAGGTTTGAAACCGGAGATACGTCAATATCTTATTTCTCATAAACTGTGTTTGTACTCAGATGTTGTAAATAGGGCTCAGTTATTGGAGCGCGGTAACGAGTCAACGCAACCAAGGGAAAGCATCCAGCAGCATGAAAATACTAGTGGTAACAATCATCAAAATGGTGACAACAAGCGTGGAGGGAATCAACATGCCAGAAATGGTAACCACTTCGGTGGTAATCATGGCCAAGACAGTAAAAATGGACATTTCAAGAAAAGGAGATTCAACAATGATGGAAAGACGTCAGCACCAGCAACCGTGGTTAAGGAAGGAGAACGACCACCTATTATATGCTTCAAATGCAGAGGGGAGGGACACATCAGTCTAAACTGCGCGATGCCAACCAAAGCCTGTTATAATTGTGGAAGAGAAGGTCACCTAGCCCGATTATGTCGTTCACCGAAGACAAGTTCATCTAGGATAGAGGCACCAAAGGACATCCCAAAAAAGTCAAAGCCGGTGGTGCAAGGGAGAGCGTTTGTAGTGACCTCCCAGAAAGCAAGGAACCCGAATGAAGTCATCACGGGTAAGCTTATCATAAACTCTAGCGAAGTCTATACCTTATTTGATATCGGTTCTACCCATTCTTTTATTTCTCCTGCTTTCGTTCAACGATTAAATTTGACTCCAGAGAAATTAGACTTTGACTTATCTGTTGAAACTCCATTAGGAGAAACCTTCATTACATCCACTGTTTATAAGTCTTGTTTGATTCAAATCGGTATTATCGCGTTACTACCGCCGATCTTATCTCCTTAAAAATACTTGCATTTGACGCGTGATTCTAGGGATTGATTGGTTAACTACTTATCATGCTAAAATTTATTGTTTTCGTAAGGTTGTTAGCTTTCATGTTCCTAATAAACCTATTATGCGAATTCAAGCGACCAAACCATTAAAATCAATCACGGTCATTTCAAGCCATAAAGCTATTCGTTTATTGAAAAACGGATGTCAAGCTTTCTTAGCTCATGTCACGATTTAAACAAAATATGTCGATTTGAAGGATATTTCTATTGTTAATAAATTTCCCGACGTATTCCACGAAGAACTTCCTAGCCTACCCCGGGCGTGAAGTTGAATTTTGTATCGACCACGACCCGGTACAAAACCCATTTCCAAAGCCCCATATCGAATGGCTCTTATTGAACTTCAGAGTTAAAGACCCAATTGCGAGAATTGTTAGACATTGGTTTCATTCGTCCTAAGACGTCTCCTTGCGGTGCTCTGTTCTATTCGTGAAGAAGAAGAAAGATGGGAGTATCGCGACTTTGTATTGATTATCAGGAGTTGAATCATGTCACCATCAAAAATAGGTACCCATTGCCACGTATTGATAACCTGTTTGATCAGTTACAAGGAGCACAATTTTTTTCAAAGATCGATCTTCGTTCTGGATATCATTAGCTGAAGGTTAAAACTGAGGATATTCCAAATACTGCCTTCAGAACTCGGTATGGGCATTCTGAATTCTTAGTCATGTATTTTGGATTGACTAATGCTCCTGTTGTCTTCATGGATATGATGAACCAAGTATTCAAGGAATATTTGGATCATTTTGTGGTCGTCTTTATTGATGACATCCTTATTTATTCCAAAAGCCGTGAAGATCATGAGCAACACTTGAGGCTGATACTCCAAAAGTTTCGTGAAAACAAACTATATGCGAAGTTGAAGATATGCGAGTTCTAGCTTGAGAAAGTTGCATTCCTTGGGCACGTCATGGAATATCTGTTGACCCAGCAAAGATTGAAGATATTTAAAGCTGGGAGCAACCTAAATCAGTGACCAAAGTACGTAGCTTTCTCGGGTTAGCTGGTTATTATCGGAGATTCGTGGAAGGATTTTCTCGAATCGCTACTCCATTAACTCAGCTGACTCGAAAAGATACAAAGTTCGGTTGGAGTGAGGAATGTGAGGAGTTTTCAAGAACTCAAGAGGAGACTCATTTCAGCACCTGTTCTGACAATACCATCTGACTCGGAGGGATTTGTCATCTACAGTGATGCTTCAGGCAAAGGGTTAGGATGTGTTCTCATGCAACATGGGAAAGTCATAGCCTATGCCTCACGACAACTCAAAGAATATGAGAGGAATTACCCTACTCATGATCTAGAGTTGATGACTATCGCTTTTAAACTTAAGATTTGGAGGCATTACAGCGTATGGAGAGAAGGTGGAGATCTACACGGATCATAAAAGCCTCAAATATTTCTTCACCCAAAAGGAACTCAACATGCGACAACGACGTTGGCTTGAACTATTGAAAGATTATGATCATACCATCCAATACCATCCTGGAAAAGCGAACGTGGTAGCTAACGCATTGAGTAGAAGATCATATGCAAGTACGAGTGCGATATTGTCAACGCAAATTCCCATTTTGTATGACTTGCAAAGGATGGAGTTAGAGATAAAGACTCCAGGGAACCACATGATGATGGCAAACATACGAGTAGAACCGACTTTAATCGATAAAGTTAAAGCTGCTCAAGCTACAGACCTGGAGCTAATCCTTATGAAGAAGAAAGTGCAAGAAGGTGATATGCCGGAAGCAAGAATCGATGAGGAAGGAATACTTCGAGTCAACTCCAGGCTTTGTGTTCCTAACAACCCTGATTTAAAGTATAAAATCATGATGGAGGCGCATAACACACCGTTTGCAATCTATCCTGGGAGTACCAAAATGTATCGTGATCTTCGACATACATTTTGGTGGAGCAATATGAATAGAGAGATAACAGAGTTTATCACAAGGTGTTTAACTTGTCAACGAGTCAAGGCAGAGCTTTAAGTACCAAAAGGTCCATTGCAACCACTTGAAATTCCAGAATGGAAGTGGGAGCACATTACTATGGATTTCAAGCATCGGTGATGCGCCCAAGGTTTCTCAAGGCATAGATGCAATTTGGGTCATTGTTGATAGATTGACCAAGTCTGCTCATTTCTTACCAATACGAGAAACTTATACACTTGAACGTCTTACTAGTATGTACATAAACGAGATTGTAAGACTGCATGGTATGCCAGTATCCATAGTTTCTGATCGAGACCCAAGATCCACTTCAAGATTTTGGGTTAGTTTGCAAAAAGCTATGGGCACGGATTTACGTTTTAGCTCGGCATATCATCCTCAGACGGACGGGCAGTTGGAGAGGACTATTCAAACTCTTGAAGATTTATTAAGACTCTGTGTCCTTGACTTCAAAGGAAGTTGGGACAAGTTCTTACCATTGGTGGAGTTTTCCTACAACAACAGTTATCAAGCAAGTATTGGCGTGGCTCCATTTGAGGCGTTGTATAGAAGAAAACGTCGTTCTCCAGTATGCTGGGATGAGGTGGGTGAAGCAACGTTGTTGGGACCGGAGTTGGTACGTATGACTATAGAAAAGATTCAAACAATCCGACAACGTATAAAAACCTCACAAGATCGACAAAAGAGTTATGTTGATCTTCATCGAAAGGACGTAGAATTCGATATTGGAGATCATGTGTTGTTACGTGTTGCTCCATGGAAAGGAGTTACAAGATTTGGAAAGAGAGGAAAGCTCAATCCTCGATTCATTGGCCATTTTTAATCCTCGATCGAGTAGGAACTGTGGCCTATAGACTTGCGTTACCGCCAAGTATGTCTCGTGTTCATAACGTTTTTCACATATCCATGTTACGTAAATATGTGAAAGACCAACCACATTATTGAGTTAGAACGGACGAAATAGAGGAAGATTTAACGATGAAGAGGTTCTGTTAAAATCTTGGATAAGAAGGAATATATTCTACGCTCCAAGGTTATACCTCAAGTCAAAGTTTTGTGGAGAAACCACGATGTTGAGGAAATGACCTGGGAGTTAGAATCTGAAATGAAATCAAAGTATCCTCACCTCTTCGACATACCAGGTACGCACCCTAATTTTGAGGACGAAATTTCATAAGAAGGGGAGGTTGTAAGACCCCAACTTTTTGAATAAAGATTAAATTTTCTCAAAATATATTTTTTAATATTATGGTGTGGATTTGATATAATGTTATAGTTGTGGGTAATATTTACAAATTTTGTAAAGTACGCAAGTTGTTATATAATATTCGATTGGTCGGGGAATATTCTATTTAACAGGGAATATTCATACAACGGCATAATCATTGGTGGACCCCCACAACGGAATTATTGTCAGATTGAGAAAATGACAAAAATACTTTATGAAAATAACGGCGGAATTTTACCATTAACTGTTGAACTACCCGGTAGTAAAAGTACTGTAATACGCGTGGTTGCATAGTAGCACACGGTATTGATTATTGATGCTTACATGAGAAGTCACTCAGTTATACTCAATTATTGCTACAATAATTGCTTCATCATATCTATCATATTATTGATTCAATTATTGTCACAGTATCATCTGCATAAAATGTTTTTTATTAAATCAATACTTGAGATGACAAAGTTATTCATATTATAAATTTCAATATTTACAATGTCTAGAAGTTCTCAAGAAGAGGTTTGGTCACCTAATTAACAGGCGCCCAATAGGAAGAAATCCTTATTGGAAAGCCCCCTCTTTCTTGGGAACGACCTGGTTGATAAATATTGTGAGTTATAATATTAATGATGAATGTTGTTCGGAGTTGAATTTGGAGACGCGGACGTGATATTTGAGTCCTAATCTATGAAATTAGTAAAAATAGTCTATAAACACAATTTTTTGGGATTCACTATTTGGTCAAAAAGTCAACAGTTGACTTTTTTAGGAAAAGTCAAACTTCAAAATTTCAAAATTTATATTTTTGATAAAAAATAGTTTCATTATGTTGGAATTATTTGTGTTAGTGAAAATCGACATTTATTTCGATGATAATTGATGTCTAGGGGTTATATTGATAAATCGGGTAATTTATCGGATAAATGAGCAATTAATTGCTACTAATTCACATGCTTATATAACTATTTGTTCACATATGTGTACTATTGAATCACATTATTTACTATTAGGGGAGTTGGTGCAAGATTGATAATACTTTCATGACTAAGTTAAAAATGGAGGTATAGATGGAGGTACTATACTGTAATTCATTTTTTTCACATGATTATACTATTGATTCACATAATTGAACTATTGATTCACATTATTTACTATTAGGGGAGTTGGTGCAAGTTTGATAATACTTGCAGGACTAAATTAAAAATGAAAGAAAAGTTGGAGGTATTGTACTGTATTTTTCGAGCCCCAAAATGTGCAATTATCGAAACTATATTTTCCTATAAATAGAAGTTCATTCTTCCTTCATTTCTCACCAATTCACAAAAGCTTTAGAGCGATTATTATAGAGAGAAATTATAGAAAGAAGAAGAGAAGTCTGCTACCTCACTATTCCAATATCTAGTTTTTCTAATGTAGGGAATATTATTTGTTGTACTAAGTAGGGAGTATTATTTCTTTCTTATCCATGAAGAGAACTTCATTATTCCATTCTTTATTATTCTGTTGGAATAACTTTTGATATCATGAGCTACCATATACTTAGTGAAATTCTTCCATTGTTCCATTCTTTATCATTACATTGGAACATCCTGTGCATGCGTTCTACGCTGACCGGTTCCGCCTTTTTTATTACATTGGAATATCCTCGTTTATCGCGCTTTTACGTCGGACTGATTCCGTCTTTATTATTACATTGGAATATCCTCATGCATGCGTTCTCTACGGACTGATTCCGCTTTTTATTATTCTGTTAGAATATCACATGCATGCGTTTTACACCGGACTGATTCCGTCTTTATTATTCTGTTGGAATAACTTGCATGTGCGGTCTATCGCATGCCTGGTGATTTCTTTTGTTATTCCATTCTTTATTATACTCAGTTGGTTAAAGTTTTAACTTCTATACTCCATTAAATTAGTGGAATATCCTTGATATTTGCACTTCATCCAGTATCTTTTCATTGAAATATTCTTCTGAGCATTCTTGAATTTTACTCTACAAGCAGTATCATGTTGACAATGTGGACGTTATTAGTTCCTGGATAAATTAATTCTTGAACTTGTTTTATTGAATTCTTATATCATTGTCATCATCCTCATGTTTATATTTTGTTGAAAGTCATCATGGCCTATAGTGCATAGATGGACTTGGTATGATTATGACCGAGGATTATTCTTGTAATCATGACCGTAATGTTACAAATGATATGGAAAAAGTCCTCATTGGCCCGTAGTGCATTGATGGACGATTGTTGGCATGATCATGACCATTATTGAATACACAAATATTCTTGGCCCGTAGTGCATGGATAATTGTGGTCGTGATACTAAAGAATATCCTCGGCCGTAGTGCGGGGGTGATTCGATGATGTGGATTATTTATTAAAATTTGAGTCCCAAATGATAAAAGTGATGAAAAACCTTTAAATCATAAAAGATAGTAGATTTTATTCTCTACTTGACTCTTTTAATGGATTGCTTGTTCCGCTGCAGTTAAACTTGATGGTTGTTATATTGTATCAGTTTAACACTATTGAAGGCTAACTATAATATATTCTTCATTATCTTAGTCATAATATTTTCTACTGGGCTAGTTGAGCTCACCCATTTACTTTTATTGTTCTCTTCAGGAAATGAGAACGTAGAAGGGACTAGTCGGGGAACGGAGTGACGGACCAGATGATAGCATTAGTAGTCCTCACCATTCAGTGAAATAATGGAAAATAAATGTAATAATATTGAATTTGAGTTTGAATATTGTCTAGACGACAATATTTGTATTAAAACTCGTAGCTTATGTTTTCTCGTACTTTAAACGACATTTGTATAATTAAGTTGTATTTGTATTCTGTACCATGTATTTGACGACTCACAATAGGTGATGTATACCTATTTTGGGGGCGTCACAAATTACGACGAAGTTAAGTACGACAAACAGTCCATGAAAAATAAGCCTAAAACCTTACGTCTTCCCGCCCCCTCGTTTCTCTCACTTTGCTAGATCTCATTTTTCTCTTTCTCTCTCTCTCATTTCTCTCTCACTTTACGCGATCTCTCACTTGATTCTCTCTCAGTCTCACCTCTCTCACTGCTCTCATCTCCACCACCACCACCATCGCCGCCGCTACCACCACCTACTGCCACCACCACCACCGGTTCCACCACCACCACCTTTGATTCCACCACCACGCACGTGATGCCACCACGTACGACCACCACCACCACCTTCGATTCCAGCACCACCACGTACTGCCACTACCACCACCACATACTGCCACCACCACCATCATTGTCGATCGGTTCCACCACTAGTAGACGCTACCAACACCGTCGGTTGAACCACCATCACTGACACCACCACCAATAGCCACCACTAGGCACCACCGTCGGTTAGTTTGCACATTAATTCAATTTCAAGGTTAGTTTTCTGCCAAGTATTAGATTTTTAGGGTTAATTTGTTGCAAATTGTGAAATTTGTGGCTTAATTTGTTTTAGGTTTAGTTTGAGTTTGAATATGAGATTAACCCAATTTGGATAATATGTTGTTGCTGTGAATTTGTGGGTTGAAAATTTGGGTCCATTTGTTGGAATTGGGAGTGATCTGAAATCTGAAATTTGGGTCCTATTCTTCTTGTTTATATTGCTGATTGCTGAAATTGGAATTTTGATTTTGGGTTTGTGGACTACATATTATTTGGAATTTGGAAATTACAGAATATTGATATTATGAAGTGTATAACATATCAAATTTGGGTTCCTTATCATAATGTAACTAATTTTAGGACTGTTTTTAATCTTGATATATTTGCTATTTCCGACTGAATTTATGACAGAAATTCTGTCAGAATTATGAAATTGCAGAATATTTGTGGGCCCTACATGTATTGTATTAGTAATTAGTTTTCCAATATTAATAAATCATAAACTAAGTACCATTTACTTAGTTTCTTACTACTAAAATAAAATAAAGTAAATATAATTTAATTTAGTTTATTAAATAAAATAAATTTTAAAAATAAAATAAATAACATAATATAATACAAATAAAGTAAAATAAAATAAAATAATAAATTAAATTAATTTGAATAAAATAAAAAAACTTTGATTTAATTTAATAAATAAAATACAATTCAATAAAAAATAAAATTAAATAAAAATAATAAAATAAAATAAATTTAATTTAGATAATATAAATTAAAATAAATTAAATTTAAAATAAATTTAATTAATTTAATTTAATTTAATTTAATTTAATAAAAAATAATAAAATTTTTATAATAATTTTTATATATATCAACATATCACCCCAATAGGTTCCCATCACAAATAAAAAAAAGGGTCATAGTTCTTTTTTTGTCTATATACTCGAATAATAAAGGTAATTGAATTCTGCGGAGACATTGCTCATCGTTCCATCATATGAGATGGCAACATCCTAAGGAGTGCCATAAGTTGTTGAACAAAGTTCTAGGTTAAGCAACCCTCTAGATGAATGACGATCACTTCTTCGATAGGAATGAATCATCTCCCCAAATGAGTCCAATCCATGATATAAACAGCTTCTCACCACTCCAAATTCCTCAGATGGGTAGTTCTCATAGAACACCTCACCTCTTGTATGAGAACTATCCATTTGAGGAATTTGGAGTGGTGAGAAGTTGTCTATATCATGGATTGGACCCATATGGGGAGATGATTCATTCCCAGCAGAGAAGTGATCATTCGTTCATCTAGAGGGTTGCTTAAGCTAAAACTTTGTTCAATAGCTTAATGGAACTCCTTGGGGATGTTGTCATTTGTTATGATGGAACAGTGAGGAATATTTGCAGTAATTGAATTAACTTTATTATTCGAGTATAGGACACAACAGGAACTACGACCCTTTTTTTTCCGGTTGCCGACTCAAGTAGAGATTCCACATAACAATTCTCATAAACTAAGTAGCATTTGCTTAGTTTGCCACAATTTTTAATAAACTAAGTAGCATTTTTAATTATACATGTACTATACTTTGAAACTTAGAAACCCGTTTGACATACACTCGTTAGGGGTGAATGTCGAACAGTCCCCAGTTTGGGACTGTTATTGGATGTTATGTCTCTCACTTAGGCAAATATGCAAATCTGAAGCGGTACATTTTTTGTTATTTTAAGGATTAATCGACTTTTATCTCTATATGTTCTCCGAGTGCATACTTAGATTAAGTTATCTTAGTCTATTTCGTGTGCTTGGAGACCATGGGGAGGTGCTGCCAAAATTTTCTTGAAACTCATGAAACGTACTCAACGTGTTTGCACTAGGTAAATCTAATTCACGCATGAATATCCAAATTAACTTAATGCGTACTTCTGTGTAGTTAAAAATGCCAGCCGACCAGAGTTGGATGTACCGTAGGATACCCAGTGATGGGAGGGGATTAAGCTCAGCTTATCGTGTTGGGGTTTTAGATTTCTTGAACAAAGCACTAGAACATACGGATGATCCGAACGGGAAGATGCGATGCCCGTGTGTCAAGTGTAAAAAACTGATTTGGAAGAAAGTCGACAAGATTAAATTTGACTTATTTTCTCGTGGATTTGTGGATGGGTACTTCGTATGGACTCATCACGGGGAATCAAAAGTGATTGAAAATATTATGGAACAACCAATTCCATGAGATTCATACGTCGAACACTATGATCCAGTTGAGATGTTGGTCGATGCTTATGGCCCTACTACTATTGATCAATGAATATGAACCTTCTTCAAGCAATCTGAAACAAGTGCCAAATGATCATTTGTTGCCTTTTTACAAGTTGCTTATCCTGAATCCGGTCGCGTTGTATCCGAAATGATCTTGGACACCAAGCTTTCTCTGATGTGAAAGCTCTTACACTTCAAGAATGAGCACGATTTAAGCGAGAGAGGTTTCAACGATTTGCTCGCTATAATTGGACAGATTCTTACCCAAGGATCATACTCTTCCTGCGAATTATTACAAATTGAAGAAGATGGTCAAGGGGTTAAATATGGGGTATCAAAAAATCGCTGCTTGTGAGTAGGATTGCATGTTATACTATGGGAGGATGAGAGATAAGGGGCGATGTGATATATGCGACTTATCACGCTACAAGGTTACAAAAACGTGGGGGAAGAAGAAACATGTTCCCGTGAAAATCTTACGGTACTTTCCACTTGGCTTGGCGACTTCAAAGGCTATTCATGTCGTGTCATACTACTCAACATATGAGTTGGCATCGAACAAAGGATGTCGTGCTCAGTGGTGACTCACCCAAAGAGATGGAGATGAATTGAAGAGATTTGATGTAAATTATCCTGAGTTTACTGAAGAAGTTAGGAATGTTAGGCTTGGCATGGCTCTTGATGACTTTTGCCCTTTTAATAATTTTAGCGGTAGGTACTTTTAGTTTGGCAAGTCATTATGGTCGCTTATAATCTTCCACCGACAATGTGCATGAGGGATCCGTATTTGTTTTTGACTTTACTCATTCCAGGGAATAAAAGACCTACAAAAGACCTTAATGTGTACCTTCGACCGTTAGTGGATGAACTAAAGATGTTGTCAGACGTATGATAAATCGATATGTGAGAATTTTATCTTAAAGGCAGCCCTGTTACGGACTATCACGGACTTTCTGGCTCTTGGTATGGTTAGTGGTTGGTCAACTCACGGGAAGCTATCCTGTCCAGTGTGTATGGGGGATGTGCAAGGAAACCAGTTGCAGCATGGGCAAAAATGTAGTTTCTTTGGAACTGCTCGTAGATTCTTGCCTCTTGATCACAATTACATAAAGATGTCTGCAGAGTTCAACAGAAAGATAGAGAAGAAGGGGGTTGTTGGTCGGCGGTCGGGCAGTGAGGTCTTAGGCTGGTTGAATCAACTTGATTTTCCTTTGCCCAGGGAAGGAACACAGTAAATTGAGAGCGGTAAAGATGCACGGAAGACTCATAATTGGACACACTTGCCTATATGGTTTGAGTTACCGTATTGGGGCACACTTTCAGTTCGTCATTGTATAGATGTCATGCATACCGAAAAGAATGTTTTCGAGAACTTGTTTTACATCGTGTTAGATGCGAGTGGTAAAACTAAAGACAATGAAAATGCTCGAAATGATTTGGAGGCATTGAACATTAGGCGGTGTGGCTTCGCCCTAACACTACTGAAGCCTAAAAGCTCCATTTTGTCTTACTAAGCAACAAGTTGAAGGCGATCATGTAAGTGGGTTAGTGGGTTGAAGCTCCCGATGGATATCGTCGAACATAACACGTTGTTGTAAGGTTGAGCAATTGAAAATTTGGATTCAAGAGTCACGATTGTCATGTATTCATGCGAAGTTAATTCCAATTGCATTTAAGTGAGATGTTACCCGTAAAAGTTCGGATGCATTGACCAATCTGTCAAATTTCTTTCGAGATATTTGCTCAACTATAATTAAAATACACAATGATGTCGAAAGCGATGGAGAAGAATATTGTGCTTACCATGTGCAAGCTTGAAAGGATCTTCCCTCTAGGAGTTTTTGACTCGATGGAACATCTGCCTATTCATCTGCCGTATGAACTCAAACTTGGAGGACCGATGCAATATCGGTGGATGTATCCTTTTGAGAGGTAATATATAAACTGCTAATTGCTCTATCCTACTCATATTAATAATACATCAATTTGTCTACATATTATTTATTGTAGGTATATGCGCTGTTTAAAATAAAAGGTCAAGAACAAAGATCGTGTAGAGGGTTCTATTGCTGAACGATATACAGATGAAGAGCTTGTTAACTTCTGCTCATTGTATTGTGGCGATTTTATCTCAACGAAGCACAACCATTTAGGAAGGAATGAGGTTGTTGGTCCAATGACTCATGCTGATGATGAGTTAGCTGTATTCACATATCCGGCTAAACCATTTGGCCCTGAGACACTGACTTACTTAAGCGACAAAGAGTTGAAGATTGTATCTACATACGTGCTTCTAAATATGCCCGAAGTATCATCATACATCTCGTAAGTCTAATTATCACGCTCCATTTAATATAATTTACAAGTGTATTCATCTCTATATATGTTAGAGACATTTTCCTAATATCGCAGTTCATTCGAAGAGGAAGTGCATGCTTCTAACCCAACTTTTACTGCAACAGAATTGGAAACATTCACTAATGCTAATTTCCAACAATGGTTTAAGTTAAGGGTTGAAGCGGAGAATATTTCTTAGCGTTTTATAGATGTCATCCGAGGACTTTACAAAGTTGTTAGTTCTTTTCCTGGTTGCATCATGAATGGGTACAGATTTAGAATCAATGACTTGCATGAACTCACATCAGTCAATTCTGGGGTTGTGGTGTTAGGAAGCTGCTACCAAGATTCTGAGTCCAATTACTATGGTCGTTTACAAGATATAGTTGTGCTCAATTATCACGGCGGCAAAAAGGTAGTTACATTTAAGTGTAGCTGGTTTGATACTGAAAAGGGGGTTAAAGTTGATCGTAATAGAATCACAACCGTGGATATCAAGTCGGTGTTAAAGTCTGTTAACGTGTGTGTGTTAGCAAGTCAAGTGACTCAAGTGTATTACGATCCTAATGTCGTAAATACTCGAAGCCCCTGGTACACAGTAGTCACTACTAAAGCACGCTCATTTAATGTTGATAACATGTTTGGTATGGATGAGGCGTTGCAAGAAGATGTGAGCAACCCATTGGCCGTAATGTTCCATGCTGAAGATGTGGTGAATACTGATGTCATTGATGTACCTAACGATGAGGATGTCGAGGCCAACGTACACATGAATGATTATGTAGTCGTTGAGGATTATAACGATGACGAAACTGATCTCAAAACTGAGGATGAGGAAGATACCGAATCCGAGAATGATATACACGTTGATTATGATGGGTTTGATGACGCGCGTAATTGAAAATGAGCATTCATATTAGTACTTACCTCATATTGTTAAACCTTATATATTCGTAATCTACCAATTTTGTTATTGCAGTAGGATATTCATGGCTAGACATAGCGATGGAGGTCGCCGAGGTGGTGGGCGATCTGGTACTAGAGACGGTAGCCACGATGGAGGCCCTTCTTCAGGCGTGAGTAAGATATCTTAACTAGGATTTAAATATATCTCAAGCTACATTAATTACAATGATTATTGAAGTACTATGTTAAATACAATTATTACAGATGCACCTCATCGACGACACCGAGGGATGAACCTCGGTATCTTTGGTCGTCCGCCGGCAGTGCCACTTACAGTACCGGTGGATGACGTTTCCCAGCCGTAAGTGTTAATATATTCGTACTATTTCTATCAGTTATTGCAAAACACAATTCACATAACACATATTGTTATACTTTTTCTGTAGTATACTAGACCCGGTGGCTAAGCACACCCTACACGTGATTTGTTTGACGCATCTCCCGAGAGGGTGCATGCGGTTCAGTCAGTTTACGCGGTACAATGCCACTTTTATGCAGACCATCTTGCGGGAGTTCCACGTAAGTTAAGAATATTATCACTACATAGTTGTATTGGGATGACGAAATCAATTATTCTTAATTTTAAATAATCTTTTGTTATAGGTTTATTATCGATTTGACCCGAGCATCTCTCAGTCAGCTAGCGATGATATGATTGAGCATCACATCGCTGCGAATTACTCTGGATGGATGTATGGGATGTGACAGAAGGCAGCCCGGGCAGTTGTGGACCAGCCCGGGACCACCATCAGAGATCATCAGCCCCGCATAGTCTCCGATTTAGCCTGGGAGGCTATGTGTGCACACTGGGAGGCTGATGACTTCAAGAAAAAGTCTGAGCAGGCGAAGAAGAACTGTGGTCAGCTCCGGATAGTCAACACCACTGGTTCGCAGTCGTTCGAGGAGGCGAAGACGGTAAGTGCGTTGTATTTAGTTATTTATGTGTCAAGTTCTCACACAAATACTTAAGACCTATTTTATGATTGTTTGTATTAGGCATTGGGGAGGACCTTGGGCCGAGATCCTACCATTCTAGAGTTTTGGGATCGAGCCCACACGCCTAAGGACGAGCGTGCTTTGTCTCAGGCAGCTTTAGCTACACGGGTAAAACTCATCTTACTATTTAGCTTTTAATAATATTCAATCGTAAATAAAATGATATAATTAACATACGTATACGGAATACATTACAGGACCGATTTCAGAGGCTTCGGGACGAGCGTATAGCTGAGCTGGAGACTATTAGGAGGGGTTCTAAGCCGTTAGATTCCGCCACCCCTCTTCCCGATATTGTATTAGATCGGGATGAGGAGCTGAGACTATGGGTCGCGTCTCAGGATCCCCCTACTAGCAGTACCGACAGATATCGAGTGTTGGGTCTGCCGAGGATACCCGCATATACACTTCCTGTAGGTAATATTTTTTTATGTTTCACGAAATTATCCAAATTTATCACATTATATAAATTATTATTAGTAATCGAATTTGTATCTCTTTATAGGCTCCAGCCAACGCCAGCGTCCGAGAGCACATGTCGAACCATCTCATACGGGCACTGGCTTGGATGACGATATCTTTCGGCAGCTGATAGGGGCCATGTCGGATAGGTTCTATATCGATCCGATCTTTCGGCGTCAGCAGTTGCCTTCCAGTTCTCGTCTTCACCAGATTGCTCAGGATATTATAGCAGGGGCCTCTACACAGAGTACGGGATTGCCACGGGAGAAGTTCGACGCTTGGAGTGCTGAGATGCTCCGGATGGTGATTACCCTCTTAGAGGAGGCTTTTCGTTCGCCCCCACTTACACAAGTATTCTTATTGTTTATGTTTTTCAATTAAGGCTAGTTTGTTAATCTCACATATATATATACGGACTAATGATTTATATTTTTGATTCTATCAACAGTGTGGCGATGGCGACCAGGCTGGCGATGATGAACAGGAGCACGAGTCTGATTTCCATACACTAGAGCAGCGTCGTTCACCTCCGCCCAATGATGATACTTTTACTAGTTTATAGTTCGTTTGTATATATTCATGTTATTATAGAACTTTTGTATATATTGTATTGTCTAATTGCGTCTGTACAACTATTGCAAATTATATTGTTTAACATTTATGGAACATTAGCTTATATTTGTAATTGGTTAGCTTATAATACGTTTTGGTGGATATTTGAATGTGAATGTGAATGATAATGAGTTGAAGATTAAGTTTTTGTGCAACGTTGCATATTTGAATATAAGATACAGGTTTATATTACTGTGTATTGGGTTGTGACATGTTACAGGTACATTAATGGGTTTAAACACCTGGAAACTGAACTTTTAAAATCTGCAATTAAAAAAAGGATAGTTAATTCTGACGGAATAGGGTATTTGCGACGGAACTTCCCTCGGAGTTAACAAATAACCAATTTTTAATAAATGTCGAAATATCCTAATTTCAGTCGAACATATGTTATCTTCGATGAAACGTATCCGTCGTAAACACTCTATCTCCGACGCAAATTCCATCGAAGTTAATAATTAGCCAATTTTAATGAATAGTGGGGTATTTTATTTTTCAGTCAAAAATAAGATAATTCCGAGGGATTACATCCGTCGAAAATAGGTACTGTTATATTCAACGAAAAGTTTCGTCCTATATATTTTGTCGAAGATAGTTAATGTTCGACGAACATCCGTTGGAGATACGTTCGTCAAGGATAATGAATTTCCGACGGAATTTTTGATGGATCTTATTTTCGACGCGAATATTTACGACCGAATATCTGACGGATATTTTCGTCAGGAATAATATATTTTCGACTTAATAGGCTTACGTCCGACGAATTATTCCGTCAGACATAAGCTTTTTTCTTGTAGTGTCTCAGCCAGGGGTCATATCCCTAAGCTTTGATACCAAATGTGACGCCTCCAAAACATGTATACATCACCCATCTTGAGTCGTCAAATACATGGTACAAAATTCAAATACAACTTAATTATACAACAGTCGTGTAAAATACGACAAAACATAATCTAAGAGATTTAATAAGAATATTGTCATCTAGACAATATCCACACTCAATGGAGTACTCATTACATTTATTGTCACACTATTTTATAGAATAGTGACGACTACTAAAACCAACATCCGGATGAGTCAATCCGCTTCTCCGACTACGTTCGACTATATATTCTCATTTCTGAAGAGAACAATGAAAGAAAGGGTGAGCTCAACTAGCCCAATAAGAAATATTATGACTAAGATAATGCGTAATAATTTATCGTTAGCCTTGATAGTGTTAAGCGATAAAATATAAGAAACATCAAGTTTAGTCATAATGAAACAAGCAATCCATTAGAAGAGTAAGTAGAAATAAAATCTACTATCTTCTATGATTTAAAAGGTTTTTCATCACTTTTATCATTTGAGACTTAGCTTAATAAATAATCCACATCATCCACACTTTTCCTACCAAGGATATTCATTAGTATCACGACCACAAATTATCTATGCACTACGGGCCAAGGATATTCGTGTATTCATCAATGGTCATGATCATGCCAACAATCGTCCATCAATGCACTACTACCAATGAGAACTTTTACCACATCATTTGTAACATTACGGTCATGATTATACCGAATAATCCTCGGTCATAATCATACCCAATCCATATATACACCACGAATACATATGACTTTCAACATATTATAAACATGAGAATGATGACAATGATATAAGAATTCAATAAAACAAGTTCAAGGATAAATTTTTAAAGATTTATGATTTAATTTATCTAGAAATCAATAACATCCAAATTGTCAACATGATACTGTTTTGTGGAGTAAAATTCAAGAATGCTCAAAAGAATATTTCCATGAAAAGATACTAGATGAAGCGCAAATATCAAGGATATTCCACTAATTTCATGGAGTATAGAAGCCAAAACTTTAACCAACTGAGTATAATAGAATATATGAAACCGCAAATGGATTTTTTTCCCGCCATGCAGTAATCCACTTAGACGGATCATTTCCACGATTTAATAAGGAATGAATATGAAGGATCATTCACCATGCATGTGGCAATCCACATAGACAGGTTATTCCAATAGGATAATAAAGAATGGAATAACAGAAGAATTCACCAGGAGTGCGTAATCCGCACAGACAGGTTATTCCAACAGAATAATAAAGAATGGAACCAGGTCATGCGTAACCCGCACAGACAAGATATTTCAACAGAATAATAAAGAATGGAATAGGTCATGTGTAATACACACAGACAAGATATTCCAATAGAATAATAAAGAATGGAATAACAACAGAATTCACCAGGCATGCGATAGACCGTACAGACAGGTTATTCCAACAGAATAATAAAGAATGGAATAACAGAAGAATTTCACCATGTATGCGGTACTTCGCATAGACATGTTATTCCAACATAATAATAAAGAATAGAATAACAACCATTACGAGTATTGAAAGAAAATAACTCTCTTCATGAATACGAAAGAATAATACCCCTTACCTTAGAATAAAACTGGATACTGGAATAGAGAGGTAGCAGACTTCTCTTCTTCTTTCTCTCTATAATAATTGCTCTATAGCTTTAGTGAATTGGTGAGAAATGAAGGAAGAATGAGCTTCTATTTATAGGAAAATATGGTTTCGATAATTGCACGTTTTGGGGCTCGAAATAATATAGTATAATACCTTCCTCTTTTTCTTCATTTTTAATTTAGTCCTGCAAGTATTATCAATCTTGCACCACCTCCCCTAATAGTAAATCATCTGAATCAATAGTTCATTCATGTGACTTAATAGTATAATCATGTGAAAAAACTAATTACAGTATAGTACTTTCATCTATACCTCCAATTTTAATTTAGTCATGCAAGTATTATCAATCTTTCACCACCTCCCCTAATAGTACATGAATGTGAATCAATAGTACATACATGTGAACAAATAGTTATAAGCATGTGAAATAATAGCAATTAATTGCTCATTTATCCGATTAATTACCCGATTGGTCAATATAACCTCCAGACATCAATTGTTATCGAAATAAATGTCGATTTCCACTAACACTAATAATCCCAACACAATGGAACTATCAATTTCATCTTTAATCAACACAACTTATTCATCATTAATATTATAACTCATAATATTTAACAACCAGGTCGTTCCCAGGAAAGAGGGGGCTTTCCGATAAGTATTTCTCCTTATTGGCGTGCAATTAGGTGACCAAACCTCTCCTTAAAAGAACTTCTAGACATTGTCAATATTGCAAATAATAATATGAATAACTTTGTCGTCTCAATTATTTATTTAATAATAATAAATATTATCCAGATGTTGTGACAATAATTGAATCAATAATATGAGAGATATGATGCAGCAATTATTGTAGCAATAATTGAGTATAACTGAGTGATTTCTCACGTAAGCATCAATAATCAATACTGGTGTGCTTCTTATGCAACCACAGCGTATTCATTGTACTTTTTACTATCGGGCGACTCAACGGTTTTAATTGGTAACACTTTCGCCAGTTATTTTTATAAAAGATAATTTTGTCGTTTTCTAAGCTGTGATAATACTTTTCGTTGTGGGGTCCACTAATGATTGTCTTGCCGTCGTCATTTATATTCCCTGTTAAAACGAATATTCCCTGACCAATTGAATATTATATAACCACTTGCTTATTTTGCAGAATTTATAAATAATACCCACAACTATAACATTATATCAAAACCACACCATAATATTCAAAAATATTGAGAAAAATTAATCTTTATTCATAAAAGTTGGGGTCTTACAATTAGCATACAATCACATACTAATTTTGTTATACTCCAAAACATGTTCAAGTACATACTAATTTTGTTATACTCCAAGACATGTTCAAGTACATGTAATCACTGTAAAAACCATTTCTCTTTCTTTTAAACCCAATTAACATAATAATCCTTATTTAAACAATTGTTCTAACATCATGAACCCACATAATCACCATAGTTCAGTTATATAACAAAATTTATAGAAATTTTGTAAAAATTTTATACACGGTGGGTGAACTTCAAGAACACAAACACAGAGAACGTAAAACATATATATGAAGGTTTTAAAACATACCTTTTGTTGTTTAAGAAATTCTTTCACTTCACTAAAAATTTCTTGAAATGGAATCCCAGCCTTTTTCTCTCAAACTCTCTCAATTTTCTGAGAACTCTTTTCTTCTTTGAAAACCCTTTTCTTTTCTTCTTTTTTCCTTTCTTGAAGCAACCCAAAATACATTATATAAAAAAAACTAAAACCAACGCTCACTTTTCAAACGCTTAGAAAGCCCATTTACTATATTAACTACTACTAATAAGTTATCGGTTTACCAATATATATATATATATATATATATATATATATATATATATATATTATTTATATTTTATTTATATTATTAATAAATCAAATTTAAAAATCCAAAAGCCATAAGGCTCTGCTTTGGCAAAACTCTTTAAAATTAAAGACTTAATATATTTAAGCCTTGTTTGACAAACTAAATCAAAACTACTTTAATTTATTTTAATAACTACTTATAATATAGTTATTTGTCACACTTCTAATTAATTAAGTTTTCATACTTAATTAATTAATTCTAATAACAATTTATCAATTAACATTAAATCACAAAAACGCAATACAAATAATTACCCATCAAAATGAAATATCAATATAATCATTCATATAATCAATATAAACTTTCTAATTTAATTATTAAATTAAACTAGAATATTATCTCTTATCCTGAATTTCCTTAACTCATTAATTATTTATTAAACAAATAATTAACCAAATTAAATCGAATCAATTAAACAAATATTTATTCAACGATAAACACCTCCATTAAATATTTATATAATTCAATAAATATTTAAATAGTATAATTAAAAACTGGATTGTTACATCATTTCCTCCTTATAAGGATTCTGTCCCTAGAATCACAACTCAGCCAACTCATTCGTTACAATCTTCCCTACTTACAAAGATTCTGTCCCCAGAATCGAAGACACAAATTAAGCAAATAACTCAGAGTAATCTTTCATCATTTTATCAAATTATAGGTTTTATATTTCCTACTACATTCATTACTTCAACAAATTTTAGGTTTCATTTCATAACTTTCACTTGAACTCAATTATATTCTGAGTATTATATTCTTAACCCATTCATTTCCTTTTTTTTAAGGCTCGCTATCATAAACACTCGGGATATTACATTCACCTTTTCTTCTAAGAATTTCGTCCTCGAAAATTTATCTATTAATATTTATTCATTCAATCTATCAAAGTAGATTTTGTGTCACTACTTCATTCATTCATTGGTTTCTATAACCACTTTCTTTCCACAAAGATCATTCTACAATTATTAACTTTTATATTAAAAGTTTTACAAATTTCTTTGATAACTCATCCCCTTCTCATTTCAGAATCTCTTTTCTCACTTATTCAACATACTCATCATTCAGTGTCGCATTCTACGACTTACTTCTTTCCAAGGAATATCATCCTTACCATATTCACTTCAGAATAACATGAATCCTCCATAATTGCTCAATAATTGGGAAGCTGTATGAATAACTCAGGATTTTTAAAGATTATCCAATCATGTTGAGGGGTCACAAGACCTTAAACTACGTCCCCAGGTTATCAAGTATATCTCAACTTGAACCTTTAACAGTCATAAGACTATATGGACCTCCATACATAGGGTGTAAATCCCTTCGTACAATATATTGTGCACAAACATTTCATCGCAAAGTATGAACTAAGCGTAACTATAAAAGATTTGTTCATCTCAGAATTTAGAGTGAAAGTATTCAACTGAGGGTCTAATGACCACGAACCATGTCCACAGTTATAAGTAATCTTTCAACTTTAACTTTAACAGTCATAAGACTATAAGGACTCTACGTACTTAGGGGGATCAATCCTTCGTATAATGTATTATGCACAAACATTTCAGCGCAAAGTATAAACTAGGTGTAACCCCTAATAATAGGGTTGTTCATCTCAACTTTTCAACATCTGAATCCGCACCAAAATAATTTGGTTTGGCATAACTTCTCAAGAAACTCTTGAATTTCATGCATATTTTTCAATATTTGTCTAGTTGAATCAAATAGCATAGACCTCTAAAACAATCCGGACATCAACCGAAATATACATATACATACATACATACATATGTATTCTTATATCTTAAAGAAATCTCAAAAATCTTTTTTTTTTAACGTCATGATACTGCACTGTATTTACAGTCCGTTGAGGATTCCGTCATTTGGTGATTTTATCCATAGTGGGCTGACGATCCTTAGATCACATCCAAAACTAAGTAATACTGCATTGATGACTCCATCATTTTTATCATCTCTGCACCAGGTTCCATGATACATTGACGATATATAAAATACATTTTGATGTATTCCAAATCATTTTTGTCTAGCCGAAGCAATTAGCATAGACATACGAATAATGGTATTGTTGTTAAAACTCATTGGTTCCATCAGTTGATCCAATGTTTTTCAAGAAAATAGAAGTGTAAACATCAGCATAAAGTCAATAAATTTCAAAAGTCTAGCATAGCTAGTAGATTTAGAATACATATGCTTCCACCATCAACTCCACTTTCTATAATGATCCATTGCTTAATAGGTCTATCTATTCCTATCATCCTTAATACTCCATTCACACTTAATTATACCCCACTTCATCAAACTTACCGCACATTGGAAGTTCAGGACTTTCCACAATAATATGAGTTTAAGAACTTATCCTAGTCAGACCATAGACGTTCATTCGCTGAGGGGTTCAAAACATACCATATTATTATGAGTCATGAAATTACCATATGCATTAGTTTTAAGAACCGCACCTAATCCTTATAATATCTAACTAATCTTAATTGTTTCTAACTATCAAATATACACATGAG
Source organism: Panax ginseng (assembly GCA_020205605.1). Lineage (NCBI taxonomy): Eukaryota > Viridiplantae > Streptophyta > Magnoliopsida > Apiales > Araliaceae > Panax > Panax ginseng. The sequence goes on along the minus strand of CM035136.1, from coordinate 94,506,371 downwards.
AAAAGAATCACATTTTCGCTACATATACATTGATAGCGCGACACCAACATTCCAATTATTATTAAGGCGATAAACTGAGCGCAAGCACAAAACCCTCGCCCATACAAAGGTTTGTACAACTCAGCCATCACATGAGTCCTCAATTGAAATCCCACCTAACTCTATCTTGCTTATAACTTGCTCTTTTCTCGATACGAATTTCCCGTATCACATTATCTATAACTCCTTGCGAGTTTATCTCGTACTATATCATAATACATTATCTTCATAGCATCAAGCTATAATCATTCAAACATTACAAACCATCTTCCTTTTATAACTTAAATAGATCACGTCGTGATCTTATTCTATAATCATCTTCCTTAAAATTCTTTTCTTAACTCGTGATCATTTTGTTTTACGATCATCTTTCTTTCCTTTCATTTACGAAATTATTCATTATCTTGGCTATTTCCATTTCTTATCTTTATATCTCTTCAAGATTCTTCTTTGAATCTTCTTATTTATAAAACAATTCTTCCTTTAAGAACTTTAACTTCATTTACATCACTCAAAATTTCATTCGAGTTCCACATTTTCATCATACGTATCCATTTCTATACTTGGTACACATCGAGTCTCTAACAGTTTTAATATGGTACGCTGAGTGGTTACCCACAAACAACCAATAAACTAGGTTCTGAGTTACTAGTTCGTATATACCTCCGCTCTATGAAGGAATCGTTTAGCCCAGATACCATACATCAACTATTAAAGAGTATAATTGTACCATCCTTAAATATAACTCTCTATTCTTAACTTCTTTATCATTCTCTTCTTATAGACATTGTCTATTTATTATCACCTTACATCATTATTATTGGAGTTGGGTAACCCCACACTCATATTCCTTATAACTCTGTGAGATTCTTCTTTGAATCATCTCACGCATGTTTTAATCCCTTCCTTTATAAATTTCTTAAATTACTTCTTATTGTTCAAACTCTATTTGAGCTTATTCGTTTATTATCTTCACCTCTCTTCTCTAAGGTTATAGCCTAAGGTACTCTTACCTAAGGTTTCAAACCTATCAGCTTTGATACCAACTGTAACGACCCCAAAATTTATACAATAATATTCTCCTTCTCGATCGTTAACAATACAACTTTAATCTATCTTTACATCATTATTCGATATTAAAATCACTAAAAACGCAGAATATTTATAACTTTTATGCATTTCCTTCTTTATTGCCCTAGATCGCAACCTTTACATTACATCTCTTCGATTCAAATTTATATCATGAATCGTTACAACAAAATGACTATATAAAGTCTTACATCATCAATAGATCTCCATATACACCGTATAACTCAACTTACAATCCAACAACATGTTACATTCAAAATATTAAATATATTTCCCATAAAACATAAGTAATCTTCGTGAATATGGATCTCTATAATTCACGTAGCACATATCCTTACCTTAAATCTTTAACCTGCAAAAATGGTTATTTGCAAGGTTGAGCTCGACAGCCCAGCAAAATCTAATAGTTTTCATGCATCACATAGCACATAATAACATACTCTAAATATATCTCATAAACATTGGACTAACACAACATACATGTTGCATTTCATATAACAAGTATAAAGATTGAGTTCCTTACTCAATCTACATTCATTATTCAATCAACGTAGTCATAAATTGACTTTAACGTTTCATACTTTCAATATATATAGAACACATCATACTCTTTGCAACAAATATTTAAAACATTTCATTATCAAGTTCACATAACAAATAGGAACTGAAAGACTTGTCTTGATCGTTGTTTACCAATAACAGATTAACAGCTTACAGCTATCTGCACTTCACGTGCCCTACGCAATTATATAATCATACACATCAACTATTAGTCACATAACAACACATATTAATTGTAATGTAAACTCTACTCCACATCTTATAATCTTTCTTATTAATTAGCACACAATGTTCAATTAGATTGTGTTAATGTTTCGACTTATGTAATATTCAAAATTCATTCAAGTGTTTAAATCTTGCTAGGAATCATTATTGGTTTTATATTAAACCCATTTCATATTTTATAATATCCATTTCATTTGACTTAAAACACTTTTTACGTTTATTCGTCACATGTCTGATTTGCCTATCTTGTGTATGCTTACTATGCTTCTATAACTTATCTAATACATTATTTATTAATGTTAAGCATCATTATGTTTACTAACATTCATGTTTTATAACTTAGAATAATATCTTTTATCATCATAAGCATTACACATGCATACGTGCAGGCCCGACGCCCTTCGATTGCCTCCTAATACATATCAGTCTCACAAATGACCATTTTAACCCCTGTTCCTGACCTCAAATTTAAAAACTTAAAGAACAAATGTTGTAGGTCTATTCGTCCTCATTCCGGATCATCTTGAATCACCTCAATTGGAGTTCGTATGAAACAGTTATGGCCGTTTTACTACAGGAGGTCAAAACTGTCCGACTCAGACTACAATTTCGGCGCTAGGGCGTGAGGACTAAGCTAGCCAGTGGTGCTGCAGTGCGAAATTGACGCTGGGGCACGAATTTCAGCGCTGCGGCACGAATTTCTGGGTCGCGGCTCTATTTTTGGCGCTAGGGCGCCAAAACTTGCAGAACCCAACCATCGGAGAACAGAACAACTAATTTCTGTATATTTAACATTGCTAACATCTAAATTAACATGCTTATTACTTACAAATTTATACATACACATTACCAAGCATACATATACAAATTTAGCACAACTTAAACAATAATTTAAGAGAAGTTAAATCCTTGAAGCACTATTTTTAAACAAAACTCCATTGTTGACGTTGTTTAACAAGGTTTAACACTGTAAACCACAATTATCCATCGAACCCATTCCTTTGAACTACGTTCTCATTAAGTTCTTACCTAATTAATCATACATAAGGTTCAATTTCACAATTAGCATACAATCACATACTAATTTTGTTATACTCCAAAACATGTTCAAGTACATGTAATCACTGTAAAAAACCATTTCTCTTTCTTTTAAACCCGATTAACATAATAATCATTGTTTAAACAATTGTTCTAACATCATGAACCCACATAATCACCATAGTTCAGTTATATAACTAAATTTACAGAAATTTTGTAAAAACTTTATACACGGTGGGTGAACTTCAAGAACACAAACACAGAGAACATAAAACATATATATGAAGGTTTTAAAACATACCTTTTGTTGTTTAAGAAATTCTTTCACTTCACTGAACATTTCTTGAAATGGAATCCCAACCTTTTCTCTCTCAAACTCTCTCAATTTTCTGAGAACTCTTTTCTTCTTTGAAAACCCTTTTCTTTTCTTCTCTTTTTCCTTTCTTAGGCTTAACCCAAAATACACTATACCTAAAAACTAAAACCAACACTCACTTTTCAAACGCTTAGAAACTGACGACTATATTAACTACTGCTAATAAGTTATCGGTTACCAAAATATATATATATATATATATATATTATTTATATTTTACTTATTTAATTTATATTATTACTAAATCAAATTTAAAAATCCAAAAGTCATAAGACTTTGTTTGGCAAAACTCTTTAAAATTAAAGACTTAATATATTTAAGCCTTGTTTGATAAACTAAATCAAAACTACTTTAATTTATTTTAATAACTACTTATAATTTAGTTATTTGTCACCCTTCTAATTAATTAAGTTTTCATACTTAATTAATTAATTATAATAACAATTTATCAATTAAATCATTAAATCACAAAACTCAATACAAATAATTACCCATCAAAATGAAATATCAATATAATCATTCATTTAATCAATATAAACTCTCTAATTTAATTATTAAATTAAACTAGAATATTATCTCCTATCCTGAATTTCCTTAACTCATTAATTATTTATTAAATAAATAATTAACCAAATTAAATCGAATCAATTAAACAAATATTTATTCAACGATAAACACCTCCATTAAATATTTATATAATTCAATAAATATTTAAATAAAATAATTAAAAATTTGTATTGTTACACTCAGTCTCTCCATTTGTTGGATTGTGAGGTGATGATGACGCCGATGGATTGGCTGTTTATCACTGGTATAGAGTTTGGAGGGGAGCCAGTGCTATGTACGGCGAACATTACCCCGATTGTTGTCAGATCCTTATTAGGAGTTATGGCTGAGGCGCTCAAGGACAGGATCGTCCGTACGGGTCTTTTGAGCGTAGATGCTATGAGTGGGCTGTTGAGTGAGCCCATGCCCGCTGATGTGAGAGTCATGGATCACATTCTTCATTGATTGTTCCTAGTTATTATCAGGGGTTGTTTCATTACACACAACTCTTCCACGGTGTCATTCACTTTGTTCAGCGCCACTCGAGAGGTGGACTGTATTGGAGAGTATGACTGGGGCTCCTATACCTTTACCTATTTCCTCAGGGGAATTCACATGCGTTCACAAGGTTTGACAGAGGCCTGGCTAGGATTTTAGTCGTTTCTGCTGGTGAGTATTTCTCTTTTAATTTCCTATGTACTTAAGAGTGTTGACTGACCGCATATGTTTGCCTTTGTGTTAGCAGTTTTGGGACTATGAGAGGCTTCCATGTTTGCGTCCTATTAGTGTGTTAGGTTTGGAGACCTATCCACGAGGAAGACGATGACATCACCCCATTTTGGCGGAGGTTCCTGTAGCTGAGGGTTTCACCCGCCGTTGTCCTTGGGGTTACCTCAAGGCATTGTCTGATCGCTTGTTTCACCAGACTCAGTCTCTCCATTTGTTGGATTGTGAGGTGATGATGACACCGATGGATTGGCAGTTTATCACCGGTAGGGAGTTTGGAGGGGCGTTAGTGCCATATACAGCGAACATTACCCCGATTGGCGTCAAATCCTTATTAAAAGTTTTGACTAAGGCGCTCAAGGGAAGGACCGTCCATACGGGTCCTTTGAGCGTAGATGTTATAAGTGTGTTGTTGAGTGAGCCCATGCCTGCTGATGTGAGAGTCAGGGATTTCATTCTTCGGCGATTGTTACTGGTTATTATCAGGGGTTGTTTCATTGCAGACAACTCTTCCACGGTGTCATTCACTTTGCTCAGCGCCACTCGAGAGGTGGACCGAATTGGAGAGTATGACTAGGGCTCAAATACCTTTGACTATTTCCTTAGGGGAATGCGCATGCATTCGCAGGGCTTGACAGAGGCTTGGCTAGGATTTTACCCGTTTCTGCTGGTGAGTATTTCTCTTTTGATTTCCCATGTACAGGTTAAGAGTGTTGACTGACTGCAGATGTTTGCCTTTGTGTTAGCAGTTTTGGGCCTATGAGAGGCTTCCATATTTGCGTCCTATTAGTGTGTTAGGTTTGAAGACCTATCCATGCAGACGACGATCGCATCACTCCATTTTGGCAGAGGTTCATGTAGCTGGGGGTTTCACCCATTGTCGCTTATAGTTGGAGTTGTTTACAGTTGATGCCATCACTTGGGTTCCCTACTCTGGGGACCATTTGACCATCGGATTTGAGGATGGATACCTGACTGGTGTCGAGTATATGATGTCCACCTACCGGATTCCTCTCTTCACAGATGGAGGATGGGAGCTCTATTTAGGAAAGTGTGTTATTAGGAGCACCACATGAGAGATTCATGTACCGATCTTGCCTCCTGCCAGTCGTTATTGGCCTGTGTCGCAGTCATCTATCAGTGATACCCCGTTGATGGGCATTGACGGCTATACTTTGTCAGAGGGTCCGTTTAGTCAGGAGGCATTATACCGCTGGTGGTCCCCTCGTACCATTGGAGCCCAGACCCGCGCCACTCGGTGCATGGGGGATATTGTTCCTGGATCCATGATGATGAAAGATTGGATGACTTGTGTCCGAGATCCTACTCATTTGACATAGATTGACAGTTTGATCCTGCAGTTGGACCGGGCACATTTTTTCATCCGATATTTGGGCAGAGATCCTTCAGAGGAGGATACTTTTGATCCTTCCAGCTCTAGGGCTGGCCCTTCAGATGACCCATATGGCTTTGTCGGTGAAGATCCTCCCTTGTATAGGCCTGATATCCCTCTTGGCGGAGATCCATTGACTCAGGAGGAGTTACATTAGATGGACAGGATTGATGATGTAGATGTAGACACCATTATCTTCTTCTGATGTGTATTCTCGCTATATCTTTTGATAGGCCTCTGTTAGATACTGGGTGGATGTGCCCCATTCTCGTTATATCTTTTGATAGGCCTCTGTTAGTCGTAGAGCGTTTGTGCCCCATTTCCCTGTATTTTTCAGTTGTACAGAGATGATGTATTGAGATGATGATGTACTTAGAAATGTATGTATTGGTTTCCATTCCCTACATCATATTGTCATCTATCATTTGTCATGCATGTATTATATCATGCATATGTATGTCCAGAGATGTTCAACATTAACCCCTGGATGGTTTTATGACACGGCCCACACAGATGTCTTCTTCGACAATTATCCGTATTGATCACACCCCACCATTATTTGTGGCCTCCTGTCTAAGATCTTGGTATGATAGTGTATCCCCTTCATATAGGGTGATTATAGACAAGCTATTGCAGCATTCCATAACCCTTCTGACGTTTCAGGTTCCCTTGGGCTTCATAGATGGCATGCTAGAGCATTAGGTACCGGAGAGGCAAGTTTTTTGGTTTGGGACCCATGAGTTGACTCCTACCTTAAAGGAGTATGAGAAGTTGACAGCTTAGCCCTTAAACAGGCCTTGCGCTCGGATGGCTATCGGAGATATGCGCCAGAAGTTCATGACCCTCACCGGGTTGCGGCGTAGAGTGGCACATGATGAGATTACATCCGTCCATGTATTATCCTAGTGTTTTCTGATAGACAGATTTGGCTCAGTGGACAGTTACGAACGATACTCTGCGGATTTCACCACGCCAGAGGATCAGTGGCATATGGCTAGAGTAGATGTACTCGTGATGTGCGTAGTGGCTTATTTGTATATGACACTGTAAATGGATGAGCTAGACATCGGTGTTGTCATGGTGGTGAGAGCTCTCAGGGAGGGTCATACCATTGTGCCGATGATTGTGGCAGAGACACTGAGGTCAGCCACGTAATGTCACACCTATCATGTAGGGGTGTTTATAGGCAGCTCGGTCTTGTTGTACGTGTGGTTCATGTCACACTTTAGACCAATTGGCACGTTCTGATGGCATGGGTATTATGTTTCCCATGAGATAGCCATGTCCTACTCCTTTCAACCACCGGAGTGTGTAGACGCTGCATCCTGGTTGGTGTTCTTGGCAGGGATTGGAAATCCATTTGATATTATGTCGTGTACAGGGCTCAGCTCACCCTATAGTTTCATTACTCATGCCCTGGGCATGGATTATCTCTCTCTGGTTGGTTTGAGGGGCATGACCACATATCACCCACTGGCCATGATGTCACAGTTTGACAAGTTTCAGGAGGTGAATCCTTTCAAGGGGGCGTTAGGTCAGCGTTTGTCATCTCGCCATTTGTCAGCTGAGGATAGATACAGGGTGTATACCTGTTGGGATCAGCGTGAGAGTGCTGAGTTTTTTATTAGCCATTCGGGCTGTTCGATAGAGTATTCTGTGTGGATGGAGAAAGAGATTGCATCGGTTGCGGAAGTATCCACAGTGTCGGAGATTGATTCAGATGGTGGAGAGCCCATGGAGGACATTGATTCTCACACCGAGGAGGAGCCATTCACTGGATTGCCAGCAACTTTTGCAGATTCTCCCAGTATGAGTGCTACTGTGATTCAGCATTCTGCACAGTACCTAGAGCAAAGTCTTCATCTGATGACCTTTGAGAGAGATCAAGCTAGGACCTTGATGTTGACAGCTCTTGATGGGAGAGATGTGGCTCTGTCAGAGAGAGATGAGGCATTAGCTCATAGAGATGACGCTGTTGCGGAGCGGGATGAGGCCATATCATCTAAAGATGCAGTGATTGTGGAGCGGGATAACGCTATATCTTCCCGAGATATCATTGTTACAGATAGTATTATAGTGAGGTCCCTTACTTCTGGCATCATTACAAAGATGAGCACATATATTGATGAGCATAGTGCCACCATGCAGTTGGATGTAGATCTGTTGACTCGTGTAGAGACCCTCGAGCAGGAGATCACAGTGTTACCTCCTTCTTTGGAGAGGGATGCCATGTTAGGCTTGATAGCCCGCATACACACTAACTTGTAGATGGGCTTGTATTTTCCTGCACAAACTAGCTTATCCATTTTGTCATGTACAGTACACATTGTATATATCAAACAACATTATATATGGCAGGGAAATATATTTTGATTCACTTCCCTTTTAGTTATGCTTTGTTGTTTGCTTGATATTTGCCTATTTTTCCAGGGCTTGTAATCTTGATGTATTCTGAACTCCTCCTTGATGGACAGACATTGGGATGTCTCAGGATCTTTCAGAATGAATCGTTGATCTATATGCATTCCCTACCTTCTTTGGTGTCTTGGGAGTGGTTTCTGTATGTAGATATAGAGAGGAGTGTGGCTTTCCTCTCTGAGGTTGACCTCACCACAGATGGTTCCCGGTACTCCTTTGTATGGGGGAGCCCAGTTAGTTCCATCTCTTAGATGGTCGCCGATTCTCCCATTTACATGGGGAGGTCAGGTAGTTACATCCCTTTGGTTTGAAGCCAATGAAGTGTGATGGATTGAATGATGATGCCAGTACCGTTGACAAGTTTTTTTGTTTTGGTAGGGGGTTAGACCGAACCATGAATGGCTGCATATGTACTCCTATTGAAGAGGAGATCAGGTCTGCATAGTTTGAACCTGGTGTGAAGGTTCAACGATGTATGTAGCAAAGGGGTGTAGAGATGTTTTTGGTTGTTTTTTGTAGTGAGAAGGGTGTAGAAATGTTTTTGTTGTTTTTTTTATTGTGACCGGACCATATAAAAGGGCTACCTACGTACTCCCGTGTATTGGGGAGATCAGGTCGGCGTAGTTTTCCCCATGTACAGGGCTGTGTGCAGCCAAAAAGTTTAATCACATGTACAGGATAAACTGAAGGTATGAAGGGTTTAATCCCTAGTGGGATAACCTGAAGGTGTGAAAGGTTTTTGAAAACCTGCGATGAGTGAAGGATCTGGTGATCTGAAAAAAAACCAGGTTGCTGGTTGGAAAGTGTGTTTGTCCCTGATGAGGAAAATGGGTGTGAGGAGAGTTGTATGTAGTGAAGGTTTCGAAAACCTGAATTGACTGGGGATCTGGTGATCCATAACCAGGATGTTTGCTTGATGGTAACTTCAGACATAGTACCGTTTCACGGTGTCCGAGTTAATGAGTTGCTGAAATTTATCATCATCCACCTCTTATAATCTGAGAGCACCTCCTGTCAATACCTCCTTGACAACAAATGGGCCTTCCCAGTTCGGGGCGAATTTCCCTTTGGACTGATCTTGGTTGTCAATGAACTTCTTCAAAACCAAGTCATGTTGTTTAAACTGCCGTAGCCGGACTTTTCTGTTGTAGGATCTGGCGATCCTTTGTTGATATAATTAACCGTGGAACATAGCAGCGGTTCGCCTTTCGTTTATTAGAGACAGTTGGTGATACCTATCTTGTAACCATTGGTCCTCATCCAGCTGAGCGTCTATCAACACTCTAAGGGATTCCATTTCCACTTCTATGGGGAGCACTGCTTACATCCCATAGGTTAATGAGAAGGGGGTTGCCCTAGTGGAAGTGCGCATTGATGTTCTGTAGGCTAACAGAGTCAGAGGCAATAAGTCAGGCCATCCTTTATGATTGGCAGACATCTTTTGCATGATCTTCTTGAGGTTTTTGTTAGCCGCTTCAACAACACCATTCATCTTTGGACGGTACATGACAGAGTTGAGATGTTTGATGTGGAATTTACTGCATAACTCCTCCATCATTTTGTTGTTGAGGTTCTTAGCATTGTCTAATACAATTACCTCTGGTTGTCCATATCGACAAATGACATTGTTTCTGATGAAAGCAATGATAACTTCTTTTGTGACCCTAGGGAAGGAGGTTGCTTCTACCCATTTAGTGAAGTAGCCGATCATGGTGAAGATAAATAGATGCCCATTAATGGCTTTGGGCTCGATGGGCCCAATCACGTCCATTCCCCACATCGAGAAGGACCAGGGTGAACTCATATTGTGGAGCTCCCTTGGAAAGGCATGGATAACATTCCCATGAATTTAGCACTGGTAACATCTCTTGACGTGATCATCATAGTCAGCTTTGAGAGAGAGCCAGTAATGCCATGTTCTTAGGATCTTCTTTACAAGTAAGGGGGAACTCATGTGTGGGCCACATACTCCACCATGGATTTCATCCATAAGCCTCTAAGCTTGGTCCTTGTCCAGATATCTGAGGAGACCAAGTCCTGCATTTCTTTTATAGAGTGTGTCTCCGCTCAAGTAGAATTTCATAGTCAGTCGATGGATCCGCCTTCTTTCAGTCGGGCTCGCCTCAGCGGGTGTAGATCCATCTTGTAAGTACTCCTTGATATACTGATACCAAGGGTGTTATATAAGAGGTAGCTCATCCGATACTTCTCCAATGTAGTTCCCATAGGCTGGTGCCTTTTGTTGGGCAACTATGAGGGTTGGCATGTTTTCCTTGTCATGTATGTTGATCAAGGAGGCCAAGGTTGCTAACGCATCCGCAAAGTCATTCCTATTCTAAGGAATGTGGAGGAAGGATATTTCTTAAAACTCTGAGACCATTTGTAGAACCTGCCGATGGTAAGGTAGCAAATGCCCATTGTTTGAGCAAGTTTTAGCCCCATGATACAAATTTTCATACTCAATTTGTGTTGTTGGTGTTGTAAACCGCAATTTGACAACGACGGATCTTTGCTTCCCCCTAATGGATACCAAAACGCTCCAAAGACACGTAACCTTCCATGTTTACAGCTCCATCAAAATACATCCTCCATATTTGGCATGCATCATACTGATGGTGTCGCTGAACTGTCATTACTCCTTCATCGGGGAAGTATGTTTCCAAGGGTTTGAAATCCCCTGAAGGTGCGGCAGCGAGCTGATCCACAATTCCCAAATCTTTGATGGACTTTTGCGTTACGTAGACGATGTCGAATTTGTGACGCCACCAAATCTGGGTATCTTCCAACCCGACAGATGGTGTTCCACGATACTACAATTCATACAGTCATTCCATTGAGATAACAACAAAATGAATGTACTTACTATATCCTTATTACATTAGTAATAAATCCTTTCCCAGGTTCATAAACCGAATACATTCTTTGTTATTGATGAGTAGGTTTTTAACCTACGATTTATGTTCGTTTAGCTTATATATTGTTAGTCTTTGGTAATTTCATGTTACTTTTGATAGGTTGTTTGCTTGTTGCAGGATAATACATGGGCTTAATCAAAATGTGGCAATTGGAGGAAGATTTCAAGGAATCTGAATGTTTTTGACTACATAAGCGTGGGCGCTACTGTCTTTAGATATGGAATCAGAAGCCTGGGCGCCACTTGAGCGAAAAATTCTATCGGGTTGAGAGCGAGCCGCTACTTGTCAGGCGTGTATTGTAGCGCCTTAGAAGGCCTTGCTTCAAGTCCGGATTTTCTTGGGCTTAATTTTGTTATTTGGATAAAAGATGGGCTATGTTGGGAACGAATATTCTTTATGTATTGTGGTAGTAGTAGGAGTGTTCATAGGGGAGTCTTTGATTGATGAGTGGTTGATTTTGAAAAGGTTTAGAGGTCTCCACTTGTTTTTCTTACTTGGGGAGTTAGAGTTGGATTAGGAGAAGTGTGGAGCTGATTTGATATCTTTTTATGCTGAGTTTGGAGAATGGATAGAAAAATATCATACAACACGGAGCATAATTCAAGAGCGATTTTCCAGGGATTCAAGAGCAAACTTTGGAGAAGTAATTTTCAGAGATTGTCACGACGGTTGCGAATCAAGGCTACGTGAAGGGGTTTTCATTATTCTTCTTCTCTTTAGTCTTATTTGTAATTGGAAGGATGTTTTCAACAAATTATTCAGTTTTTAATTCATTCGTTATAAACTAATTTAATTATTAGACTTTTGATGGATCGTTGGGCAAAATGATGATTCTATAACTTTGATTTCCAATTCAATAAGATATTTTTAGTTTATCTATGTTAATTTGAGTGTGAATTTATGAATTTCCTGATTAACAGTTCTTTGTGGATTTGAAAGGAATCGAGAGAGGAGATTCGAATCTAGACCTACTTAATATAGCATGTGTCAGGAATTTTGTCAATAGCAGATTTTTGATTATTGTTAAGGTAGAGATACGCTTGACATCACATGTAATCGTATAGAGAGCTTAAACTTAAACCTTCTTTGATTGCAGTTCACATAGAGATATAGTGAGTTGGTTAATTTAGGTGTTTAACGGATTTCTATCTTAATTGTGGATTGATGTTAATACGGTATTAGTGCATCGAGAGGTGGCGCTTACTACATTCGTGTTCTTGATTAATAAACTGGGATATTGAATTGAGTTGGAATAAAGGTTTGAAAATCAGAGTGAAGCTCAGGGTAAAATCATAAGTCTAATTCTCCATTAATTATTTGGAATTCCGGATTTTGATATTGGTGACTGTTTTGTGATAATTTATTTATTTATTTATTCACTTAGTTTCTATAGTTTAAAACCACTGAATTGATTAGTTTAATAAAATTAGGATTAATAAAAAATTGATAATTGTGAAGTTAGAATTCTTGCTAATTTGTCTTCGTGGGAACGATACTCTATTCACTTCTATATTACTTGTTGACCACGTACACTTGCGTGTTTTAAGTGTATTGATTTTACCCAACAAGTTTTTGGCGCCGTTGCCGGGGACAATTTAGCCGAGATTTTAATATTTTTCACGATATCAGTTTAATTAGTCCAGTTTTACTTAAACATTTTTATTTTGTTTTCTCTATTTCAGGTTTTCGACATTGGTTAATGCAAACACGATCTAAACATCCAGACTTGTTTCCTTTTGAGGACGACATTGATAGACGATTTCAAAAGTTGAGCAAGTGGATTGAGGAAACGAGGAACGAATTCGAAAATTCTGATAAGGAAGGAACAATGGCTGCCGAAGACAAGAAAGCGTTGAGGGATTTTGCCACACCTAGGGTGAGTGATCTGCAGTCGAGCATTACTAGGCCTGCAATAGCTGTGAACACTTTTGAAATAAAGCCTGGGACCATTCAGATGATGCGTAACTCATGTCATTTGGGGAATGGCAAATGATGATCCGAATGAGCATTTAATCGCTTTTACGGAAATGCGACCTGTTCAAGTACAATGGGGTGTCGGATGAGGCGATAGAAGACTTCGCTTATTCCCATTCACTTTACGGGACAAGGCGAAGAGTTGGTTACATTCGTTCTGCACGTTCGATCACTACGTGGGAGGATTTGGCTCAAAATTTCTTGCCAAATTTTTCCCACCGTGAAGATGCGAAAATGAGGAATGACATCACAATGTTTGAAGCGTGAGCAGAATGGGAGTCACTATATGAGGCATGGGAGAGATACAAGAAATTACTCAGAAAGTGCCCACATCATGGATTGCCCAAGTGGTTACAAACGAACACCTTCTATAACGGGCTACATTGAAATGTCAGAACCAGCATTGATGCGGCATCGGGCGGTGCATTAATGGCTAAGAGTTACGAGGACGCATACAATTCGATAGAAATAATGGCGAAAAATAACTACCAGTGGCCCACAGCAAGAATGACACAGGCAAAGGCAGCTGGGATCTTGGAGTTAGATGGAGTAACAGCTATACAAGCACAGCTTTATGCACTATCCATGAAGTTTGATACGATGAATGAGAGGGTAAATACGATGACAGGGGCTCAAGTTCAACAAGTTCAGCAGGTTATGGTAGTATGTGAATTGTGTGCGGGTGATCATCCGACAGAGCAGTGTGCAATAAATCCAGCATCCGATCAGTTCATAGGCAACTACAATAGAATTCCACAAAATACTTACCAAAACACCTACAACCAGGGGAATAGGAACCACCCAAACCTTACATGGAGCAATAATCAGCAAACTCAAGCTCCAAGACCATCATATCCCCCTAGTTTTCATAGTCATCCACAACAGGTTCAACAGCAAGACAGGAAATCCGATGGGGAGGAAGTATGGGCAAGGTACATGACTAGCAACGATTTGTCTATGAAGAATCAAGCGATTGCTATCAAAAATATAGAGAATCAGATAGGTCAAATTGCGTTGGCATTGAATAATAGACCACAAGGAACATTACCTAGCGACAGGAGAAAAATCTAAAGGGTAATCAGGAGCAATGTCAAGCAGTTATGTTGAGAAGTGGAAAACATCTCGGTGGGAATAGTGCAGAAAAGTCAGCAACACCGGAGGAAACGGTTGAGGACAGTAACACAGTAGAAGGGAACAAAACTGAGGAAACTGAGTTAAACAGTGAGCCGATCATTTGTCCTCCACCGCCATTTCAGCAGAGGGTCCAAAAATAGAAATCAGATAAGCAGTTCGCAAAGTTTTTAGACGTGTTCAAGAAACTCCAGATTAACATCCCATTCGCAGAGGCCCTAGAGCAAATGCTGAGTTATGCGAAGTTTATGAAGGGAATTCTGTCAAGGAAGAAGAAATGGGAAGAATTCGAAACAGTGGCACTAACAGAGGAGTGTAGTGCAGTGTTATAGAAGAAGCTACCACCAAAACTCAAAGACCCGGGGAGCTTTACTATCCCTTGCACGATCCGGAAGATGTCGTTTAACAAATGCTTATGTGATTTGGGGGCGAGTAAAAACCTGATGCCATTGTCAGTGTACTCAGAATTGGGTTTGCCCGCGCCAAAGTCTATGAATATTTCATTGCAGTTGGCGGATAGGTCAGTCACATATCCGAGAAGAATTGTAGAGGACATTCTGGTAAAAGTGGATAAGTTTATATTCCCTGCGGACTTTATCATACTAGATTTTGATGAAGATAAGAACATCCCGATCAACCTAGGAAGACCTTTCTTGGCCACGGGAAGGACACTCATTGACGTGCAAAAAGGAGAACTTACTATGAGAGTCCAAGACCAAGAAATAAAATTCAATATGTTCAAGGCCATGAAATATCCTACGGATGAGGAAGAGTGTTTTTGAATGGATTTAATTGAGCAAATTACCAGTGAAGATATGAGCAAGAGTTTGATTAACGATCCATTAGAAACAACTTTATTGGGGGATGAAGAAAAAGACGACCCAGAATTTGTGGACTTATTACAGATGCTAGACTCGCTGCCACGAGTTAGCCAATTCAGAGCACCGGTTGAACCTCTGCACACCGAGGAGACAGTTGCAAAAAAATTAAAACCATCATTGGAGGAGCCACCAACATTGGAACTTAAGCCACTCCCTAAACATCTCAGGTATGCGTATTTAGGCAATTTAAATTCTTTACCTGTAATTATTTCTGCTGCACTTAACGAATTACAGGAAGAAAAGTTGTTGAGGGTGCTTAGGGATCATAAATCAGCACTTGGATGGACGATTGCGAATATAAAAGGTATTAGCCCATCATTTTGCATGCACAAGATTCTGATGGAGGATGATGCAAGTCCATTGGTGGAGCATCAACGTCGACTTAACCCAATCAGGAAGGAAGTGGTCAAGAAGGGAATTCTGAAATTATTGGATGCCGGTGTCATATATCCAATTTTTGACAGTAAATGGGTAAGTCTGATTCATTGTGTGCCGAAGAAAGGGGGAATGACTGTGATACAGAATGAGGGCAACGAATTAATTCCAACAAGGATAGTTGGAGGGTGTGCATCGATTATAGAAGACTGAATAAGGTAACCCGAACTGATCATTTCCCGCTACCTTTTATCGATCAAATGTTAGACAGGTTAGCGGGACATGAGTTCTACTGTTTATTGGATGGATACTCGGGATATAATCAGATCTCCACCGCTCCTGAGGATCAAGAAAAGACAACGTTTACATGCCCTTACGGCACATTTACGTTCAGGAGGATGTCATTCGGGCTATGCAACGCACCCACAACTTTCCAACGGTGTATGATGGCTATTTTTTCAGATATGGTGGAGAAGAATGTTGAAGTCTTCGTGGATGATTTTTCGGTCTATGGAGACAATTTTGATACTTGCCTAGAGAATTTGGTCATGGTATTGTAGCGGTGTAAGGATACAAACCTCATACTAAATTGGGAAAATGCCCACTTCATGGTTGAAGAGGGCATAATATTGGGCCATAAGGTGTCGGCTCAAGGATTGGAGGTGGACAAGGCAAAGTTGGACACGATCGAGAAACTACCTCCACCGAGCTTCGATTAAGGGTATTAGAAGTTTTCTCGGGGCATGCTTGGGTTCTCAGAGGTTCATAAAAGACTTCTAAAGATTGTAAAACCTCTATGCAATCTTTTTAGAGAAGGATGCTACTTTCGACTTTTTCTTGAATGCAAGTCCGCGTTTGAATTGTTGAAGAAGAAATTAACTACAAATTTCCGTGATAGTCGCATGCCGATCGAAAATGCCATTCGAGCTTATGTGTGATGCAAGCGATTACGCGGTTGGGGCTGTTTTGGGACAAAGAAAAGACAAGGTGTTTCACGCCATATACTATGCAAGCAGAACACTCACAGAGACTCAAATGAACTACACTACCACGGAAAAGGAATTGCTTGCAGTGGTGTACGCGTTCGAAAAATTCCGGGCGTACTTGATCGGGACTAAGGTAATAGTCTACACGGACCATTCGGCGATTCGGTACCTAATAGCAAAAAAAGATGCAAAACCACGCCTTATCCGATGGATTCTCCTACTCCAAGAGTTTAATTTAGAAATTAAAGATAGAAAGGGGACGGAGAATCAAGTTGCCGACCATTTATCAAGACTGGAAAATCCGAAGAAAAAGGATGAAGATAGATGCTCAACGATTCATTCCCTGATGAGCAACTAATTGGGTTGAATGCAGAATTTCTGTGGTATGCAGACTTCGCGAATTATGTGGTAAGCAAAATGCTCCCCCCGGATCTTACACGACAACAGAAAAAGAAGTTTCTTCATGACGTCAAGTGGTACATGTGGGATGAGCCGTATCTATTCAAGCAGTGCGCCGATAAGATGATTCGACGTTGTATCCCCTACAATGAAGTCCACAACATACTGCAAGAATGCCACTCGTCGGCATATGGTGGACTTTATGGGAGTGAGCGCACCATGGCAAAAGTGCTTCAATCTGGGTATTATTGGTCTACATTGTTCAAAGACGCCCACCAATTTGTGAAAACATGTGATAGATGCCAACGGGTCGAAAACATATCGAAACGGAATGAGATGCCCCTACAAATAATTTTTGAAGTAGAAATCTTTGATGTATGGGGCATCGATTTCATGGGACCATTCCCATCGTCTTTGAGTAATCAGTATATTCTTCTTACAGTAGACTACGTCTCAAAATGGGTCGAAGTTGTAGCACTACCATCTAACGATGCCAAGGTGGTCCTCAAATTCCTACAGAAAAATATTTTCATGAGGTTTGGCACGCCAAGAGCAATAATAAGTTACGAAGGTAGTCACTTCTGCAACAAAGCTTTTACTGCTCTTTTGGCTAAGTATGGAGTTAACCATAAGGTGGCTACAGCATATCACCCTCAAACGAATGGACGGGCTGAGGTGTCAAATAGAGAAGTTAAGAAAATATTGGAAAAAGTCGTAAATCCGAGTCGAAAAGATTGGTCACTTTGGTTGGATGACGCACTATGGGCATACCGAACTGCTTATAAGACGCCAATAGGAATGTCACCATACCAACTAGTGTACGAAAAGGCCTGTCACCTACCAGTCGAGCTACAACACAAGGCCTACTGGGCCATTCAGAAACTAAACTTCGACCAAGCAGCTGTAGGGGAAAAGAGGTTGTTACAACTAAACGAGCTAGATGAATTCCTCTCCGAACTTACGAGAACGCTAAACTATACAAGGAAAATGTCAAGAAGTGGCACGACAAAGAAAATTATGCCTGAATTTTCAAACCGGAACCCGGATTATTGTTCAACTCTCATTTGTGGTTGTTCCCCGGTAAGCTGAAGTCAAGATGGTCAGGACCATACACCATAAAAACCGTGTTTCCACATGGCGCATTTGAACTCTACAGCCGAAACCCAATGGTGACATTCAAGGTCAACGGTCAACGGATTAAGCAGTATTGGGGCGGAGAGGCGAACTGGGACGCTGACAACATTACCCTAGCCAATGCTCAGTGACACGAGAGTCATCATCGGGCTTACGACGTTAAAACTAGCGCTACTTGGGAGGCAACCCATGTTCTACACTTTTGTTTTTCTAATTTATTTTTTTATTTTATTTTTTATATAGGAAATTAATTTTCGTTGAATTTTTACGTAAATTTGTATTGATTTGCAGGACAAAGAAGAAAACATTCTGCCATAACAGCGCGGGCCGCGCTCACCAATAGGCAGACGTAGCACGGGGCACGCTACTAGACCAGAACAATCAGACCATGCAATACCGGGAGTATTACTGCCGACAAGACAAATACTGGGCGCTTGAACCAAAGACGGGCACGCCCAATTAGACCAGATCTTCTGACCCACTAGCACGGACTGTGCCTCCACCAACCATTACAAAGCGCTGGTCGTGCTGACTTGTTGCAAAACTCTTGACTCAATAGCGCTAACCACGCTGTCTCCTCCTATATTGCGGTATGGGCAGCACACGTTAATGTCCCAGCGTGTTGGGCTTCGACGCGAAACGCATACGGTGAAATTAAAATTTTAAAGCAATTTCAGAAACCCTAAAACAGGATCCATGCGAAAATCAATTAATTCATAGGTTTACAGATTATACCAGATATAAACAAAAATGAGAATCAAAATCGATCATACTTCGAATCTCCAACGCATAATACAAACCGATTGCGGCTTACGCCTCTTCATTATCCACCTGCCGCATTTAACCGTCGACGATTACGCAATAAGAAGGACTTACGGTACTAGCCACCAAAAGGAATGGATTTTCTCAAATCTGCTTTCTCTCTAGTCTCTCTCTAAGAAAGCTAGCTAGGGTTTTTCAATTATGATATCTTACCCTAAGTAGTCGCTACATATCATATATATAGTAGTTAAAAGGAATTAATCAAATCAAAACCTAATTTTATAAAATCCAAATTTATATATATATATATATATATATATATATATATCTTAATTAAGTCTTACTTAATTAATATACATATATACAAATAATCCTTTTAATTTAAATTAAATGATTTAAATACTATTAATCATATTAATTTATTTAAATCCTTAAAATTTAAATTAATTCCCTTTAAATAACGTTTACATGTGTGTGACCTTATAGGTTATTATTACGTTGGCAATAATTTTAAAATCATATTATAAAATTATAAATGGTGAAAGCGGCATCTAGTAATGCATCACTGCTAACCAAGTAATAATAAGATCGATGATTCGATGCAACCTTTTAAATGACCAATGTTTCAATGTAATTTAATCCTTTTAACCTTAATATCCTAGATTAAACTCGAGTCATGGAATGTGTCATACTCTTCATAATTTAATCTGAGTTTTCTTGATCAATGAGTAGACTATATGAAACAAATCACTATTTGAGCATGGCCATGCATTTCATAGTCCTACTCAATCAAGAGGCATATGGATATCACCCATAATATATAGGATGGTTAAATTCCATCTAGATCACTCATATTTCTCACACGATTAATGATGAACCCAATAATCACCTTTATAGTTCACCCTATTAAAGGTGACATTTGATGATATCAAAGTACATAAATTCTCGTGTAGTAATATAGCGATTTCAGGTCGGAGGACCATTACATCATTATCACTATGAGAATTGCTAACGACACTTCGCATAATGCTCCATATAGAATTCTCATGGTGGGTCCGCCCCGAGACATCGTTCTCTAACATGTACCTATGCATTGACTTAATATCTCATATATTTATGACCAATGAGATTTGGTCATCAGTCAATCCACATACTAGTCTCCATGCATCATTGTTGTCCCATCAACAATGATACTCGACTAGGGACATTTAAGAACACTGATACTAATGGTAATATATAATCTCTTGTTCAAGTCACATACTTGAAACTATATAATTTGTATCACTATTCTAAGGAATTTTATTATGTTAACAATTATATTACGCAGTAAATAAAACCATAATAAAATCATATATTTATTCAATCAAATATAATATCAAAACGTTAAGCAATTATATCAAATAATTGGCCTCTAGGGCATAAACTCTAACAAGGTGCCCATGTCTAAAATCGATACCTTGCCTCTCCTTAACCCAATCAAACTCCTTCACCACCCCTTCACCTCTCCTTCACCTAATAAAATTCCACCACTTCTCTTCCACTACTTCAAATTCCAACCCTCATTAAAATCACCAAGCATGACAACATCTCATAACTCCTTATCCTCTTCAACTTCTACTCCATGGCTACCCCTTCACCTTTCATCTTCTAGTATTCAATTCACGTTGGAATTCCCTCACCTATATAAACTCCAAGCTTCACTCTCCCAATTCATATCAACTCTCCACTACATCCATTACATACCTTCAACTAATCACTTGGGGAAACATATTCCAACGGGGGGAGTCAATTAGTTCAAGGAATTACATCTCACCTCTTGCTTGCTCATCTTCCTCAGTCTGAATATCAAGTAAGTAGACAAAATTGGGTATTGGTGTTTGTTTTCATAGTTTGGCTTGCAAGATTACACTAAGTACCCTAAGTTTGGGGGAAAAACTTAGCTCACCCACCAACTGTTCGATAAAACACCTGAACCAAACCTTGAACCCATCCACTCCACAAACCACCATGTCATCCAACAAAAGACAACGTCCATCCTCCTCCACTGCTAGGCCTCAATATGACCAAACTAGGTTTGTTAGTGAGAGGGCCGCTGACCGATTCAAGACAACCATCAACAAGAAAACATTGGTGTTCAAACGTGGGTTGAGCCGAATGCTAATTTGGATGGCGACATGGCGTTGCAAATTGTGGAGCGGAATTGGTTTCAGTTGGTCAAACAACCACTTCCAGTGGCAATTAACATAGTGAAAGAGTTTTACGAAAATGCAATGGAGAATGTCAATCATGTAGTCATGGTTCAGGGGAAACCGGTGGCATTTCACGCCGATGCTATTAATGAGTATTTTGGGTTAGAGGCACCGGAAGATGAGAGATATGAAGATGACTTGCCTGAGCTAGAGGAGTTGATTATTCGACTCTGCAAACCTGGAACTCAATGGGCTATTCAAACCGAAACAAATGAAATGATAAGTTTCCCATATTCTGCCCTTAGTCGATATGGAAAAGCTTGGTATGCGTTTATATGTGCTCGATTAATTCCCTCGCGCCATCAGACCGAAGTCACTAAGGCACGAGCTCGGTTATTGTATGGAATTGTACACCACCATTTCCATTTGGACAACTCAATTGCTTTCTATAATGTCGATGTGGGAGAATGTATTCAAGAGTCCATTGACTGGGTGCTACGCGGGAGCACCTTCTTTGGTGGGTTGTTGCATGGATTTTAATCAACGACTTGTCTTGCAGTAGCGAGTGCAAAGGCAACCTCTGAAACCTATCCAACACCCCATGGCTATCATAGATCATGCAACAATTGAGAAGTATAAGGCTTGGGAAGGGGGGAGATCACATCCACGCGGAGAAGGCTATATTATGATCCGACAACCCTCACCCCCAGTGACAGCGGAACCAAGGCAGGAGCCACCACCGAGGACTTCAAGGAATCAATTTCTTTGGTTGGCTCAACGTCAAGATTTAATGCATGAGTATAATGCAAATGCATTTAACACGCTTGCTGATGCGTTTTCCTACTGCAATCCATCTGCACCTCCAATTATCATGCCCAATCCTCCCAATCTGCCTGCATATCTTCCAGAGGACGACGACGAGCAGTAACTCGTTTACAAGGAAGGCCTCATACTTTTCTTTGACTTATTTTGGCGTAATGAGGTCATTACTTGTTTTAAGTTTGGGGGGTCCTGTTTCATGCTTTTTAGTCTTATCTGTTTTTTTAGTTCCATAAAAAAAAAAAAAAAATTTACTGTGGGCATATAGTTGCATGAATCCAGTTATTAGATCGTATATGTGATTTTCCAATGATGAAACTGAAATGGTATAGACAAGTATATTACTAAGTATAAGAATCTTGATGCGGTTTCTATTATGATGTGGATCTTGTTCTGTTTGAAACTAGTATAATAAGGATAGCACGTTAATAACATCTGTGTTAAGGGATTGGTTCAAATTGTTACATAACAATTTTCTAAAGGATAGTGCTAGTATAAACGAAAAGAATGACAGAGATAGCATTAACCTAAGTTTGGGGGAAGACTGGGGTATATAAGCTCTAAAAAAAAGAGAAGAAAATATTGAGGATTAGTTGAGTCTTGTGGTGGGTTGAGAAGAAATACTCCCCATAAACACAAGCGTGAGATGGAGCGTAAAACGCACTCACCAACCTTCTATAAAAAAATGTTGATGAAAGAAAGAAAAGACGGAAAAATAAGGGTGAAGAGCCCCCGTCAATGAAAAGAAAAAAAAAGAAAAGAAAGGAAAAATGGTGCGAAAGAAGTGAACATGAATACCCTATTCGGAACTTGAATCATGTAATTGTTTGAGCTAAGCTAGAACGGGTTTGTTTTTGGAAATTTTTTAGTTTATGCTGTATGATTCCTGATAAGAAACTAGTTATGTAACTAAATTTGATTCAATATCAGTTGACATGAGTGTTGCACACACAATGTATTAGTTATAACAGGGTAAGATGTATGGATTGATAGAAAGTGCGGAATGATTTTGATATGAAGTATAACGTGTTTATATGTTTTTCTGAGGCCGTATGAGCGAATTATATTTGCTATCTTAATTCTGGATTCGTAGTTAGTTGTTAGTACATTGCATTGCATTTTTCTTGAGGACAAGCAATGATTAAGTTTGGGGGAATTTGATGAGTAGGTTTTTAACCTACGATTTATGTTCGTTTAGCTTATATATTGTTAGTCTTTGGTAATTTCATGTTACTTTTGATAGGTTGTTAGCTTGTTGCAGGATAATACATGGGCTTAATCAAAATGTGGCAATTGGAGGAAGATTTCAAGGAATTTTAATGTTTCTCACTACATAGCGCTGAAAGTACTTGTCTATATGGAATCAGAATAAATGGCCTACCGGAGCGAGGAAATTTACTGGGTTGAGAGCGGCCGCCTTTCTTGTCTTGATGTAATGTAGCGCTTGCGCCTTATTCGTCGATTTCTGGTAATTTTGTTATTTGGATAGAAGATGGGCTATGTTGGGAACGAATATTCTTTATGTATTGTGGTAGTAGTAGGAGTGTGCGTAGGGGAGTCTTTGATTGATGAGTGGTTGATTTTGAAAATGTTTAGAGGTCTCCACTTGTTTTTCTTACTTGGGGAGTTAGAGTTGGATTAGGAGAAGTGTGGAGCTGATTTGATATCTTTTTATGCTGAGTTTGGAGAATGGATAGAAAAATATCATACAACACGGAGCATAATTCAAGAGCGATTTTCCAGGGATTCAAGAGAAAACTTTGGAGAAGTAATTTTCAGAGATTGTCACGACGGTTGCGAAACAAGGCTATGTGAAGGGGTTTTCATTATCCTTCTTCTCTTTAGTCTTATTTGTAATTGGAAGGATGTTTTCAACAAATTATTCAGTTTTTAATTCATTCGTTATGAACTAATTTAATTATTAGACTTTTGATGGATCATTGGGCGAAATGATGATTCTATAACTTTGATTTCCAATTCAATAAGATATTTTTAGTTTATCTATGTTAATTTGAGTGTGAATTTATGAATTGCCTGATCAACAGTTCTTTGTGGATTTGAAAAGAATCGAGAGAGGAGATTCGAATCTAGACCTAGTTAATATAGAATGTGTCAGGAATTTTGTCAATAGCAGATTTTTGATTATTGTTAAGGTAGAGATACGCTTGACATCACATGTAATCGTATAGAGAGCTTAAACTTAAACCTTCTTTGATTGCAGTTCACATAGAGATATAGTGAGTTGGTTAATTTAGGTGTTTAACGGATTTCTATCTTAATTGGGGATTGATGTTAATACGGTATTAGTGCATCGAGAGGTGGCTCTTACTACGTTCGTGTTCTTGATTAATAAACTGGGATATTGAATTGAGTTGGAATAAAGGTTTGAAAATCAGAGTGAAGTTCAGGGTAAAATCATAAGTCTAATTCTCCATTAATTATTTGGAATTCCGGATTTTGATATTGGTGACTGTTTTGTGATAATTTATTTATTTATTTATTCACTTAGTTTCTATAGTTTAAAACCATTGAATTGATTAGTTTAATAAAATTAGGATTAATAAAAAATTGATAATTGTGAAGTTAGAATTCTTGCTAATTTGTCTTCGTGGGAACGATACTCTATTCACTTCTATATTACTTGTTGACCACGTACACTTACGTGTTTTAAGCGTATTGATTTTACCCAACAGTTATTCATAAGTATATTACATACAACTACTCTAGTCTATTACAGGATAATCAACTATCCATATTAGCTAGCCTTTCCCTTATCTCTCTTAGAACTCTCAGTTCTTTCGGCTTTAGCTGCGATCATATAATTCAAGCAAGAAGTGAGCATAAACAACTCAGCAAGTCTATCAAAGGATAACATAAATACCACATCCAGAATTATATGATTGTCTTCCATAACTAAACAAGTAGCTATGAATTACCATGAAGCATTGACTCATACTTCTCATTTCATAACAATGATTCCAAAGTATATATAATAGCTTAGGAATTCTGAACCGGTCAAAAGACTATGAACATACTCTTTGTATTTTTATACTTTAAAAGGACATCCGGCACTAAGGCCATCCATCCGGCATTACTTACGAGTACATCTAGGTGATCAACCTATAGTACCCTATGCTGATCAACACTCTTCCGTTAAACGTATTTACGTTTAACATTTGGCAACCTCGCGTGCCCATCGAATAATCGATGAAAATACTTTTGTTTGTGCATAGACAAACTTACCTTTACATCCGTACCAAATACTTGGCATAGGATAGCGTTAACAGTTCTGTTTTGAAAGACTTGTAAGCAAATCAATCAATTCTTCAAGACTTGTCTAGCCGAGTTAAAACAGGCATCAACTCTTTCTTTAAAACCATTCATGCATTTCAGAACATGAATCATAGAAAATTTGGCTAACATGGAGGTTAGACAAGCGTTAAGAAAACTTTCCTTCAAGCGTCTTCGAATATAATATTCAATCAATTCTCAGTCTTTACAGGATCTACATGATATATTCACACAGCACACTGTAATTAGTTACCAAACAACAAACTTTATTGTTCTAACCAACTTCTTTCTCTTCTATGACTTACTTGAATTTATTTCGTTAATAAAGTCAATTCATCTTTCTATGCTTCGTTACGACTTGTTAACGTTCTTACGTTATTAACCGACATTCGACCATTATTGGTGAAGTACCAACATTGAACATCATTCACGATTTTACTTATTACATTCTTGCGTTCTTCGTTTCATTCCCATTAAACCACATCTAATCTTCTAACGTTATCACTTTATAAGTTATTTAAAGTTAGCCTTATTATGTACATTAGGTACCTTCATGTCTTACTATTGGTTTACATTCAATTTAGAATCAAAACCTAACTTGGTCAGCTTTTCTACACTACGTCAGGCTTACTGGCGCCATCTCTAGTATATCTTGACGCTCATGGCGCCAATTAACGAGGGACAAGGCGGGATCTGGTTGTTGCGGCATGCGACTTATTATCTTTGGGTTTGGTATCATGGCATCACCCTCATGCACCGATTGGTCAAAACAGTTGGTTTTTCCAACGAAACTCCTGGCTTCATAATTTATTCGTTTTACATCCGAATTGGCTCATTTGAAAGCCCACAACTCACAAATTATATACTCTAGGTGTTCATATAAGAATTTTGCATTTTCGAATCCGTTAACTCGGAATTCACCTTTTGGTTCATTTTGAACGTTCGTTTATCGTTTTCGAGCGTTCAATACTCGTTTTCTTCGTTATAAGTCAGAATTCGACGATTCTTGCGTCCCCGACTCTTAAATACCCTATCTCATGTGTTGGCATTGAAAACCAACGTTTTCAAGTCACACGGCAACTTTTTACCCTTAATCCTAGATTTTTACGTTTTCGACGTTTAACGTCTATTTTCGCAAAATTCGCCATAACTTCGTTACTCGTGTTCTATAAGCCAAATCAAATGGAACACTCCACTGATTCATCATCTACACACTAACCAACTAATATGCACATACCCTAACCATGATGGTTTTCAAATCGTCCAATCACAACTAAGTTCACGTTCATAACTTTTTACGATTTTAACTTACATAACCCTTACGATTTCTATTCGATCATGATTTATCAATGTTTTTATTATTAATAGTCATCCTTATTCCTCCTCACTAAACATGCTCCACCAATCTACGATTCTTCTACGAGAAAGAAATTGAAAAATATGAAGATTATTGTTTACGAGCTATTACCTTTGTCGTTCTTCGCGTTCTTGGTAAACGTCTTATGTTTTGCTTGGAAGTAGCTTTTGAAAGTAGTACGCACACAAGCCAATCATGTTTGATGATAAAGCATATACTTTGTAACAATCTTATTCATTTATTAATAAAAAGTATTAATTTATTAAAGGCTTTTAATTATCAACATGATGTTGTTTTATAATATGTGATAAACCCATAGTTTTAAGCAATGCTTTTAGAATAATGATGATGATCATTCTTATGAGATCTAAATTCTTAGAAAGCTTAAAACTAAAATAGTTCCCAATCGTTGGATTACTAAATTGGGGATTAGTGAATCCGGATAGATTGGTACATACGTTGCTTGCTCATTGGATGAGGATGATTGATCTCATGATCATTTATGTGGAGACACTAAAGCAAGTATGTAGGTGCTTATTAGAGAATAAGTTCACTGAACGTGGCTCGCTAAGGAATACCTAATGGAGTTTTACTTGCCTATCAATAGGAATTCCTGTAGTGATAGTAGTACAAGTGATCCTTGGACTTGAGATCATCATAGTATCTTGTATATGATGAGTTATACTTTGACTTATTCCTTAAGACCCTTAGGGTATATCAAAGGGTATGCTTGGGTATAATAAGTCGTACATGGAGATAATGTATGATCAATAAAGAATCTACCACTTCTAGTAAAAGAAGAGAAATGTCCTATGTGATTCAATAAATGACAACCCAGGTGGTCCTTGGCGAGCGAATGAAATTAGAAAGGAGTTTCTAATTTGCATTATTTGAGTTGTGCATTTAAGAGTTGAAATACATATAATTAAATAAAATAAGACTTGACAAAGAATTCCATGTCTTATATTTAATTGGGACATTGTATGGTGGAAGGATTGAATTATACTAGTAACTATTTACTCAAAGGTTCTTTTATGATTAATGTTAAAATCTATATTATCCGGAAAGTCGCTGATCGTTAGGGAGGCTTATCCTATTATAGAATAAATATTATTTATTTAAATAAATTAATAGTTTAATTTATTTATTTAAATAAGATTAGAATTGTTCTAATTGATTTATTCACAACCTGGTTTAATATGGAGAACCTAAAGGGTCACACCATAAAAGGAAGAATAATTATTTAAGAAGTTAATGGCATAATCGTAATAATAAGTTAAGTATATTTAATTTAATCTATGGTGATAGAATAAATTAAATAGCTTAATATTTATTATTTAATATTTTGGAAATATTAAATATAAATTAATAAGAGGAGTCTTATTATTATTATTACTATTATTATTATTTAATTCCTAAAGGAGTTTGGGAATTAATTAATAAAAGTACTCTCATATATCCTAATAAGATTAGGAGGCTAATTAATTAAAAGAATTTAATTAATTATTCTTAATTAGATTGGGAGCATAATTAATTAAATGAGTTTAATTAATTAAAATAAAACTCAATTCCTTAATTGTTAAGGAGGGTTGCCCACATCTATAAATAAGAGGAGTCTTATTATGGGTGTAGAGTTGTTGTTGACTTTTTCACAACAGACATGATTCCAATTGTTGAAGAGTGCGCCCCTTTTCTATAGAGATAGAAAAACTAGGGTTTAGCCAACCACCCTTCTTCTTGAATATTTTTTCTTCCTTGGTGGATCACCTATAGAGGCCAAACACTTGGGTGGCTAACGTTGATCAAAGGAAGGAACCAAACCCGGTGGATTCAAGTTGAACGCGAAAAGGATTGGAGGTGAACTTGTACCTAAGGAAGCTCGAATCTTCAAGGGTATGATTCTTGTTCTTCATATCTTTTTGTTTAATTAATAATTGTGCATAAAGGATGATCCGGGTATATAGTTTGTAAAATTTTAAAACTTTGATTTTCCACGTTTCCGCTTATTTTGTGAAATTTGATTGCGTTCATGAATATTACAAATCTGACAGCTTGATTATGTGTTTCTAGTTCTTTCTCTCTCTCAATATAGGTTGGACAATCTTTTCAAAACACCAAATGACCAACCCTAGCTTTGTATTTATAGGAAATCAAAATGGGGGCAAAATGGCCAACATACCACCTCCTTACTATTCCCACCTCCTCTTCAACTTAGCCACCAAGTAATCACTTTACTTGGTGGCCAAGTGGTTGGCCCACATGCCCTTGGGTCTTCCAATGGGTTGCCCCATGTGTTTTATCCATCCCGTGACCCGCCGTTTTGACCCGCGGTTTAAATTCTTGGATTGGGCTTATCTTAATATATTGGGCCTTGACTTGGGCTTGCTTACCTAATTCATTGGGCTGCAATTAATCCAAGTCCAATTGGATTATACCAAATCCCTAGCTCATAATTTAATTAGAACTAATCGTATTCTATGCGTATAACCTTCGTATTCTCTTTGCCTAGTACTCATATAATATTCGTATTATACAACGAACTATTCTTCATACCATACTCGTATTTTAACTAGTATAATACTCATATCTCATACGTATAATAACCTAAATGTTTATACGTATTACATTTCCCTTTCGGGAATCTCTTTCACTAACCCTTAGGTTTTAAGTCCACAAGCGAAAACTTCGTTTGCCATAACGGATGTAACGATCGAGAAATTTGTAATTTAATTTAAATATTTATTGAATTAAATAAATATTTTAAATAATTTATTTACTTGAGAAAAATAAATAATTGATAATTGTGGTGAATTAATTTGGTAACTAAATTGATTAATGCTAATTAAATTGAATAATGATAATTTTATTGAACGATTTAATTTAAGAAAATTATTAAATTAAATCAATTGCTTAATATTTAAGAAAATAATTAAATTAAATGAATTGTTTGATTAAAAGAAAATAAATAAATTAAATAAAGTGATGTTTCTAATTTATTAATTAAATTAGATATATGATTCTTTATTTATTTATAAGTATAATGATAATAAGATTTTTATTATGATTATTATAAGTTATTTAAATTAACTAAACTAAGTTATTTAAATTAATCAACTAAAGGTGTGCATGAAACTATATAATATAATAATATTAAAATAAATTAGTTTGGAAAATAGGTGCTTAGCCAAACAAGACCTTGTGGCCTTTGGCTTATTCAACTTACGCAAACTTTTTATTTTTATAACTGAAAGAGAACGTGGGTTAGTGGGAGTCAGTTTATGTTTTACGCATATTATTTCCTAAGCCTAGCGTTCAGTTTTCTTATTCACGTATTTGGCTAAGGAGAAAACACAGAGGGTGAGAGAAGTTCAATGGTTTTGAAGAGAGAATTCTCTGAGATTTCAAGAGGAATGAGAGGATTGCTAAACCTTGTTGTCATCTTTTGCTAGCATGTAATCAAGGATTAAAGGTATACTCTACTCCTATTGTTCATGCTTTGAGTCTTCAAGGATTATTTTTTGTAAATTTCTAAATCACGTGGATTGATATATATACATGTATGTAAGGTATATAATTTGTTAATCATCACGTGAGAGTGTGTTTTGATGATTAAAATTCATGTAAATGGGTTTGCAGTAAGAAAAATAAATAATAGTGATATATGTATATGATGTGGCTTTAGAAAGTACCAAATTTTATGCTCTATATGGGTTGTAATCTTTAAATTGAAGTTAGAATATGTTTGTATGTTAAGAAACGAAAGAAGCGTAGTTGGAATCGTGTCAATTGATGGAGAAACGAATTCGTGGTGATCGAATTCGCTAATAGTGTAAAAATGATGAAATTTGGGGAAAATTGGGATTTTGATCCTTCAAAATTGTATATATAGAGTTTTTATGTTGTTATTATGTGGTATTGCATGTTTATGGATGATATTTCAGAGTTTTAGATGTTTAGGTTTGTGAAATTTGTAGTGTTTTGGTTTGTTTTGGGTTTCAAATTGTGTAGCAGAAAGCAAATTCTTTGTAGTTTCTCGTCAGTACTACAAGTAGCTTGTTGTTGCTACTACTATCGAAATCTGCGTAGAGTCACATAACTGGTTTTCTACAGTCGAGCACCAACGCAGCATGCACTAAGGTTAAGAAAGCAAGGGATGTAGCAATTGCATGGTGCTAAGCCCCGTGCAATGACTTCTTATTATTTGCGGTCGTCATGTGTATCGGACTTATATTAGTTTAGCATGCATGTTAATGATGTCGAGGCGTAACATAAACTATAATATCAGATTAAAATGTGTGGTAATGTGAAGTGTGCATATTTTTAAATAATTGTTTAATAAGTTATAAAATGAAATCAAATGTGATGTTTTCCAAAGTTAGAGATGAACGATTAAGTTATGTTGCATCGTAATAAGATTTCAGATTCGTTAAGTATGTTAACCTACGTGGTTAGGTGCTAGGTTAGGGTTATGACCTAAATGAAGGTTTAAACCCCTAAAGCTAATATTCATACAACTAATTGTTGTTGCGATTTTAATGATGTATGTTGGGTAATTGGAGATTATTTTACACTTGTGTAGCTTACAAACAAGGCAAGTTCTCTAACTCTACTTTCATAATTGTGCAAGTTTCTAAACCTTAACTCTTTACATTGAGCAAGCTTTCTAACTTCATTATTTTGTTTATGAATGCAAGTTTCTTATCCTAAACTTTCATTGAGCAAGACTATTGATTTTATTCTTATGTATGATTGAATAAGCTCTTGTAACCTAATTCGTTACATCGAATGAATTTCACATTCTCATTTCTTATTATTATTATTCAAAACATATATTGTTCTAATACATTGATTCAAAAGAGATTGTTCTAATTCTTTGAATATAATACTTTGCATGTATATCATGTTTATTCAGTTATATATTATTGATATCCGACCTTTGACTTTGATAGCCTTGTTCAGTTATACATTCTTGTATTAAACCTTTATTGATGGAAATTGAATAAGTGTTCTAAAATTCTAGAAACACTGATAAGCTAGTTCCAAACTAAACTTTCTTTAATGCGGAAATTCTAAATTCAAACTGAGATGAACAACCCTAACATAGGGGATTTTGTACGTGTAACGTTTAGATGTTTGTGCACAATACATGGTACAAAGGGCTGATCCTCCTAAGTACGTTAAGAAGAGTAGGTACAGTCTAATTAATTGTTAAGGTTGGGGTAGTAATACCTAATCATCGTGGATATTGTTCGTGGTCATAAGATCCTCAGACATTAAAGTTTGAACTTGTTTCTACTTCTATTCGTAGAACAAGTTCATTATTGTACATCATTCGTTGTTCATTCTCATATGGTTATTATTACTATTCTTTATGTCAGTGAGCAATTGTTTGCTCACTCTTGCAATTAAACAATGCAGCTAAAGTCGAAAGAGGTGATGAGCCATCTACTAACAAGGGAAAGGGCAAGATGTCCAAGTGTTGAAGAATTATTTAGAGTTTATTTAAATGCATGAAGTTATAAGACTTGTTTTATTTTATAATGTATTCCGCAAATTGATGTAATAATTTAAGGTTAGATTACCTGGGATTGTTTATGAGACGATAATTCAAGTTTAGCTAGCGTGAAAACTATTGTTGTAAGCAAATTCAACCAAAGGCAGATGTTCGTCCCAACTCCCCTTGAAATCCATAACTCAAGATCTTAACATATCTTCTAGCGTTTGAATTATCCATTCACTTTGTCCATCCGTCTGTGGATGATATGTCGTAATTAATCTCAAATGTGTTCCCATTTGCTCTTGCAAACTCCTCCAAAAGTTTGACGTGAACCGTGGATCACGATCGGACACAATCGAAACAGGTATTCCATGTCTAGAAATAATTTCCTTGACATAAAGTTTAGCTAGTTGCTCTAAGTTATACCTAACTCCTATTGGTAGAAAGTGAGTCGATTTGGTTAACCGATCCACTATTACCCAAATAGCATCGTATCATTTTCTCGTTGTTGGAAGTCACACCACAAAGTCCATGGTGATATGCTCCCACTTCCACTCTGGAATCTCTAGTGGATGCAATAACCCACTCGGTCTTTGGTGTTCAGCCTTAACTTTCTGACAAGTTAAGCACTTACTAACATATTCTGCAATCTCCCTCTTCATGTTCGGCCACCAAAAGTTCTGACGAAGGTCTTGATACATCTTAGTACTACTCGGATGTATCGAGTACCTCAAACTATGGGCCTCCCACATAATCTCTTCTTTTAACTCAGAATTATTTGGAACCCAAATTCTTCCTTCAAACCAAAGTAAACCTTCTTTATCAAGGTTATACTTAGTCTTCACATCATCCTTCATTATCTTTTTCATTCTCTCACATTCTTCAGTACCTATTTGTACTTCCTTAACCCGTTCCACTATCGTTGGTTGAGTCTCTATTGCGAATAACATCTCTTCCATTTCACTTGGCAACTTAACTTCTAACTCCATCATTGCCATCTCTGTTATTAACTCATTTTGAGTCGTTAACATTGACAACTTTTCCCTACCCTTCCGACTTAACGCGTCGGCTACTACATTCGTCTTTCCTGGATGATATAAGATATCACAGTCGTAATCTTTTATCAACTCTAACCACCTTCTCTGCCTCATATTCGACTCCTTCTGTGTGAAGATATATTTCATACTTTTATGGTCTGTGTATATCTCACACTTCTCCCCTTATAAATAAGGTCTCCATATTTTTAAGGCAAAGACTACAGTTGCCAATTCTAGGTCATGAGTAGGATAGACCTTCTCATAATCCTTTAGCCGGCGTGACGCATACGCAATGACCTTGCCATGCTGCATGAGCATGAAACACAGTCCTTTATGCAAAGCATCGCTATAAACTACAAAATTCCTTGTATCATCTGGTAAGGATAATACAGGTGCCTCACTTAACCTCCTTTTTAGTTTTTGAAAACAATTTTCACACTTTTCTGTCCACTCATACTTCACCGACTTTCTCATCAGATTCGTCAACGGAGTAGCTAATTTAGAAAAGTCCTGAATGAACCTCTTATAGTATCCTGCTAACCCCAGAAAACTCCGAACCCTGGTTGGCATTTTCAGTTGCTCCCACTCATTTACTGCTTCCACCTTCGCTGGATCTACGGATATGCCATCTTTATCTATAGCATGACCTAGAAACTGCACTGGTTCAAGCCAAAATTCACACTTAGTGAATTTCGCATATAACTTCTCCCTCCGTAGTGTTTCCAACACTATTCTTAAATGTTCAGCATGATCTTCCGGCGTCTTTGAATAAACTAGAATATCATCAATGAACACTACAACGAACTTGTCCAAATACTATTTGAACACTCTGTTCATCATATCCATAAATGTGGTTGGCGCATTCGTCAACCCATCTGACATAACTAGAAACTCGTAGTGCCCATAACGAGTTCTGAACGCCGTCTTAGGTACATTCTCCTTCCTTACTTTCAATTGATGATACCCCGTACGCAAATCTATTTTAGAAAAATACTTTTCTCCTTTAAACTGATCAAATAGATCATCGATCCTAGGCAATGGGTATTTATTCTTAATTGTGAACTTGTTCAACTCTCGATAGTTGATACAAAGTCGTAACAACCCATCCTTCTTCTTTACAAACAATACCGTGGCTCCCCACGGGGACACACTCGATTGAATGTACTTTCTATCTAATAGTTCTTGTAATTGAATCGTTAACTCCTTCATTTCTACTGGCGCCATTCTATATGCTGCCTTTGAAACTGGTGACGTACCTGGCAGCAAATCAATCACAAATTCTACATCCCTATCTGGCGAAATACCGGGTAACTCCTTCGAAAACACATCCGCGAACTCTTGAACTACCGATATCAGTTCCAATGATGCTCCCACCCTTTGGGTATCCACAACATGGCACAGGTAACCCTTACACCCCTTCTGCAACATCTTCCTAGCTTGTGTCATATACACTCTTTCTATGATAATCTATTATCGCTCTATGGTTAATTAACAAATCCATACCTAGAATTACATTGAATTCTCTTAACCTTATCGGTAAAAGATCTACCGATAATCTGTTACCTCTAATATCTATGAAACAATTCCTATGAATGTGTTCAATGGGAATTATCTCTTCGTTTGTTACCTTAACATCTAAAGGTAGTTCTAGCTTTTCAGGATATAATCCCAGTTGCTTAGCAAATCCACATTGCTATAAAAGAACAAGTAGCACCTGAGTCAAATAACACATAAGCATTATTTCGTTGACTGGAATGATACCTGCTACTACATCCGCTGATGCAATCGCGTTTTGGACAGTCATATTAAACGTTTGGGCTGAAGGTCTACCTAATGATGATGTTGGTCCATTAATGGCTAAATTACCACTACCAAAACCCTTATTACCCTCTGCCCCCTTCTTCGGTCAATTTCTTGCCATGTGGTCCATCGACCCACAAACAAAACAACCACGGCTTTTCTTAGGATTAGGACAGTTGGGTGATATGTGACTCTCCTGCCCACAATTATAAATACATATTTTCCCTTTTAGACAGACTCCCAGATGAGTCTTGCCGCATGTCTTGCATGCCTCCATCCTACGTTTAGGATCCCCTTGTTTCACCCCAGTATTCCCAGGGTTGAAATTCTTCTGTTTTGGCATACTGCCACTACCACTGGAAACCTCTGCCTTAGTTCCTCCATCTCCTTTACTTTTATTCTTTCGTTCCTTGTGGTATTGGGCCAATGCCTTACTACCACCCTCTACTATTATCGTCTTTTCCAGAATGGTCCCATAGGAAGCACTCTGAAAAATCGAAATCCTACTATAGAGCCAGGGTTTTAGGCCCTGTTCAAACCTACGAGCCTTCCTCTCCTCCGTGTTCACTTGGTGTGGAGCAAACCTTGCCAATTCATTGAATTTGGCCGCATATTGGGGAACCGTCATGTCCCCCTGCTTAAGTTCTAAGAACTTAATTTTCATCCTCCCTTGTATGCTAGTAGGGAAGTAGTTCTCGAAGAATACCTTCTTAAACTATTCCCATATAACAACATCAGCTCCAGCCCCACCCTGGTGAGCCTCCCACCAGTAGTTGGCTTCTCCCTTCATCATATAGGTCGCAAAAGAAGTCTTTTGTGCCTCAGCTACGTTTATAATAACAAACGCCTTCTCTATTTCCTTGACCCATGTCTGAGCCTCCATTGGGTCCGTCGTTCCCTTGAACTCAGGTGGACCTACACTTTTAAATTCCTTAAAGGTAGTTGTTCGTGCTACCCTAGGTCATGCGGGTTTTCTACCCTCGGCTTGGTTAAATGCAGCCGTTAATAAATTAACGAACTCTTGCATAAAGTTATTGGGACCCCCCTGATTATCGTTATGTGATTCCGCCTCTTGATTACGTTGTCTTCTTCTTGGCGGCATATCTGATTTAAATAAATAAAGTCTCGTTATTACTTATTTGCTTACTTAGTTATTAGTCGCTGAACAACTGAATAATAACTCATACACAACAAAACACATTAAATAAAATTTCTTTATATTAATATGCTTCTTCATAGTCAAAACTATTTACAATTTGTTTTCCATAGCCAAAAGCTATTACATTTATATCCCGCGATTGACTTTCACAAAAATTGGGATTTACAAAAAGACTACCCTTTAATTATACAAAATAGGGTTTTACGTCACTACACCAAATATTTACCATTCTAACTTCTAATACTGCCTAACAGCATTCTCATGCTTCTCGTTCGCTAGAATTGACACAATATCTCGACTTATAGTATGTCGAGTATGTCCCGACTCAATAGAATAACAAGTTATTTTAAGCTTGAAATCCTCGTGCGCACTGTCATTAATATATGACATTCGTGCTATCTTCTGGTCTTTCTCAACCAGCTTCTTACGAAGTTCTATGACCTCGTTCTTATAGTCTCTGGCCTTATCTGTCATGAGCACCTTCTCATCATGCTCTATCTCATAGTCTAATTCTGCAGACTCCTTGGCCCCATAGAGATCACTGATCTCCTCTTTCTGGTGTTGCACCATATTGTGCAGTTGCACGTTACGGTCAAGCACTGAGAGATACATTGCCCTCATTGTCTCTGTAGGTGTTGACTCTAAGGCAGGCATCACCATATTAACCGATGTTACCTCCATATCATCCTCCACATCTATCATATTCAGATATGATGCTAATCCCATGGTCTCCTCGGAATAGTCCTCCTCTGAAAAATACTCATCGGGCTCTGATTCTTCTAGAATCACTAAAAGGTATCTCCGCTATAGGCATAGGTATTGGCTCTACTCTGTTCACGGACTCCTCGCTCACCACATGTATATCCCTATACATCAAGCTATCGATTAACATCTATAATAACACATAACAAGTTGATTAGTACATAATACACAATAATATAAGCACAAATCACATTTAATCTATTTAAGGTTACTTTCCATCTTTTAAATCTTTTGGTACTAAGTTTCCTCAATACCTTATTAACTCATTTGACTCGAGTTAACTTTCTTCGGACTTTTCCTTTTCTAACGAGGTTATTAGCCTAAGGTTCTTCCCCCCTTAAGTTTTATAACCTAATGCTTTGGTACCAACCTGTGACACCCCTAAATCCGGGTATCCTCCAATCCGACAGATGGTTCTCCACGATACTACAATTCATACAGTCATTCCATTGAGATAACAACAAAATGAGTGTACTTACTATATCCTTATTACATTAGTAATAAATCATTTCCCAGGTTCATAAACTGAATACATTCTTTGTTATTCAAAAGTATATTACATACAAATACTCTAGTCTATTACAGGATAATCAACTATCCATCTTAGCCTTTCCCTTATCTCTCTTAGAACTCTCAGTTCGTTCGGCTTTAGCTGCAATCATATAATTCAAGCAAGAAGTGAGCATAAATAGCTCAGCAAGTCTATCAAAGGATAACATAATTACCACATCGAGAATTATATGATTATCTTCCATAACTGAACAAGTAGCTATGAATTACCATGAAGCATTGACTCATATTTCTCATTTCATAACAATGATTCCAAAGTATATATAATAGCTTAGGAATTCTGAACCGGTCAAAAGACCATGAACATACTCTTTGCATTTTCATACTTGAAAAGGACATCTGGCACTAAGGCCATCCATCCGGCATTACTTATGAGTACATCTAGGTGATCAGCCTATAGTACCCTATGTTGATCAACACTCTTGTGTTAAATGTATTTACGTTTAACATTTGTCAACCTCGCGTTCCCATCGAATAATCGATGAAAATACTTGTGTTTGTGCATAGACAAACTTACCTTTACATCCGTACCAAATACTTGGCATAAGATAACGTTAACTGTTCTATATCGAAATACTTGTAAACAAATCAATCAATTCTTCAAGACTTGTCTAGCCGAGTTAAAATAGGCATCGACTCTTTCTTTAAAACCATTCATGCATTGTAACAACCCGATATTTTCTATATACATAAATCAGAAATTTTGCGTATATATATTTTTTATATTTATTAAAATAAATATGGGGAATATGTGCCAAGATAATGTGTGTATGTATTTATGTGATAAATATAAATATATTTATTACATGAATAATTTTAAATAATTTTATTTTAGAATTATTGATCATTATAAATTATATTCTTATAATAATTAATTTTATAGTAGAAATGTTTTTATTAATTATTTTCCATGAAAATATAATTAAATATTATTTAAATAATATATGAAAAGATTATTATAATTATTATAATAATTATTTTATTATATGAATTTTTTGACAATTATTAAGCTATTTATTTTACCTTAATTAATAAGATTAAAATGAAAGAAAATCGGATATGAAATCCAAACCCTAATTTTGGATTTTGATCAAGGAATAAGAATAATAATATAATATTAATTATATTTTGATTTTCATTGCTATAAATATGTACTATATATGTGTGGGACCGATAATGGTTGTTCAATTATGTTATATCATGACCAAACCCTAGTATTAATTTTTTCAATTGTGAAATTCAAATGGGAAATTGGAGTCAAATAAGTTGTAAGATTTTTATTTGAATTATGTCATGTATTATGAATTTAAAAGTAATTAGGAAAAATTTTAATTATACTTATGAAAACTTTAATTAATTAGAAACCCTAATTAATTAAGAACCCTAATTACTAAATTAGGAAACCTAATTTCAAAATTTGGAAACCTAATTTGAAACTTAATTATGAGTTAGAAACTATTATGTAATTGTGTTAAATGAATTATTTTAAGTATTATAGAATTTAATGTTAATTAGAGAAACCCTAATTTCTTAATTAGTAAACCTAATTTCTAATTTAGTAACCCTAATTTGCTAAAATGAAACCCTAATGGTTAATTGTAATCCTTAATTCTAATTAGTGGATTTTAAACCCTAAATGTTTAAGTAATGGAATTAGAAAACTAATTATATTTAGTAAACTCAAATTTATATTTTTGGAAACTAAATTATTATTTTATTTTAAAGCCAAATTAGAAATCCTAAAACATCTTTATGCCAAACCTTAGGGTTAAACCCCAAGGGTTTGACAAGTTACTAGTTTGCCCTTAAATTTAAAAGTCAAATGACAAAAAAGACCTTATTGCATTATTGTAGCTTACTTGTAAATCTAGACAAATTGGGAGTTGGCGACCAAAGCTATCTACTCCATGTGACTTAATCTTCAGAAAATCTAGCTCAATATATCAGCCAAATCATTACAAGTCACATATATATAGATTATGAGAGAGAAAAGTCTCATTATTTGCTTCATTTTCTCACAACAATCATCCAAGACCTTCTCTCTCTAACCTACGAAATATATATGTATATCAGTCCCATAAACAAGCCCCACGATTTCAATTAAAGATCAGGAGGCCAAAATCAAGCATAGCTTAAGAAAGGTATAAACCCTAGTTGAAAAATCTGACCTTGATCCTTTGTTAGATCTTGTGTTTTAATGTTAAAACTTGTTGTTTGTAGTCTTTATAGATGATCTGGATTGGTATCTTGTAGATCCATATCATCTAAGTGCTCGAAATTAAGTTTTTCAAAATCTGGAAAAAATTTATTTGGTGTTCTGACAATGAATGTCAGAGGCTGTAAACCTTTTTCTGTTTATGTTTTTGGTTGTGTTAATGTTTGATCTTGTAGTATGTTATAAGAGCTTTGATATAGAGCTTGATTTAGAGTCAGATCTGTGGTAGATTTGAAGTTATAATCGGTCAAAATCCGTTGACCAGACATGACCGGGTGATTTCTGGGCAGCCCAAAAATCATTTTTCAGCATCTGACAATATTTTTGCAAGCCTTGATCTGTCAGTTGGTTATGTGTTTTGATGTTGTTATTTTAACCAGTTTATAGTCTGTTATGTGTTCTTCAGTTTCATGTTCCTAGATCACTTTGATAAACAACATACTAATAGTAATCGATTGTCAAAGTAGCCTTCTCGACCTGATTTGAAGTTTCTGGAATTTCCATAAATGGGATGAATAGCTTTTTTGACAAGCTTTGACCGTAACATATCAAATGATTATGATGTTGTTTTACTGTTATGATGAATGGTATTTGTATCTTGTTGTGTAGACTACATGTTGGACCCATTGTAACACTATAACATCAACCAGAGCATGACTATAATTAAGCCTCAAAGTATGCACTTGAACAATCTGGGTTTCTGGGTAACCCAGAAAAACCTAGATTGTGTCTGACAAGAAGTTTGAGTAATTATATCTTGCATTTGTGTCATGTTATGAACCTGTTGATGGCTGGATCGTGTAGTATTACACGAGTACTACAAGATCTGACCAAGAACTAGTTTAGAAACCAACTGGAATATGAATTTAATTGAGGTCAAATCGAGTACCTCGTTAACTGACATAGATTTTTGGGTTAAGCTGAAGAACACGAAGAACACCTATAGCGACAGTTATGTCGCTATAGGCCCCCTTTAGCGACATATTAATTACTAAATTAATTATTTTTATTAAATAAATAGAAAAATTAGTTTTTAATTATTAAAAATACAAAATAAATTATTAAAAATTATTTTAAAATCCAAAAATTTAGTTTTTATTTATTTTGAATATATTTCATAAATATTTAATATTTTTGAATATTAAAGGTATTTAATTTATTTAATTATAATATTAAATAAATTATTTAAAAATGATTTTAATGTATGAAAAATCATTTAAAATTATATTATGATATAAGAAAATATTTAATGTTATTTTTAATGACTTTTAATATTTTATGATGAATTTCATTAATTAATTAATATTAATGATAATTAAGTCATTTAATGAATGTATTAAATAAATTATGGAAAATAGTATTAATGATTTAAAAATTATAGAAAAATAATTTAAAGGTTAAAAAAATATTTTACGTTATAAAATATAACTTTTGATATTTTGTCATGAAAAAATATTAATATTAATGGAATTAGATTGTATTAAATAAATAAGTTAAAAATGATTTTATTAATTTAAAATCATTTTAAATTAGAATAAAGTGTTAGAAAATATTTTAAATTATAAAATATAATTTTTAGTATTTTTGGAGAATTCTCATTAATAAATTAATATTAATGTTATTAATTTTATATTAAATAAATTAGTTTAAAAATGATTTTAATATTAGAAAGATCATTTTAAATGAAAATAAATAGTTTAAAAATATTTTTAAGTTATAAAATATAACTTTCAATATTTAAAGGTAAATTTCATTAATTATTTACTATTAATGATATTAGAATTATTTAATAATTATATTCAATAAATTGGTTTTAAAATGATTTTAGTATTATAAAAATTATTTAAAATGAAAATAAAGTGTATAAAGATATTTTAAGTTATAAAATATAACTTGTAATATTTAGAGGATAATTTCATTAATAATTTAATATTAATGATATTAATTTAATATTAATGATATTAAATTTATTTAATAATTATATTAAATAAATAGTTTTAAAATAGTTTTATTAATTTAAAAATCATTTAAAATGATATAAATGAATTAAAAATATTTTAAGTTATAATTAATGAATTTTAATATTTGGATAAATAGTACATTAATATTTAAATATTAATGATAATTATTTAAAATGATTTTAATTCTTTTAAAAATTATTTAAGGGTAATATTAATACTTTAAAAATATTTTGAGTTATTATAAATAACTTTAATATTTTGTCAATGGTTTCATTAATAGTTTAATATTAATTAAATATTAATGATAATAGAATTATTTAATATTTAAATAATTTAATAATGATTCCGGTGTTTAAAAATTTATAATAAATATTTAAAAATTATTATAAGTCATTTAAAAATAAAATGACTGATAATTACAGTTATTGAGCTACATGATAGAGTCTTAGACTCGATAATTACTATCGATAAAGTCGCTTAATTAATCGACGTGTTCGTAAAATTGATCTGAACTTAGATATTTTGACTGTATTAATGATTGTTAGTGATTCAATGATTGTTAAACATGTGTGACAATGTGATTAGGTTATGTGCGGACTGCAATAAGCAGTATTATGTGTTACGATATATTATTCTAATCGATCAAATGATCTTATTAATGATCGGTTTCGGTATAAAAGATAAAACTAAGTTGTGTACTGTAAGCAGCAGACCAGGAAAGTATCATACCTTTGCATTTCTTTTATGCAATGGACATGAGTAAGAAAGTTTCAGATTTATATTATTATTGTACTAGATTATTAACCCTATTGTAGTATATATTATATCCGATCATTGTTTATCAACATGATGTTATATTATATAACTCATATATATTGTGTTCGTTAATTTCGAAATATAGTTATACAAGTGTCCTCACTTGCATAATCATTGTATTTAAACACATGTTGATATATATATATATATATATATATATATATAAGTTATTTGACCAGCTAGACACAGATTTAGAAATATCGTTGAATATGATAAACCTTTTTGTATCCAATCAAATTATTTTGGTTCTGGATTCGGACTAAAGTATGAACATCCCGAACATGGGAAAACTTTTATATCCCAGAGTGAACGATAATATCGTTCTTGCATGCAGTATTGATCAATACAGGGCACATTGGGATGATCACCCTCGCGCCCGTAAGTTTTGACGGTTTGCGGATGAAGTTCTGCTAAACTTTATCGAAAATTTAAAACAATGTTCATAATATGTCACCTTAAC
Organism: Panax ginseng; assembly: GCA_020205605.1. NCBI lineage: Eukaryota > Viridiplantae > Streptophyta > Magnoliopsida > Apiales > Araliaceae > Panax > Panax ginseng. The sequence goes on along the minus strand of CM035136.1, from coordinate 94,463,470 downwards.
CCTATTTATAGTCAATACGTAATTTCAAAAATGTGATATAGAGTTGTTATGTTATTATTATCAGTTTAGTTTACTTCACAACTATTAAATCATTGTAGAAGTGATGTATAAAGAAAACATTTAATTCTTTCAGCTAATTATATTTATAATTGTTATTACTTGCTGGGCACTCAAATGTTCATCCTTGCTTAATTTAAATGTTTTCAGCTAAGTGTGAACAACCAGAAGGTTCGGCCAAGAACAAGAGAAAAGGAAAGCAAACAGAATAAGTGTTAAAGTATTCTATGTAATAGTATGACTTTAATAAGACAATGATATTTATTATTATCATGTATTGTAATGAATGTAGTAAAGGTTGTGTAATTGGGATTAGACTCTGATATTTATGTAAATTAAGTTGGTATTTATATGGCGGAACTAATGATTTGGCCACCAAAGTTGGCACGTTTTACTGAATACCCGATTGAACTTTTAATTTTTCGAATTACATCACTGAACTAATTATTATTTTACAATTAAGTCATTCCATTAAAAAATATTGACAGACGTTAAATAATTGCTTGACATAAACGACTTGGCAAAAAATAAAAAAATAATCTTTGACGTGGCAAAAAAATACATAATACTAATTTTAAAGTTTTAAAAATAACAAAAACATAATAAAATAAAAATGCATTTGTTTAAAAAATATAATTTTAATAAAAAAATAGATTTTTTAATAAACATAATTTTTAAAAACATATATAATTTTTTTAAAAAGCGGAACTTTTTTAAAAAACATATTTTTTTTAAAAAATTGATTTTAAAAAACATAATTTTTTAAACAACGTATTTTTTTTAAAAAATATAATTTTTTAAAAACGGAACTTTAAAAAAAACTTTTTTTTAAAAAAATGATTTTTTAAAAGCGTAGTTTTTTAAAATAAGTAAATTTATTAAAAAACGTCATTTTTTCAAAAAATGATTTTTTAAAAAACATAATTTTTTTAAAAGCATAATTTTTCACATGATTTTTAAATCTATTTTTTAAAAAATTACGTTTAAAATCCATTTTTAAAAAAATTATGTTTTTAAAAATCTACTTTTTTAAAAAAATTATGTTTTTTAAAAAGTTCCGCTTTTTTAGAAAAATATGTTTTTTAAAAATATATCGTTTTTAAAAAAAATACGCTTTTTTAAAAAATTACGATTTTAAAAAAATTATGTTTTAAAAAATTATTTTTAAAAAAATTATGCTTTTAAAAATCATTTTTTAAAAAAAAATTATGTTTTTAAAAAGTTTCGCTTTTTTTAGAAAAATATGTTTTTTTAAAAATATACGTTTTTTAAAATTTACGTTTTTTAAAAAATTATGTTTTTAAAAAAATTATGTTTTAAAAAATATTTTTAAAAAAATTATGCTTTTTGAAAATATGTTTGCAACATAATTTTTTAAAAACATAATTTTTATAAAAATGTATTTTTTTTTTAAATATAATTTTAAAAAAAACTTAAATTTTTAAAAATGTATTTTCTTTTTTAAAAACATAATTTTTTAAAAAAACGAAACTTTTTTAAAAACATAATTTTTAAAAAAATGTTTTTTTAAAATGATTTTAAAAACATAATTTTTAAAAATGGATTTTAAACATACTTTTTAAAAAATGATTTTAAAATTTTATGTGAAAATTATGCTTTTTAAAAAAAAAGTATGTTTTTAAAAAATCTATTTTTAAAAAAATGACATTTTTTAATAAATTTACGTATTTTAAAAATTACGTTTTGAAAAAAACATTTTTTAAAAAAAATGTTTTTTAAAAATTACGCTTTTAAAAAAATTATGTTTTTAAAAAAATTATGTTTTTAAAAATCTGCTTTTTTAAAAGAATTATGTTTTTTTAATAGTTCCGCTTTTTTTAAAAAATTATATTTTTTTTAAAAATTATTTTTAAAAAATTAAGTTTATTAAAAAAACTATTTTTATTAAAATTATATTTTAAAAAAATGCATTTTATTTTATTATGTTTTTGTTATTTTTAAAAACTTTAAAATGAGTATTATGTATTTTTTTTGCCACGTCAACATTATTTTTTATTTTTTGCCAAGTCATTACGCATGTCAAGAATTATTTAATGTCTGTCAATATTTTTTAACGGAATGGCTTAATTGTAAAATAATAATTAGTTCAGTGATGTAATTCGAAAAATTAAAAGTTCAATCGGGTATTCAGTAAAACGTGCCATTTGGTGGCCAAATCATTAGTTTTGTCGTATTTATATTATTGTTATTATTATTAGTATTATTCCACTCATAGAAATGGTATCGTAAAGCACCGAGTTCGGGTTTCAAGTACCCGAGTTTGGGGGCTTTACATGCATTTCAGAACATGAATCATAGAAAACTTGGCTAACACGGAGGTTAGACAAGCGTTAAGAAAACTTGTCTTCAAGCGTCTTCAAATATAATATTCAATCAATTCTTAGTCTTTACAGGATCTACATGATATATTCACATAGCACACTGTAATTAGTTACCAAACAACTAACTTTATTGTTCTAACCAACTTCTTTCTCTTCTATGACTTACTTGAATTTATTTCGTTAATAAAGTTAATTCATCTTTCTATGCTTCGTTACGGCTTGTTAACGTTCTTACATTATTAATCGACATTTGATCATTATTGGTGAAGTACCAACATTGAACATCATTCACGGTTTTACTTATTACATTCTTGCGTTCTTCGTTTAACTCCCATTAAACCACATCTAATCTTCTAACGCTATCACTTTATAAGTGATTTAAAGTTAGCCTTATTATGTACATTAGGTACCTTCATGTCTTACTATTGGTTTACATTCAATTTAGAATCAAAACCTAACTTGATCAACTTTTCTACACCGTCAGCATGTATTTAAGGGCCAGTCTCTAATATATCTTCTAAACTATGGCCCTGATTATCAGGGACAAGGCTGGATCCGGCACATGCGGTGTGACTATTATCTTTGGTTTAGTATTGCATGCCACTTCTCTACACCATTGGTTTTCCAACGAAACTCCTGGCTTCATAATTTATTCGTTTTACATCCGAATTGGCTAGTTCGAAAGCCCACAACTCACAAATTACATACTCTAGGTGTTCATATAAGAATTTTGCATTTTCTAATCCGTTAACTCGGAATTCACCTTTTGGTTCATTTTGAACGTTCGTTTATCGTTTTCGAGCGTTCAATACTCGTTTTCTTTGTTATAAGTCGGAATTCGACGATTCTTGCGTCCACGACTCTTAAATACCCTATCTCACGTGTTGGCATTGAAAACCAACGTTTTCAAGTCACACGGTAACTTTTGACCCTTAATCTGAGATTTTTACGTTTTCGACGTTTAACGTCTAGTTTCACAAAATTCGACATAACTTCGTTACTCGTGTTCTATAAGCCAAATCAAATGGAACACTCCATTGATTCATCATCTACACCTTAACCAAATAATATGCACATACCCTAACCATGATGGTTTTCAAATCGTCCAATCACAACTAAGTTCACGTTCATAACTTTCTACGGTTTTAACTTACGTAACCCTTACGATTTCTATTCGATCATGACTTATCAATGTTTTTATTATTAATAGTCATCCTTATTCCTCCTCACTAAACATGCTCCACTAATCTATGATTCTTCTACGAGAAAGAAATCAAAAAAGATGAAGATTAATGTTTACGAGCTATTACTTTTGTCGTTCTTCGCGTTCTTGGTAAACGTCTTATGTTTTGCTTAGAAGTAGCTTGATTATGTGTTTCTAGCTCTTTCTCTCTCTCAATATAGGTTGGACAATCTTTTCAAAACACCAAATGACCAACCCTAGATTTGTATTTATAGGAAATCAAAATGGGGGCAAAATGGTCAACATGCCACCTCCTTACTATTCCCACATCCTCTTCAACTTAGCCACCAAGTAATCACTTTACTTAGTGGCCAAGTGGCCGGCCCACATGCCTTTGGGTCTTCCTATGGGTTGCCCCATGGGTTTTACCCATCCCGTGACCCGCCGATTCGACCCGCGATTTAACTTCTTGGATTGGGCTTATCTTAAATTAATATTGGGCCTTGACTTGGGCCTTCTTACCTAATTCATTGGTGTTGATCAATTTCGCAATCAATGAATACGTGCAAGTATACACGGTCAACAAGTAATAAAGTGAAAGTAGAGTATCGTTCCCACGAGGAATTATTTAATAAAAATTACCAAATACTAACTCTTAACCAAATCAATTTTATTTAAACAATCTCAAATCGTGTTTTTTCTAATTAAAAAAACTAAATTAACTAATTAAAACTAAGATTTTAACGAATGAATTCAAATAAATAAAGATTAAGACTTCAATATCCCCAATTATGAATTATAAATCAATTATCCAATTATCCCAATTATTATGTCTCTTTGAATTGTTAATGTGAATTCTCAAATGCCAAAAGCCCTTTTCCAAGTGATCAATTGCCTTCTATTTAATCCAGATTAATTTTACTATATTCCTATACAAAACAATTGAATTAAACTCGTTACAATCCCAATTCCTTATGTGTTACATGCGACGAAGAGATATTTCCATTCTATTCACAAACCTAATTATTCACTGTGCAAATAACTAAGTCACATGATATCATGCCCAGTTCTAACCCTAGAATTCCTCTTCCAATTCCTTCTAGAGTAACAAAGTAATTATTGATCAAATAATTAAGCAATAAGCACAAGACAAGATAAACAACTCACTTTAACATAAATAATTAGAATATAATGAATAACTAATTCATAGCCATAAAAAGTTCAATTGAAATCTCAAAAATAGTTAGTTCATATTTAATGAATTAAAACCAAGAATCCACAACTGAATAGACATCAAAAGATAAAAGTAAGATGAGAGGAGAGAATAGAATCACATGTGACCAAATCGATGCTGCTCTCTCTTGCTCTTGCTCTTGATCTTCAATGGTCTCCAAATTGCTTCAATCTCCAAAACTAATAAGAACTAGGGTTATTTTCTAATCTAAAGGAGTGTTTAATCTAGGCTAAGCTATGTAATCTCCCTTTATTTTATGCCTTACATCATGTATTTATAGGTTACAAGTCTAATTTTGAGCTTAGGAACAAACCCAATCCTATTTGGAGTCAAAAAGGTGTCAAAATTCGCCCAAAACGCGTCCAGGCCATCACCAAGCCCTTCCCCCAGGCCTCAAATACCGGGCACGACGCTCAACTCAAATCCCTCAGTAGCCTTGCCAACGCCCAAAATCCGACATTTTCTGCTCTGACGTTCTTTGGGAAAATGGCCATAACTTCTTCGTCTGAACTCCGATTTCGATGATTCAAGATGTTCCGGAAAGAGGAGAAGCAGATCTACAACTTTCATTCTTTGAGAGTTTCGAAATAATGTCAGGAGCTATAGTCAAATTGGCTCTGAAGTGACTGCTGTGTAAATGGCAAGCCAAAAGCTAATCTAGCCACCCCAAACATCGATCCATGTAACTTTTGTCCCAAATCCTACAAAACAATATAAAACATGCTTGAATAGACACAAACACATAAAACATCCTAAAAGACTTAAGAACAACAATAAATTAAGTCCGAATGTATCCAATTCATGGGTATAAAACTCACTCATCAAATACCCCCAAACTTAAATCTTTGCTTGTCCTCAAGTAAAAACACAAAAATGTTATGCAATGCAATGTAATGAAACTAATCTATATGCCTACGAATCCAACAAAGAATGCGAAACAAGTCTATTCAACCTACCTTAGAGAAATCAAGTAAACATGATAATACATCATATTAAAACAAATCGGTAATTTCCCAATCAATCATCAAATCTTAGGACCTGTTATCAACGATATAGTGCGTGTGTGCTCCACAACAATGTTAACTGATATAAAATCAAATTTAAGACATAATAGATATCTTTGAAGGCATCATACAGTGCAAATTCACAAAATTCACGAACAAGCTATATCCAACTAAAGTCAAACATCCACCAAGTTCAAGAGTCCAATGGGATACTTATGCTTTACTTTTCATTACGGGGCTTTTTGCTCTTTTCCCGCTTTTATTGTTTTTTTTTTTTAACCATAATCGTGCAATGTCTCATTCCATTAGGCTAACAAATGTCACCCCTTAGCGAGCTTTCACCAACGACTCCCGGACCATATAAGACCTTAGGGCGCTAGGTTTTAGAAGATACCCCTTCTAAGCGTGCATTTTACTCAAGTAACAAAGGCCCCAAACAAAACTAGCCACGGTAAAATTTTTTTTTTTTTCTTTTTTTTTTTTATAGATGGTTGGTGAGTCGTTTTACTCCATCTCACGCTTTTGTTTATGGGGAGTGTTTCTCCTCAACCCACCACAAGACTCAACATGTTTTTTTTTTTTTAAAGCTTATATACCCCAAAATTTCCCCCAAACTTAAGTTTTTATCAAAATTTAGCCATCTCCGCTTTATTCATGTCTTTCATTCCTTCAAACTAGTATTATCCTTAAAACATCCATTATGTATCAATTTAAACTTAATCGATTAACATAGTTTGTTATTAACGTCTTAACCTTGATTATACCGATTTTCAAACGGAAAAAGATTCAATTCATAACAAGAAATCACATCAAAGCTCTGAATATTCAATACTATACTTATCTACTTAACTCCAGTCTCATCATTGGCCAAAATAGACTTTTACTATCTAACAGTTGGAATCATGCAAATATAAACTAACTGCAACAAACATAGTAAACTAACTACTATTTTTGTGATTTTTAAATTTTTTTTTTTAAACAAAAAAAAAAAAAAAACGAATGCAACAACTAAATGTAAATAACCCGAAAACATAACGAACTACAATGTAAATAACTAACTATATGCAATACGACACTAAAATGCCCCCAAACTTAAACTAGACATTGTCCTCAATGGACCAAATAGAAAAATTAAAGCGAGAGGACTTCCACGAAAATTTAGCAATCTTCCTCCTTGCCCGCTAAGTTTGGAGAATAAAGCAAGCACATAGAACAAATTGGGCACCACACTTGAATTTGACTTGAATAACTCAAAAACCATGATAGAAGCAATTTTATTAAATCCTAAATAAATGCAAATTCAAAACTACTAATATAAAACTTAATAAAAACTAAAAATAAAAATTAAACTTGGGTTGCCTCCCAATAAAGCGCTTGTTTTATAGTCTCAATTTGACTTCTTCAATTCTCTATCCAATTCCCTACGAAAGTTGAGGAACCCTCCATCCATCGGAAATAATATAGCTTTTGGTAGGTTCCCATTTACAATAGCCATTGTATTAAAGTCACCTAGAATGCTTTCTTGAGATAAGATCACATTCAAGAACGTCCGAGATCTAGGTGGTTTCTCCATTAATGTCTGCAATATATATTCTCGGCATAGAGGCTTGTCAGACACAACAATTTCTTCTTCTATCTTCTCTAGCTCATCGCACCATGGTTTCGAAGGTGTACTTGCTTTTACATCACAGAGAGTATTGCCGACGACATGACCTCTAATCGGACAAGGTTTTGCAAATCTAACCGGACTCTTGAACTGTGGAGGAGAAGGCACTTGAGGCATAAATAACATTGGCTCATCATCATTGGTTCTCACAATTAGTTCTTCACCGATCTTGTTGTCATTATCCCCACTTGTCTCCTCTTTTTCATCTCGTGGCTCATCCAGTTGTAGATTTGGCTCGGGCTCACCATCGGGCTCGGAATCCATGTCATAGGGCCAGGTGTATTGAGGACGGTTGTTCAACGCATGTGCTATCTGTTCCACTTGATTTTCCAAATTCTTGATCAACGCCCCTTGGCTTTGCAAATTCAGCTCTACTTGATTCATTTTCTTGTCTTGTTCCTCATTCCTTTTTTCAGAAGCTTTAATAAATTTTTCCAAGGCTTCCTCCCAATTTGAATGTTCTTCCTGTTGTAGTGGAGGTGGACACAAGAAATCGCGTGGGTATGTTGGACTTGGAGCATAAAATTGATCTTGATTGTTACTCCATGAAAAATTCGGGTGATACCCCCAATCCTAATGATAGTTGTTGGGATAGACATAATTATTGGGGTAATCACCATTATCTTTATCTTAAACTTGAAACCCGATGGTGCATTGATGACTCATATGATTTCCGAAGACAATAATCACAAGTAACCACCATACTTTGACGACGCCGAGCTTCAAAAGCTTCAAACATCCTCGAAAGTGTCTCAATCAATGTCTTGACAATGCGAGAAAGTTTCTCGAGTCTTTCAATCTCCACTCCCTTGGTTGAGTCATGTTAGGTGTATGGCCATTGATACACAAAGCCATCCATGGTACACGAAAAGAGAGAAATATAGAAAGAGAATTAAAATAAAAATAAAAATGTTTAAATTAAGACTAATTTGATTGAAATTAATATTGGAAACTAATTATTAAATTAATTCCCTAAGACATGGCGCAAAAAACTTGTTGATCGATTTACATGATCAATGAATACGTGCAAGTATACACGGTCAACAAGTAGTAAAGTGAAAGTAGAGTATCGTTCCCACGAGAATTATTTAATAAAATTACCAAATACTAACTCTTAACCAAATCAATTTTATTTAAACAATCTCAAATCGTGTTTTCTAATTAAAAAACTAAATTAACTAATTAAAACTAAGATTTTAACGAATGAATTCAAATAAATAAAGATTAAGACTTCAATATCCCCAATTATGAATTATAAATCAATTATCCAATTATCCCAATTATTATGTCTACTGAATTGTTAACAGGAATTCTCAAATGCCAAAAGCCCTTTTCCAAGTGATCAATTGCCTTCTATTTAATCCAGATTAATTTTGCTATATTCCTATACAAAACAATTGAATTAAACTCGTTACAATCCCAATTCCTTATGTGTTACATGCGGCGAAAAGATATTTCCATTCTATTCACAAACCTAATTATTCACTGTGCAAATAACTAAGTCACATGATATCATGCCCAGTTCTAACCCTAGAATTCCTCTTCCAATTCCTTCTAGAGTAACAAAGTAATTACTGATCAAATAATTAAGCAATAAGCACAAGACAAGATAAACAACTCACTTTAACATAAATAATTAGAATATAATGAATAACTAATTCATAGCCATAAAAAGTTCAATTAAAATCTCAAAAATAGTTAGTTCATAATTAATGAATTAAAACCAAGAATCCACAACCTGAATAGACATCAAAAGATAAAAGTAAGATGAGAGAAGAGAATAGAATCATTGTCGACCGTAATCGATGCTCCCCTCTTGCTCTTGCTCTTGCTCTTGATCTTCAATGGTCTCCAAGTTGCTTCAATCTCCAAAACTAATAAGAACTAGGGTTATTTTCTAATCTAAAGGAGTGTTTAATCTAGGCTAAGCTATGTAATCTCCCTTTATTTTATGCCTTACATCATGTATTTATAGGTTACAAGTCTAATTTTGAGCTTAGGAACAAATCCAATCCTATTTGAGTCAAAAAGGTGTCAAAATTAGCCCAAAACGCGTCGTCCATCCATCACTAAGCCCTTCCCAGGCCCCAAATGCGCTGGGCACAATGCAACCTCAAACTCGATCCCTGACGCGCCCAAGCATAGCATAGTAAACTAAAATGGGCGCCGACCTTGGCCCCCAAAATCCGACATTTTCTGCTCCGACGTCCTTTGGGAAAATGGCCATAACTTCTTCGTCCGAACTCCGATTTCGATGATTCAAGATGTTCCGGAAAGAGGAGAAGTAGATCTACAACTTTCATTCTTTGAGTGTTTCGAAATAATGTCAGGAGCTATAGTACAATTGGCTCTGAAGTGACTCTTTGTGTAAATGGCAAGTCAAAACGCGAATCTAGCCACCCCAAACATCGATCCATGTAACTTTTGTCCCAAATCCTACAAAACAATATAAAACATGCTTGAATAGACACAAACACATAAAAACATCCTAAAAGACTTAAGAACAACAATAAATTAAGCTCGAATGTATCCAATTCATGGGTATAAAACTCACTCATCAAATATTATTATGTCTACTGAATTGTTAACAGGAATTCTCAAATGCCAAAAGCCCTTTTCCAAGTGATCAATTGCCTTCTATTTAATCCAGATTAATTTTGCTATATTCCTATACAAAACAATTGAATTAAACTCGTTACAATCCCAATTCCTTATGTGTTACATGCGGCGAAAAGATATTTCCATTCTATTCACAAACCTAATTATTCATTTAATGCAAATAAATAAGTCACATGATATCATGCCCGCTTCTAACCTAGAATTCCTCTTCCAATTCCTTCTAGAGTAACAAAGTAATTCTTGATCAAATAATTAAGCAATAAGCACAAGACAAGATAAACAACTCACTTTAACATAAATAATTAGAATATAATGAATAACTAATTCATAGCCATAAAAAGTTCAATTAAAATCTCAAAAATAGTTAGTTCATAATTAATGAATTAAAACCAAGAATCCACAAATCCCGAATAGACATCAAAAGATAAAAGTAAGATGAGAGAAGAGAATAGAATCATTGTCGACAAATCGATGCTCCCCTCTTTGCTCTTCTCTTGATCTTCAATGGTCTCCAAGTTGCTTCAATCTCCAAAACTAATAAGAACTAGGGTTATTTTCTAATCTAAAGGAGTGTTTAATCTAGGCTAAGCTATGTAATCTCCCTTTATTTTATGCCTTACATCATGTATTTATAGGTTACAAGTTTAATTTTGAGCTTAGGAACAAACCCAATCTTATTTGGAGTCAAAAAGGTGTCAAAATTCGCCCAAAACGCGTCCAGGCCATCACCAAGCCCTTCCCCAGCCCAGCCCTGAGCACGGCACACAAACTCAATCTGATCCCAGGCGCCTTGCGCTGGCGGGCATAAACTCTAAAATGGGCGCCCGCTGCTGGCCCAAAATCCGACATTTTCTGCTCAACGTCCTTTGGGAAAATGGCCATAACTTCTTCGTCCGAACTCCGATTTCGATGATTCAAGATGTTCCGGAAGAGGAGAAGTAGATATACAACTTTCATTCTTTGAGTGTTTCGAAATAATGTCAGGAGCTATAGTCAAATTGGCTCTGAAGTGACTGCTGTGTGTAAATGGCAAGCCAAAAAGCGAATCTAGCCACCCCAAACATCGATCCATGTAACTTTTGTCCCAAATCCTACAAAACAATATAAAACATGCTTGAATAGACACAAACACATAAAAACATCCTAAAAGACTTAAGAACAACAATAAATTAAGCCCTAATGTATCCAATTCATGGGTATAAAACTCACTCATCAAATATTATTATGTCTACTGAATTGTTAACAGGAATTCTCAAATGCCAAAAGCCCTTTTCCAAGTGATCAATTGCCTTCTATTTAATCCAGATTAATTTTGCTATATTCCTATACAAAACAATTGAATTAAACTCGTTACAATCCCAATTCCTTATGTGTTACATGCGGCGAAAAGATATTTCCATTCTATTCACAAACCTAATTATTCACTGTGCAAATAACTAAGTCACATGATATCATGCCCGATTCTAACCCTAGAATTCCTCTTCCAATTCCTTCTAGAGTAACAAAGTAATTCTTGATCAAATAATTAAGCAATAAGCACAAGACAAGATAAACAACTCACTTTAACATAAATAATTAGAATATAATGAATAACTAATTCATAGCCATAAAAAGTTCAATTAAAATCTCAAAAATAGTTAGTTCATAATTAATGAATTAAAACCAAGAATCCACAACCTGAATAGACATCAAAAGATAAAAGTAAGATGAGAGAAGAGAATAGAATCATTGTCGTCAAAATCGATGCTCCCTCTTGCTCTTGCTCTTGATCTTCAATGGTCTCCAAGTTGCTTCAATCTCCAAAACTAATAAGAACTAGGGTTATTTTCTAATCTAAAGGAGTGTTTAATCTAGGCTAAGCTATGTAATCTCCCTTTATTTTATGCCTTACATCATGTATTTATAGGTTACAAGTTTAATTTTGAGCTTAGAACAAACCCAATCTTATTTGGAGTCAAAAGGTGTCAAAATTAAGCCCAAAACGCGTCCGAGCCATCACCAAGCCCTTCCCAGCCTCAAATGACACACAACTCAAACTCGATCCCAGCCGCCGGCCTCCAGCTGCATAGGCTAAAATGGGCGCCCATGCTTTGCCCCCTAAAAATCCGACATTTTCTCGCTCCCGACGTCCTTTGGGAAAATGGCCATAACTTCTTCGTCCGAACTCCGATTTCGATGATTCAAGATGTTCCGGAAAGAGGAGAAGTAGATATACAACTTTCATTCTTTGAGTGTTTCGAAATAATGTCAGGAGCTATAGTCAAATTGGCTCTGAAGTGACTGCTGTGTAAATGGCAAGCCGAAAACGCGAATCTAGCCACCCCAAACATCGATCCATGTAACTTTTGTCCCAAATCCTACAAAACAATATAAAACATGCTTGAATAGACACAAACACATAAAAACATCCTAAAAGACTTAAGAACAACAATAAATTAAGCCCGAATGTATCCAATTCATGGGTATAAAACTCACTCATCAAATATTATTATGTCTACTGAATTGTTAACAGGAATTCTCAAATGCCAAAAGCCCTTTTCCAAGTGATCAATTGCCTTCTATTTAATCCAGATTAATTTTGCTATATTCCTATACAAAACAATTGAATTAAACTCGTTACAATCCCAATTCCTTATGTGTTACATGCGGCGAAAAGATATTTCCATTCTATTCACAAACCTAATTATTCACTGTGCAAATAACTAAGTCACATGATATCATGCCCAGTTCTAACCCTAGAATTCCTCTTCCAATTCCTTCTAGAGTAACAAAGTAATTACTGATCAAATAATTAAGCAATAAGCACAAGACAAGATAAACAACTCACTTTAACATAAATAATTAGAATATAATGAATAACTAATTCATAGCCATAAAAAGTTCAATTAAAATCTCAAAATAGTTAGTTCATAATTAATGAATTAAAACCAAGAATCCACAACCGAATAGACATCAAAAGATAAAAGTAAGATGAGAGAAGAGAATAGAATGCATTGTCGAAGAAATCGATGCTCCCCTCTTGCTCTTCTTGCTTCTTGCTTCTTGATCTTGAATGGTCTCCAAGTTGCTTCAATCTCCAAAACTAATAAGAACTAGGGTTATTTTCTAATCTAAAGGAGTGTTTAATCTAGGCTAAGCTATGTAATCTCCCTTTATTTTATGCCTTACATCATGTATTTATAGGTTACAAGTTTAATTTTGAGCTTAGGAACAAACCCAATCTTATTTGGAGTCAAAAAGGTGTCAAAATTACCCCAAAAGCGCGTCGAGCCATCACTAAGCCCTTCCCGGCGCCCCTGGGCTGGGCACGGCGCTCAAACTCTGATCCCAGCGCCCCGACTGAAGCTGCTGGGCATAGGTTTCAAAATGGGCGCCCGGCATTTGGCCCAAAATCCGACATTTTCTGCTCCAGCGTCCTTTGGGAAAATGGCCATAACTTCTTCGTCCGAACTCCGATTTCGATGATTCAAGATGTTCCGGAAAGAGGAGAAGTAGATATACAACTTTCATTCTTTGAGTGTTTCGAAATAATGTCAGGAGCTATAGTAAAATTGGCTCTGAAGTGACTGCTTTGTGTAAATGGCAAGTTTAAAAACGCGAATCTAGCCACCCCAAACATCGATCCATGTAACTTTTGTCCCAAATCCTACAAAACAATATAAAACATGCTTGAATAGACACAAACACATAAAAACATCCTAAAAGACTTAAGAACAACAATAAATTAAGCTTAATGTATCCAATTCATGGGTATAAAACTCACTCATCAAATATTATTATGTCTCTTCAATTGTTAATGAGAATTCTCAAATGCCAAAAGCCCTTTTCCAAGTGATCAATTGCCTTCTATTTAATCCAGATTAATTTTGCTATATTCCTATACAAAACAATTGAATTAAACTCGTTACAATCCCAATTCCTTATGTGTTACATGCAGTGAAAAAGATATTTCCATTCTATTCACAAACCTAATTATTCATTGCAAATAACTAAGTCACATGATATCATGCCCAGTTCTAACCCTAGAATTCCTCTTCCAATTCCTTCTAGAGTAACAAAGTAATTACTGATCAAATAATTAAGCAATAAGCACAAGACAAGATAAACAACTCACTTTAACATAAATAATTAGAATATAATGAATAACTAATTCATAGCCATAAAAAGTTCAATTAAAATCTCAAAAATAGTTAGTTCATAATTAATGAATTAAAACCAAGAATCCACAACTGAATAGACATCAAAAGATAAAAGTAAGATGAGAGAAGAGAATAGAATCTGTTGTCGACCAAATCGATGCTCCCTCTTTTCTCTTGCTCTTGATCTTCAATGGTCTCCAAGTTGCTTCAATCTCCAAAACTAATAAGAACTAGGGTTATTTTCTAATCTAAAGGAGTGTTTAATCTAGGCTAAGCTATGTAATCTCCCTTTATTTTATGCCTTACATCATGTATTTATAGGTTACAAGTTTAATTTTGAGCTTAGGAACAAACCCAATCTTATTTGGAGTCAAAAGGTGTCAAAATTACCCAAAAGCGCGTCCGAGCCATCACCAAGCCCTTCCCCAGCCCTTGTTATTAAGGCAACGCAAACTCAAACTCGATCTGACCTTGACGGCTGGCTGGGCATAACCTAAAATGGGCGCCTTGCCTTTGGCCCAAAATCCGACATTTTCTGCTCGACGCGTCCTTTGGGAAAATGGCCATAACTTCTTCGTCCGAACTCCGATTTCGATGATTCAAGATGTTCCGAAAGAGAGAAGTAGATATACAACTTTCATTCTTTGAGTGTTTCGAAATAATGTCAGGAGCTATAGTCAAATTGGCTCTGAAGTGACTGCTGTGTAAATGGCAAGCCGAAAACGCGAATCTAGCCACCCCAAACATCGATCCATGTAACTTTTGTCCCAAATCCTACAAAACAATATAAAACATGCTTGAATAGACACAAACACATAAAAACATCCTAAAAGACTTAAGAACAACAATAAATTAAGCCCGAATGTATCCAATTCATGGGTATAAAACTCACTCATCAAATATTATTATGTCTACTGAATTGTTAACAGGAATTCTCAAATGCCAAAAGCCCTTTTCCAAGTGATCAATTGCCTTCTATTTAATCCAGATTAATTTTGCTATATTCCTATACAAAACAATTGAATTAAACTCGTTACAATCCCAATTCCTTATGTGTTACATGCGGCGAAAAGATATTTCCATTCTATTCACAAACCTAATTATTCAACACAGGCAAATAACTAAGTCACATGATATCATGCCCGATTCTAACCCTAGAATTCCTCTTCCAATTCCTTCTAGAGTAACAAAGTAATTACTGATCAAATAATTAAGCAATAAGCACAAGACAAGATAAACAACTCACTTTAACATAAATAATTAGAATATAATGAATAACTAATTCATAGCCATAAAAAGTTCAATTAAAATCTCAAAATAGTTAGTTCATAATTAATGAATTAAAACCAAGAATCCACAAATCGAATAGACATCAAAAGATAAAAGTAAGATGAGAGAAGAGAATAGAATCATTGTCGCTGAAATCTGATGCTCCCTCTTTTTCTTGCTTCTTTGCTCTTGATCTTCAATGGTCTCCAAGTTGCTTCAATCTCCAAAACTAATAAGAACTAGGGTTATTTTCTAATCTAAAGGAGTGTTTAATCTAGGCTAAGCTATGTAATCTCCCTTTATTTTATGCCTTACATCATGTATTTATAGGTTACAAGTCTAATTTTGAGCTTAGAACAAATCCAATCCTATTTGGAGTCAAAAGGTGTCAAAATTAGCCCAAAACGCGTCGAGCCATCACTAAGCCCTTCCCAGGCACCCCCAAATACTACCAACAACTCAAACTCGATCCCCACGCCCTGCAAGACTGGGCATAGGCCTAAAATGGGCGCCTCAAGCGCCGCCCAAAATCCGACATTTTCTGCTCAAGACGTCCTTTGGGAAAATGGCCATAACTTCTTTGTCCGAACTCCGATTTCGATGATTCAAGATGTTCCGGAAAGAGGAGAAGTAGATCTACAACTTTCATTCTTTGAGTGTTTCGAAATAATGTCAGGAGATATAGTCAAATTGGCTCTGAAGTGACTGATGTGTAAATGGCAAGCCGAAAACGCGAATCTAGCCACCCCAAACATCGATCCATGTAACTTTTGTCCCAAATCCTACAAAACAATATAAAACATGCTTGAATAGACACAAACACATAAAAACATCCTAAAAGACTTAAGAACAACAATAAATTAAGCCCGAATGTATCCAATTCATGGGTATAAAACTCACTCATCAATTGGGCTTGCAATTAATCCAAGTCCAATTGGATTATACCAAATCCCTAGCTCATAATTTAATTATAACTAATCGTATTCCATGCGTATAACCTCTGTATTCTCTTCGTCTAGTAATCATACAATATTCGTATTATACAAAGTACTATTCTTCATACCATACTCATATTTTAACTAGTATAATACTCGTATCTCATATGTATAATAACCTAAAAGTTTATATGCATTACATTTCCCTTTCAAAAATCTCTTTCACTAACCCTTAGGTTTTAAGTCTGCACGCGAAAACGTCGTTTGCCATAACGGAAATATTATTGGATATTCCATTATATCTTCATATTCTATCATTACGCGTTTCTCAGAATTTCGAACCTAAGCTCCGAACGAAATCGGATTAATAGTGTTTTTACGGGAAAATTCTCGGAAAACATTCCTTTTCGTCTTGATAATTCAAAACAATTCATCCTAGCACATAGCCAGAATACTAACCACGTCCACACATTCTAGGTCATAGAACGACCTTCACACATCTTACTCACATAATTAATCAATTAAATTCTTTTAATCCACATAATCAAATAAAAATTTAATTCATTAAAAATCTGAAATTCTTGGGCATTACAGAATTGTTGTAGGATCAACTGCCATCTGGACAGTCGGTAATTCAGCATAGGTTTACTGAACACGTACTTGAGAGGATCCACGCGGGATATGAGATGGGTTGTGTGACTATAGAGGTAATGTTGTAACCTAATGGAAGCCCATGCTAAAGTACAACAAGTTTTCTCAATCAGAGTGTACTTGTTTTCACTGCTGCTGAATCTTTTACTAAGGTAGTATATAGCTCGCTCTTGGCCTCTATCGTCTTTCTGTCCCAGCATGAAGCCCATGGCATTGTCATTGATGGACAGGTATATGAACAGGGGAACATCATCCCTGGGTGGTACCAAAACAGGAGCTTTGACTAGCTTCTCTTTGATTGTAAGGAAGGCCTTCTGGCACTCATCGTTCCATTTCATGGAGGAGTTCTTCCTTAATAACTTGAAGATAGGCTCACAGGTTGCTGTGAGTTGGGAGATGAATCTGCTAATGAAGTTGATTCTTCCCAAAAATCCCCGTATTTCCTTCTCTGTCTAAGGAATGGGCATTTCCGTAATGGCCTAGATTTTAGTGGGATCCAGCCCAACCCCCTTGTGGCTGACTAGGAAACCTAACAACTTGCTGAATTTGATGCCAAAGGCGCACTTAGCTGGATTTAACTTCAAATTGTACTTACGCAAACTGTTGAAGAGTTTCTTGAGATGGTATTCCTCCCTTCGGGACTTGACAATGATGTAATCCACATAGATCTCTATCTCTTTGTGCATTAAGTCATGGAAAAGAGCCATCATGGCTCACTGATAGGTAGCTCTGGCATTGATGAGGCCGAATGACAATCTTCTGTAGCAAAAGGTTCCCCAAGGAGTGATGAATGCAATTTTCTCACGATCCTATTCAGCAACCATAATTTAATGGTACCCCGCAAAGCAATCAGCAAACGAGTACATGTCGTATTGAGCTGTATTATTAATGAGTATGTGGATGAAGGGCACGGGAAAGCTATCTTTGAGGCAATCTTTATTCAAATCCCTGTATTCCACGCAAACTCGAACTTTCCCTCCCGGTTTGGGCACGGGGACTATATTGGATAGTCATTCAGGGTATGTTGACACCATGATGATGCCAGCTTGAAATTATTTCACAATTTCTTCTTTAACTTTTAAACTCCACTCAGGTTTTAATCGCATGAGCTTCTGCCTGACTGGCTTGAATCCCTCTTTGATGGGGAGGCAATGAATAACAATGTCATTAGACAAACTTACCATGTCTTCATGAGACAATGCAAACACATCCTGGAATTGGATCAATAGAGTAACCATGTCATTCCTTTGGTTTGGAGTCAAATTCGTACCAATCTGGATTTGTTTGGGGTTTTTTGAGGTTCCCAGGTTAAAAGAGGTGGTTTGATCAAGATTTGGCTTGGGTTTATCTTCGACCCATTCTTTGATCTCCTGAGGTATCTCATAGTCCTCCTATATTTCCATCAAGTCTAAGTCCAACTTTACATCAAAGTTGCAGTCCTGGTGGAGAAAAGGCACCTCATCAGCAAGTATATGCACATCTAACTTTAGAGTCCTGAAACAAAATGCTTTCACTTAATATATGAAACTATTCAATCATACAAAGTGTTAGCATGTAATGACAAAACAACTGCTAATACTATACAAAAAGTAAGCAGTTATTGTTATCTACAAGGCAGAGGGAATTTCTGCCCTTTTTACCCTCATCGGAAAATGCAAGGAGTGTTGCTCCAATTGCCAAGGGTGAAGTCCTGGTGGACAGCTGTGATGGAGGGGTTGTTGTCGTCCTCCTTATCCCGAATGATGACCATGATATCTGGGCAATCATCGTCTGGGGTGATTCTGTTTGTACTATCCGTATGGACGATGATGCGAATGTTTGATAAGAGCCTGGCAATGTCCTACTTACGCCTCTGGTCCTTTTCCTCTGTCTCCATATCTGATATTAAGACCTCTTTTCCTTTAATCAGTATCAGCTTAGGGAATAACATAGTCATCACATGTGCAGGAACCTTTACTAAAGTCTGTATAGGTTCAGCTCTTGTAGGTATAGGCAATTGACGCATGGCGAAAAATGAAGGATCATGTATGTGTTTGTGAGGATTCATGTGAGTGGATTTATCAGAATAGCCTAGTCCGGCTGCCCCTGTTTGACTAGGAACTTGAATGGGGCGTTTGATTCACTGATGGTCTTTGCCCAACCCTTGTCTAGGTTGATAACCCAAAGATAACATTTCTTGGCTTACCAACATTACGTCGACAAAAACTCTGGGTATCAGAGGTGGTGCCCCAATGGGAGAGTAGTGAGTGTTGCTCACCTTGAGGGCGTGGAAGCTGACAGGCTCAACTTCTGAATTGAAACTGATGAGTGGGATATCACCTTGTTCATCACATTCTGGCTCAGCATTAACAGTGACTAGGTTGTTGTTAATGATGTATTTAAGTTGCTGATGAAGGGCCCGGCTCCAGCCATATAAATCCATGGTCTTCCCAAGAGCATGTTGTATCCTGTAGCTATTTTGAGCAAATGAAAGGATACGCAGAATGTATGTGGACCAATCTCCACAGGTAGTTCAATCTCCCCGACAGCATTTCGTTGGGATCCGTCGAAAGCTTTAATGATCGTATGGCTTATTCAGACTCTGTTGAGATTGATATTCATCTTGTCCAAGGTGGCATAAGGGCAGATATTCAAGGAGGATCCTACATCTATCTATACTATTGCGACCACGTATCCGAGGACATAACCGCTTTCTGCAACGGCTTGCAATGACCAGTCCCTTCGGGCGGCATGTCATCATCATTGAAAGATATCACATTGTTGTTAAGAATGTGATCAACCAGGTGATGGAACTTTTCGACATCCACTGATTTTGGTAAATGAGCTTCTTCTAAAACTATTAGTAATATCTTCAGGTGATCCTCTGAGGAGAATACCAAATCCAGTATGGAAACCTGTTGTGGAGCTTCTTTCAAGCTTAAAACCACTTTGGCTTCATTATGTCCAATAGTATGAAGGAATTGTTCAATCTTCTCCATGGGAACTTTCCCCTTTGATTTGATGGCGGGCTTCATCACCCGTTGGGGAAGATACAGTGGATTCTCTTTCGACACTGCAGCAGTTGTGGGGGATGTGGATTCTTCAACCTCTCCATAATTCCATGGAACTTTTTGTAGGCTGACAACAAGATATTGTGGTCTGAATGGTAAGATGATTGGTTCTGGCGCAACCACTTTCAAAGGAATTTCAATACCCTTGAGCTGAATAGGTTGAATCAATTCATATTTCTGATGTGATATTGTAATGCAAGTTTCCTAAATATTGTATTTATGTTGAGCAAGTTTCTTGTTCCTAACTTGACAACGTTGTGCATATTTCTAAAACTCTAATATTTTATTGAACAAGTTCCTAATAATTGTTCTTGCCATTCAAAGCATAAATTGTTCAAGTTCATTATTTCAAATGAGATTTTCTAACTCTTTTGGATATAGCACTTTGTATATACAATGTTTATTCAATAGTATATTGTTGATATTCAATCTTCGACTTAATTATTGTTGTTCAATCTTATATTATTGAGTTAAACCCTCGAATAGCAAATAAACCTTTATTGGTTGGACTAATCCATAATTGACAAGTGTTATAAAATTCTAGAACCACTGATAAGCTAGTTCTAAACTAAACTTTCTTTAATGCAGAAAATCCTAAAGTCAAACTGAGATGAACAACCCTAACATAGAGGATTATATATGCGTTAACGTTTAGATGTTTGTGCACAATACATGGTACGAAGGTCTGATCCCCCTAAGTACGAAAGTAAAAGTCTGTATAGTCTAATGACTGTTAAAGGTTGAAGTAGAAATACTTAATAACCTTGGGACATAGTTCATGGTCTTAAAGACCCTCAAATATAAACCTCAAACTTGTTTACCAATCTTGACTCGAAGAACAAGTTCTTAATTATTCGGTATTCATTGCTTACTATTATGTTACTGCTATTATCACTCTTTATATCAGTGAGCAATTGTTTGCTCACTCTTGCATTTAACACTGCAGCTAAAGTTGAGAAATTTGATGAGCCGTCTTCTAGCAAAGGAAAGGGCAAGATGTCCAAGTGATGAAGAGTTATATGAATTGAATTAACTAAATTTATGTTATAAGACTTATGTTATTATGTGATGTATTCCGCAGACTTATGTAATAATTAAAGGTTAGATTACCTGGGAATGTTTTAAGTTGATGTAACCCTTTAATGGAGAAGATATTTATTTAAGTTATGTCTTTATCCTTGTTTATGGGTAGTTAGATGTAAAAATTTTTGAAAGTGAGAACCAAATCCTATGGGAATGAAGTACCCGGATTTGGGGGTGTCACAAGTTGGTATCAAAGCTTTAGGTTATGAACCTTAGGTGGGGAAAACCTTAGGAAGTAACCTTTAAGGAGATAGAAAATATAGTGGTGATAAACTCTTATCGAGTTCTAAGGAATGAATTAAAGAATTCATTGAAGATAAAACGAAATAATAAAAGACTTTATGTGCTATGTGTTAATAACCTGTGTACTCGCGAGTATCGAAGAGTATCACGTGATAAGTAAAACTTAAAAATATTTATTGTCAAGATGTCTAACGTTGGAGGATCCAATCAAGCTAGGGAAGAGATACCTCGGGTACCTAGGGATGAGGAGCCCCAAGATGTTCATGTTGTCCGGGAGCAGTTGATCTAGAGGGAGCCTTCTCTGTTGGTTGTTGAGGAAGGACAGGAGAATGAGCATGTGTCTGATCCGGAGGAGGAGGACTCTGAGGAGATAGAGGTGGAGGATAAGGAAGAGGATCCTGAGGAGTTTCCACCAAACTCCGTATCAGCTGAGATGTATGTGTTAGGTTTGTATTATTCATGAACGCAATCAAATTGCACAAAGTAAGCGGAAACGTGATAAAATAGAGTTTTTAAATTTTACAAACCGTATACCCGGATCATCCTTTATGCACAATTATTAATTAAACGAAAATATGAAGAACATGAATCATACCCCTGAAGATTCGAGCTTCCTCAGGTATATGTTCACATCTAATCCTTTCCGCGTTCAACTTGAATCCACCGGGTTTGGTTCCTTCCTTTGATCAATGTTAGTCACCCAAGTGTTTGGCCTCTAGAGGTGATCCACCAAGGAAGAAGAAAGATTCAAGAAGATGAGTATTTGGCAAAACCCTAGTTTTTCTATCTCTCATAGAAAATGGTGTAATTTCCCAACTATTGGAATTACGTATTCGCATGTGTTGTGAAAACATCAACCACCTCCACTCATAATAAGACTCCTCTTATTTATAGATGTAGGCAACCATCCTTAATAATTAAGGAATTAGGTTTTATTTTAATTAATTAAACTCTTTTAATTAATTAGGCTCCCAATATTATTAGAAATAATTAATTAAACTCCTTTAATTAATTAGCCTCCTAATACTATTAGGATTATATGAGAGTACTTTTATTAATTAATTTCTAAACTCCTTTAGGAATTAAATAATAATAATAATAATAATAATAAGACTCCTCTTATTAATTTATATTTAATATTTCCAAAATATTAAATAATAAATATTAAGCTATTTAATTTATTCTATCACCAAAGATTAAATTAAATATACTTAACTTATTATTACGATTATGCCATTAACTTCTTAAATAATTATTCTTTATTTTATGGTGTGACCTTTTAGGTTCTCCATATTAAACCGGTTGTTAATTAATCAATTAGAATAATTCTAATCTTATTTAAATAAATAAATTAAACTATTAATTTATTTAAATAAATAATATTTATTCTACAATAGGGATAAGCCTCCCTAGCGATCAACAACTTTCTATATAATATAGATTTCAACATTAATCATAAAAGAACCTTTGAGTAAATAGTTACCGTACAATTCAATCCTTCCACCATACAATGTCCCAATTAAATATAAGATGTGGAATTACTGTCAAGTTTTATTTTATTTAATTATATGTATTTCGACTCTTAAATGCACAACTCTAAGTAATGCAAATTAGAAAGTCCTTTCTACTTTCATTCTGCCTTGGCCAAAGACTACTGGGTTGTCATTTATCGAATCACATAGGACATTTCTATTCTTTTACTAGAAGCGATAGATTCTTTATTGATCATACATTATCTCCATGTATAACTTATTATACTCAAACATATCATTTGATATACCCTAAGGGTCTGAAGGAATAAGTCAAAGTATAACTCATCATACACAAGATACTATGATGATCTCAAGTCCAAGGATCACTTGTACTACTATCACTACAGGAATTCCTATTGACAGACAAGTAAAACTCCATTAGGTATTCCTTAGCGAGCCACGTTCAGTGAACTTATTCTCTAATAAGCACCTACATAATTGCTTTAGTGTCTCCATACAAATGATCATGAGATCAATCATCCTCATCCAATGAGCAAGCAACGTATGTACCAATCTATCCGGATTCACTAATTCCCAATTTAGTAATCCAACGATTGGGAACTATTTTAGTTTTAAGCTTTCTAAGAATTTAGATCTCATTAGAATGATTATCATCATTATTCTAAAAGCATTACGTAAAACTATGAGTTTATCACATATTATAAAGTAGCATCATGTAGAAAGCCTTTAATAAATTAATACTTTTTATTAATAAATGAATAAGATTGTTACAAGGTATATGTTTTATCATCAAACATGATTGGCTTGTGTGCATACTACTTTCAATCTCTCACTTGCACTAAAGTCAATCGTCATGGTATCTCATACCCTTCTTCTCTAAGTGACGATAATCATGTTGTTGGATAAGCTTTAGTTAATGGATATGTAATGTTGTTCTTAAGATTCCACTATCTCGGTAATGATTTCCCATCTTTCAATGATTCATATAATCAAATGAAAGTGTCACAACACATGTTTAGATCCAAGATGAGACTTAGGAACTATTCCTAGTTCTGTAATGAACTTTTCATCCAAATAATCAACTTGCAGCTTCATTTATAGCTATATACTTTGCCTTTATCACTAAACCAGCAACTCTTTGCTGTTTGAAACATTTCTAATTCACTGCACCACCGTTCAAGGTAACGTTTTACCTTAAAGTGGATTTTTTGTCGTCTTGGTCTGTCTAAAAAACTTGAGTCTGTTAAGCCCTCTTGTTTTAATTTAGACCCACCATAAATTTTAATCACATCTTTAGTGTCGGTTAAGTACTTTAAGATGTTTTTCACTGTCTTACAGTGATCTTCTCCAGAATATGACCGATCAACATCAGGTCTCGTATATTTCATTGTATACATGATTGTCACTCATGTGATCTCTCTTTTCAGGAGTCTATGGGGACTATTATGAGAGATACACTCCATGGCTCATCAACATGAGACATTTCTTGGAGTTTTCCATGCTAAACAACTTTAGCATCAAATGAATATAGTTCTTTGGGTTAAGTCGAGCATCCTCTTGAATCTATCTATATAGATTTGTATCCCCAATTAAGATACTCTTCCCAAATCATTCATAGAGGAATGTTTAGACAACTTTATCTTTACTAATTGTAGCATCGGTATGTCATTTCTTATCTGTAATATATCAACATATAATATTAGGAATGTCACGACGCTCCCACTGACCCTTTTGTACACACTAGGTTCATTCTTACTTTTGATAAAATCAAACTCTTTTGATTATCTCATCAAAAGGAATGTTTTATTTCTGAGAAACTTGCTTCAATCCATTTCTCTAAGTGTCTACAACTCTTACCTCATCGTATGTAACTGGATCATCATCTTTATGATGCGTACCTTATCATCATCATCCATGATGAATCCATACCTCCCAAGTATCTTCAATACTATTTCAGATTTACAATTCGGTTGTGGTACAATAGGTCTACCTACAGGTTCCTCTTATTTGACTTATAGTGATTTATGGTTCTTGAACTCTTCAAGATCTATTATCCTCCAACTAGCTCCTTCAATGATAAAAAACTTTATCTTAAAAGGTAGCATGTTTGGCAACAAACACCTTTTGCTAAGTAGGATTATAGAACATATACCCTAAACTTACTTTAGGATGTCCCACAAATCTGTACTTGTCAAATCTTGTCCCAAGCTTATCCTTTGAAACTTTTTTTCACATAAGCTGGACAACCCCTTATCTTAACATACTTAAGATTAGGAATCCTCCCAGTCCATAACTCTTATATAGTCTTGGGGCCGAATTTTGAGGTTACCTTTTCGTAGATATGTAGACATTTCTAGGACATGACCCCGAAGGGATACTGGAATGTCGGTAAAATCATTATGGACCGCACCTTTTCCAACAAGGTATGATTTTTCCTTTCAGATACATCAATCAATTATTGTCTATCAGGAGGCGCCCATTGTGAGAAAACAATTTGAGATGATCTAGAAACTTATTGAACAAGTATTTATTCCTTGATCTAATCAAAGAATCTTAATACTTTGCCAATTTTTTTCATTTCTGAATTCTTTGAACCTTTCAAATAATTCACACTTGTATTTTAGCAAATACACACACATTCAACTCTTTGAATGATCATCTCCTTTTCTTATACTAATTTGTTCAATATGAAAAATTATTTTCACGTAAGTCAAGTATACAAAATCCATTAAGTAATATTCCAGTTCTATGCAAAACATTATTATTATAAATAGAATAACAATTGTTCTTAAATATAATACCAAAGATTTCATTGTCCAACAACAAAATGGAAATAATATTTCTAACGAGAACAGGAATATAATAACAACTTATTTGACTTAATAGATTTGCATGTAGGCAATGCTAAACTATAAGTTTCTATGGCTAATGCAGCAACCTTTGCTTCATTTCCCACACATAGGATTACTTATCTTTGTTTAGCTTTCTATTTCTGCTTGGTCCCTTCATAAATCTATATTTATGATAACCAACGTCGGTATCCAATACCCAAGTAGAACCTTGACTTAAAGAAAAATTTATTTTAAATCATGAACAAAATTGTATTTGCAACCGAAACCTCATTAAGCTCCTTCTGGTTAGCCTCTGCAAGATGCTTCTTGCAGTTTCTTTCCCGTGTCCAGGCTTATTGCAGTGGAAGCAAAGTCCTTTGTTATCCGTATCAGTTTTGTTCTTATTATCCTTTGTTTTTGCCTTTCTATTTACCTTCTTTGAATCGTTCTTCTTTTTAGAAGATCCTTTGACCCCTACCAGTAAGACTTGGTCTTTCTTGGTTGGAAAGTGACTCTCAACATTTTTCAACATGTTAAGCAAATCAGCGAAACTGATATCTAGCTTATTCATATGAAAAATTCACCACAATTGTGAAAGGAGTCCGCGAGTGAGTGCAAGATCAAATCTTGGCTCAACTCTCCATCCATGACAAAACATGTTGTCCTAATTGTTCAATTAAATTGATCATGTTTAGGATATGTGTCTGTACTGTTGTGTCATTGGTCATTCTAAATCAAAAGAGCTCCTTTGATATCTGATATCTATCAGTCCTACTTTCCTCACCATCAACTGCTTGATGTGCATGGGTATAGTAGGAGCATCTATAGTTTCATGCTGACACTAAAGCTCATTACTCATGGATGCGAGCATGATGCATTGAGCCAACTATGCATCATCTTGCCATTTTTTAAAAGTAACAATCTCTTCCTCAGAGGCATTGTTTGCAACCATTGCAGGGATAGGCGTATTAAGGACATAAGATAGATTTTCAGCCATGAGAACTATTTTCAAATTTCTTAACCAATCCATTTAATTCGGTCCGGTTAATTAACATCTAATATGTTTCGCAGTGATAGTAATTTAGACATTATAAAATTCTGTAAATGAATTTGTAATTAACAATATTTTAGAATACATTCTTTTATTAATTACCAAAATAATTTAGGTCTTATTTTAAATTGGTATCTCCCACTATTTTCATCAAACTATATTACCCTCAATTTATATTGTTCGGCGATATCTAATTAAAGATATTCTAGTGAGAATAAGGATCCCATTTCAAATGTATATAGCCTTGTGTGCACAACAAACTATATATAAATAAATAAGTAGACAACTCTTGTCAATTACATCAACTATGCAACTCCTTGTATTTTACCCCTTAAATCATAATGGTCAAGTGTGTGCACATCCGAACAAAAATGATTTAAGTTAAGTCATACCTAACACTCCATATATTCAAAAGAAAAACAATGTCCTTGTGTGTGCACAACAAAACAACATTGTTCAATCTATTTATAAGCATTAAATGTGATAAAACAATATCTTAAATATTTAATATTTACCTTGTGTGTGCACAACAAACTCATATTAAATATTTAATACTCTATTGTTTTACCATGCTAGAAGGTGATGTTCGATATTCTAAATATCTTTGAACGTTACAACTTAATATAAAATATTTGAGGGGTTTGTTATTAATTTGTCTCATCTTGTTTAGCGCGCATGCATATATATATATATATATATATATATATATATATATATATATATATAAAGCATGCACATATAGAATACTATATTCTACTCGAATTGATTATGGACTTTTATTCTAATTTGGTTCACTAGAGCCACCAAGTGAACCAAAAGGTCAAACCCTAGGAGTGCAAGAATTAACATTTAAAAATAACTATTACATTTAAACCCGGGCTCCATTACAAACGGGTCTTCAAACGCTTCTTGCTCCTTGATCTTTGATCTCCAATTCTTCAAAATTAATTATAATTATTCATATTACAAAACTATTTAAAATAAATAGAAACATTGATCACCAATTAAGGGGAAGTACATATGAGGGAGTTAGAATTTACATTAAGAAAAAATTAGAGAAGACGAGGTACGCAGACCCCATTTAATAAAACACATACATTCATGCATCCAACTAAAATAAAATCCAATCACATTGGTTAATAGTCCATAATCAATCCCATTTATTATCATACACATCACCATATGCATCAATAAATAACATTCATCTCATGAATAATAAACATTCAATATATATATATATATATTGATATCATTTAATGGGTAAAATTAGTTAGCATAAAATCTAATTTTGAATCAAAATAAACTCCTTTATTTTTAATCCAAATTTAAATCAAAATAAACCTCTTTTATTTTAATTTATCTAATTTTAAATAAAATAAACTATTTTATTTTAATCAAATTTTTTAATCAAAATAAACTCATTTATTTTAATTAATTATGGAATCCAATTCCAAGTCAAAATAAATGAAAGGTCAATAATAATCTAGAAGGGTGGTTGAATAGATTATTACCAGTTAAAAATTATGTTTTAGCCTTTTTGAATTTTTAGTTATTTATTAACAATGCAAGATAATAAAAATTCAATCACAATGCATAGAGATTTATCTGGTTCACAACATACACCCCTTGGTATGTTGCTACATCCAGTCTCAAGTCCCTACTTGGAACTTGAGATCCTATTACTATCAGTAATAAAAACTCATTCTACAGGTGGAGAAGCCTTTACAAAGTTTATAGATAAACTTCTAACTATTCAACTATTCTATCTTGGACAGCAAGTTCCCTGCTCCTTCCTCTCAAGTCTAGTTGTGCCAACTTTTGAGTTCAGTTCTATTTTATGATCTAATCTTGAAACAACAATCTCTTCCTCACCTCACAAGTACACTAGAGACCCAACTTTCTGCTAACCTCTCTAAGACTCTGGTCTTGGTCGAAGAATTACTTGTCTTTCTCATAAGTACATAAAATAAACTAACTCTAATTCTTTCTCTGTAAATGAGTTTACAATAGTGTGCTTCTTCAATAGCTGATAAAAGTTAAGTACAGATTAATGCTTCTCAAATAAGCATATATAAATTTGGACAGTATATATTAATATAAAAGTTCAAGTACTTTTATGTTCAATAAAAAGCTTCTTTAAAGCAGATAGAAATTTTGATTAGATCAATTGATGCTTCTGATTAACCAAGTATATGATATTTAAAGCACTTTATAAGGACTTAACAATTCTATAAAATAAAGAGTATTTTTCTATGGATAATATAGAATTGTTCCTTAGTTTAATCTTTATAAATTATCAATACTTGAATAAAAGAATAATTCAATTTAAACAACATTTATCAAGTATAATCTTAGTTAAGCATAAACTGATATAACAAATATTATTTGTTTAACTCAAATAATATATAAGAATATTTTATCTATTATGTGAACTTTTATAGATAATGTCACTTAGTACTATAAGGAATCGTACGGTTCGAATTCCTCTTGGTAGAGGTGTATCTCCGTAGCCTTGCAGCGTCTAAGTATGACAAAATTTATAATTTTTACAATGATATTTATATAAATATTTTCAATAGACCACTATGATTCTCAAATCCGGTTCAGATGACTACTTTTTTGGAGCAGTATCTCAGTGTTGTTTTGAGATATCAAGTGTCATGTCTATTTTAGGATATTTATATAAATAATGTCGATAAAAGGTTACTGAAGACTATAAGAAATCGTACGGTTCGAATTCCTCTCCGTAGCCTTGCAGCGTCTAAGTATCCTTTTATTTGACAAATAGATGAAATATGAATATATAAAATTGTGTAGAACAATATGTATTTGTATATCTATAGATATAATGCAAGTAAGAAATAATTCAACAGAAATTAAACTTATCTCAATACTTGGACCATTTTTTCTCTTCAAAAAATAATCAGAACTTTTGTAGGAAGAGATATAAAATTTAGAGAGAATGTAGGCAAGGAGAGTATGACTTTCTTTTCACTAAATTGGTAAAACCCAAATGAATGAAATACTCCCTATTTATATAATTTTAGAAGTTGGGGCAAATTTGTAATTTTGAAAACCTAATTTTTGAATGCACGGTTTTGATCTAATATTTTGAATTGAATGGTCCAGATTAAAGTATGCTTAGACGCGGAAGAAGAACAAAAAGCGCCCAAGCACCACTTCATCAACATAGCATTTAATGTTTTGACCATGTGATTTTAATCCAAATGCCAGCAAGCATTACACGGTTTTTGTCCCAAAAGGAAGTCACTTGTGCACACACGGTTTTAACAAAAGGTGGCATCACATGCATGCATTAAACTTATATATATTTATATACATAAACTATATATATATATATATATATATTTGTTTTGATAGTTTTTAAAGATAGTAATATAAGTATAAAATATTTTGCCCAACTTTAGTTTTTTTTTTTAAAATAGGGTTTTCTTGCCTTGAATATTTTATGAATTAATTTATTTAACACTTGACATATAATTTATCAAGGTCAATAAAAATTAATTCAAGTAAAATATAGAAAATAATAAAATAAATAATTAATTAAATATTTATTAAAAACATAATTGTTATCATCAAAATATAAAATAAAATTATACCTATCAATCTCCCCCTTTTTGATGATGACAATTATAAAAATATTTTTATTTTATTTTATTTTTTTAAGAAAAACTCCCCCTTAAACTGTGAACCCTTTATAATAGTTTAGATTCAATCATAGCAGTTAATAAGGTTCATTCATGGCAGTTTAATAATATTCATTAATGGCAGTTCATATATAATCCATTCATGGCAGTTCATATATAGCAGTTATATAATCATATTATGGCAGTTTATATATAGTAGTTATATAATCATATTTTTCTTCTCCCCCTTTGTCATCATAAAAAGTGACAGGGTAAAAGAAAAGAGTGAACCTGCAGAAAGTATTGTTAGAAATCCTGCAAAGAGAGTTAGTTAAAATTTATATAAGCCGAGTAATAGTAAGTAGTAGTAGTAATAGTTAGCAGTAGTAGTAGAGGGGAGAGGGATTAAGGATTACATGCAGCCAAATAGTTAGTTGAGTTAGTATAAAGTCAGATTTCCTCAAGATTGAGAGGAGAGAAAGGAGACAGATCAGGAATATTTCCTTCAGGATCAGCTGGTGAGGGAACAGGAACAGGATCAACTGGTGTTGGAACTGTGAAGTCAGTAGTGGTACTAACGTTGAAGGGATCCATTAACAAGTTTTTGTTCTCCAGGTGTAAGCAAACCACAGATTTAATTGTATGCACAGAGAATTGAACATCTTCCAATTTTGCCAACATGAGAGACTGATTATGCAACAAAAGTTGATTCATGCTATTTAGGGAATCGATTTTGGTAGCCATGTTGATGTTTGCTTCAAGATTTTCATGTTCAAGTGGTTTAAAGATGAGGAGAGGATGTGGTGGCAAGTTTAGATGAGCTACAATGTTGCTAGTAGGAACTAGTTGAGACTGAAGATTGGACAAAGGAATATTTAAATAGTGGAAGATATGGGTAAGAAGTAGACCAAAGCCAAGGAAATTGTTTTGAAAACAGTATTCAAATGAAGACAGCAAGAAGTATGTGACGCCCCCAAAATAGGTATACATCACCCATCTTGACTCGCCAAATACATGGTACAAAAATCAAATACAAACTTCTTTAATGCAACTGTAGTGCAAAATACGACAAAATAGAGCTGAGAGTTTAAACACGAATATTGCCTTCTAGACAATATCCACAATCAATGGAGTCCTCATTACAATTCTTATCACACTATTTTATAAAAATAGTGAGGACTACTATAACAGCCATCTGGACCGTCAATCCGTTCCCCGACTCGTCCCAGCTATATTCTCATTTCTTGAAGAGAACAATGGAAGAAAAGGGTGAGCTCAACTAGCCCGGTAAGAAATATTATGACTAAGATAACGCATAATAAATTATCCTTAGCCTTCAACAGTATAACAACTGATAGAATACAATAGACAACAAGTTTTAGATCAACAACTGCAGCGGAATAAGCAATCTATTAGAAGAGTCAAGTAGAACATAATGTCTACTATCTCCTCTAGATTAAAAGTCCATCGTTAATATTTTATTCTTGTAATACTCATCAACATTTCTTTGTTATACCCAAGATAAAAAGAACTCTCATCACCTGTCTTCACCTGAACCACCAAATATTATAGTTAAATTCACAATTCATGTTTATAATAATGTGAATCAACAGTTCCTCCTTGCCACAAAGGCTTAATAGAACGTTTACTCAAAATCCTTACCCCAAAGGCTAAAGATATTCAAATGTAATAACAATGATCATACCAATCAGTTGTATATCTTTGCACTACGGGCCAAAGATATTCAACTATAAAACTAATGGTCATGATCATACCAATCAATCATGCATCGATTGCACTACTGACCAAAGACATTCAATTGTTAACTAATGGTCATGATCCTGCCAATTACATCATCAAATTATCCATGCACTACAGCCAAGGATATTCGTTAGTATCACCAGTGGTCATGATCATGTCATACACCTGTCCATCTTTACACTACAGGCCAAAGCTATCAATCAACAGTTCATCTTTGTACTACGACCAAAGATATCAATCAATTGTTCTTCTTTGCACTACGGGCCAAAGACATACAACTGTAAAACCAATAACTAACAGTCCATCTATGCACGTAAGTCACAGATGACTTTCATCACAATATAAGCATAAGGATGATGACAATGATATAAGCATTAATCCAACGAAATCAAATCAAACAAAATCAAGGATAAATATTAAAGACTTTAAATTTATCCAGAGTATTAAAATATCCAAATTATCAACATAATACTACTTTGTGGAGTAAAATTCCAGAATAATATTCATGTACCAAAAATAATTTGGACAGAATAGAAATATATTTTTCAGGTAAATGGTACCCCGTGAATAGTATCCTGTGTATAGTACCTCATGAATAGTAACCCGGCATGAAAAGTATCCCAAATACCCGAGTGAATAGTAATTTGGGGGAATAGTAACCTGTGAATAGTAACTCGTGAATAGTACTCCGACACGAAAAGTGCCCCGAATACCCGAGTGAATAATACTAGAGTGAATAGTAACCGGGTGAATACTAACCCATGAATAGTAACTCGTAAATAAAATACCAAATAAAATGATATTTCATGACGAGTACAAAAGAAATGATATCTCATACGAGTATAATAAAATATCTGAAATCTATGAAATGGATTTTCACCGCCATGCGGTAATCCACATAGACAAATCATTTCCACAATTTAATACTGAGAATGAATACGAAGGATCATTCACCATGCATCGCAGTAATCCACACGATGAGGTTATTCCAATGAGAATAATAAAGAATGGAATAACGAAAGAATTCACCATGCATGTGATAGACCGCATGCATGAGTTATTCCAACGTAATAATAAAGAACGGAACTAGGTCATGCGTAATAATGCACAAACAAACGAGATATTCCAACAGAATAATAAAGAATGGAACCAGGTCATGCGTAATCCGCACAGACAGGATATTCTAACAGAATAATAAAGAATGGAACTAGGTCATGCGTAATCCGCACAGACAGGAAATTCCAATATAATAATAAAGAATGGAATAACAAAAGAATTCACCAGGCATGAGATAGACCGCACAGACAGGTTATTCCAACAGAATAATAAAGAATAGAATAACAGAAGAATTTCACCATTTATGTGGTACTTCACATAGACAGGTTATTCCAACATAATAATAAGGAATGGAATAACAATAGCTCTCTTCATGAATACGAAAGAAATAATACCCCTTACCTTAGAATAAAACTGGATACTGGAATAGAGAGGTAGCAGACTTCTCTTCTTCTTTCTCTCTATAATTTCTCTCTATAATAATTGATCTATAGCTTTAGTGAATTGGTGAGAAATGAAGGAAGAATTAGCTTCTATTTATAGGAAAATATAGTTTCGATAATTACACGTTTTGGGGCTCGAAATATTACAGTATAATGCCTTCCTTTTTTTCTTCATTTTTAATTTAGTCCTGCAAGTATTATCAAACTTGCACCACCTTTCCTAATAGTACATCTTGTGAATCAATAGTACAATCATGTGAATCAATAGTACATTCATGTGAAAAAAATAATTACAATATAGTACCTTCATCTATACCTCCATTTTTAATTTAGTCATGCAAGTATTATCAATCTTGCACCATCTCCCCTAATAGTACATGCATGTGAACAAATAGTTATAAGCATGTAAATTAATAGCAATTAATTGCTCATTTATCCGATTAATTACTCGATTGATCAATATAACCTCCAGACATCCATTATTATCGAAATAAATGTCGATTTCCACTAACGCTAATAATCCTAACACAATGGAACTATCAACTTCATCTTTAATCAACACGAACTTATTCATCATTAATATTATAACTCACAATATTTAACAACCAGGTCGTTCCCAGGAAAGAGGGGGCTTTCCGATAAGGATTTCTTCTTATTGGCGTGCAATTAGGTGACCAAACCTCTCCTTGATGTAACTTCTGAACATTGTCGATGTGCAAATAATAATATGAATAACTTTGTCGTCTCAATTATTGACTTAATAATATAAAATATAATGACAATAATTGAATAAAACTGAGTGACTTCTCACGTAAGCATCAATAATCAAAGATACTCTACAATATCGTGTGCTACTATGCAACCACGCGTATTACTGTACTTTTACTACCGGTTATTTTATGACAACTTGATTTCTTTTAAAAAATTTCACATATCACCCTTAACTTTAAACTTTTATCAATTTAACTATTTACCAAAATAGAAAAATTAAATACTTTTATTTCACAAAATTCGGGGACTCACAATCTCCCCTCCTTATAAAATTTCGCCCTCAAAATTTATGTACCTGGTAGTTCGAAGAGATGAGAATACCTTGCTTTCTTTTCGGATTGTACCTTCCCGGTTTTTTCTTCTCTATCATGATTTTCCCATTTTCTCAGCTCCTGTATTTCAGATATCATTCTAGAATATAGTTTCAAAATAAGGGTTAATTGACATGTCACATATTATCCCTATACTCTGACCGACCAAATAAATACCAAATAAACTTAGGTAGGTCATACTAGCGAAGGAATTCCCCGTCTCTCCCCAACTAGTTCTAGTCTCACATCTCAGCCTGGGATCATATCCCTAAGCTTTGATACCAAATGTGACGCCCCCAAAACAGGTATACATCACCCATCTTGAGTCGCCAGATACGTGGTACAGAATTTAAATACAAACAAAACATAGCTGAGTTTCAACACGGATAATGTCTCGTAGAGAGTATCCAAACTCAAATAAAGTCCTCATTACAATTATTATCACACTATTTCACTGAATAGTGAGGACTACTAATGCAAACATCTGGACCGTCACTCCGTTCCCGGACTAGTCCCAGCTATATTTTCATTTCCTGAAGAGAACAATGAAAACAAAGGGTGAGCTCAACTAGCCCAGTAAGAAATATTATGACTACGATAATGCAGAATAAATTATCGTTAGCCTTCAACAGTGTTAAACTGATAAAATATAATAAACATCAAGTTTAACTGCAGCGGAACAAGCAATCCATTAGAAGAGTTAACTAGAGCATGATATCTACTAGCTTCTATGATTTAAAAAAAGTTTATCATCAATTTTATCGTTGAGACTCAGCTTAATAAATAAACCACATTATCGAATCATCCCTGCACTACGGGCCAAGGATATTCATGTAATCATCAATGGTCATGATTATACCGAATAATCCCTGGTCATAATCATACCAACAACTGTCCATCAATGCACTGCAGGCCGATGAGGATTTTTACCACATCATTTGTAACATTACGGTCATGATTATACCGAATAATCCCTGGTCATAATCATACCAATCAATAGTACATCTATGCACGTAAGTCACATATGACTTTTATCACAATATAAGCATGAGGATGATGACAATGATATAAGAATTCAATTAAAAAAGCAAATGATAAATTTTTAAAGATTTATAACTTAATTTATCCAGAATTCAATAATATCCAAATTGTCAACATGATACTGTTTTGTGGAGTAAAATTCAAGAATAATATTATATTAAAAATGATTTGGACAGCAAAGAAATCAATTTTTGTCATGAATAATTCCTCGGGTGAATATTACTCGAGTGAATAAGACCCCTTGAATAGTACTTTATAAATAGTATCCGTGAATAGTACTTTGTGAATAGTACCCGTGAATAGTACCCCGTGAATAGTACTTTGTGAATAGTATCATAAAAATGAATACTACTCATGGACAGTACTTCGGAATTAAAAGCTTAAAATTTAACAAGAATGTGTAGAAAATATCCTTGTGAAACGATACTAGATAAAGCGCAAATTTCAAGGATATTCTACTAATTTCACGGAGTATAGAAGCAATACTTTAACAAAATGAGGGTATAATCAAGAATACAAGACGAAATAATATTACTCACATACTACAGAGTATGGAAGAAAATATTATTCCTATCACTACAAAAAAATGGGGCTTCAGTAACAACCGATTTTCGTTGCTAAAGGTGCCAAATTTCGTTGCTAAAGGTTTTTGGTAACGACTTTCTTTGTCGTTAAGTCTTTTCGTTCAAGAATGAATGAGCATAGCTAATTGTTCCGCAATGAACATATTTTTTTCGTTGCCAAAAGTAATACATTTTGAAACGAAATTGGTTTTCGTACAGATACATCGATCATTTAGCAACAAAATGTATTGTTGCAAAATAATTAAAATGTCGTTGCTAAAACCCCCATTTCGTTGCAAAAGCCCGCTATTTGACAACGAAATGAACTCTTTTTTTTTTGCAACGACCATGCATTTTCGTTGCAATCGATACCATTTTGCAACGAAAGTTGATATGATTTGCAACGATAAAAAATGTTGCCTTTTATTTTAGTATTAGCAACAATATCCTCTCCATTGTTATTAGGTTAATTTTTCGTTACCAAATATTATATTTTTAATGCTATTAGAAACGAAAATTTGTTGCTAAATGTATAAAAAATTATTGCTATATTAAAACTTGTTCAATGCTTTGGTAACGAATTATATTGCTACCAAATCAAAATTTGACATTCTTTTTGTATACATGTCTAGCTCAATGTTCCCATAACAAATAATGACAAAAATACAAAAAACTAAAATATTATTAACTTAATAAAATCATCCGCTACATAATCATTCATTATCTTTACAAATATTCCAAATATTCAGGGCATTTAGTATAATCTGAAAATATTCTTAGTTTTGGAGACGAGATGTGTTAGCCTAATTGCTTTTTAAGCAGCCTGATTCATCAACAAACTTGTGCAACTGGGAAATGAAGCTAACCAGAGCAGATCTGGTTCGCGTGAAAGTAGCAATCAGTACGCCAAGCTGCAATTTATCATTGCATCCAAAACTCAACATGTAACTGCACACACCAAAAACAGTAAAGCAATTAAACCCTTGTGTATCTAAAACCCAATTGAAATGCAGTCCTTCCACCAAGTTTGCGGGAATACATTAGAATCAGAGAATAAACCCAACTACCCAAGTAAATAGTAAGGAATCGAACCAATGATTACCTTAAACGCGTTGTTCTGCTCAAAAGAAGAGAATGGAAAGAGCTTGAACTAAACATGACTTGACAAATTTTTTGATAACTGTATTCCATTTTGACTACTAATAGTTCTCTATTAAGCAACAACCATGCACCCATATCAATAAAACTTGATCCAAAAAATGCTCTTATAAGTCTTTAACATTTTCATTTTTCATGACAAGTAGGACCAAGCCTTCAATTATGTAATTCATGTTATCGAACCAATGTAAGATACTTCATTGCTTCTAAATCATAACTCATTTACTTTTTCCCAAACTTCACATGGTTTATTTTTCATATTTAATTTATCCCTCAAACTTGTTAACAAAACAGGATAAGATTTTAAATGAGATTAGTTCTTCAGAACCTATCTGAGAAATGTATTTGGTTCTTCAAAAAATGCAACATTTTATGCCCTGTTGGTTCCATCAGATAAACATTAACAATGATTCATGATATAACTACCACGGGGTTGCTATCATCACCCAACACCTTGACTTATAAGATTTTCATGTATAAAACAACTCTAATTAGTGATTACTGATTGCAGTTAATTTTGTCAATTTACAAGTCTCTTGTGCTATAGCTTCCATGTAACTGTGAATGTTATTCGGTCCAAGATTAATGAGAGCTAAATAAGTACTAGCAATAAGACATAACTACAAATAAGAACGAAAAAGAAAACTTGAAGATACACTTTAGTCATGTTCTCTAAAAATGAAAACAAAAAACCTTTTGACAGTGATACCTGATGTCCACAACCAAACGCCATATCCCTAGGATTGGTAATGCAAATGGGCCATAATTGTCACAAGGCAGACAAGAAACAGTTTACTATGATTACCAACAATACATGAAAATTCCAATACTAAATCCATTAATGGTATGATGCATCACTAGAATAAAATAGAGCAAATAACAAACACCAGAAATATAAAGGTTATATTCACCTCAAAATCAGTACTACAAACACAGAGCTCATACATAACACATATATATAATGAGCAGCTAGTTCAGTAAGAACTCATCAGCTTGTACTGCTAACTATGAGTGCTGGCCTATTCTGATTCAAGACTATATCAGTGCCAACCTGGGTTGTAAATAAAGTAGCATTTAAATCATGTCTATATGTTCCTATCATTTATACAAATCACAAATGTGTGTAAATATCCAAGTAAGACTCTCTGCTCTTACACAACTTCACCAGACATAGAATTGAAAATCGAATTTCTCAAGTACAATACCATTGTTGATGCAGTCTTGAAGACCATAAGCCTCATCCAGATTTTTACTAATCCTGCAAAACAACTAGAATCCACAGTCCAATTATAAATTGCCAAGTCAATGTACTCTTGAGAGTGAGTTGAGATATAAATATGATTTACATTGTGCTTCTCTTCGAGTGAAGTAGGATGAAAAAACTCAGGAGGCTGATCGTATAGAACTGTAGCTCTAAAATTCAGAACCGCAATGAGGACCAAATTATTAAATTATAACAGAGGACTAAAAATGTGAATAGGCAAAATGCAGTATAGTTTGTATTATCGAGTAGACCCTCTTACTTAATTCCCCAGTTTTGAGCCAATTCAAGTTGCATTGCTTGTGTCACACATAGGGAACCGTTTGCCATCTTCCCATAATGTTTCTCAAACCTAACCATATAGAAACCTCATGTTTATTGTATATAGGCCCACATATTTAAAAGAAAATTTTATAAATGAATGAAATCGTACCATTGATAGACTGCCACAAAAGGACTACTTCTTCCAAGAGATAATGCCAGTAAAGTATATCCAAAATTATGCCAATCAACAATGAATGTTGAACGCCTCAGCCAGCTGGCCCATTTTACGGCCACTGAAGTAGGAACAGAAAGGGGATTCTACAGAAGCAGAAACCATATAATTCAAACTAAGATCAGTCCAGGCATGCAAGTTATACTCCATTTCAAGAAGGGAAAAAACAAATTTTAATAATTTGACTAAAATTCTGGTAAACTAAACATAGGTACTGCAAATGTTCAATGAAAGTTGACCAAGAATGCTGCATACTGGCCATTTTCCTTATAGCATGCAGAGTGAATCTATGGAAATGATCAATAATAAGACGTACTCTAGAGCAAAAAAAATTCACCTGAAACTACTAGAATGAAAGAGCTTTAACAATTGTGTGTCATTAGATCAGTTGTCCTTTCCCACAACCTGTAGTAGAATAAGAATTTGAAGAAAGTAGTATGAAACACCACCTACTGTGGCATACTGCAACTTTTCAAGCCCTTCAATATCTGCAAAATCTCCGTCGACAGAACGATTAAATCCTCATGCCAACCATCCTAAATTCTTGTATAATGCTCCATGAAGCTTTGAGATTGCCATCAGTGACCTGCAGTAGTAACAACAGAAACAGCAAAACTTTGTGTCAATAAAGTTCTTGCGAGACACTGCATTTGACAAGAAGGGAAAAATAATACTAATAATATATTCTCCCAAAATGAGAGTCCCATTTGCAATGAAGATAATGGCAGTTTAATCCAATAATGACCAACTAGAATAATTAACTAGAAGAAGCATTGCCTTGAGAGAGTCTCATTTGAATCAAATCCAACAATGACGGACTCTTCCTCAGATTCAAGCCCAACGGGCTTGGCTCATCAAGTGGATTGTACTGGGAAGGTGGGATTGGAAATTCATTGATTCTGGACCTCCGCTCCTAAAATAAAAAAATAGCATATAAGGATTACAAGTTAACAACAAAAAGTGAAAACTAACTCAAGAAAAACATAATAGAAATAAGTTTAGAAATAACTAGAAATCAAACATAAAGATCTAGTATACCAAATCCGAATTTGTTATATGATGTGATCTAATTAGAAACTTTGTAGAATCATATATATACTACTTAAATGAACATTACGATTTCCTTCCCCTCCCTGCTATAGTATGACAGCACAGCAGATCCTCTCTGGTGAAACATTATTTGTATGAAATCTCTACATTATATGAGAAGCATAAGACTCGAACAACATTATATTAGAATTACTCTGTCTATACCACATTACTCTAAAAGTCAAAACTTGATAAGGGATGCTAAAAATCAAGAATCTGAAATACCCATTAAAGAATCAGAAAATAAAACTGAAGAGAAGACAATCTAATATACTACTATAACAAATAAAGAACAATTTTTTCAAGTTCCAGATTACAATATCAAAACCCTAACCCAAGCTAGTAAACCTGCACGAAAAGAGGGGAGTATATAACAAACCTACCCTTAGGCCTTAGCCATCAAGGTTACCCTGTTGTCCACTGCTCCCTCCTCCATTCCCATATGACCCATCATCAGCCGTCTGCAACACCGACTGCCACGCCTGAGACGGCGGCGCATAAACCCCAGTGGCAGGATCGACCGCCGACCGTCCAAACATGACCCCGGGCGGGGCAGGTTGACCGATGGGGGGATAATAGTAAAGAACTCCACTCGTAGTGGAGCCGACAATCCCAGCACCAGGAGGACCAGCGAGAACCAAACCGGCAGCAGCAGCCTCATCCTTGATTTCGTCGCGGGGGACAATGTTGACGAGAAAATTGAAAATGTCAGTGCGAGTGATGGCGGCGGCGATATCATTTTTCTGGAGGGTGCGGCGCTTGTTCTCCTCGGTGTGGAGCAAAGAGCGAATGGTGAGCTCGAGGATGAAGAGCTGACAGGCCTTGGTGAATCGTACCGATATATTTTAGGTTTAGGTATATTTTATGTTAATTTGTTAATATTAATTTGTTGTTTGACCATTTTGCCTCTTATTAAATCACATTTGTTTATTTTATGATTAAAAAATTATTTTTTTGCCACATCAGCTTTTTAAGGCTCCACACAATTAGTCACGTCAGCAATTTCTGACGTGGCATGTTCAATTTATTGCAATTGGAAAAAATTAATAGTTTAATCATCTAATTGACAAAATTGAAAGGTGGATCACCGAAGTTTAATATGGCCTATAGTTTAGGATACTAATTCATATTTAAGTTGGAAAGTTGTAATCTACCAACTTTTTATCCATTTGATCAAGTAATACTTGGGGCCCATATAATTGTATGTGGATGTCAACTAGTAAATTGTGTGTTGAAATAATTATAATATGTCAAAAATATAAATAAATAATTACTTAATATATTAATTAACGAAAACAAAATAAACAATTGACAAACTAAATTAAAAAAATAAACATAACTAATTAAGTGACTTAAACAAATATTTTACTAAATAAACTCAAACCCAATAAATAACCTCTCACTTCAAGACCAAACCTCATTTAACAAACTCAATAAATAATTTTCTCACTTTAACTATTCATTGTCTTCTTATTAAATGAGATGATCAAGTTTTTTTAGTATG
The DNA here is from genome assembly GCA_020205605.1 of Panax ginseng. NCBI lineage: Eukaryota > Viridiplantae > Streptophyta > Magnoliopsida > Apiales > Araliaceae > Panax > Panax ginseng. The sequence continues at coordinate 94,421,519 of CM035136.1, read as the reverse complement.
CATGTTAACTTGTTTATCTTATTTAATTTGTTAACTTTGTATAATTTATTTGAATCTTAACTTTAGTGTAATATACTTAATTTGATTAATGCATAATTACCGAACAAAATTAAAAGATATTTTATAGATTTATAATATACCAAAATATTTTTTTTGTTGTTGATATTTTTTAACCCAATATATATATATATATATATATAATAAATATCATACAAGGTTAAATAAGTATATATAAATTCCAAAAAAAATACTTTATCTTGTTTCAGGCCAAATATTATTTGGGCAAACAACTCCTTTAATATAATGTTTGAGAGTGAATCTGGTATATTGGACAAAGACAAAAAATCACTGAATTGATGGGAGGTGATTACCTTTAAAAGAAAAAAAGTTCACTAGTAGGCTTTTTAGAAGCCACTTCCGAAATAGGAGAATAGTTTTGAAGTACCTAGGACTAGGCAAAAAAACAAAATAAGGTAAAACCGAATAACCGAATATTTAAAAAAAAAATAAAAACTTCAACGACTGCCGTTGGGAGTAAAGATTTTCACATCTAATTTGGAAAAAACTACTGAACGCCATTTGAATTTTTGGATATTTTTTTTTGGATAAAAATCAGAAAGGCAACCAACGCCACTTTAAAAAAATATTTTTCTTAAAAACGAATTTAAAAAAAATTATCTTAATTTTTTTTAAACGATTTTATTTTTTTAAAGAAATTTGAAAAAAAAAGAAGTGATCCAATGCCAAACTAACCGGCATTATAACTTTTTTTAAAAAAATTATAAAGCAAATTTGTAAAAAAAGAAGAGTAAGATGTAACATCACTTTAACTGATGTTAGAATTTTCGTCAGAGAAACGGAATGCTGATTGTGCATATTGGCCGTTATTTTTGCTGACGTGGTCCGTTATTTTTGCTGACGTGGAGGGCAGAAATGCTAGGTAAAAATTTTCTTACAGAAAATGTTGCTTACGAGTGTGACGCCCCCAAAATTAGGTATACGTCACCCATCTTGGGTCGCCACTTACATGGTACATAAATTCAAATACAACTTATCGACACAACAACCGCCGTGGTATGCAATACGACAAAACATAAACCGTGAGTTTGAATACAAATATTATCTACTAGAGATTATACAAACTCAAAAGGAGTCCTCATTACAATTATTATCACACTATTTCACGTAATAGTGAGGACTACTAATGCTATCCTCTCGGACCATCACTCCGCTCCCCAGGCTCGTCCCGGCTATATTCTCATTTCACAGAAGAGAACAAAGGAAAGAAAGGGTGAGCTCAACTAGCCCAAGAAGAAATATTATGACTAAGATAATGTAGAATAAATTATCATTAGTCTCCAACAATGTTAAACTGATAAAATATAATAGACATCAAGTTTAACTGCAGCGAACAAGCAATCCATTAAAAGAGTCAAGTAAAAAATAAAATCTACTATCTTTTATGATTAAAAAGGTTTTCATCAATGTTATCGCTGAGACTCAGCTTAATAAATATTCCACATCATCGAATCACCCCTGCACTACGACCAAGGATATTCTTTAGTATCACGACCACAATTATCCATGCACTACGGGCTAAGAATATTTGTGTATTCATTAATGGTCATGATCATGCCAACAACTGTCCATCAATGCACTACGGGCCAATGAGAACTTTTACCACATCATTTGTAACATTACGGTCATGATTACACCGAATAATCCATGGTCATAATCATACCAAGTCCATCTATGCACTACAGGCCACAGATGACTTTTAACAAAATATAAACATGAGGATAATGACAATAATATAAGAATCCAATAAAACAAGTTCAAAAATTATTTTATCCAGGAATTATTAACGTCCAAATTTTCAACATGATATTGTTTTGTAGAGTAAAATTCAAGAATGATCAGAAGAATATTTCCATGAAAAGATACTGGATGAAGCGCAAATATCAAGGATATTCTACTAATTTCATGGAGTATAGAAGTCAAAACTTTAACCAACTGAGTATAAGAAAGAATGGAATAACAAAAGAAATCACCATGCATGCGGTACTTCGCACAGACAGGTTATTCCAACAGAATAATAATAACGGAACCAGGTCAGGCAAAATTTGCACCGACAGGATGTTCCAATAGAATAATAAAGACGGAACCAGGTTCGGTGTAAAACACACATAGAGGATGTTCTAACAGAATAATATAAGACGGAACCAGGTCCGGTGTAAAACACACAGACAGGATATTCCAACGAAATAATAAGAAAGACGGAACCAGGTCCGATGTAAAACACACAGACAGGATATTCCAACGGAGTAATAATAAGGACGGAACCAGGTCCTTATAAAACACACATCTGAGGATGTTCCAATGTAATAATAGAAGAATGTCACCAAGTATAGGAATGAATAATGCGTGTCTGATAAGTTATTCCAATGTAATAATAAGAAATGGAATAACAACAGCCTTCTCTTCATGAATAAGAAAGAATAACACCCCTTACGAGTACAACAAATAATATTCCCTACCTTAAGAAGAAGAGTCATGGATATATAAGTAGTGAAGTAATAGTAATACTTTCTCCTTTCTATCTATAGTTTATCTCTAGAGTTTCAAAGAAATTAAATAAGAAAATAATGAATGAATGAGCTTCTATTTATAGAAAAATGGAATGCATAAGTAACTAACTCATGAACAGTCGAGATTGATTTACTTTAATCTGACTATTCCATATATAAAAGCAAAATCTTTTAAATAAAATATAATATATTCTATTTATAATCTAATAAAACGAATAACTTTATAAAAGATTTTACTATGCAAACACTATGCAAAACACTATGCAAACACTATACGTAATAAAATATAATATATTCTAATTATTGTCTAATAAAATGATAACTTTATAAAAGTATTCTATTTTATATAAAAAGATTTTACTATGCAAAAACACTATGCAACACTACGCATATAATAGAATATAATATATTCTAATTATTGTTAATAAAATAAAGCAGATAACTTTATAAAAGTATTCTGCTTTATATAAAATATTTTTCTCAGATTATTACATTAATAATACCAACAAAAGCGAGTGACTTATCACGTAAGCATCAATAATCAATACCGTGTATACTACTATGCAACCACAGACATTCTTTATCTTTAACAAGGTGTTTCAATGAGTTAACGGTAAAACTTCCGCCAAGTTATTTTCATAAAGTATTTTTGTCGTTTTCTCAATCCGACAATAATTACATTTTAGGTCCACCAATGATTGTGCCGCTTTCTGAATATTCCCATTAAAACGAATATTCCCACGACCAATCGAATATTATATAACAACTTACGTACTTTGCAAAATTTATAAATATTACCCACAACTATTATATCAATTTCACTCCATAATATTCAAAATAATATTTATAGAAAATTCATCTTTATTCAAAAGTTGGGGTTTTACAATCTCCCATTCTTATGAAATTTCGCCCTCGAAATTAGGGTACGTGCACTGGTATGTCAAGAGGTAAGGATACCTTGATTTCATTTCAGATTCTAACTCCCAAGTCATTTCCTCAACATTGTGGTTTCTTCACAAAACTTTGACTTGAGGTATAACCTTGGTGCGTAGAATATGTTCCTTCTTATCCAAGATTTGAACAAGAACCTCTTCATACGTCAAATATTCCGCTATTTCGTCTGGGTCTTCCACATATTTACGTAGCATGGATATGTGAAAAGCGTTATGAACACGAGACATACTTGGCGATAAAGCGAGTCTATAGGCCACAGTTCCTACTCGATCGAGGATTAAAAATGGACCGATGAATCGAGGATTAAGCTTTCCTCTCTTTCCAAATCTCGTAACTCCTTTCCATGGAGCAACACGTAACAACACATGATCTCCTGTATCGAATTTCACGTCCTTTCGATGAAGATCAACATAACTCTTTTGACGATCTTGTGAGGTTTTTATACGTTTCCGGATCATTTGAATCTTTTCCGTAGTCATCATCGCACTCAACTCTGGTCCCAACAACGTTGCTTCACCCACCTCATCCCAAAGATCTTTGAGAACGACACTTTCTTCCATACAACGTTTCAATGGAGCCATGCCAATACTTGCTTGATAACTGTTGTTGTAGGAAAACTCCACCAATGGTAAGAACTTGTCCCAACTTCCCTTGAAATCAAGGACACGAGTCTTAATAGATCTTCAAGAGTTTGAATAGTCCTCTCCATTGTCCGTCCGTCTGTCGAGGATGATATGCCGAGCTAAATCGTAAATCATGCCCATAGCTTTTTTGCAAACTAACCCAAAATCGCTGAAGTGAATCTTGGGTCTCGATCGAAAACTATGGATACCGGCATACCATGCAATCTTACAACCTCGTTTATGTATATATGAACAAGACGTTCAAGTGTATAAGTTTCTCGATATAGGTAAGAAATGAGCGGACTTGGTCAATCTATCAACAATGACCCAAATCACATCTATGCCTTGAGAAACTTTGGGAAGACCAATGAATAAATCCATGGTAATGTGCTCCCTTCCATTCGGAATTTCAAGTGGTTGCAATGGACCTTTTGGTACTTGATGCTCATCACCTTGACTCGTTGACACGTTAGACACCTTGAGATAAACAGTATATCTCTCTCTCTTCATATTGCCCCACCAAAATGTATGTCAAGATCATGATACATTTTGGTACTCCCGAGATGGATTGCAAACGGTGTGTTGTGCGCCTCCATCATGATTTTATACTTTAAATCAGGGTCGTTAGGAACACAAAGTCTGGATTTGACTCGAAGTATTCCTTCTTTATCGATTCTTGCTTCTAGAATAACGCCCTCTTGAACCTTCTTAATTCTTCACATTCATCAGCTCCGGGTGTGTAGCTTGAACGGCTTTAACTTTATCGATTAAAGTTGATTAATTCTACTCGTATATTCGTTATCTTCACGTGGGTTCCTAGAGTCTTTAACTCTATCTTCATCATTTGTAAGTTGTACGAAATGGGTCTTTGTGTTAACAACATCGCACTCGTAAACGCATACGATCTTCTACTCAATGCGTCAGCTACGACGTTCGCTTTCCCACGATGGTATTGAATGGTATGATCGTAATCTTCAACAGCTTGAGCCAACGTCTTTGGCGCATGTTACGTTCATTTTAGTTGAAGAAATATTTGAGGGTTTTAGAAATGGGTTTTGTACTGGGGTCAATACAAAATTCGATTTCACGCTCTAGGGGTAGGCTAAGAAGTCTTCGAGAATACGTAAGGAAATTTATTAACAATAGAAATATCATTCAAAACTGTGACTCTCATCCAAGACTTGGGTAACACGTCACATTGATACCTATAATCTTGCCATCGTCATTCACAGCATCGCCTACAGAAAGTCTGGCTTTGGTGCATTCCACACAAGGAAGTCAACAACGAAAGGACCGGGGATCTTTACTTATGGCTTGATATGACCATGATTGACTTTAGTGATTTGGTTGCTTGAATTCGCATAATAGGTTGGTTAGGAATATGAAAGCTAACAACCTGACAAAAAGCATGATGAGTAGTTAACCAATCGATTCCTAAAATCACATCAAAGGCAAGTATTTTCAAAGAGATACGATCGACAGGTAACGTGAAAGTGTTGATTTGAACAAGATTTATAAATAGTGGAGGTAATGAAGGTTTCTCCAAACTGAGTTTCAATAGATAAATCAAAATCTAACTTCTCTGGAGTTAAATTTAAACATTGAACACAACTAGGTGAAATAAAAGAGTGAGTAGAACCGGTATCTAACACGGTATAGACTTCACAAGAGTTTATGACTAACATACCCGTGATAATTTTATTCAGGTTCCTTGTCACGAAAAAAAACATTCTCTCTTAAACTACCGGCTTTGACTTTTCTGGGACGACCTTTGGTGCCTCCATCCTAGCTGAACTTGTCTTCGGTGAACGATAAAATCGGGATAAGTGACCTTCTCTTCCACAATTATAACATGCTTTTGACGGCATCGCGCAGTTTGGACTGATGTGTCCCTCCCCTCCGCATTTGAAGCATATGATAGGTGGTCGTTCTCCTTCCTTAACAACGGGTCTTTGGTCTTTGGCGTCTTTCCATCATTGTTGAATCTCCTCTTCTTGAAATGTCCTTTCTTATTGTTTTGACCATGATTACCACCGAAGTGGTTACCATTTCTGTCATGTTGATTCCCTCTATGCTTATTGTCACCGCTTTGATGACTGTTATCACCGGTATTATCATTTTGCCGGCTGCTCTCTTTTGGTTGCGTTGACTCGTTATCGCGCTCCACTAACTGAGCCCTATTTACAACATCTGAATATAAACACAGTTTATGGGAAATAAGATATTAAGCGTATCTCGACTTCAAACCTCTTAAAAACATTAGCGTCATTCGCTCCTCATTATCGACCAAATGGGATGCAAACCGGGATAACTCATAAATTTAACCTCGTATTGCGACACACGGTCATATTATTTTGTTCCAACTTGATAAACTCCACCTCCTTCATATAGCCGAATACTTTTGGGAAAGTACTTGTCGTTGAAACAACTCTTGGAACTTCTCCCAAGACATCTTGAGTCGGCCGGTAGAATGCGTTTTATAGATTCCCACCAAAGATCTCGCCTCTTCACGCAACATAAAGGTGGCAAAAGGAACCTTTTGCTCCTGGAGCATCCCAAGACATCAAATATCTTAGTGATCTCGCTTTAACCACGTCTCGCGCCTTAAGTGGTTCTCGCTTTCCCAAAAACTCCGGTGGTCCCACTCCTTGAATTGCTTAATGCGGTGACCACCGTAGGTGGGTTTGTTTCCTCCTGCATTACGAAAAGGAGCCGTCTTCTCCTGATGTTGCATGAATTCTAAAAAGCTCTTAAACGTACAGTCGTTCGTCAATTGATCAGTGTCGTTGTTTACAGGAGGATTATCGCCATCCTGTTGCACATTGTCCTGATTATTGATCTGTGGAGACTCAACGGTCTCTTGTGCTCCATTGCTATTCTCAACATTCTCGGATGCCATTTTCAAACACTACCACAAAACAAGGGTTAATTGACATGCAACATATTATCACTATACTCTGACCGACCAATCAAATACCAAATAAACTTAGGTAGGTCATACTAGCGAAGGAATTCTCCGTCTCTCCCCTCCTAGTTCTAGTCTCACATCTTAGCCAGAGATCATATCCCTAAGCTTTGATACCAACTGTGACGCCCCCAAAATTAGGTATACGTCAGCCATCTTGGGTCGCCACTTACATGGTACATAAATTCAAATACAACTTACTAACACAACTGTCGTGTACAATACGACAAAACATAAACTGTGAGTTTGAATACAAATATTATCTACTAGAGATTATACAAATTCAAAAGGAGTCCTCATTATAATTATTATCAAACTATTTCACAGAATAGCGAGGACTACTAATGCTATCCTCTGGACCATCACTCCGTTTCCCGACTCGTCCCAGCTATATTCTCATTTCCTGAAGAGAACAATGAAAGAAAGGGTGAGCTCAACTAGCCCAGTAAGTATTATCAATCTTGCACCACCTCCCCTAATAGTACATGCATGTGAATCAATAGTACACACATGTGAACAAATAGTTATAAGCATGTGAATTAATAGCAATTAATTTCTCATTTATCCGATTAATTATCCGATTGATCAATATAACCTCCAGACATCAATTATTATCGAAATAGATGTCTATTTTCATTAACACTAATAATCCCAACACAATGAAAATATCAATTTCATCTTTAATCAATCTGAACTTATTCATCATTAATATTATAACTCACAATATTTAACAACCAGATCATTCCCAGGAAAGATGGGGGTTTTCGATAAGGATTTCTCCCTATTGGCGCGCAATTAGGTGACCAAACCTCTCCTCAACAGAACTTTCTAGACATTGTCAATATTGCAAATAATAATATGAATAACTTTGTCGCCTCAATTATTGATTTAATAATAATAAATATTATGCAGATGATACTGTGACAATAATTGAAACAATAATATGAGAGATAATATGCAGAAATTACTGTAGCAATAATTGAGTATAACTGAGTGACTTCACGTAAGCATCAATAATCAATACTGTGTGCTATTATGCAACCACGTGTATTACTGTACTTTTACCACCGGGTTGTTCAACAGTTTAACAGTAAAACTTTTGTCATTATTTTGATAAAAAGATAATTCTGTCATTTTCTAACTATGACAATACTTTCGTTGTGGGGTCCACCAATGATTGTGTCGTCGTACGAATATTCCCTGTTAAAACGAATATTCCCCGACCAATCGAATATTATATATCCACTTACTTACTTTGCAAAATTTATAAATAATACCCACAACTATAACATTATATCAAATCCACACCATAATATTCAAAAATATATTTCGAGAAAAATTAATCTTTATTCATAAAAGTTGGGGTTTTACAGGTGGTGCAAGTTTGATAATACTTGCAGGACTAAATTAAAAATGAAGGAAAAGATGAAGGTATTATACTGTAATATTTCGAGCCCCAAAACGTGCAATTATCGAAACTATGTTTTCCTATAAATAGAAGCTCATTCTTATTTCATTCTCACAAATTCACTAAGACTCACAAGAGCATTTATAGAAAGAGAAGCTATAGAGAGAGAAGCTTTAGAGAGAAAGTAGAAGAGAAGTTTGCTACCTCACTATTCCAGTATCCAGTCTTCTTCTGAGGTAAGGATATTATTTTGTTCAGTATTCATAGGATAATATTTTCTTCCATACTTTGTATTATGTGAGTAATATTATTTCGTCTCGTATTCCTAATTTTGTTAAAGTACTGCTTCTATACTCCGTGAAATTAGTAAAATATCCTTGAAATTTGCGCTTCATCTAGTATCATTTTACAAGGATATTTTCTGCACATTCTTGTTAAATTTTAAGCTTTTCATGCCGGAGTACTGTCCATGAGTAGTATTCATTTTTACGGTACTATTCATAAAGTACTATTCATGGGGTACTATTCATAAAATACTATTCATGGGTACTATTCACAAAGTACTATTCAGGAGTACTATTAACAAAGTACTATTTATGGGGTACTATTCCTGAAGTACTATTCACGGGGTACTATTCACTCGGGTACTATTCACCCAGTGAATTATTCATGACAAAAATTGATTTATTTGCTGTCAAAATCATTTTTGAGACAATATTATTCTTGAATTTTACTCCACAAAGCAGTATCATGTTGACAATTTGAACATTATTGAATTCTCAATAAATTAAGTTATAAATCTTTAAAAATTTATCATTTGATTTATTTTAATTGAATTCTTATATCATTGTCATCATCCTTATGCTTATATTGTGATAAAAGTCATCTGTGGCTTACGTGCATAGATTACTATTGATTGATATGATTATGACCAGAGATTATTCGGTATAATCATGACCGTAATGTTACAAATGATGTGGTAAAAATCTTCATTGGCCTGTAGTGCATTGATGGACAGTTGGTTGTGTGATTATGACCAGGGATTATTCGGTATAATCATGACCATTAATGATTACATGAATATCCTTGGCCCGTAGTGCAGGGATGATTCGATGATGTGGTTTATTTATTAAGCTGAGTCTTAGCGATAAAATTGATCATAAACTTTTTAAATCATAGAAGATAGTAGATAACATGCTCTAATTGATGACTCTTCTAATGGATTGCTTGTTCCGCTGCAGTTAAACTTGATGTTTATTATATTTTATCAGTTTAACACTGTTGAAGGCTAACAATAATTTATTCTGCATTATCTTAGTCATAATATTACTTACTGGGCTAGTTGAGCTCACCCTTTGTTTTCATTGTTCTCTTCAGGAAATGAGAATATAGCTGGGACTAGTCGAAGAACAGAGTGACGGTCTAGATGTTTGCATTAGTAGTCCTCACTATTCAGTGAAATGATGTGATAATAATTGTAATGAGGACTTTATTTGAGTTTGGATACTCTCTACGAGATATTATCCGTACTAAAACTATCGGCTTATGTTTTGTCGTATTTTACACGACAGTTGTATAATTAAGTTGTATTTGGAATTTTGTACCATGTATTTGGCGACTCATAATGGGTGATGTATACCTATTTTGGGGGCGTCACACTAACCCTAAAAGAATTTCATATAGTTGATTTTTCAGAGACCGCTTTTTTTTAAAAAAAAAAAAAATTGAACAAGCAAGGAGCACATGGAAGTGTTTGAAAAAAATTTGGCCGAAATCGTAAAAGTTTTTAAGACTAGAGAAGCGATTTTTAGTAAAATTTTTGGCAAACTGAGAAGAACACATACACGTTTTTGAAAGTTTTAGAACAAGAATGAAGTGGTTCAACAAAAACCCTAACAAAAATTGATCGAGCATATCAAAAAAATAAAAAATTTATCAGAAACCCTAAAAAAATCGATTGATAATATCAGAGACTTTAAGATTTTTGAGTATCAAGATTAAGAGAAGAATAGGACAAGAATATATATTGAAGATAGATTATCATCGAAAAGTAGATCAGATAGAGAGAAGAGGTCGGAGACGATGAGAGAAGAGAGAGAGAGACGAAGGAGAAAAGACGCGTGACAGAAGAGAGAGAAAGAACAGAAGCAAATGAAATTAAAAATTATAAAAATTTTATATATATTTTGGCTTACCAGGTAGATCCAACGGTGAGGAGGCTTGCGTAGATCAAGTTCAACGGTTGTGAATTAACCTGAGATGTGTTTCTTTAAAACATATTTCAAAGGCTCAGATTAATGCTCGGTCTTGATCGGATGGTTCTGAAGCATGATCCGTGTGCTTTTGAGAATTGATTTTGATTGGTTGAATAAGTGGGACGCGGCTTGGAAGATGTGGACCATTGGATATTCAAAAATCTGATGGATCAGATTTAATATATATATATATATATATATGTACCTTTCTTTAATAAAAAATTATTATCAAAGAAAAATATTGAAACTAATTATATATATAATTTATCAAGAATACATATAGAATATATTTATTTTATTTTATTTTTTAATAATTAATTAGAAGATAAATTAAAATTTGTTAAGACAAAAATTAAAATAATTAAGAAATAATATCTAGCATTCCTAACTCAATTCTTAATTTGCAGAATCTTTCTGAACTTAGTGGTTTAGTAAATATATCAGCTATATTTAATTCAGTGTCTATATGTTCCAATTTAATATTTTTGTTATTAACATGATCACGTAAAAAATGATGCCTAATGTCTATATGTTTTGACCTAGCATGCAAGACTATATTTTTGCTGAGATTTATTGTACTGGTATTATCACATAAAATTGAAACACGATCAAATTTTAAGTTATAATCTGCAAGGGTCTGTTTCATCCACAAGATTTGAGCACAGCATCGTGCGACTGCAACGTATTCTGCTTCGGTGGTTGAAATAGAGACCGAGTTCTGCTTTTTAGAAAACCAAGAAACTAAACATCCTCCTAGGAATTGGCAGGTACCACTAGTACTTTTTTGATCGACATGATGACCTACATAGTCAGAGTCTGAAAAACATACTAGATTAAATGGTTGATCCTTAGGATACCATAGACCTAATTTAGTTGTTCCTTTAAGATATCGAAAAATTCTTTTCACTGCGGTCAGGTGAGCTTCTTTAGGATCAGCTTGAAACCTGGCACATTTACAAACATTAAACATGATGTCAGGTCTACTAGCAGTTATATATAATAAACTTGTAATCATTCCTCTATATTTCTTTAAGTCAACAGATTTTCCATTTTTGTAAGACCCCAACTTTTATAAATAAAGATGAATTTTCTATAAATATCATTTTTGAATATTATGGAATGAATTTGATATAATGTTATAGTTGTGGGTAATATTTATAAATTTTACAAAGTACGCAAGTTGTTATATAATATTCGATTGGTGGGGAATATTCATTTTAACGGGGAATATTAAATACAATGGCACAATCATTGGTGGACCCCACAACAAAATTATTGTCGATTGAAAAACGACAAAAATATTTTATGAAAATAACGGCGGAAGTTTTACTGAGATTAACTCGTTGAAACACCCGGTGTTAAAAGTACAATAATACGCGTGGTTACTTGGCAAAGAGTAACCTACGGTATTGATTATTGATGCTTACGTGAGAAGTCACTCGGTTTTGTTCAATTATTGTTACGATAATTCTGCATAGTATCTCACGTTATTTGATTCAATTATTGTCAATATTTTATAATCAATAATTGAGATGACAAAGTTATTAATATTATTATTTGCAATATTAATGATGTCTAAAAGTTCTGTCAAAGAGAGGTTTGGTCACCTAATTGCGCGCCAATGGGGAGAAATTCTTAATGGAAAGCCCCCTCTTTCCTTGGAACAACCTGGTCGATTAATATTGTGAATTATAATAATGATGATGGGTTTTGTTTTATTAGTATTATTAATGCAATAAAATAGAAAATCTTTTTATATAAAACAAAATACTTTTATAAAGTTATTTATTTTATTAGACAATAATTAAAATATATTATATTTTATTATGCATAGTATTGCATAGTACCTACATAGTATTTTGTATAGTAAAATCTTTTATATAAACATAATACTTTTATAAAGTTATTTGTTTTATTATACAATAATTAGAATATATTATATTTTATTATGCATAGTATTGCATAGTTATGCGATAGTGTTTTGCATAGTAAAATCTTTTATATAAAAAGAATACTTTTATAAAGTTAAAGTTATTTGTTTTATTAGATTTTAAATAATAATATATATATATATATATATATATATTTTAGAATATATTATATTTTATTGCATAGTGCGGACATAGTATCCTTTCTATTTTCCTATAAATAGGATGCTTAGTTAGAATTGAAAACCACACCGAAGTTTAGAAATTCTTACATAATCTTGAGCGTATTTCTTTAGAGTTTTAAGAAGCTTTGAGCGTAGTGTAAGTTTTCTTCAAGAATATCCTCGCCCTACTAGTCGGAATACTATTCTTTTACGGTAAAGGATATTATTTGTTGTACTTGTAAGGGGTATTCTTTCTTTCTTATTCGTGAAGAGAACTTTTGTTATTCAATTCTTTATTATTCATTGGAATAACTTTTGTATCTGTGGATACCATATACTTGGTGAAATTCTTACATTATTCCATTCTTTATTATTACATTTGGAACATCATATACGTGCGTTCTGCATGACTTTGAATTATGTTGTTTATTATTCTGTTGGAATATCTTGTCTCATGCATCTACGCATGACCGGTTCCATTATTTATTATTACATTGGAATATCACATACGTGCATTTTTACGCATGACCTGGTTCCGTTATTTATTATTCTGTTGGAATAACCTGTCTGTGCGGTCTATCGCATGCCTGGTGATTTCTTTTGTTATTCTATTCTTTATTATACTCAGTTGGTTAAAGTTTTGACTTCTATACTCCATGAAATTAGTGAAATATCCTTGATATTTGCGCTTCATCCAATATCTTTTCATGGAAATATTCTTCTGAGCATTCTTGAATTTTACTCCACAAAGAAGTATCATATTGACAATTTGGACGTTAATAGTTCCTGGATAAATTAATTCTTGAACTTGTTTTTATTGAATTCTTATATCATTATCATCATCCTCATGTTTATATTATGTTGAAAGTCATATGTGGCCTGTAGTGCATACATGGACTTGGTATGATTATAACCAGAGATTATTCGGTGTAATCATGACCGTAATGTTACAAATGATGCGAAAAAAGTCATCATTGGCCCGTAGTGCATTGATGGACAGTTGTTGGCATGATCATGACCATTGATGAATACACGAATATCCTTGGCCTGTAGTGCATTGATAATTTATGGTCGTGATACTAATGAATATCTTTGGTCGTAGTGCAGGGATGATGTGGATTATTTATTAAGCTGAGTCTCAGCGATAAAAAGTAATGAAAAACCTTTTAAATCATAGAAGATAGTAGATTTTATTCTTTACTTGACTCTTCTAATGGATTGCTTGTTCCGATGTAGTTAAACTTGATGTTTGTTATATTTTATCAGTTTAACATCATTGAAAAATGATAATTTATTCGCATTATCTTAGTCATAATATTTCTTACTGAGCTAGTTGAGCTCACCCTTTTACTTTCATTATTCTCTTCAGGAAATGAGAACGTAGCAGGGACTAGTCGGGGAACAGAGTGATGGTCCTAGATGGTGCATTAGTAGTCCTCATTATTCTGTGAAATAGTGTGATAATAAATGTAATGAGGACCCCATTGAGTTTGTATATTGTCTAGATGACAATATTTGTATTAAAACTCACAGCATATGTTTAGTCATATTTTACACGACTGTTGTATAATTAAGTTTGTATTTGAATTCTGTACCATGTATTTGGCAACTCAAGATGGGTGATGTATACCTATTTTTGGGGCGTCACAGTTGGTATCAAAGCTTAGGGATATGATCCCTGGCTAAGATGTGAGAATAGAACTAGGAGGGGAGAGACGGGGAATTCCTTCGCTAGTATGACCTACCTAAGTTTATTTGGTATTTAATTGGTCGGTCAGAATATAGGGATAATATATTACATGTCAATTAACCTTTATTTTGTGGCAGTATCTGAAAATGACATCCGAGAATGTTGAGAATAGCAATGGAGCACAGGAGACCGTTAATTCACCACATATCAATAATCAAGATAATGTGCATTAGGAAGGCGACAATCCTCATGCAAACAACAACACTGACCAAATGATAAATGATGAAATGTTCAGAGGCTTTATGCAATTTATGCAACAACATGCGAGAGTGGCTCCTGTCCAAAATGTAGGTGGAAACACTGGAAACTCTCGGACGGTCACCGCTAAATAGTTCAAGGAGCTCGGACCACCGGAGTTTATTGGAGAGCCAAAACCATTTAAGGCGGAAGCATGGATAAAGGAGATCACCAAGATATTTGATGTCTTGGGATGCTCCGAGGAGCAAAAGGTTCCCTTTGCCACCTTTATGTTGTGAGGAGAGGCAAATTACTGGTGGGAATCGGTAAATCGTACTCAACCTACCGCACTGAAGATGTCTTGGGAGAAGTTCTAAGAACTATTCAACGACAAGTACTTTCCCGAAAGTATTCATCACATAAAAGAGGTAGAGTTCATCAAGTTGGAGCAGAATAATATGACCGTGTCGTAGTACAAAGCTAAGTTTGTCGAGTTGTCCCGGTTTGCGTCCCACTTGGTTGATAATGAAGAGAGAATGACGCGGATGTTTTTAAGAGGTTTGAAGCCGGAGATACATCAATATCTTATTTCTCATAAATTGTGTTTGTATTCAGATGTTGTAAATAGGGCTCAGTTAGTGGAGCGCGATAACGAGTCAACGCAACCAAAAGAGAGCAGCCGACAAAATGATAATACCAGTGAGAGCAGTCATTGAAGCGGTGACAACAAGCGTGGAGGTAATCAACAGGCCAGAAATGGTAACCACTTCGGTGGCCAGGAGATTCAACATTCCAGGAGATTCAACAATGATGGAAAGACGTCAGCACCAACACCCGTTGTTAAGGAAGGAGAACGACCACCTATCATATGCTTCAAATGCGGAGGGGAGGGACACATCAGTCTAAACTACGCGATGCCGTCCAAAGCATGTTATAATTATGGAAGAGAAGGTCACTTAGCTCGATTTTGTCGTTCATCGAAGACAAGTTCAGCTAGGATGGAGGCACCAAAGGTCGTCCCAGAAAAGTCAAAGCTGGTAGTGCAAGGGAGAGCATTTATTATGACCTCCCAAAAAGAAAGGAACTAGAACGAGGTCATCACGGGTAAGCTTATCATAAACTTTAGCGAAGTCTATACCTTATTTGATACCGGTTCTACCCATTCTTTTATTTATCCTACTTGCGCTCAACGATTAAATTTGACTCTGGAGAAATTAGACTTTGACTTATCTGTGGAAACTCTGTTGGGAGAAACCTTCATTACATCCACTGTTTATAAGTCTTGTTTGGTTCAAATAGGTACCCTCACATTACCTATCGATCTTATTTCATTGAAAATACTTGCATTTGATGTGATTCTAGGGATTGATTGGTTAACTACTCATCATGCTAAAATTGATTGTTTTCGTAAGGTTGTTAGCTTTCATATTCCTAATCAACCTATTATGCGAATTCAAGCGACCAAACCATTAAAATCAATCACGGTCATCTCAAGCCATAAAGCTATTCGTTTATTGAAAAATGGATGTCAAGCTTTCTTAGCTCATGTCACGAATCTAAACAAAAATACGTCAGTTTTGAATGATATTTCTATTGTTAATAAATTCCCTGACGTATTCCCTAAAGAACTTCCTGGCCTACCCCCAAAGTGTGAAATTGAATTTTGTATCGACCTTGAACCCGGTACAAAACTCATTTCCAAAGCCCCATATCGAATGGCTCCTATTGAACTTCAGGAGTTAAAGACCCAACTGCAGGAATTATTAGACATTGGCTTTATTCGTCCTAGTACTTCTCCTTAGGGTGCTCCTGTTCTATTCATGAAGAAGAAAGATGGGAGTATGCGACTCTGTATTGATTATCGGGAGTTGAATCATGTCACCATAAAAATAGGTACCCATTGCCACGTATTGATGACTGTTTGACCCGATTGCAAGGAGCCAAATTCTTTTCAAAGATTGATCTTAGATTAGGATATCACCAATTGAAGATTAGAGCAGATGACATTGAAAAGATTTGGAAACTCGATGCAGGCATTATGAATTCCTAGTCATGTCCTTTGGATTGACTAATGCTTCTGCCCTTCATGGATATGATGAGCCGAGTATTCAAGGAATATTTGGATCACTTTGTGGTCGTCTTTATTGATGACATCCTTATTTATTCCAAAAGCTGTGAAGATCATGAGCAACACTTGAGGCTGGTACTCCAAAAGCTTCGTGAATACAAGCTTTATGCCAAGTTAAAGAAATGCGAGTTCTGGCTTGAGGAAGTAGCATTCCTTGGGCACGTAGTATCAAGTCATGGAATATCTGTTGACCCGGCAAAAATTGAAGCAATTTAAAGCTGGGAGCAACCTAAATCAGTGACCGAAGTACGTAGCTTTCTCGGTTTAGCTAGTTATTATCGGAGATTCGTAGAAGGATTTTCTTGAATCGCTACTCCATTAACTCAGCTGAATAGGAAAGATACAAAGTTCAGTTGGAGCAAAGAATGTGAGAAGAGTTTTCAAGAACTCAAGAGGAGACTCATTTCAACACCTGTTCTGACAATACCATCTGGCTCGGAGGGATTTGTCATCTACAGTGATGCTTCGGGCAAAGGGTTGGGATGTGTTCTCATGCAACATGGGAAAGTCATAGCCTATGCCTCGCGACAACTCAAAGAATATGAGAGAAATTATCCTACTCATGATCTAGAGTTAGCAGATGTTGTCTTTGCACTTAAAATTTGGAGGCATTACTTGTATGGGGAGAAAGTGGAGATCTTTACGGATCATAAAAGCCTCAAATATTTCTTCACTCAAAAGGAACTCAACATGTGACAATGACATTGGCTTGAGCTGTTGAAAGATTATGATCATACCATCCAATACCATCATGGAAAAGCGAACGTGGTAGCTGACGCATTGAGTAGAAGATCATATACAAGTACGAGTGCGATATTGTCAACGCAAAGGTCCATTTTGTGTGACTTGCAAAGGATGGAGATAGAGTTAAAGATTCTAGGGACCCATGTGATGATGATGAATATACGAGTAGAACTGACTTTAATCGATAAAGTTAAAGCTGCTCAAGCTACTGACTCGGAGCGGATGATGTCGTATGAGGAAGAAAGTACAAGAAGGTGCTATCTTAGAGAGCAAGAATCGATGAAGAAGGAATACTTGAGTCAACTCCATCGTGTTCCTAACGACCGATTTAAAGTATAAAATCATGATGGAGGCACACAACACAATGTTGCAAATCCATCTCAGGGAGTACCAAAATGTATCATGATCTTCGCTCGTACATTTTGGTGGAGCAATATGAAGAGAGAGATAGCGATGTTTATCTCAAGGTGTCTAACTTGTCAACGAGTTAAAACGGAGCATCAAGTACCAAAAGGTCCATTGCAACCACTTGAAATTCCAGAATGGAAGTGGGAGCACATTACCATGGATTTCGTTACTGGTCTTCCCAAGGTTTCTCAAGGCATAGATGCAATTTGGGTCATTGTTGATAGATTGGCCAAGTCTGCTCACTTCTTACCTATACGAGAAACTTATACACTTGAACGTCTTGCTCGTATGTACATAAACGAGGTTGTAAGATTGCATGGTATGCCAGTATCCATAGTGTCTAATCGAGACCCAAGATTCACTTCACGATTTTGGGTCAGTTTGCAAAAAGCTATGGGCACGAATTTACGATTTAGCTCGGCATATCATCCTCAGACGGATGGACAGTCGGAGAGGACTATTCAAACTCTTAAAGATCTATTAAGACTCTGTGTCCTTGATTTCAAGGGAAGTTGGGACAAGTTCTTACCATTGGTGGAGTTTTCCTACAACAATAGTTATCAAGCAAGTATTAGCATAGCTCCATTTGAGGCGTTGTATGGAAGAAAGTGTCGTTCTCCAGTATGCTGGGATGAGGTGGGTGAAGCAACGTTGTTGGGACCGGAGTTGGTACGTATGACTACGAAAAAGATTCAAACGATCCGACAACGTATAAAAACCTCACAAGATCGACAAAAGAGTTATCTTTGATCTTCATCGAAAGGACGTGGAATTCGATATAGGAGATCATGTGTTGTTACGTGTTGCTCCATGGAAAGGAGTTACGAGATTTGGAAAGAGAGGAAAGCTTAATCCTCGATTCATCGGCCCATTTTTAATCCTTGATCGAGTAGGAACTGTGGCGTATAGACTCGCTTTACCACCAAGTATGTCTCATAGACAGTAGAATTGATGTCCCGGTAACCTGTCCAACATCTGATCAATGAATAGCAAGGGGAAATGATCCTTGCGTGTGGCTTTATTCAGTTTGCGGTAGTCCATACAAACTCTCCATCCTGTAACGGTTCTAGTAGGGATGAGCTCATTAGCTTCATTCTTCACCACTGTCATCCCCCCTTTTTTTGGTACGCACTGTACAGGACTTACCCATGAACTGTCCGAGATTGGGTAAATAATGCCGGCATCCAACCATTTTATGATCTTCTTTTTCACCACATCTTTCATAATGGGGTTTAGCCTTCTTTTCATATTAATGGTTAGTTTTGACCCCTCTTCCATTAAAATCTTGTGCATACAGAAAGATGGGCTAATACCTCGAATATCCGCTATAGTCCACCCAATTGCTGTTTTGAACTCTCGCAGAACTCGTAGCAGTTTTTCCTTTTGTGTGTCAGTTAATTCTGTCGAAACAATCACTGGTAAGGTGGCATCTTTTCCCAAATAAGCATACTACAGATGAGAGGGTAGTGGCTTTAATTCCAACACCGGTGGCTCTTCTATCCAGGGTTTACACTTTTTACCTTCCATTTCGGGCCTATCAAGGGTGTCGAATGGTTGATTGCTTTTCTGGTAGAACGATGATGTATCTAGCCATTTGATCTGCTCAATGTCCTCATCAATACCATAGTCGTCTATTCCGAATAACATGGATTCTATTGGGTCCTCTGAGTAATTACCGCAGAACTTGTGATTAACTAATTCATCCATTAAATCCACCCGCAAACACTCACCTTTTTCCTTCGGATAAGACATCGACTTAAATACATTAAAGGTGACCTGTTGATCTTCAACTCGCATCGTCAATTCTCCTTTCTGTACGTCAATCAATGTTCTCCCCGTCGCTAAAAATGGTCGCCTGAGAATGATGGGAATTTCCTTATCTGCTTCACAATCCAAGATAACGAAATCTGCTGGGAAGATGAATTTATCCACCTTTACTAATACGTCTTCAATGATACCTCATGGATATGTAACTGATCGGTCCGCCAACAATAAACTGATATTTGTCGGATTTGGTGCCTTAAGTCCAAACTGACTGTAGACGGATAATGGCATCAAATTTATACTGGCCCCCAAATCACACAATGCTCTCCCCAAAAATTGGTTACCAATGTCAAACGGAATAGTAAAACTACTTGGATCTTTCAACTTCGGAGGTAACTTGTTCTGGATAATTGCGCTGCATTCTTCGGTTAACGCTACTGTTTCAAAATCACCCAATTTCCTTTTCTTTGACAACACATCCTTCATGAACTTAGCGTAGCTCGACATTTGTTCTAAAGCTTCAGCAAATGGGATGTTGATATGCAATTTTTTGAAAATATCCAGAAATCTTGAAAATTGCTTATCTAACTTGGATTTCTGAAACCTCTGCGGATATTGTGATAGTCGGTTCCGGTGCATTCTGCTCTACGATCTCATCTTTATATTTCCCGGTTTCCACAACTTCTTCTGTTTCAGCTGTTGTGTTGTCCCTCTTTTCCTTATCCTTAACTGTTTCTTGCAAATCTTTCCCACTGCGTAAAGTTATAGCCTTACAATGCTCGTTTCTGCCCGAATTTATTTCTGTATCACTAAGGAGTGTTCCTTGTGGACGGTTATTCAATGCATGTGCTATTTGCCCCACTTGATTTTCCAGATTCTTTATCGATGCACCTTGGCTTTGCATATTCAGCTCTACTTGATTCATTTTTTTGTCTTGTTCCTCGTTCCTTTTGTCAGAAGCTCTAATGAATTTTTCCAAGGCTTCTTCCAAACTTGATTTCCTCTGTGGTTGTTGTTGAGTCTGATTTTGAAATTGGGATGTGTTTTGTTGTCTAGGTGCTTGAGCTGAAGCTTGATTATTGCTCCATGAAAACCCCGTATGATTTCTCCACCCTAGATTATATGCATTTTGAGTCGGATATGGTTGAGTTGAGCGATTATAGCTCCCTACGAACTGAGCTAATTCAGAATTTATGGCACATTGATCCGTAGCAAGACCCCCAACACACAATTCACAAACCATCGCTACCTGCTGTGTGGATTGTGGACGCCATATTTCCATTTGCGCGGCCACTTGTGCTGTTAATGCTGTCATCGCATCTACGTCATACTTTCTTGGTGCTTTCGGATGATTAGACCTAGTCATGGGCCACTGTTAGTTGTTGGTGGCCATTGTCTCTAACAACTGATATGCCTCATCAAAACTCTTAGACATGATCGGTCCCCCTGTTGCTGCATCAATACTAGCCCTCGTGAACGCGTGCAAACCATCACAAAATATCCCTAATTGCATCCACTGCGGAATTCCATGATGAGGGCACTTACGGAGCATATCCTTAAACCCTTCCCATGCCTCATATAACGATTCTGAATCAAATTGTGCAAAAGTGTGAATATCGTTCCGTAGTTTTGCCGACTTCACTGGTGGGAAGAACTTAGCTAAAATTTTTTGAGCTAAGTCGTCCCAAGTGGTGATTGAGCCAGGAGGCAAAGAGTGTAACCAACTTTGCGCTTTATCTTTCAAGGTAAACGGGAACATCCTCAACCTTGTAGCATCTTCCGATACATTGTTGAATTTGAAGGTGTCGCAAACTTCCAAGAAACTTAAGATATGCTCATTCGGATCATCTATCGAACTACCCCCAAACTGACATGTATTCTGTAGCATCTGAATTGTTCCCGGTTTTATCTCGAAACTGTTCGAATTGATTTCCGGCCTCCTAATACTCGACTGTATATCCGTGACACTCGGCATGGCGTAATCCTTAAGTGATTTCTGTTCGTTCCCTGCCATGTTCACGGGTATTTCATGGTCTGCCAGTTCTTCTTCCAAATGTATAACCTCACTAGTCAACCGCAATTTCTAGAACTTCCCTTCGATGTCGTCTATATACGAAAAAAGTTCCTTTTTAGCTCTCGATCTAGTGTACATACACCCACAAGAATTCCTGCCAATTCAAGAAGAAAAATAAGTAACGTTTAAAGTAAGACCGAATTGATTATAACTAATATGAAATTAATATTAATAAAAAAAGTTCCCCGACAATGGCTTAAAAACTTGTTGGTTGATTTACAAGAATCAATGAATACGCAAGTATATACACGATTCAACAAGTAATAAAGTGATAAAATAGAGTGTCGATCCCACGAGAATTCTAATTAATAAATTCCAACTACTAGCACTATATCAATCCAATTTTATTTAAACAACCATAAATTGTGATTTTCCGAATTGATAAAACTAAATTAAACAATTAAAATAGATTATTCTAAAATAAAGCAAATAAATGAAAGATAAGATTAGAATGAATGAATTCAGATAAATAAGGATTAAGACTTCAATATCCCCAATTATGAACTTATAAATCAATTATCCACTTATCCCAATTATTATGCCTACTGAATTGTTAACAGGAATTCTCAATTGCCAACAGCCTTTGTCCAAGTGATCAATTGACTTCTATTTAATTCAAATTAATCTTGCTATATTCCTATGCAAAATAAGTGAATTAAACTCCTTCAATTCCAATTCCTTATGTGTTACATGCGATGAACAGATATTTCCATTCAATTCACAAACCTAATTATTCACTGTGCAAATAACTAAGTCACACGTTACCAAGCCCAGTTCTAACCCTAGAATTCCTCTTTCAATTCCTTCTAGAGTAATAAGATAATTATTGGCCAAATAATTAATCACTAAATGCAAGGCAAGATAAACAATTCACTTCAACATAAATAATTGGAATAAATTGAATAACTAATTTATAGCCATAAAAGGTTCAATTGAAATCTTAATTAAAGAAATAGTTCATAACGGAAATAAAAACCAACAATCTTTGACAAATCATCCTTAAAGAATTACACAAATTGAAAATAAGGAGAAGAAGAAAAACTCTTGAGCCAATCCTTAGTCTTCAAGTAATCATTTGCTTAGCCTCCAATGATGAATGAATTGCATATAATTCAGCATCCTTAACTTTATATACTCTCCACAATCCTAATCCACATCAATTTGTCAAATAACCTCCTCTTTAATGCAAGTCAACCGCTTTGATCCACGCTGCGTCCTCAGTCAACGCCATAGAGGCCCATCGCTAAGCGCCCGAAGACTTTGGAAATAAACTATGTTGAGCGCCACATTGAGGTCTTTGAATTACCAGATTGCCCCTTTTTAGCTTAAAATACCCAAACGCTCATATAGCTCCCGATTCTACAAAACATCACATAAACACAGTAAAGATTATCCCTAAATGACTCGAGAATACAACTATTTAAGCCCAAGTATACCCGATTTATGGGTATATTACCCAATCATCAAATACCCCCAAACTTAAATTGTTGCATGTCCTCAAGCAACAAAACACAAAATACCACGAAAAATTAACTACCGTGCAAATGCAACTATCTATATGTTTTTAATTCCAGCAATCGAATAACACACATATATTCATAGGCCTCAGAAAAATCACAAAAACATGCTAATACATCATGTTAAAGCAGATCAATAATATCCCCAACAATCAATGAATCTGAATCTGTTATTACTGATATCGTGTGTGTGACCAACAACCATGCTAACCAATGAAAGGCAAAAATACGAAAGATAATAAATTTCTTAGTAAGCATCATACAGTGTAAACTTGAGAACTCATCAAATAAACTTGCTTCAACTGAAATCAAACAATTACGAAAGTTCAAGGGTCAAAATGGAATACTTATGCTTTTCTTTTTGTTTTTGTTTTTTTTATAACAGGGGCTTTTTGCACTTTTCCCGCTTTATTTGTATTTTTTTTCCTCATGACTATGCATTGTCTTATTCCCTTAGGCTTTTCAGTGCTACCTTAACGAGCTTTCAACCAACGACTCCCAAGCCATTAAGACCTTAGGGCGCTAGGTCTAAAGACAATCCCCTCGGGCTTACTTACTCAAGTAACAAAGGCCACAAAACTAGACAAGCATGCCACGGTGTTTATTCTCTTTTTTTTTTCTTTTTTTAAGCTTATATATTCCACATATTTTCTCCCAAACTTGAGTTTATGTCTAAATTCAGTCTTCTCTAGCTATTCAAATTGTCCCTTCATTTCACTAGCATTCATCCTTTAGAACTCTATTATCTATCCATTTAAACTATCGTAGCCAACATGGTCATTTTCCAAAGCGTGCTTCCCTTATAATATCAGTGTCAAACAGATAAAGATTTAAATCATGTCAAGAAAATCATCTCACTAACTCAACAATTCTTACTAGACTTCTTCATGCAATTTTTAAATTCATCATTGGCCCCAAACATACGTGCTATCAAAAGCTAGAATTATCATGCAATCCTAAATGTAATATTTAACTAACAATAACAATCCAAATCCACAAACTAATAACAAACTACAACTTCAAATAAAAATTAACTACCCCCAAACTAATCTAGAGCAATGTCCTCATGCAAAAAATAAGGCGAAATAAAATAGAGGACTTCCCTGACGAGCTTATTCCTCGGGTGGAGCATCATCATCCTCGCTCATCTCGAGATCGGAAGGGGGAAACACTGGCAGAATAGGAGCAATAGGGAATTGGCTGAGATTAACACCAGGGTACAGTTGGGTGTTCATGGCATTCTGGGCTGCAAACTGATCAACCAAGTACTTGTAGATCACGTCTTGATGTTCAGAAAAACGGACATTCTGGGACTCCAGGTTGTAAAACCAGCCGTCAATTTCCCATTGGACAGCTTCAGGAACCACACCACGATGAGCTGCTGAAGATTGGCCATAAGTAGTTGGAGCTTGAGGTGGTGGGGCTTGTGTCGCTTCAACTTGGGGAATTATGAAACCCAATCCCCTAGGGTGGTTTTCCCCACCTGTCCACACTTTATACCTGCTTATCAACTTATGGTCCAAAACTGGCATAGGCGTTTGAATCATCTCATCCGATTTCCATTTTACCCCAAACTTGGCACATAACATGCAAATTAAAGACGGATGGGGTAAACCTCTCGTGGTCCCTCGTCGTGCCGCTCAGAGAATGGACTGCTGAATGACGTGACCGACATCTATTTGCAAGCCTTGAATAATGGAATATAACAGTACCGCCTGCTCTTTGGTGACATGGCTCACATGTGTGCATGGCATGAGTTTGGCGCAAATAAAGGCATACCACGCCTTCCCATATAAACTGAGGTGAGAATGTGGGAAGGTCATGCTGCCACGTTCATGCATTATCCATGTGGTTCCCGGTTGGCAAAGCTCACGGATTATTTTCTCATAGTCTGGACCCTGACTCAGAAGACCGGCATACTCATCGTTAAGATCCTCCAAATTCAGTTGATAACACCCATTTATGTCCTCTTCGCCAATTTCAATAGTTTTGCCCCTCACAAACACCCCATAGTGGTAGTGTTCGGGCATGTTGGCATAGAATTCTTTGACGATTGCAATCACGGCTGGATCGGGCTGTTCGGTGAGTGTGAACCAATTCCTCTCAGCTATCATGATCTCTATTTCCTCATCTTTGGATTGATCAGGCCTTAAACCTCGTTCGGGGATGAGAGAGCGGGTAGCCATCTTGTTGTAACGTTCATGTGCCTCGGCGGAGACAAACCTTCTATTATCAAATTTGGGTAGAGCCGATGCGGAATCGGAACCTTCGCCGCGTTGACGCTTTGAAACCATGTCAAAAAATCTGCAAATAATAGCATACACATGGATTAGTATTGGACATAATTTTATTTTTGGAAAAACGTATCCATGACACCACCCCCAGACTTTAAAATTTATGTATACGTGGAGTACATGATTGGGGGTGTAGCATGACACATAATAGCATGAAAATGCACAATTGCACCGATTAGACGCCTGTATGATTTAACTTCTACAATTGGCAACAGAAACAAACAATTTGCTCAACAGATGTGTCATGCAGAACAATAAGTTCCCATATATGTATCAACATGATTTCACCCTCCCACAATAGTAAAATACATGGTTGATAGTGGACATATGCTATTTAACGTGTGTGGTTGTGCTAGTGTATACTTATTTAACAATGAGCACTGAGTCAGGCAAGTTATCGAACACCTTGTGGGCATCTGATCATTTTCTTGGAATCACCCATGGTTTTCTATCAATTACAAACCCATAGCCTACACTAATTACCTAGACCTTATAACTCAATCAAAATTAGTGCCCCATCAACTTGAGTTATATGCATGCCATATTCGATATTCAAAATCATACGAATGAAAAGTTTCACTAGAGATGAAGAGAAGGTGAATCAAATTGAAAATTACTTTACCATTCATGCAAGTCAGAAGATGTGGATCCACTCAAACGTTAATATAATTCTGTACATACCTGTGAACTATCGATCGTAGAGGAACAGTTCGGCGAAAATTAAAGTTCAAAATGGAGATGTGAACTAGCGTTAGACAGGACAGATATATATAAACGTTTTAAAGGCAGTTACCGTCTGAACATATGTGGGTGTAGTAGTGGAGACGTGAAGAAGAGGAAGGAAAAGATGTGAACCGTTCAGTTTTTTGAAATTAAATGGACTCCTATTCTCGCTTCAGTAGTGGGCGCCGGGATGTAAATTGTGAGAGCGCTGGCTTAACCGGCGAGCAACAGGGTTACAGTGACAAGTCTCAAAGACCGGGCGCCGGTGGGGTGGATCGATGCCGAGTGCTAGCGTCGGGGCACTGGGTTTGCATAGGAAACGAGCGCCGGGGTGCTGATGGATAGAGTTGAGTAGGAAGGGCTAGCTGGCCAAGGTAACAAACAAGTTCAAATTGAGTGTCGGTAGGCGGCCTTTGGCGGTTACGTGCATCCTACCGCACTGAGAAAATTCCAAGAAAAATGTTATGCTTGAATATATACTAGCAACTACCATAAAAATGAAAAATATTAAAAGAACAAATATTGTGAATGACGTAAAATAAGATAAACTAAAAGTTTGGGTTGCCTCCCTATAGCGCTTGGTTTATAGTCGTCAGCCCGACGTTGCAGTGTCGCTCAATGGTCCACCGGTTCAGAGAGGTACATGACCGAGGATTGACGTTCGATGGGTCCACTCCAATAATGTTTCAGACGTTGGCCGTTAACCTTGAATGTATGTTTTGAATTCGGTTCCTCGTCTTCGATGTTTCCGTGTGGAGCGGCAGCTATAACTTTGAACGATCCCGACCAACGAGATTTCAGTTTCCCAGGAAATAAGCGCAATCTTGAGTTGAAAAGTAAGACTTGGTTGCCCGGTTCAAATGTCCGATCCAGAATTTTCTTGTCATGCCAGGCTTTGACTTTCTCCTTATAAAGTTTTGCATTTTCATACGCATTGAACGAAATTCGTCCATCTCGTTCAGCTGAAGTAACCTTTTTTCACTGGCTGCTAGTAGATCGAAGTTAAGTTTTCGTATGGCCCAGTGTGCACTGTGTTCTAATTCCACCGGGAGGTGATATGCTTTTCCGTAGACCATCCGATAAGGTGACATGCCGATAGGATTCTTATATGTTGTTCGATATGCCCATAGGGCATCGTCAAGATGCATGGACCAATCTTTTCGTGACGGATTGACCACCTTTTCCAGAATTCTCTTTACTTCTCAATTCAAGACTTTTGCTTGACCATTGGTTTGTGGATGATACGCGACTGCAATTTTATGACGAACCCCATATTTTGTGAGCAACTTTGTGAATTGTTTATTGTAGAAGTGAGTTCCCTCATCACTTATGATCGCCCTCGGCGTCCCAAAGCGTGTAAAGATATTTTTCTTTAAGAATCGGAGGACAACGTTGGCATCATTCGTGGGTAATGCTGTAGCTTCTACCCATTTGGAAACATAATCGACCGCCAACAAAATGTACTGATTATAGAAAGATGATGGGAAAGGTCCCATAAAATCGATTCCCCATACGTCGAACAGTTCTACCTCCAAAATTGAGTTGAGTGGCATTTCATTGCGCTTGGAGATATTACCTACGCGTTGGCACCGATCACACTTCAGTACATAGAGATACGCATCCTTGAATAGAGAAGGCCAAAAAAATCCTGATTGTAACACCTTGGCCGCTGTTCGATCACCGGAATAATGGCCTCCGTAATCCGAGGAGTGACAATGCCCCAGTATGCTGTCCATCTCTTCATGTGGCACACAACGTCTAATCATTTGATCTGCGCATGCCTTAAACAGAAATGGTTCATCCCAATAATATTGTTTCACATCGTGGAGGAACTTCTTTCGTTGTTGTGACGTCAAATCTGGTGGTAACACTTTGGCAACCACGTAGTTCACATAGTCAGCATACCAAGGCAATATTGTGGTTACTCGGAACAGTTGTTCATCTAGAAATTTTTCATTAATCAATATGTTGTCTTCCTTCTGTACTTCCGCATTTTCCAACCGAGAAAGATGATCCACCACCTGATTTTCGGTACCTTTTCTGTCCCGGATCTCCAGATCAAATTCTTGTAACAACAATACCCACCATATTAATTGTAGTTTGGCATCCTTCTTCTCAATCAGATATTTAATGGCAGAATGATCAGTGTAGACAATTACCTTGGTGCCAATAAGATAAGCTCTGAATTTGTCGAAGGCAAACACCACTGCAAGTAACTCTTTTCGGTGGTTGTGTAGTTCAACTGGGCACCCGTCAATGTCTTGCTGGAGTAGTAGATTGTGTGAAAAATCTTGTCGTGACGTTGTCCCAATAATGCCCCAACTGCGTAGTCACTAGCGTCGCACATCAATTCAAACGATAAAGACCAATCGGGTGCCACAATAATTGGAGCAGAGACCAATTTCTTCTTTAATACCTCAAATGCATCGATACATGACTTATCCATCTTGAACGGTACATCTTTTTCCAAGAGGGAACATAAGGGTTTCGAAATTTTGGAAAAATCTTTAATGAAGCGTCTGTAGAAACCTGCATGTCCCAAGAAGCTCCGTATTCCCTTCACAGATGATGGAGGAGGTAGTTTCTCAATCATCTCAATCTTTGCTCTATCCACCTCTAATCCTGATGCAGAAACCTTATGCCCCAGAATAATCCCCTATTGCACCATAAAGTGACATTTTTCCCAGTTCAGCACCAGGTTAGTCTCCACGCATCGTTTCAAGACTAAAATCAGATTTTTCAAACAAAAGTCGAAACTATCACCAAATACAGAAAAGTCATCCATAAATACCTCCAGATTCTGTTCGACCATATCTGAGAAGATCGCCATCATACACCGTTGAAAAGTTGTCGGCGCATTACATAAACCAAAAGACATACGCCGGAATGCAAACATACCGTATGGACATGTGATGTGGTCTTTTCTTGATCTTCCGGAGCTATGGAAATTTGATTATACGCAGAATATCCATCCAGCAGACAGTAGAATTGATGTCCCGCTAACCTGTCGAAAATCTAATCAATGAATGGCAAGGGGAAATGATCCTTGCGTGTGGCTTTATTCAGTTTGGGGTAGTCCATACAAACTCTCCATCCTGTAACGGTTCTAGTAGGGATGAGCTCATTAGCTTCATTCTTCACCACTGTCATCCCCCATTTTTTTGGTACGCACTGTACAGGACTTACCCATGAACTATCCGAGATTTGGTAAATAATGCCGGCATCCAACCATTTTATGATCTCCTTTTTCACCACATCTTTTATAATGGGGTTTAGCCTTCTTTGCATCTCAATGGTTGGTTTTGACCCCTCTTCCATTAAAATCTTGTGCATACAGAAAGATGGGCTAATACCTCGAATATCCGCTATAGTCCTCCCAATTGCTGTTTTGAACTTTCGCAGAACCCGTAGCAGTTTTTCCTTTTGTGTGTCAGTTAATTCTGTCGAAACAATCAATGGTAAGGTGGCATCTTTTCCCAAATAAGCATACTGCAGATGAGAGGGTAGTGACTTTAATTCCAACACCGGTGGCTCTTCTATCGAGGGTTTGCACTTTTTACCTTCCGTTTCGGGCCTATCAAGGGTGTCGAATGGTTGATTGCTTTTCCGGTAGAACGATGATGTATCTAGCCATTTGATCTGTTCAATGTCCTCATCAATACCGTAGTCGTCTATTCCGAACAACATGGATTCTATTGGGTCCTCTGAGTAATTGTCGCATAACTTGTGATTAACTAATTCATCCATTAAATCCACCCGCAAACACTCACCTTTTTCCTTCAGATAAGACATCGACTTAAATACATTAAAGGTGACTTGTTGATCTTCAACTCGCATTGTCAATT
Organism: Panax ginseng; assembly: GCA_020205605.1. Classification (NCBI taxonomy): domain Eukaryota; kingdom Viridiplantae; phylum Streptophyta; class Magnoliopsida; order Apiales; family Araliaceae; genus Panax; species Panax ginseng. The sequence goes on along the minus strand of CM035136.1, from coordinate 94,391,210 downwards.
CTCCTTTCTGTACGTCAATCAATGTTCTCCCCGTCGCTAAAAATGGTCGCCTGAGAATGATGGGAATTTCCTTATCTGCTTCACAATCCAAGATAACGAAATCTGCTGGGAAGATGAATTTATCCACCTTTACTAATACGTCTTCAACGATACCTCGTGGATATATAACTGATCGGTCCGCCAACAATAAACTGATATTTGTCGGTTCTAGTGCCTTAATTCCAAACTAACTATAGACGGATAATGGCATCAAATTTATACTGGCCCCCAAATCACACAATGCTCTCCCCGAAAACTGGTTACCAATGTCGCACGGAATAGTAAACTACCTGGATCTTTCAACTTCGGAGGTAACTTGTTCTGAATAATTGCGCTGCATTCTTCGATTAGCGCTACTGTTTCAAAATCACCCAATTTCCTTTTCTTTGACAACACATCCTTCATGAACTTAGCGTAGCTCGGCATTTGTTCTAAAGCTTCAGCAAATGGGATGTTGATATGCAGTTTTTTGAAAATATCCAGAAATCTTTAAAACTGCTTATCTAACTTGGATTTCTGAAACGTCTGCGGATACAGTATGGGCGACATTGTAATAGTCAGTTCTGGTGCATTCTGCTCTACGATCTCATCTTTATGCTGCCCGGTTTCAACAACTTCTTCTGTTTCAGCTGTTGTGTTGTCCCTCTTTTCCTTATCCTTAACTATTTCTTGTAAATCCTTCCCACTGCGTAAAGTTACAGCCTTGCAATGCTCGTTTCTGCCCGGATTTATTTCTGTATCACTAGGGAGTGTTCCTTATGGACGGTTATTCAATGCATGTGCTATTTGCCCCACTTGATTTCCAGATTCTTTATCGATGCACCTTGTCTTTGCATATTCAGCTTTACTTGATTCATTTTTTTGTCTTGTTCCTCGTTCCTTTTGTCAGAAGCTCTAATGAATTTTTCCAAGGCTTCTTCCAAACTTGATTTCCTCTCTGGTTGTTGTTGAGACTGATTTTGAAATCTAGATGTGTTTTGTTGTCTAGGTGCTTGAGCTGAAGCTTGATTATTGCTCCATGAAAACCCCGTATGATTTCTCCACCCTGGATTATATGCATTTTGAGTCGGATACGGTTGAGTTGAGCGATTATAGCTCCCTACGAACTGAGCTGATTCAGAATTTATGGCACATTGATCCATAGCATGACCCCCAGCACACAATTCACAAACCATCGCTACCTGCTGTGTGGATTGTGGACGCCATATTTCCATTTGCTTAGCCATTGCGGCCACTTGTGCTGTTAATGCTATCATCGCATCTACGTCATACTTTCCCGGTGCTTTCGGATGATTAGACCTAGTCATGGGCCACTGTTAGTTGTTGGTGGCCATTGTCTCTAACAACTGATATGCCTCATCAAAACTCTTAGACATGATCGCTCCCCCTGCTGCTGCATCAATACTAGCCCTCGTGGACGCGTGCAAACCATCACAAAATATCCCTAATTGCATCCACCGCGGAATTCCATGATGAGGGAACTTATGGAGCATATCCTTAAACCTTTCCCACGCCTCATATAACGATTCTGAATCAAATTGTGTGAAAGTGTGAATATCGTTCCGTAGTTTTGCCGACTTCGCTGGTGGGAAGAACTTAGCTAAATTTTTTTGAGCTAAGTCGTCCCAAGTGGTGATTGAGCCAGGAGGCAAAGAGTGTAACCAACTTCGCCCTTTATCTTTCAAGGTAAACGGGAACATCCTCAACCTTGTAGCATCTTCCGATACATTGTTGAATTTGAAGGTTTCGTAAACTTCCAAGAAACTTAAGATATGCTCATTCAGATCATCTATCGAACTACCCCCAAACTGACATGTATTCTGTAGCATCTGAATTGTTCCCGGTTTTATCTCGAAACTGTTCGCATTGATTGCCGGCCTCCTAATACTCGACTGTATATCCGTGACATTCGGCATGGCGTAATCCCTAAGTGATTTCTTTTCGTTCCCTGCCATGTTCACGGATATTTCCTGGTCTGCCAGTTCTTCTTCCAAATGTATAACCTCACTAGTCAACCGCAATTTCTGGAACTTCCTTTTGATGTCATTTGTATACGAAAAAACTTCCTTTTTAGCTCTCGATCTATTGTACATACACTCACAAGAATTCCTGCCAATTCAAGAAGAAAAATAAGTAACGTTTAAATTAAGATCGAATTGATTATAACTAATATGAAATTAATATTAATAAAAAAGTTCCCCGGCAGCGGCGCCAAAAACTTGTTGGTCGATTTCGCAATCAATGAATACATGCAAGTATACACGGTCAACAAGTAATAAAGTTATAAGATAGAGTGTCGATCCCACAGAAAATTCTAATTAATAAATTCCAACTACTAGCACTATATCAATCCAATTTTATTTAAACAACCATAAATTGTGATTTTCCGAATTGATAAAACTAAATTAAACAATTAAAAGAGATTATACTAAGATAAAGCAAATAAATGAAAGATGTGACGCCCCCAAAATTAGGTATACATCACCCATCTTGAGTCGCCAGATACATGATACATAATTCAAAAACAACTTAATAATACAACTATCGTGTACAATATGACAAAACATAAACTGTGAGTTTGAATACAAATATTGTCTACTAGAGAATATACAAACTCAAAAGGAGTCCTCATTACAATTATTATCACACTATTTCACATAATAGTGATGACTACTAATGCACCATCTAGGACCATCACTCCTTTTCCCGAACTAGTCCCCAACTACGCTTCTCATTTCAAAGAGAATAAAGAAAAAGAAAGGGTGAGCTCAACTAGCCCAAGAAGAAATATTATGACTAAGATAATGCGTAATAAATTATGATTAGCCTTAAAACAAAGTTAAACCGATACAATATAACAAACATCAAGTTTAATCATGCGGCTGAACAAGCAATCAATTAGAAGAGTCAAGTAGGAATAAAATCTACTATCTTCTATGATTTAAAAGGTTTTTCATCACTTTTATCACGAGACTCACTTAATAAATAATCCACATCATCGAATCACCCCAAGACTACTACTACCAAGGATATTCTTTAGTATCACGACCACGAATTATCCATGCACTACTACTTAAGAGAATCATGTTTTTTCATCAATCTGGTCCCCGATCATGCCATAAAATAATTCATCTTTTCACTACTACCAAAGAGAATCCATAGCCATAATCATACAAAAACTCATCCATCAATGCACTACGGGTCAATGAGAACTTTTTCCACATCATTTGTAACATTACTAAGTTATGATTATACCGAATAATCCCTCGGTCATAATCATACCAAGTCCATCTATGCACTACAGCCACGTGATGACTTTCAAAAAAATAAAAACATGAGGATGATGACAATGATATAAGAATTCAATAAAACAAGTTCAAGAATTAATTTATCTAGAACTAATAATGTCCAAATTGTCAACATGATACGATACGCTTTGTAGAGTAAAATTCAAGAATGCTTAGAAGAATATTTCCATGAAAAGATACTGGATGAAGCGCAAATATCAAGGATATTCCACTAATTTTATGGAGTATAGAAGTCAAAATTTTAACCAACTGAGTATAATGAAGAATGGAATAACAAAAGAAATCACCATGCATGCGGTACTTCGCATAGATAAGTTATTCCAATAGAATATTAATAATGGAACCAGTCAAAGCAATTATTCATAACCGAGTAATGTTCCAACAGTAATAATAAAGAAAGGAATAACAACAGAAATCACCATGCGATGCGCAGATTTCGCATAAACAAAGTTATTCCAATGTAATACTAATAAGGATTTTAATCAGTCCCACAGAAAACGCATGCATGTGATATTCCAATGTAATAATAATAAAGATTTTAACCAAGTCCCACAGAAAACGCATATATACATGATATTCCAATGTAATAATAATAAAGAATGAAATAATGTAAGAATTTCACCAAGTATAGGTATCCCACGATACAAAGTTATTCCAATGTAATAATAAAGAATGGAATAACATAAGTTCTCTTCATGAATAAGAAAGAAAATAATACCCCTTATGAGTACAAACAAATAATATTCCCTACCTTAGAAAAAGAAGAGTACCGGATATAAAAGTAGTGAAGTAGCAGAACACTTTTCTTCTTTCTCTCTATAGTTTCTCTCTCTAGAGTTTCAGTGAATTCGTAAGAAATAATGAATGAATGAGCTTCTATTTGTAGAAAAATGGACTGCATAGTAACTAACTCATGAACGGTCCATATTGATTTACTTTAATCTGATGGTACATATTTAAAGCAAAATCTTTTACATAAAATATAATATATTCTATTTATAACCTAATAAAACGAATAACTTTATAAAAGATTTTACTATGCAAACACTATGCAGGCACTATGCAAATACTATGCATAATAAAATATAATATATTCTAATTATTGTCTAATAAAACAGATAACTTTATAAAAGTATTATGTTTTATATAAAAAGATTTTACTATGCAAAACACTATGCAGGCACTATGCAAACACTATGCATAATAAAATATAATATATTCTAATTATTGTTTAATAAAATAGATAACTTTATAAAAGTATTCTGCTTTATATAAAAAGATTTTACTATGTAAAATACTATGCAGACACTATGCATAATAGAATATAATATATTCTATTTATAGAATAACTTTATAAAAGTATTTTGTTTTATATAAAAAGATTTTCTGTTTTATTATATTAATAATACCAATAAAATTGAGTGACTTAGCACGTAAGCATCAATAATTAATACCGTGTGCTACTATGCAACAACGCGTATTACTGTACTTTTACTACCGAGTAGTTCAACAAGATTAATTCGTGAAAACTTCCGCCGTTATTTTCATAAAATATATTTTGTCATTTTCTCAATCGACAATAATTCGCTATGGGTCCACCAATGATTGTGTCATTGCACGAATATTCCCTGATAAAACAAATATTCCCCGACCAATCGAATATAATATGACAACTTGCATACTTTGTAAAATTTATAAATACTTCCCACAACTATAACATTATATCAAATCCACACCATAATATTAAAAAAAATATTTTGAGAAAATAAAATCTTTATTCATAAAATCTGGGGTCTCACAATCTCCCTCCTTATGAAATTTCGCCTCTAAAATTTACGTGACGCATTGGTATGTCAAGAGGTGAGGATCCTCGACTTTATTTTAGATTCTAATTTTGAGGTATAACCTTTGAGTGTTGAATACGATCCTTCTTATCCAAGATGTTAACACGTATCTCCTTATACGTTAAATCTTCTGCTATCTCGTCCGGTTCTAAATTAATAATGTGGTTTGGGTCGTCCACATATTTACGTAACCTCGATATGTAAAAATAACGTTCTGAACACGCAACATACTTGGCGGTAAAACAAGTCTATAGGCCACAGTTCCTACTTTATCGAGGATTTCAAATGGGCCAATTAAATCGAGGGTTGAGATTTCCTCTCACGATTTCTTGCTTCTAGAATAACGCCCTCTTGAACCTTCTTCTTCACATTCATCAGCTCCGGGTGTGTAGCTTGAGCGGCTTTAACTTTATTGATTAAAGTCGATTCTACTCGTATATTCGTTATCTTCACTTGGGTTCCTAGAGTCTTTAACTCTATCTTCATCATTTGTAAGTAATACGAAATGGGCCTTTGTGTTAACAACATCGCACTCGTAAACGCATAAGATCTTCTACTCAACGCGTTAGCTACCACGTTCACTTTCCCACGATGGTATTGAATGGTACGATCGTAATCTTCAATGTACTTTCGAGCCAACGCCTTTGGGCGCATGTTACGTTCATTTTAGTTGAAGAAATATTTTGAGGGTTTAAGAAATGGGTTTTGTACTGGGGTCAATACAAAATTCGATTTCACACTCTAGGGGTAGGCTAAGAAGACTTCAAGAATACGTCAGGAAATTTATTAACAATAGAAATATCATTCAAAGTCGCGACCTCATCAAAGACTTGATAGTACGTCACATTGATACCTATCAACTTGCCATCGCTATTCACGACGTCGCCTACGTAAAGTCCGCTTTGCAGCATTCCACTCAAGGAAGTCAACAACGAAAGGACCGGGGCTCTTTACTTATGGCTTGATATGACAATGATTGACTTTAGTGGTTTGGTTGCTTGAATTCGCATAACATGTTGGTTAGGAATATGAAAGCTAACAACCTTACGAAGAGCATGATGAGTAGTTAACCAATCGATTCCTAAAATCGCATCAAACGCAAGTATTTTCAAAGAGATAATATTGGCACGTAACGTGAAAGTGTCAATTTGAATTAAACAAGATTTATAAATAGTGGAGGTAACGAAGGTTTCTCCCAACAGATATATCAAAGTCTAACTTCTCTGGAGTTAACTTCAAACATTGAACACAACTAGGTGAAATAAAAGAGTAAGTAGAACTGGTATCTAATAAGGTATAAACTTCACAAGAGTTTATCATTAACTTACCTGTAATAACTTCGTTCGTTCCTCGACAAACGCCTCACTTAAACTCATCGGATTTAACTTTGCTATAAGGTACATTCCACCCTTAAGTGCTTCGTCCCATTCCCCGATCCATGATTTGAATCATTATTCTCCCATCCATATCAAATTAGGGTTGACCGCTATGCATGTGGTAATTCAAATTTGATGTAGATTCTCCCAATTGTTGTCCAAAAAGAAAAATCCATTTCATCTATTTTGGCTTTATTGATCTGGACGCCTTTTTTCACAATATCTACACGTCAAATAAACTTTTACCCATGCGTTATCTATTCTCTTTCGCTCATTTGTTTCTCGCTTTCATTAGAACTTTGATCATAGCATTCTCGATTCCACTCTAATATCTTATACTCGCCAAAGAGTGCTTCGCTCAAGCATCGCACATCTCCAAAACACAATTTTGAATGGTTGCATCTCTTTGCTCCACGATCGTCTCGCCGCTTTCTTCACCGCTTCTTCTAACTCATGAATATGATTTTGTAATGCTAAATTTTGATCATAAAATTCTTCTAATAAATTCTCCTTAGGTTCCTCTTCTTCTCACTCTCACTCTACCACTGCTACCTCTCGTGAACTAGCTCTCTAAAGCAACTATTAGTTCTTCACGCACCACGAGATATCTCTAATTTCTTCTTCGTCTCGACATCACATTAACTCGGTTAGTGATTAAAGGTGTCTTAACTGGCCTCATGTGCTTCATTGCTTATCTCAACATTTTCGATGCCATTTGCAAATACCCACACAAAACAAAGGTTAATTGACATGTAACATATTATCCCTATATTCGATCGACCAATTAAATACCAAATAAACTTAGGTAGGTCATACTAGCTAAGGAATTCCCGCCTCTCCCTCCTAGTTCTATTCTCACATCTCTAGCAGGGATCATATCCCTAAGCTTTGATACCAACCGTGACGCCCCCAAAATTTGGTACACATCACCCATCTTGAGTCGCCAGATACATGGTACGTAATTCAAATACAACTTAATAATACAACTGCCGTGGTACAATACGACAAAACATAAACTGTGAGTTTGAATACAAATATTGTCTACTAGAGAGTATACAAACTCAAAAGGAGTCCTCATTACAATTATTATCACACTATTTCACTGAATAGTGAGGACTACTAATGCATCATCTAGACCATCACTCCGCTTCCTCGACTAGTCCCAAATTTACGCTCTCATTTCCTCAAGAGAACAAAGGAAAGAAAGGGTGAGCTCAACTAGCCCAAAGAAGAAATATTATGACTAAGATAATGCGTAATAAATTATCATTAGCCTTAAAACAAAGTTAAACTAATACAATATAACAATCATCAAGTTTAATCATGCAATGAACAAGCAATCCATTAGAAGAGTCAAGTAGGGAATAAAATCTACTATCTTCTATGATTTAAAAGGTTTTTCATCACTTTTATCACTGACTCAAATTAATAAATAATCCACATCATCAAATCACCCCTCGCACTACTACTTACCAAGGATATTCTTTAAGTATCACGACCACGAATTATCCATGCACTACGACTTAAGATAATCATGTTTTCATAAACGGTCCTGTTCATGCCATAAAACAATTCATCTTTTCACTACGGCCAAAGAGAATCCATAGCCATAATCATACCAAAAACTGTCCATCAATGCACTACGGGCCAATGAGAACTTTTTCCACATCATTTATAACATTACGATTATGATTATACCGAATAATCCCTGGTCATAATCATACCAAGTCCATCTATGCACTACAGTGCCATGATGACTTTCAAAAAAATAAAACATGAGGATGATGACAATGATATAAGAATTCAATAAAACAAGTTCAAGAATTAATTTATCTAGAACCGATAACGCCCAAATTTTCAACATGATATCCGCTTTGAGAGTAAAATTCAAGAATGCTTAGAAGAATATTTCCATGAAAAGATACTGGATGAAGCGTAAATATCAAGGATATTCCACTAATTTCATGTAGTATAGAAGTCAAAATTTTAATCAACTGAGTATAATGAAGAATGGAATAACAAAAGAAATCACCATGCATGCGATTTTGATGATGATAAAAGTATTCCAATGTAATATTAATAATGGAACCAGTCGTCAAGAAATTCACACCGGCATGGATGTTCCAATGTAATAATAAAGAATGGAATAACAATAGAAATCACCATGCATGCGGTACTTCATGTATGCAAGGTTATTCCAATGTAATACTAATAAGGATTTTAATCAGTCCCAAGAAACGCAACGCATGTGATGTGATATTCCAATGTAATAATAAGAAAGATTAACTAGGTCCAAATGAAAAAACGCAGCAGTTGATACATGATATTCCAATGTAATAATAAAGAATAAAATAATGTAAGAATTTCACCAAGTATAGGGTATCCAGCGATGATACAAAGTTATTCCAATGTAATAATAAAGAATGGAATAATGTAAGTTCTCTTCATGAATAAGAAAGAAAGAATACCCCTATGAGTACAACAAATAATATTCCCTACCTTAGAAAGAAGAGTAATGGATATAAAAGTAGTGAAGTAGCGAAACATTTTTCTTCTTTCTCTCTATAGTTTCTCTCTCTCTAGAGTTTCAAAGTGAATTTGTAAGAAATAATTAATGAATGAGCTTCTATTTATAGAAAAATGACCAAGATAAGAATTAACTCATGAACGGTCTGCCAGATGATTTATTTACTTGAATCGACGGTCCATATTTAAAGCAAAATCTTTTAAATAAAATATAATATATTCTATTTATAATCTAATAAAATGAATAACTTTATAAAAAATTTTACTATGCAAACACTATGCGTAGCACTATGCAAATACTATGCATAATAAAATATAATATATTCTAATTATTATCTAATAAAACATATACCTTTATAAAAGTATTCTGCTTTTATATAAAAAGATTTTACTATGCAAAACACTATGCATGCACTATGCAAACACTATGCATAGTAAAATATAATATATTTTAATTATTATCTAATAAAATGTATAACTTTATAAAAGTATTCTGCTTTATATAAAAAGATTTTACTATGCACTATAAGATGCAAACACTATGCATAATAGAATATAATATATTCTATTTATAGAATAACTTTATAAAAGTATTCTATTTTATATAAAAAGATTTTCTCAGATATTACATTAATAATACCAATAAAATCGAAAGTGACTTATCACGTAAGCATCAATAATTAAATACCGTGTGCTACTATGCAACCACGCCATTACATCGTATTTTTACTACCGAGTAGTTCAACAGTATTAATGGTAAAACTTCCGCCATTATTTTCATAAAATATTTTTGTCGTTTTCTCAATCCGACAATAATTTCGTTGCGGGGTCCACCAATGATTGTGCCATTGCACGAATATTCCATGATAAAACAAATATTCCCCGACCAATTGAATATAATATGACAACTTGCATACTTTGCAAAATTTATAAATACTACCCACAAATAAAACATTATATCAATTCCACACCATAATATTAAAAAAAATATTTCTAGAAAATAAAATCTTTATTCATAAAATCTGGGGTCTCACAAAAGATAAGATTGGAATGAATGAATTCAGATAAATAAGGATTAAGACTTCAATATCCCCAATTATGAACTTATAAATTAATTATCCACTTATCCCAATTATTATGCCTATTGAATTGTTAACAGGAATTCTCAATTGCCAACAGCCCTTGTCCAAGTGATCAATTGACTTCTATTTAATTCAAATTAATCTTGCTATATTCCTATGCAAAACAAGTGAATTAAACTCCTTCAATTACAATTCCTTATATGTTACATGCGGTGAACAGATATTTCCATTCAATTCACAAACCTAATTATTCACTGTGCAAATAACTAAGTCACACGTTATCAAGCCCAGTTCTAACCCTAGAAATCCTCTTTCAATTCCTTCTAGAGTAATAAGATAATTATTGGCCAAATAATTAATCACTAAATGCAAGGCAAGATAAACAATTCACTTCAACATAAATAATTGGAATAAATTGAATAACTAATTTATAGCCATAAAAGGTTCAATTGAAATCTTAATTAAAGAAATAGTTCATAACTAAATAAAACCAACAATCTTTGACAAATCATCCTTAAAGAATTACACAAATTGAAAATAAGGAGAAGAAGAAAAACTCTTGAGCCAATCCTTAGTCTTCAAGTAATCATTTGCTTAGCCTCCAATGATGAATGAATTGCATATAATTCAGCATCCTTAACTTTATATACTCTCCACAATCCTAATCCACATCAATTTGTCAAATAACCTCCTCTTTAATGCAAGTCAACCGCTTTGATCCACGCTGGCAAGTCCCCAGTTAACGCCAGCCGAGGGCCCAGGCTACTCATTGAAAATGAACTATGTTGAGCTCCCCGACGCTGAGGTGCTAGAAATTACCAGATTGCCCCTTTTTAGCTTAAAATCCCCAAACACTCCTATAGCTCCCGATTCTGCAAAACATCACATAAACACAGTAAAGATATCCCTAAATGACTCGAGAATACAACTATTTAAGCCCAAGTATACCCGATTTATGGGTATATTACCCAATCATCAACTATTCTGTGAAATAGTGTGATAATAAATGTAATGAGGACCCCATTGAGTTTGTATATTGTCTAGATGACAATATTTGTATTAAAACTCACAACATATGTTTAGTCATATTTTACACGACTGTTGTATAATTAAGTTTGTATTTGAATTCTGTACTATGTATTTGGCGACTCAAGATGGGTGATGTATACCTATTTTGGGGGCGTCACAATTTTCGTCAATAATTAATTTCTCAGTTGTTGACATAGGAGTGTTAAGAGGTTTTGCTGATTCTAGGCCAAACTTCTTGATCATTTCTTTACAATATTTAGACTGAGATATATGAATACCTTTTTCTCCTTGTTTGATTTGCAGTCCGATGAAGTAATTTAAATCTCTCATCATGCTCATTTCAAATTCTTTACTCATACTTACAGAAAACTCATTGCACATAGTAATGTCAGTACAGCCAAAAATAATATCATCAACATAAATTTGAATTACCAAAATATCATCATTTTTATTTTTAGTAAACAAGGTAGTATCAACAGTTCCTCGTTTAAAGCCATTTTTCAACAAAAATTTACTCAACCTTTCATACCAAGCTCTCGGAGCCTGTTTCAAACCATATAGAGCTTTATGTAATTTATAAACATATTCAGGATGACTAAAATCTTCAAATCCAGGAGGTTGTTTAACATAAACTTCCTCTTCTATTACACCATTTAAAAATGCAGATTTTACATCCATTTGAAACAGTTTAAAATTCTTATGGCATGCAAATGTTAACAACATACGAATAGATTCAATTCTAGCAACAGGAGCATATGTTTCATCATAGTCAATTCCTTCCATTTGATTATATTCTTGTGCAACTAATCTTGCTTTATTACGAATAACAGTTCCATTTTCATCAGGTTTATTACGAAATACCCATCGAGTTCCAATGATAGAAACATCCTCAGGTTGTGGGACTAATTCCCATACTTTGTTTCTAGTGAATTGTTCAAGTTCGTCTTGTATAGCCATTATCCAGTCTTCATCTAGTAAAGCATCTTTTATCAATTTAGGTTCAATTTAAGACAAGAAAGACAAATGACCAACTAGATTATGTGCTTGTGATCTAGTGATAACTCCTTTTTCAATATTACCAATAACATTTTCTATATGATGATTTTTAATAACATGAGACTCTTTAGGCAAATCATTCAACTAAAGGTTTGGATTTTCAAGGGGATTCTCAACAATAGGTGGAGATGCAGTATCTAGTTTTGGTTCTTCCATATTTTTGAGAATATTTTCAATGACAACATCATTATTAACCAGTTCTTTATATTTTAGAGTAGGCTTAGTTTCATCAAAAGTTACATTCACTGATTCTTCCACAACTAGACTTCTTTTGTTGAAAACTATGTATGCTTTACTATTAAGAGAGTATCCAAGAAATATTCCTTCATCAGATTTAGGATCAAATTTAAATGAGTGTCCTTTGGTGACCAAGACTTTTGAGTGATGACCAAGGAAAAAGTGTAATGGCCAAGTAATTTGGGTGGAGAGCATGTTTACGTAGGCATTAAGTCATGAATAGTAAAGAGGTTAATTAAGGAGGTGGGTTGTCTTAATGACTATTATGCCCTAACATTAGAAGTCCTATAAATAGGAAGCTCACAATTCATTTGTTGGTTGTTATTTTCCATCCAACAAACTTTCCTTACAAAGCAACTTACTGGTTAGAGAGAATAAGCACTTTTAAGCTAAACTTCCATTGTTAGATTTTCCAAAGAAGAAGAAGTTAGTCTTCAAAGGTAAATAATTTTATCTCTTCTATCTCTACCATTGTAGGGTGATAAGAGAAGTGCAACTTAATGATAATGTATGCTAAGAACATATAAAGATTGGTTAAGCCATGGACTCAAGCCGTATAAGTAATGATTAAGTATTTCAAACTTGGATAATTTATGTACTTATGAAGAACAATAATGAACTTGTCATATAAATTACTTTAAGAAGTTAGTATAGTAGAGCTCATAGGGAGTTTTGAGCAAAAATGGTCTTAATAAAACTCTGTTTAATATGTAACATGATGGTGCCACTACTTCAGCCCAAAAATACTTTGGAAGACGATATTCATTTAACATGGTATTTGCCATTTCTTGCAAAGACCGATTTTTTCTTTCAACTACACCATTTGACTGAGGTGTATAAGGAGCAGAGAAGTTATGACTTATACCGTTCTCATCACATAACATAATGAAATCAGAATTGTTAAATTCTCTTCCGTGATTAGATCGAATATAAACAATAGAATTCCATTGTTGATTTTGAATCTTTTTACACATAGTAGAAAAAGAATTAATAGCCTCATTTTTAAATTTTAGAAAATCAACCCATGTAAATCGTGAATAATCATCAACAAAACTAGAATATATATAGCACCACCCATGTTGTGTTTAGGGATAGGTCCAACAAGGTCCATGTGTATCAATTCTAAGGGTCAAGAGGTTGACACAGTGAATTTAAGTTTATGGGATGCATAAATTTGTTTACCTAATTCGCAAGCTTCACAGATGTGGTCTTTAAAAAATTTTAATTTGTGAAGACCACGAACATGTTCTTTAGAAGAAATGTTATTTATGAGTTTCATATTAATGTGTCCTACCCTGCGATGCCATAGCCAAGGATCCTCATTTGCAGATACAAGACATATGTTATCTAAGTGAGAGTATGCATCTAAGTCACAAGTATACATGTGAGACCCAAAATTTTAAGAATAAAGATTTAAATTTCTCGAAATATTTTTTTTAAATATTATGGTGTGGATTTGATATAATGTTATAGTTGTGGGTAATATTTATAAATTTTGCAAAGTATCCAAGTTGTTATAAAATATTCGTTTAGTCAGGGATTACGCACGCCTAGTGAATTCTTCTGTTATTCCATTCTTTATTATTCTATTGGAATAACCTGTCTATGTGGATTACCGCATGCATGGTGAATGATCCTTCTTATTCATTCCTTATTAAATTGTGGAAATGATCTGTATACGTAGATTACCGCATGGCGGGCAAAAATCTATTTGCAGTTTCATATATTCTATTATACTCATTTGGTTAAAGTTTTGGCTTCTATACTCAATGAAAGTAGTAGATAATCCTGGATATTTGCGCTTCATCCAGTATCTTTTCATGGAAATATTCTTCTGAGAATTCTTGAATTTTACTCCACAAAGCAGTATCATGTTGACAATTTGGACGTTATTGATTTCTGGATAAATTAAATTATAAATCTTTCAAATTTATCCTTGAACTTGTTTTGTTGAATTATTATGTCATTGTCATCATCCTCATGTTTATATTGTGATGAAAGTCATCTTTGGCTTACGTACATAGATGGACTTGGTATGATTATGACCAAGGATTATTCGGTATAATCATGACCGTAATGTAACGAATGATGTGGTAAAAGTCCTCATTGGCATGTAGTTCATTGATGGACAGTTGTTGGTATGATTATGACCAGTGATTATTTGGCATGATCATGACCATTGATGATACACGAAAATCCTTGGCCAGTAGTGCATGGATAATTTGTGGTCGTGATACTAAAGAATATCCTTGGCCGTAGTGCAGGGGTGATTCGATGATGTTGATTATTTATTAAGCTGAGTCTCAGCGATAAAATTGATGAAAAACTTTTTAAATCATAGAAGATAGTAGATTTTATGCTCTACTTGACTCTTCTAATGGATTACTTATTTCTGCTGCAGTTGTTGATCTAAAACTTGTTGTCTATTGTATTCTATCGATTAGTTATCTTTGTTGAAGGCTAAGGATAATTTATTATGCATTATCTTAGTCATAATATTTCTTACTGGGCTAGTTGAGCTCACCCTTTCTTTCATTGTTCTCTTCAGGAAATGAGAATATAGCTAGGACGAGTCGGGGAATGGAGTGATGGTCCAGGATAAATGACTTTAGTAGTCCTCACTATTCTACGGAATAATGTGATAATAATTATAATGAGGACACCATTGAGTGTGGATATTGTCTAGATGACAATATTCTTGTTTAAACTCTCAGCTATGTTTTGTCGTATTTTACACGACTGGTGTATAATTAAGTTGTATTTGAATTTATGTACCATGTATCTGATGACTCAAGATGGGTGATGTATACCTATTTTAGGGGCGTCACAGTTGGTATCAAAGCTTAGGGATATGATCCCTGGCTAAGATGTGAGACTAGAACTAGGAGGGGAGAGACGGGAAATTCCTTCGCTAGTATGACCTACCTAAGTTTATTTGGTATTTAATTGGTCGGTCGGAGTATAGGGATAATATGTTGCATGTCAATTAACCCTTATTTTGTGGCAGTATTTGAAAATGACATCCGAGAATGTTGAGAATAGCAATGGAGCACAGGAGACCGTTGAGTCTCCACAGATAAATAATCAGGATAATGTGCATCAGGAAGGCGACAATCCTCATTCAAACAACTACACTGACCAAATGATGAATGATGGAATGTTCAGAGGCTTTATGTAATTAATGCAACATCGGTAGAGCTGCTCTGTCCAAAATATAGGTGGAACATCGAAACTCTCGGATGGTCACCGCTAAATGATTCAAGGAGCTGGGACCACCGAGTTTATTAGAGAGCCAAAACCACTTAAGGCGGAAGCGTGGATAAAGCAGATCACCAAGATATTTGATGTCTTGGGATGCTTCGAGGAGCAAATGGTTCCCTTTGCCACCTTTATGTTGCGAGGAGAGGCAGATTACTGATGGGAATCGGTAAAGCGTACTCAACCTGCCGCACTGAAGATGTCTTGGGAGAAGTTCCAAGAACTATTCAACGACAAGTACTTTCCCGAAAGTATTTGTCAAATGAAAGAGGTAGAGTTCATCAAGTTGGAGTAGAACAATATGACCGTGTCACAGTACGAAGCTAAGGTTGCCGAGTTGTCCCGGTTTGCGTCTCACTTGGTTGATAATAAGGAGAGAATGACGCGGATGTTTCTAAGAGGTTTAAAACCCGAGATACGTCAATATCTAATTTCTCATAAACTATTTTTGTATTCAGATGTTGTAAATAGGACTCAGTTATTGGAGCGCGATAACGAGTCAACCCAACCAAGGGAAAGCAGCCGACAAAATGATAATTCTAGTGGTGACAGTCATAGAAGCGGTGACAACAAACGTGGAGGGAATCAACATGCCAAAAATGGTAACCACTTCGGAGGTAATCATGACCAAGATAATAGAGGTGGAAATTTCAAGAAGAGGATATTCAATAATGATGGAAAGACGTCATCACCAGCACCTGTTGTTAAGGAAGGAGAACGACCGTCGGTAGTATGCTTCAAATGCGGAGGGGAGGGACATATCAATCCAAACTGTGTGATGCAGTCCAAAGTATGTTACAATTGTGGAAAAGAAGGTCACCTAGCCCGATTTTGTCGTGCACCAAAGTCAAGTCCAGCTGGGATCGTGGCACCAAAGGCGAATATGGACAAAACAAAGTCGGTGGTTTCAGGGAGAGCATTTTTATGACTTCTCAAAAAGCAAATAACCCGAACGAAGTTAGCACGAGTTAGTTAATTATAAATTATTGCGAAGTCTATACCTTGTTAGATACCGGTTCTACCCATTCTTTTATCTTTCTTGCTTGCGCTCAACGTTTAAATTTGACTCCGGAGAAGTTAGACTTTGACTTATCAGTTGAAACTCCGTTAGGAGAAACCTTCATTACCTCTACTATTTATAAATTTTGTTTGATTCAAATCGACACTTTCATGTTACCTGTCGATCTTATCTCTTTGAAAATACTTTCCCTTGATGTGATTTTAGAAATCGATTGGCTAACTACTCATCATGCTTTTCGTAAGGTTGTTAGCTTTCATATTCCTAACCAACCTGTTATGCGAATTCAAGCAACCAAACCACTAAAGTCAATCACTGTCATATCAAGCCATAAGTAAAGAGCCCCGAGCCTTTTGCTGGTGACTTCCTTGTGTGGAATGCACCGAAGCCGAACTTTTCGTAGGGGACGTTGTGAATATCGGTGGCAAGTTGAAGGTACCAATGTGACGTACTATCCAAGGGAATATTATTTATTGTACTCGTAAGGAGTATTATTTCTTTCTTATCCATGAAGAGAACTTCTGTTATTCCATTCTTTATTATTCTGTTGGAATAACTCAGATACGCTGGCTACCCTATACTTGGTGAAATTCTTACATTGTTCCATTCTTTATCATTCTGTTGGAACATCATGTCTATGCGTTCTCACGGACCGACAACCAAGTACTGCAATGCAATCAAGTTTTGGCTTCAGCAGCGCCAGAAGAGTGAACGCTTTCCCCTCCATCAGCGCTTCTTCCTCCCTCGGGAGGTGAGCTCGATAGCTCCTTAGCTCCTTAGCTGTAGCTCTAAACTCGTAGCTCAGTAGCTCCTTAGCTCAGTAGCTCAGTAGCTCTAAGAAAGAAAGGTAGCTCTCTAGCTACTGACTATGGTACACAATTGTCGTTGTTCACACATCACATGTGGATTGGTGGATTTCTCATAGTTGGCGTTCTTTAGCGTGCGTAATTTTTATGGTAAGAGACTATGATCCAACTACTCGATACAACGATCTATTAGATCGTGTCCTTAGGCATCGCGATGCAATCATATCACATCTCAACTTGGGCATGTATATTTCTAGGCTTTCACGGTGTCTTTATTATTCTCATTTGGAATATCCTCGTTTATGCATTTGATCTTTGGACTGATTCCGCCTTTTATTATTCTCATTGGAATATCCTATCTCATGCAGTTACGCGATGACACAGTTCCATTCTTTATTATTTTGTTGGAATAACTCATGCATGCGGGATTACGCACGCCTGGTGAATTCTTCTGTTATTCCATTCTTTATTATTCTGTTGGAATAACATGTCTATGTGGATTACCGCATGCATGGTGAATGACCCTTCTTATTCATTCCTTATTAAATTGTGGAAATGATCTGTATACGTAGATTACCGCATGGCGGGCAAAAATCAATTTGCAGTTTTATATATTCTATTATACTCAGTTGGTTAAAGTTTTGGCTTCTATACTCCATGAAATTAGTAGAATATCATGGATATTTGCGCTTCATCCAGTATCTTTTCATAGAAATATTCTTCTGAGCATTCTTAAATTTTACTCCACAAAGCAGTATCATGTTGACAATTTGGACGTTATTGATTTTTGGATAAATCAAATTATAAATCTTTAAAATCTATCCTTGAACTTGTTTTATTGAATTATTATGTCATTGTCATCATCCTCATGTTTATATTGTGATGAAAGTCATCTTTGGCTTACGTGCATAGATGGACTTGGTATGATTATGACCAAGGATTATTCGGTATAATCATGACCGTAATGTAACGAATGATGTGGTAAAAGTCCTCATTGGCCAGTAGTTCATTGATGGACAGTTGTTGGTATGATTATGACCAGGGATTATTTGGCATGATCATGATCATTGATGAATACACGAATATCCTTGGCCCGTAGTGCATGGATAATTTGTGATCGTGATAGTAAAGAATATCCTTGGCCATAGTGCAGGGGTGATTCGATGATGTGGATTATTTTTTAAGCTGAGTCTCAGCAATAAAGTTGATGAAAAACTTTTTAAATCATAGAAGATAGTAGATTTTATGCTCTACTTGACTCTTCTAATGGATTACTTATTTCCGCTGCAGTTGTTGATCTAAAACTTGTTGTCTATTGTATTCTATCAGTTGTTATACTGTTGAAGGCTAAGGATAATTTATTCTGCATTATTTTAGTCATAATATTTTTTACTAGACTAGTTGAGCTCACCCTTTCTTTTATTGTTCTCTTCAAGAAATGAGAATATAGTTGGGACGAGTCGGGGAATGCAGATATGGTCCAGGATAAATGGCTTTAGTAGTCCTCACTATTCTACGAAATAATGTGATAATAATTGTAATGAGGACACCATTGAGTGTGGATATTGTCTAGATGACAATATTCTTGTTTAAACTCTCAGCTATGTTTTGTCGTATTTTACACGACTGTTGTATAATTAAGTTGTATTTGAATTTATGTACCATGTATCTGGCGACTTAAGATGGGTGATGTATACCTATTTTGGGGGCGTCACAATACACGTTTTGATATCTAGGACAATCTAAGATTAATTTACCAGTTTGATCAAAAATAGAGTTGTTATGAGTACTGAAGGATATTTTAAAACCACTATCACATAGTTGACTGATAGACAAAAGATTATACCTGAGTCCAATAACTAACTGAACATCGAAAATGGTTATGTGTTTGTTACCCACACATCCAACTCCAATTATTTTACCTTTATTGTTATCACCGAACGTTACCTCACCAAAGTCTGTAGCTTGTAGATTTCTTAATTTGGATTTGTCCTCAGTCATATGTCTAGAACATCCACTATCAAGATACCATTTGCTTTTATTCATATCAGCTGCAAGACATACCTGCAATATATGTACTAATTTCACAAGTTGGTACCCTTTAATTTAAAGGGTCCTTAGGGTGAGTTTTCCGTTTTGTATAAGGAGCATTTGAAGTTTCCTTTACAAAACTAGGCATAGGATAATCAATTTTAGTTGAGAAAAGCATTCTATGAGTAACTGAGTTGTGAGAAGTATGATAATGTTGTTTGTGAAATTCTCTTCTTGTGATGGTTGGTGCAGTATATGTTCCTTTGGGAACCCAGATCATCTTTCCTTTATAGTTTCCATTTCTAGCATTGCACATATAAAAAGAATGACCATTTCTGTTACAATAAGAACATTTTGTGAAAAGGAGATATATGACTTTCATTTTCTTTAATTTTAACATGATACAATCCTTTATCTTTTGATTCACTTGTTTCACATGTATATCCTAAACCTTCTTTATTAAAGCTACATTTTTGTTGATTTAACATGACATCAAGATTTTCTTTTCCTTTTGTAAATTTATAAATTATATTATTTAAATCTTCACGTTCTTTGGTTAAGTTTTCAATTATGCACTCATTGTTTTCTATTTCTGACTTTAAACTTGAATTTTCATTTTTAATTTCTTCAATTACGACTTGATCTTGTACTTGATTATCTTCTTGATTATAACTAGTGTTGAATTTTCAATTTCAAGATTTTCAGTTGAGATAATGAGTGAGGAATTTTCTATTTCAAGATTTTTATTAATTTTCTTAAGTTGTTCTAATTCTTCTTTATTTTCTAAGTTTATTTCATTTAAACTTTTGTTAGTGATAATTAAATTAGCATTTTCAATTTCAAGATTTGTATTTATTTTTCTTAATCTTTCTAATTCTTTTTTTAACAGTTCATTATTTCTATATAAATGACTATAAGCTTCTTGTAATTCATAGTGTTCTTCATTTAAATTTTCTAGTGTGTATAAAAAAAATGAAGTGCTAGGAAGTTGGTGTTCAGAATTTACCTCAGATCTTGGTGATGAGTCATTATCTGCCATTAAGCAGAGATTTGCAATTTCTTCAATTTGTTCAACAGTTTCTTTTTCGTCACTTAGATCTCATCCTTCTTCAGCTACAAGAACTTTGTTGTTGACTAGTTTTGGACAGTCCTTCTTGAAGTGTTCAGGTTGCTTACATTCGAAACATGTGTTTGAGTTTTCATTTGAATTGGTACTTCTGAAGTTGTTGTTACTTGCTTTGAAATTTCCTCCTTGCGCCTTTGGTTTAAAAAATTATTTGCCTTTGAAGTTGTTGAAGTTGTTGTTTGTTTTCATGAAGCATTTGCCATATTTTCTTTCTTTGCTTTGATTACTCTTCTGAGTTGTCTGGACAGTAGAGCACCTTCATTGTTGTCTAGACTTAGAAGTTCTTCGTTTAATTCTTCATCGTCGCTTTTTTGATCTACCAAAAGAGCTTTGAAGGTGATTCCTTTCTTTTTGAGATCTGTATCTGATTCAGCTTTTTCAACGAACATATCAACTTCGTGGGCACGAAGATTCCCAATGA